>CM022946.1:34806539-35406539 GCA_012931725.1 Litsea cubeba
AAAAATGGACAAGGAATTTACCGACGTTTTTTTTCGACGGTAAATAATTAAAATAAAAACAAAAAATAAGTTACCGACGTTTTATTTTTCGTCGGTAAAATAATCGACAACAGTAAAATAAAAAATAGAAAAAACATTTACCGACATTTTTTTCGTCGGTAAATAATTTAAATAAAAAATCAATAATATTTTACCGACGTTTTAATTTTCGTCGCTAAAATAATAGACAAAAGTAAAATAAAAAATGGAAAAATATTTACCGACATTTTGTTTCGTCGGTAAATAATTAAAATAAAAATAAATAATCTTTTACCGACGTTTTATTTTGAGTCGGTAACATAATCGACAAAAGTAAAATAAAAAAATGGAAAAATATTTACCGACGTTTTTTTTCGTCGGTAAATAATTAAAATAAAAAATAAAAAATATTTTACCGACGTTTTATTTTTCGTGGGTAAAAAAATAGAAAAAAGTAAAATAAAAAATGGAAAAAACATTTACCGACGTTTTTTTTCGTTGGTAAATAATGAAAATAAAAATAAATAATATTCTAGCGACGTTTTTATATTTCGTCGGTAAAATAATAGACAAAAGTAAAATAAAAAATGAAAAAAATATTTACCGACGAAAAAAAACGTCGGTAAATAATTAAAATAAAAATAATTAATATTTTACCGACGTTTTTATTTTCGTCGGTAAATAGATAATTTTTTTAAATTAAGAATATATTTGAAGAAACTTTTGCCGACGATTTCCTCAAAAAACGTCGGTAAAATTCTAACTTTTACCGACGTTTAATTAAAAAACGTTGGTAAAAGTACAGTTTTACCGACGAAATTGTAAACGTCGGTAAAAACGTAATTTTAGCAACGAAATTAAAAAAACGTCGATAAAAGCATAACTTTTACCGACGAAATTAGAAAACGTGGCTAAAAAACGTGGCTAAAAGTGCAAGTTGTTGTAGTGCTTCAAGGTGCTTGATCACAGGGAAAGAAAGTAATTCTTCAGCACAATCTCCCTTGCATAATTAAGCCCACAAAACTCTCTAGAAATCAATCTTAAGAACTCAAGTGAATAATAAATCTTCTCTGTCTTGTTTGTGGATGCAAGGGGTTAATAAATAGCCCATGGTTCGTGCAAAATCCTTTTTGTGATGAAATAAGACTCTTAGAGGAAGTTTGGAATGGTAGCATAGAAGAGTCCCGTTTGGGACAGAAATTCCCAGCTCGCTATAGCGAGCTTCAGTCTCGCTATACTGTCATTGACAGAACTGCTTCTCGCTATAGCGAGACTGGGTTCTGTCAGCTTTGTTGGTCATTTGTTTTAGTTTGTAATTGTTGTCAATCCTAGGGTGTTGGCATGGTGTTGGAAAGCAGTATGATGAAGGTTGCAAGCATTCAAAGTGAAACTGGGCAACTGCATGTCCAGGTCATGTCAGTTAAGCATATTGTTATGCTTATATCTTCACATCTAGCACCTGAATTAAAAAGTGGTCAACATGACTTTTGTGCATCAGTGAGAGGGCTTGATTTTTGGTTTTGGAATCAGGTCGATCCGACTTCAGGTTTTAAAGTTATAGCCCAAACAGTGGGACAACTCTGCCTCTCTCAGGTTGCTATTTTTCTCAGACCAGTCAGCTTCGAGGTGATTTTACACTACCTTCCATTCAATCTGGGTTAAATCTCAAAGCATGAAAGTTGTAGCCCTCTGATAAATCTTTTATTTGGCTCAAGAATCATGTCGTTTCGAGCTCGGAAGAGGAAGTTATGAATTTTCTAGTGGAGACAAATTCTGCAGTTTTTCTGCACTGCGAGATTAATTCTTCTTCTTGGTACCTTGTTGTGGGTCCCATTATGTGTTGGGATGTAATCAGCAGATGGCCCATCAGTTTCATCTGATTCAAATGGTAGGTCAGTCCATGTGCATAAGTCTTCATTCAAATGCAAAAGTCTTTTGCATTATAACAAAAGTCTTTTGCATAATGCAAAAGTCTTAATGGAAGAGCCTACAATTGTTGAGTGTGCACTTATTTTCAATTAGAAAAATGGGGTTTATTCATTTTTCTTCATAGAGTGCAAAAATCTTGTGCAAAAGTCATTCTATCAAGTCAAGGTTCAAATATTTAATTGATTCCTACATCTTGTTGGGATCAATTTTCTTCCCCTTGGTGTGCTTCTGTGAAATAAGCTCTTTGAAATCATCATCGATGCTACAACACAAGAATCCCATCAATTGAAGTAATCTTGATTCCATTCCGGAGAGAGTTGCAGAGAAAAAACTTAAGGCTGAAAAACCCAAAGTCCCGGTGCAAGCAAGAGAGTTTCAAAGTCTGAGATTCACTCTTGAGATCGTACGAGCCTATCACCATCTCTCACTCAGAGTCATGATTAATATGTTCTTCAGTACATGATGATTTGTTCTTCATCTGTGGTATGGTCATCCTGCCCTCTATTTCATGTGGATTTATATTCCTACTTGTAGTCTTCCTCAGATTATGATTGTGCAGACAAAGGGTGTGACTAGAAATTAGTGATTGTGGTTGATAAGAGTTGCAGGGCAAGTGAACTCATCTCGGTGAAATTATTTGTGTGATTGATATTTTCTTGACACCTATGTGTATTGCTGGAATTTTATTGTAAGGCACCTGTGTGTGTTATAAATTTGTTTATCCTTGTAATCACTCAAGTGGGTGCTTGAGTGTAGGGGTTGGTGCTCTTGTCCGTTGGTGCGGGCAAAGTTGTAAGGGGTTGGTGCTCCTAGCAGTTGTTGTTGCTAAAATAGTGGAAGTGCACTTTTTGTGCACCGTGGATGTAGCCTGAGGGTGAACCACGTAAAACTTCTGTGTTGTGGTTGTGTGGTTGATTGTTTGCATATAAAATTTTTAGGCACACTGATTCACCCCCCCCCCCCCCCTCTCAGTGTCCGTGTGGGGTCAACAATTGGTATCAGAGCAAGGTCCCATTTACAAGCATAATCTGCTTTGGGTGATCTTGTCACAACCCACATGGCTTCAGGAGAAGGTTTCTCTTCTAATAAAGCACCACTATTTGATGGGACAAATTACTCTTTTTGGAAAGTCAGGATGCAAACTTATCTTTCAGCATTGGGGTATGACATATGGGATTGTGTAAGAAAAGGCTACAAAGGAAAAGAAGATCCTACTGATGCGGCTGAGAAGAAATTACTTGAGAATGATTCAAAGGCAAGGAATGCTCTGATGTGTGGACTGTCAGACAATGAACTTGTCAAGGTCATGTCCTGTAGGACCTCAAAGGAGATATGGGATAAGCTGCAGAGTGTTCATGAGGGAGACAAGAAAATAAAAGAGGCAAAACTGCAAACTCACCGGGCTCAGTTTGAGAGTTTGAAAATGACCGAAAGTGAGACCATTGGATCATATCTACTGAGAGTCAATGAAGTTGTGAACTCTATTAGAGGGCTTGGTGAAGAGCTAAAAGAAGAGTCTATTGTTAAGAAAATTTTGAGAACTCTTCCTGCCAGATATGATGCCAAAGCTTCTGCCATCGAAGAAGCCAAAGATCTAGATGTCTTCAGCATGGATGAACTGCATGGTTCACTGACAGCATATGAGATGAGAATAGGGAAGCCCAAATCTTCTGACAGGGAAGCTGCTTTCAGTGCAAAGAATAAGGCTAAGGAAGTGGTTAAGTCAGATAAAGATGATTCAGATGATCCAGATGAAGAATTAGCGGCTAACTTCGTTCGAAAATTGAAGAAGGGTCAAGGTAAATATAAAGGGAAGCTGCCTTTCAAGTGCTTTAACTGTGGAGATGTGGGTCATTTTGCTGCTAAGTGTCCTCATAAGGACAAAGAAGAAAATGACGATGATATACCTAAGAAAAAATTCTTCAAGAAAAACTATCGCTTTAAGAAAGGGAAGTCTAAAAGCCTAGTGTCAAAGAAAATGTCCAGTTCTTCAGATGATGATTTCGAAGACAATGGGAATGAAGCAGCAGAGGCTCTTTTTATGGCAATGCTTGATGAACAAGTTGAAGATAACAAGTCTGAAAAGGGAAAATCATCAAGTGATGATGAAGATGCTGAAATTAACTTGGAAGGAGAGTTGTTGGCTGCACTTGAGGAACTATCTTCTGAAAGGAAAAATCATAAGAAAACTTCAAAAAGGCTAGTTGATGCAGAGGAGATTGTTGTAACATTGAAAGTGAAATTGGAGGAAAGCAAGAGGATACTTGAAGATCTTGAGGCACAGGTAGTTTTGAAGACTGAAGAAAATAGTAAGTTAGAGGAGGAGGTGACTGGTTTGAAAACACAGTTGGAGAAGTTCTCACAGAAGCTGAATGCTTATCAAGGGTCCTCCAAGTTGAATGAGATTCTCAGTGTTCAAAGGCCTCCTCATCTAAAATTTGGCCTTGGGTATGAGGGAGAGTCTTCTTCTAAACAAGTTAAAGAAGCGCCTCAGAAAACTGAACAGACAGCTGTGAATGTAACTCCTCCAAAAGCAATACCACAAACTCAAAAACCTCAAAGGAAATTTGCTCCACCAAAGAAGATGCCAGAGCAGCAAAACTTCAGGCCTCCTATGCGGATACAATCTACAAACTTCAGGTCAATTTCTCACTTCCATGGTTACTGTTTCCAATGCAATACATATGGACATAAAATGATGACCTGCAAATTTAATTTGAGGCCTAGAAATTTTGTGAATAGGAACCATTTTGATGCTCTTATGATGTATCCTGTAGAATGCTTTATTTGTCATAATTTTGGACATCTTGCTAGAAATTGTATGCACGCATATGCCCCTAATGGAAGACAGGTACAATTTCAAAACGCAAATGCTATTACATATCAACAGAGGGCTCCTAAGACTGCTGAGTTGGCCAGTATTGAAACAGATAAGTCTGCTAAATCAGTTAAAAAGGTTTGGAAAAGAAAAGAACAAAAAGACAAGGATAACTCCTTGATAGTACAGACAGCCTTCAAAGCACAAGGAAAATTGACTTCATGGATTCTAGACAGTGGATGCTCTAGTCACATGACTGGTGACAAGAGTAAGTTCTCCAAGCTACAGCAGTATGATGGAGGATCAGTGAAATTCGGAAATAATGATGGAGCTAAGATTGTTGGGAAAGGTTTGGTCAGGATAATTGACGGCAAAATCAGATCCGAAGAAGTGTTGTTTGTTGATGGGTTGAAACACAACTTGTTGAGTGTCAGTCAGATATGTGATAGAGGACATGGCATTTTCTTCAACAAACATGGCTGTGAAATCTTAGACAACAATGGAAAGGTTGTGGCAGTTGGTATGAACTTCAGGCAACTTATATACTCTCTCTGAGACTACAGTGAATACATGCATGCTAGGGAGGGAAGATGAAAGTTGGTTGTGGCATAGGAGACTTGGGCACATAAGCTTCAAAAATTTGTCTAATATATGCTCCAAGAAGGCAGTTCGGGACATACCTCACATTGGGAAAGCTCAAGACAGTGTCTGTGATGCATGTCAGAAAGGGAAGCTAACTAGATCTTCTTTCAAGTCAAAAGAGTACAACACAAGCAAGCCTTTAGAGCTGGTACACACGGACTTGTGTGGCCCGATGAGGACTCGGAGTTTGAGCGGAGACAAATACTTCATATTATTCATCGATGATCACTCTCGCATGACTTGGATTATGTTTCTGAAGAACAAGGATGAAGCATTTAATATGTTCAAGATCTTTAGAAAACAGGTCGAAAATCAGACTGGCAGGAGAATCAAGGTGTTGAGGTCAGACCGAGGAGGAGAGTTTACTTCAGATGAGTTTGAGGAGTACTGTCAAGAACATGGGATTCGTAGGCAATTTTCTGCAGCTCGCACACCTCAGCAAAATGGTGTGGTTGAGAGGAAGAACAGGACAGTACAAGAAATGGCCAGAACCATGTTGACAGAGAGCAAGCTTGCAGATGGATTTTGGAGAGAAGCAGTTCACACAGCTGTATACATTCAGAACAGATGTATGCTTAGAGCACACACAAACAAGACTCCCTATGAGCTGTGGTTTGGCAAGAGAGCATCGGTGAAGTACTTCAAGGTATTCGGCAGTAAGTGCTTTATAAAAAGGTTGGATCAAAATCTTGGGAAGTTTGATGATCGTGCAGATGAAGGCATCTTCATAGGCTATTCTACTAGAAGCAAGGCCTACAGGTGCTACAATAAAAGGCTTCAGAAAATAGTCGAGAGTATAGATGTTAAGTTTGATGAAAACAAAAAAATTCCAAAGAATATTCAGGAGATTGAGTATCCAATGTATGAAAATCCTGATGATAACAATGAGATTGAAGACTTGCCTAGTCACAAGGAAGAAAAGTCGGACGATAACTCAAAAAAGAAGAAAGAAAATGACAGATGGCATAATTATCATGGTATTAACGAAACTGATATCATTGGAGATCCACAGGTTGGAGTACAGACTAGGAGGATGAAAACCAGTTTATTCTCTCTCTTGTCCACAGTTGAACCCAAAACTGTTGCAGAAGCAAGTAAAGATGACAATTGGGTCAAGGCAATGCATGAAGAGTTGGATCAGATTGAGAAAAACAAAACTTGGGAGCTTGTACCTAGACCAAAAACCAAAAATGTCATTGGTACCAAGTGGATTTTCAGAAATAAGTTGAATGAGGAAGGACAAGTAGTGAGGAACAAAGCTAGACTTGTTTGTAAAGGCTATGCACAAGTTGAAGGGATAGATTTTGAAGAAACCTTTGCACCTGTGGCTCGGCTTGAGGCTATTCGTATGTTTCTAGCTTTGGCAGTATATAAGAGCTTCAAAGTCTACCAAATGGATGTCAAGTCTGCTTTTCTGAATGGCAACCTGGAAGAAGAAGTATATATAGAGCAACCGGATGGATTTCAGTTGGGAGACGACTCAAATATGGTATGTAAACTGAAAAAGGCTCTCTATGGCCTAAAACAAGCACCAAGGGCATGGTACTCTCGGCTGGATGCCTACCTACAGCAACTTGGGTACAAAAAGGGTGTTGTAGACAGCAACCTATATGTGAGGACAGAAGATGGTACTCAAGTAGTTGTGGTAGTGTACGTGGATGACATCATCTTCGCGGGCAACAAAGATGAATTGTGTACAGAGTTTGCAGAGAAGATGAGGACTGAGTTTGAAATGTCCATGATTGGGGAGCTCTCATTCTTTCTTGGCCTCCAGGTTAACCAAATGAAGAACGGCATGTTTATCTCACAGGTAAAGTATGTCAAGGAGATGTTAAAGAAGTTTAACATGGAAGACTCAAAACCTGTCAGCACACCCATGACAACGAGCTGCAAGTTGAGTAAAAATGATGAGTCAGTGACTGTTGATAACACCATGTATAGGTCCATGATGGGAAGTCTATTGTACCTGACAGCTACTAGGCCAGACATTTTACAAGCTATGTGTATGGTTGCTAGATTTCAGGCAGATCCAAGGGAAACACATGTGACAGCAGTGAAGAGGATATTCCGGTACATCAAAGGCACAGCAGAATATGGTTTATGGTATCCACGAGGAAAGGACTTCACATTAATAGCCTACTCAGATGCAGATTGGGCAGGATGTGTAGATGACAGGAAGAGCACTAGTGGAGGTGCATTCTACTTAGGTGACAAGTTGGTAGCCTGGCACAGCAAGAAACAGGATTCAGTTTCCTTGTCTACAGCAGAAGCTGAGTATATTGCTGCGACAACTTGCTGCACACAACTTCTTTGGATGCGACAGATGCTAAAGGATTTGGGAATTCAGTTAGTGGAGGCCATTCCTATTTTGTGCGATAATACAAGCGCCATTAGCATCTCAAAGAATCCAGTTCAGCACAGCAGGACCAAACATATTGCCATCAGGTACCACTTCTTGAAGGACAAGGTGAATGATGGAGAGGTGAAGTTAGAGTATGTTTCGACTACAGAACAAGTTGCGGATATTTTCACAAAGCCTCTACCGAAAGAAGTCTTTGAATACCTCCGGATGAAATTGGGGGTTACTTCTTCTCCAAAGCATTAGGGAGAATTGGAGACAGGGGGAGTGCGGGCATATTGTTGGAGCACTTTTCCCTTCTGGACATCTCCCTTTGTTATTGTTGTCAAAGGGGGAGATATGTATGTTTTGCAGTTGAGCTGAGAAGGTTTGGTGACAGGGGGAGTCAAATGAAATTTATTTTCTTCTCCAAGTCCGCAGGTGTTGACAACAATTCCAAAGGGGGAGATTGTTGGTCATTTGTTTTAGTTTGTAATTGTTGTCAATCCTAGGGTGTTGGCATGGTGTTGGAAAGCAGTATGATGAAGGTTGCAAGCATTCAAAGTGAAACTGGGCAACTGCATGTCCAGGTCATGTCAGTTAAGCATATTGTTATGCTTATATCTTCACATCTAGCACCTGAATTAAAAAGTGGTCAACATGACTTTTGTGCATCAGTGAGAGGGCTTGATTTTTGGTTTTGGAATCAGGTCGATCCGACTTCAGGTTTTAAAGTTATAGCCCAAACAGTGGGACAACTCTGCCTCTCTCAGGTTGCTATTTTTCCCAGACCAGTCAGCTTCGAGGTGATTTTACACTACCTTCCATTCAATCTGGGTTAAATCTCAAAGCATGAAAGTTGTAGCCCTCTGATAAATCTTTTATTTGGCTCAAGAATCATGTCGTTTCGAGCTCGGAAGAGGAAGTTATGAATTTTCTAGTGGAGACAAATTCTGCAATTTTTCTGCACTGCGAGATTAATTCTTCTTCTTGGTACCTTGTTGTGGGTCCCATTATGTGTTGGGATGTAATCAGCAGATGGCCCATCAGTTTCATCTGATTCAAATGGTAGGTCAGTCCATGTGCATAAGTCTTCATTCAAATGCAAAAGTCTTTTGCATTATAACAAAAGTCTTTTGCATAATGCAAAAGTCTTAATGGAAGAGCCTACAATTGTTGAGTGTGCACTTATTTTCAATTAGAAAAATGGGGTTTATTCATTTTTCTTCATAGAGTGCAAAAATCTTGTGCAAAAGTCATTCTATCAAGTCAAGGTTCAAATATTTAATTGATTCCTACATCTTGTTGGGATCAATTTTCTTCCCCTTGGTGTGCTTCTTTGAAATAAGCTCTTTGAAATCATCATCGATGCTACAAGACAAGAATCCCATCAATTGAAGTAATCTTGATTCCATTCCGGAGAGAGTTGCAGAGAAAAAACTTAAGGCTGAAAAACCCAAAGTCCCGGTGCAAGCAAGAGAGTTTCAAAGTCTGAGATTCACTCTTGAGATCGTACGAGCCTATCACCATCTCTCACTCAGAGTCATGATTAATATGTTCTTCAGTACATGATGATTTGTTCTTCATCTGTGGTATGGTCATCCTGCCCTCTATTTCATGTGGATTTATATTCCTACTTGTAGTCTTCCTCAGATTATGATTGTGCAGACAAAGGGTGTGACTAGAAATTAGTGATTGTGGTTGATAAGAGTTGCAGGGCAAGTGAACTCATCTCGGTGAAATTATTTGTGTGATTGATATTTTCTTGACACCTATGTGTATTGCTGGAATTTTATTGTAAGGCACCTGTGTGTGTTATAAATTTGTTTATCCTTGTAATCACTCAAGTGGGTGCTTGAGTGTAGGGGTTGGTGCTCTTGTCCGTTGGTGCGGGCAAAGTTGTAAGGGGTTGGTGCTCCTAGCAGTTGTTGTTGCTAAAATAGTGGAAGTGCACTTTTTGTGCACCGTGGATGTAGCCTGAGGGTGAACCACGTAAAACTTCTGTGTTGTGGTTGTGTGGTTGATTGTTTGCATATAAAATTTTTAGGCACACTGATTCACCCCCCCCCCCCCCCCCCCTCTCAGTGTCCGTGTGGGGTCAACAAGCTTACCTGTTGCACGAGGAGTCTGTCCGGGAAAGTCTCTCTTGTTGTATTTTGTTCACTTTGGAATACTTTTAAGTGTATCAAGATCTTCCGAAGAGGTCTTCACAAACCAAATGCTACCTTCACAGTCCTATTCTAAAATAAATAGAAAATACAACTCGATTAGGACTCTGAGTTTTGTTCAAGATAGAAGAATTAGCCAACTAAAATTCTAACAATCTCCCCCTTTGGCAATTCATGAACAAAACTCCTCATACATAATAGATCTTCTATCCCAGTGCAAGATAAACTTTAAAAAGACTATTTAAACAACTGAGACCAATTGCCAACGAAGATTAACCTGCCTGAAATGCAACCCTGAAAATAAACCAAGGGAAAGAACAAGCATAATATCATAGAACTAGAATTAATCAGTTTGTTTAAACAGTCTGTCTAAGTCTAAAACATAAGGTATTCCAAAACATAAGATAAAAACAGTTTGTTTAAACAGTCTGTCTAAGTCTAAAACATAAGGTATTCCAAAACATAAGGTACTCCCCTTTTTTGTTGATGAGATTGACAAAGCAGCATCACAGAAAATAAGGGAGAAAGAGGTTAGTAAAGAGACATAAAACAAAATGCAACATGGAGATAAATAACAGCACTGAGACAGATCACTGATGGCGAAGCTGATTGAACATGTCTGTGATGTGATTACGAAGATCAGTGAAGCCAGACGATATCCTGCCATCCAGTTGTTCAATCTGAACAGATTGATCACACACTGCATGTTCTAAAGCGAGGAGACGATTTTCAACTGTGTTTTCATCGTCATTGTCAATTGGAACTTGAGCTTGCTCCCCCTGAATGCGATTTCGAACATGAGTGTCTGACATGCTTCTTGTCCTGCCATCAATCTTTTGCCTCTTTGGAACAGGCAGTTCATGCGGGTAGACATGGCAACTAGCGCCGAAGATGTAGCAAAGTGGCGATTGTTTTCGCATCAACGGAGATAGTTTTTCCTCTAACAAATGTGCGGAAGCCGTCTTCTTTTACTTCAAACATATTGCAGTAAAACTCTCATACCCATTCCTCAAAACATTCATTATCCAAGTTCATGAGAAGCATTAGACGATTTTGATAAAGCCATTGTGTGAAGTTTGACGGGGGAAGCGAATTTTGAGCAATAATTCTTTCAAAAATCACTGTTCTGTCTTTGAAGCTAGAGTCAAACCGAGCAGAACTCTCAGCATCCCGAAGCCGATCAACATCATACTGAGAAGAGGAACTAGCAGGACGCTTTCCTTTAGAAGATTTTGGAGCCATGCTGATGCCAAGAAAATGCAAGAAAGCACATGCAACAGTGTTAATGTTCATTGAGGCAATATCCCAAACACTTTGTGTGCACATAATCATAGTGTAATGTCCAACAAAGTTGGACAATCTTCCAAAAGAATCCAATGGGTAAGAGTATCACAAGGATAAAAACGAGCTGAAATCCATCAATGAAACACAATGATCTTCAAAAAAAATTGCAATCCATTCCATGCAAAAAGATCCAATTTTTAGAGGGACTCCATCAATAACACATGGAACTAGAAGATTGGAAACTCCAACCACAAAGGAATGTTCTTCAATGCTCATATTGGTAAATAACGTGTCAAAAACAAACAATCCTTTACCAAACACACCAATCTAGGTATTGTAGGAAACAATTTGTGAGAAGCAGAAGAGAGAAAAATCATACCTTGGTGAAGAAGAAGAAGCACAGATTGGAGTTGCTAAATGGAAAGAGCACAATGAACAATGTAGTGGTGATAGAGAAGGAAGGAAAGGGGAAAAAATAGAGCAAAGAATCCCTATTTTGAGAAAGAGGGAAATAGAAGAGTAAAAAAAAAACAGAACGGCCTCAGTTTTAAATTTAAATGGAAATCTGTAGTCTCGCTATAGCGAGATGTAGTCTCCCTATAGCGAGACTACATTCTGGAACGTGAGAAAGGCGCAGTCAGTGTGGATTTCCCCCCTCTTTTTTTTTTGTTTTGTTTTGTTTTGTTTTTTTTTTTTTTGTTTGTTTAAGAGGGTGTGTTCCATCTATAACTACTATCCACCGATAAGATCAAGAAATGCACATTATGAAGAATTGTGATAGTGTGTGTAAAATGATATGCTCCCCCTTTTTTTTTTTTTTGCCGTCATAGGTGGCTTTCACACTATCGGACATGGTAGCCTTCTCCATCGAAACTTACCAATCGAGTGGAAGCTATCACTCATGACCGTAGGTAGCCCTGATCCTCTGGTCACATAAATATATATTGCAATTTGCTCCCCTTTTTTTTTGTAAAGTTTTCTATGAATCGTCCTGGGTGGCTTTCACACTAGCAGTCATGGTAGCCTTCTCCAACGAAACTTACCAATCAAATTGGAAGCTTTCACACATGTCTGTAGGTAGCCCTAATCCTCTGATTCAAGAAAAAAAATGTGATGCATATGAAAAAAAAATTTTTATTTTTTTTTATTTAGAGGGAAACAGTCATAGTGAGAAAGGAAATAATATCAATAAACTGTGCAATATCATTAATCAAAATCACATGCAATAATAATCATAGAATGGAGTGAGCATTGTGCATGTGCATAAAAACCTGAGCAGAACTAAGAATTAAAGACAGGAGGAAATCCCCAGAGACTTGCGAAGGGATTCGAATCGATTTGGGTCCAGAGGTTTGGTAAAAATATCAGCTAGTTGATTTTCGGTAGAAACTTTATCGAGGACAATGATCTTCTCTTCGACTAACTCACGGATAAAATGATGCCTAATATCAATGTGCTTGGTTCGGGAATGTTGTACAGGATTTTTTGATATGTCAATTGCACTTTGATTATCACAATACACAGACATAGTGTCCTGAGAAATTCCATAGTCAGCCAACATTTGTTTCATCCAAAGAAGTTGAGTACAACAACTACCAGCAGCAATGTATTCGGCTTAAGCAGTGGATAGGGAAATTGAAGTCTGCTTTTTACTGTGCCAAGCAACCAAGTTATTTCCAATAAAGAAGCAACCCCCTGTCGTGCTTTTTCGATCATCGACACTTCCTGCCCAATCAGCATCTGAATATCCAGCAATATTTGTATTCGTGTCTTTGGTGAGCCAGATACCAAAGTCAACAGTACCACTTATATATTTCATGATCCTTTTGACAGAGTGAATGTGTGATTCCTTTGGTTTTGACTGATAACGAGCACAGACTCCAACACTGTAAGCTATGTCCGGTCGGCTGGCAGTGAGATAGAGAAGGCTCCCAATCATGCTTCTATAGAGTGTTTCATTCACATCTTTGCCAGACGCATCAATGCTCAATTTTACATTTGAGCTCATTGGTGTTCTTGAATGTTTAGCAGATGTCATCCCAAATTTTGTCAAAATATTACGAGCATATTTTGATTGAGATACAAAAATTCCATTGTGACACTGCTTGATCTGCAAGCCTAGAAAGAAGGAGAGTTCTCCAACCATGCTCATTTCAAATTCATTCGACATATTATTAGAAAAATGGTCAACTAGTACCGAGGAGGTAAATCCAAAGACTATATCATCCACATAAATTTGAGCAATTAACATGTGAGGAGGTTCTTCTTTAATGAATAAAGTCTTGTCTACACTTCCTCTTTTGAAATCGTTCTCCAATAAAAAGACAGTTAGCCTTTCATACCATGCTCTTGGAGCCTGTTTTAAACCATAGAGAGCTTTTTTGAGTTTAAAAACATGATCCGGATAATGAGGATCTTGAAATCCTTTGGGCTGTTCCACATATGCTTCCTCATTCAAGTATCCATTCAAAAATGCGCTCTTAACATCCATTTGATAAAGTTTGATATGAAGAAAACACGCGATAGCAAGTAACAGACGAATACATTCCTATCGAGCAACAGGGGCAAATGTTTCATCAAAATCAATGCCATCAATTTGAGTATACCCCTGGGCAACCAGCCTAGCCTTGTTCCGTATGACCTGACCCAATTCATCGGTCTTATTCATATAGATCCACTTGGTGCCAATGACATTGGTGTGGCTCGGTCTAGGAACTAATTCCCACACACAGTTTTTTTCAAATTGTTCAAGTTCCTCGTGCATCGCATTAATCCAGCAATCATCAAGAATGGCTTCTTTTATATTTTTTGGTTCAATTGAAGAAATATAGCAAAAATTACTTACCTCTTCGTGTACCTGTTTTCTAGTCTTAAGAGACTCAGTTGCATCTCCAAGCACCTGAGAAATAGGGTGGCTTTTCATTACCTTAGGTACAGGACGCAAACTCTTAGATGCACTATTTTCTTCGAAATGCTGAATGATGTCCATAAGATCAGAAGTTGATCTTGATTGATCAATTTTCTTATCTTTGGAATCATTATGCGTTGATGATGTACTTGGATCTTCAAGCTTGCTTGAACTTGTGTTATGATCCTGTGGTATAGTAGGGGAACTAGTTAGTACATCGTCATCATCAGAAAAGTAATCTGAAGTTCCTGCATCATCAACGACCACATTAATCGACTCCATAACAGTAGTGTTTCTGAGATTATAAACCCGATAGGCCTTACTCGACATTGAGTAACCAAGAAAAATTCCTTCGTCACTTTTTGAGTCAAATTTTCTTAGGTGTTCCCTATCCTTTAGGATGTAGCACTTACTCCCAAAGGTTCGAAAATACTTAACAGTTGGTTTGCGGTTACTCCAAATCTCATATGGGGTCGATCTTGTTCCAGGCCGTAGGTAAACTCTATTGATAATATGAACTGCAGTGTTTACCGCTTCAGCCCAGAAACGCTGAGGAATTTTTTTACTGTGTAACATCACGCGTGCCATGTCTTGGACAACACGATTTTTTTCTCTCAACGACACCATTTTGTTGTGGTGTTTTAGGCGCAGAAAATTCATGTTTTATACCATTCTTTGAACAAAAAGACTCAAAGTAAGAGTTTTGAAATTCAGTCCCATGGTCTGAACGAATATGAACTACACCACCAAAGGTTTTTCCTTTATCATTAATGAGCAAAGTCCATAGATCAAGAAAAACTTCAAAGGTTTCGGACTTTTCTTTTAGGAAACGAACCCATGTAAGCCATGAAAAATCATCAACGGTTAAAAATATATATTTCTTACCGCCAATGCTTTCAGTTTTTGTAGGCCCCATGAAATCCATATGAAGTAATTCAAGCGGCCTGATGGTGGTTAAGGCATCAACCTTTTTATGTGAGGACCTGATTTGCTTTCCAATCTGACAAGGACCACACACAATTGTGGGGGCTTTTAAACGTTTGGGCAGCCCTATAACTGTTTCATTTTTTGCTAAGTTATCTAGGTCCTTATGATTAACATGGCCTAGACGTTGATGCCACAAATCGATGTCATTGATTATAGCTGCATGACATGATATGGTATGCTCTGTGGAAATAACATAACAATTGTCAGAAGTACACACGCCATGGAGAACATTATTTCCCTTTTTATCAACAATGAGACAGTCATTAAGAGAGAAATGAACTTCATGTTGTGAGTCACACAATTGGCTGATGCTTAACAGATTAGCTTTCAGACCTTTAACAAAGAAAACATTTGATAAAGAGGACATACCTGGAATCGAAACTGTACCTTTTCCGATTATATTTGATTTGCTTCCATCCCTAAATTTTACTCTACCTCCATTACAGCTTTCCAATGAGGTAAACAAGGATCTGTTTCCAGTCATGTGTCTAGAACATCCGCTATCCAAGTACCAAACTTGAGAATCTGTGGCTTTGAGAGCAGTCAGGACCACATTGCAGGGAAGATCAGACTTAATAACCCAGATAGATTTAGTCTTGATCTTTTGAGGGGTATTATTCCTCACCCCACGCTGATTATGTATATGATATTTAAATTGATAACAATGTGGTCTTATGTGCCCTTTTATTCCCCAAAAATGGCAAATTGGAACAAATCTGGGTTTTGACACATATTTGGTTGCTCTTGGGTTCGCAAGGTGAGTATTTAGGGTAGCACGCATGCTGGATTGCAAAGCTGGTCCTTTAACAAAAACAGATTTACCTGATTGCTTAGAAGAGGAAGACTCAGAAATAAATCCAAGTCCTGTCTTATGTTTATCACTTCTTTGTTGCATCAGAATCTCATCAAGAGTCATGGATCCTTTGTTCATTCGATCAAGCGAGGATTTGGCTGAAGTTAATTCTTGTAGAGCCATCCGAAGTTTTCCACAGACATTATTTTTCTCAGCCTCCAGCAAGTTGCACTCAGTTTGCAAGAAATCCAGTTTCTTTTTGACAGTCTCATATTGTGTAGTTGAAGATTCCTTTTCTTTTCCTACAGCAATAACTTTGTCAGATAAAATCACACGTTGAGTTTCTAACTGGGTTACCTTGATGCGAGCATCACTTAGTTCAGCAGCAATGATTGCATTATGAGATTCTGAATCTTTCAGCTTTTGAGAGAGCTTATCGTTTATACGAGATAAACGTAATGAATCTTTGAGAAGTTTCTTATACACTACTTCAATATCCTATTCTTCATTAGAAAGATCATCAATATTTGTCTCGTCATCTGACTTGGTATCCTTGTCAGATGACCCCTGCTCAAGAGATGAGTTAGTACTAGATATAAAAGCAACAAATTTAGCAGACTCAGATTGTGACTCAGAGTCACTGTTCTCATTCTCAGATTCTTCTTCTTCCCAAGAAACATTTAAGGCTTTTCCTTTGTTTTTCTCCAGCCTGTTAGCACATTTAGAAGCTGGATGACCAAATCCTTGACATTCAAAACATTGAATGGGTTTATTAGCGGGTTGGGATGAATTTTTATCATACTTGGGCAGTCCTTTTGTTTTATTGAATCCTTTGTTCTTTGGGAATTCCTTTTTGAGAGTTGGTTTGTTTTTATTCAGATATCTCTTAAAATGTTTAACAAACAAAGCCTCAAGTTCATCATCAAAATCATTATCAGATTCATCATCATTATTAGCTTTAGAAGACATGAGAGCAATACCCTTGGATTTTTTACTAGGGCAGTGATTTGCTTCAAAAGTCTGTAAATTTCCAACAAGTTCCTCAACAGGAAGTTCATTGAGATTAGTGTGTTTCTCAATGGCAATCACTTTGGACTGAAATCTTTCAGGCAGAGATCGAAGAATTTTCTTTACCACTTTCGAATCTGGAAAAGGTTCTCCCAGATTGAAACTTGAATTTACAATATGCCCAAGTTTGGCATTAAATTCATCAAAAGTTTCATCGTCTTTCATACGTATAGTCTCAAATGCAGATGTCAAATTCTGAGTTTTGGTTTGCCTGACAATATCAGTGCCTTCATGCACTGTTCTTAAAAGATCCCATGCCTCTTTAGCAGTGGTGCAAGTTGAAATTCTTCGAGATTCTGAATGAGAAACGCCATTGTACATAGCATTCATAGCCCTATCATTCCAATGGGTCTGATTCTTTTCTCCTTGGGTCCAGTCAGCTACTGGTTTGGGAACAGTTCTCCCTTCAACAACAATTGTTGGTGATTTGTAGCCATTCACCACTGTTTGCCAAACATCATGATCAAGAGAACGTAAAAACGCAGTCATCCTTACTTTTCAGTAAGCATAATTGCTACTACCTTCAAGTAATGGAGGCTTGGTGGTAGATGTGCCTTCCCTAGTGAATTCCATAGATCAAATCT
Organism: Litsea cubeba; assembly: GCA_012931725.1. NCBI lineage: Eukaryota > Viridiplantae > Streptophyta > Magnoliopsida > Laurales > Lauraceae > Litsea > Litsea cubeba. The sequence continues at coordinate 34,824,077 of CM022946.1, forward strand.
GAGAGGATAGCACTTTAGAGTTGTGCAACTTGCTCTGATACCACGTGAAGGTTTTACTTAACCTTCTTTTTAAGCCTTAACACAGGCTAAGGTCCTTTCTCAGATTAACTTGTGAATTCCGAACACAAATAATTAAATAATCAACCTAATACTAGATAATAATCAATCACCACAAAATAGCAAGAGACACAAGTTTTTACGTGGAAAACCCAACTCGGGAAAAAAACCACGGGTGGTAGAGACCACCTAAAGCAGAGCACTATTAATATGAAGATTACAAGTGAACTCACTAGACCTTTGTCCCAGTTGCAACTCAACCTAAAAGGACTGTGAAGAACTTGCCGACGACCCGCCGTTCACCTTCCACGTGCTAGCTTGAAACCCACCTTGAATGCCCCTTCAAGGTGCTTGATCACAGGGAAAGAAAGTAATTCTTCAGCACAATCTCCCTTGCATAATTAAGCCCACAAAACTCTCCAGAAATCAATCTTAAGAACTCAAGTGAATAATAAATCTTCTCTGTCTTGTTTGTGGATGCAAGGGGTTAATAAATAGCCCATGGTTCGTGCAAAATCCTCTTAGTGATGAAACATGACTCTTAGAGGAAGTTTGGAATGGTATCATAGAAGAGTTCCGTTTGGGACAGAAATTCCCAGCTCGCTCGCTATAGCGAGACTGCATTCTGTCATTGACAGAACTGCTTCTCGCTATAGCGAGATTCAGTCTCGCTATAGCGAGACTGGGTTCTGTCAACTTACCTGTTGCACGAGGAGTCTATCCGGGAAAGTCTCTCTTGTTGTATTTTGTTCACTTTGGAATACTTTTAATTGTATCAAGATCTTCCGAAGAGGTCTTCACAAACCAAATGCTACCTTCACAGTCCTATTCTAAAATAAATAGAAAATACAACTCGATTAGGACTCTGAGTTTTGTTCAAGATAGAAGAATTAGCCAACTAAAATTCTAACATACTACATTTGAAGAGAGAAGAAGATTGCTTTATTTAGGGTTATTTGGTGAGAGAGAGGCTAACTACAAGAGAACCGACAACGAGAACCTGATGGGTGCAAGGATCTTAGACTCTTCGTAGAAAGAGATCCGCCCAATGAGGATATGGTACTCTCGGTAGGAAGAAGATGTTCAAACAGAATATGAGTGTTTTTACCAAGGTTTTGTGACGTGGGACGTTCACAATATTTAGACGTAGGGCAACTATTTATTAGACATACATGGGAGAGGTTCAGGCCTATTCAAATATCATACAATTTCAAATTTGACCTGGGGCAAAGGGTAGGTCCGCCCCTGGCCCCACTCTTAACATTAGCAAAAATAGTAAGCAATAATCTACACTTGATTGATAAATGCTTGTTTGATCAGATGGATAGGATTAACACGCCTTCACATTAATATTGGGCATCCACGTGGTTTTTAAATATGTTTACAGTCTTAATCAGGCTATGTGCAAACTTTAAAATGAGAGGAATTTTCAAGATATTACATCTACATGTTGAGATAGATAAATGTCTTGCAACATGTGGTATCTGATCTTTTGGGTATTTAGAAATTTGTACTGAGTATAAATTCTCTTTAGGAGAGTTGTTTAATGTTATGGAAATTAATTTAATCCAAGAGGCATGAGAAGAATAAAAACCTTATAAAATGTAATCCTAAGTATTGTCAAAAATAGTGAAATATTGCTCTTTTCGCATTGTGGACGTTGATACATTACTTAATCATGTAAATCTTGTGGTGCTGTTCTTATTTTACTTGTTTATTTGTTACACTAGCAAAATCCCGTGGATAATCACGAAACCACCAAATGCACATGCTGATATGAATTATTTTTAATAAATTTATTAATTAGTAAACTTGTGAGTCCTTTTTTTTGTTGCCAATTTGATATTTATGTTTTTTTCCAAATGTTTTATTCTTTAGGTTAGGCATGAATTGATTAAGAAAGATCAAATGATCATAGACCTAACAAATTGACCTAATATATTTAAGTGGGACCAAGATGAATGGGGTCCATCATCTCTATTCTAACTGTTCATAAAATCATTTGATGCGGGCTGGGACCCATTAATTGATTGATAAAGATCAAATGATCAAATAATAATAGACCTCTCAAATTGACCAAACCTTACCTATTTTAGTGGGACCCCCAAGATGAATGGGGTCCACCATCTATATTCTAACCGTCCATAAAACCATATTATGCGGGATGGGACCCATGAATTGATTAAGAAAGATCAAATGATCATAGACCTAACAAATTGACCTAATGTATTTAAGTGGGACCCAGATGAATGGGGTCCACCATCTTTATTCTAACCGTCCATAAAATCAAATGATGCGGGCCAGGACCCATTAATTGATTGATAAAGATCAAATGATCATAGACCTCTCAAATTGACCAAACTCAGCCTATTTAAGTGGGACCCCCAAGATGAATGGGGTCCACCATCTATATTCTAATCGTTCATAAAACCATATGATGAGGGCTGGGACATATGATTGCTTGATAAAGATCAAAGAATCAAATGATCATAGACCTCACAAATTGACCAAACCTAACCTATTTAAGTGGAACCCCCCAGATGAATGGGGTCCACCATCTCTATTCTAACCGTCCATAAAATCATATTATGCGGGATGGGACCCATGAATTGATTAAGAAAGATCAAAGGATCGTAGACCTAACAAATTGACCAAATATTTTTAAGTGGGACCCAGATGAATGGGGTCCACCATCTTTATTCTAACCGTCCATAAAATTAAATGATGCGGGCCGGGACCCACGAATTGATTGATAAAGATCAAATGATCAAATGATCATAGACCTCTCAAATTGACCAAACCTAACCTATTTAAGTGGGACCCCCAAGATGAATGGGGTCCACTATCTATATTCTAACCATCCATGAAACAATTTGATGCGGGATGGACCCATGAATTGCTTGATAAAGATCAAAGGATCAAATAATCATAGACCTCACAAATTGACCAAACATAACCTATTTAAGTGGAACCCCCCAGATGAATGGGGTCCACCATCTCTATTCTAACCATCCATAAAACCATATTATACGGGATGGGACCCGTGAATTGATTTAAAAAGACCAAAGGTTCAAATGATCGTAGACCTTAAAAATTGACCAAATATTTTTAAGTGGGACCCAGATGAATGGGGTCCACCATCTTTATTCTAACCGTCCATAAAATCAAATGATGCGGGCCGGGACCCATGAATTGATTGATAAAGACCAAATGATCAAATGATCATAGACCTCTCAAATTGACCAAACCTAACCTATTTAAGTGGGACCTCCAAGATGAATGGGGTCCACCATCTATATTCTAACCGTCCATGAAATAATCTGATGCGGGCTGGGACCCATGAATTGCTTGATAATGATCAAAGTATTAAATGATCATAGACCTCACAAACTGACCAAATATAACCTATTTAAGTGGAACCCCACAGATGAATGGGGTCCGCCATCTTTATTATAATCGTCCATAAAATCATATTATGCGGGATGGGACCCATGAATTGATTTAAAAAGATCAAAGGATCAAATGATCGTAGACCTAACAAATTGATCAAATATGTTTAAGTGAGACCAGATGAATGGGGTCCACCATCTCTATTCTAACCGTCCATAAAATCATATAATGCGGGCCGGGACCCATGAATTGATTGATAAAGTTCAAATGATCATAGACCTCATAAAATAAACAAACCTAATTTATTTAAGTGGGACCCCAAAGATGAATGGAGTCCACCATCTATATTCTAACCTTTCATAAAACCATATGATGCAGGCTGGGACCCATGAATTGCTTGATAAAGGTCAAAGTATCAAATGATCATAGACCTCACAAATTGACCAAACCTAACCTATTTAAGTGGAATCTCCCGAAATGAATGGGGTCCGCCATCTCTATTCTAAACGTCAATATAATCATATTATGCGGGATGGGACCCATGAATTAATTAAGAAAGATCAAATGATCAAATGATCATAGACCTAACAAATTGACCAAATATTTTTAAGTGGGACCCAGATGAATGGGGTCCACCATTTTTATTCTAACCGTCCATAAAATCAAATGATGCGGGCCGGGACCCGTGAATTGATTGATATAAATGTAGCACATCTGGTGTGTTGGCTTATTTAGGAATCTCTTGGAGAGATTTGAGGCTTTTGAGTGGAAGATGATATTTCATGGAGAGATTTTAGGTCTTTTGAGTGTGTAATAGGTATAGAGATTTTAGGGATAAAGGTAACTCCGGAAATGACATTGCAAAAAGTTTGAGGTTGCGCCAGGTGTCTTTATGTGAGAATGAGTACATCCCTTTAGTAATATAGATTGTGATTCCCTGCATTCACATGCAACATTCCATATATAACTTCAAATAATGTTTGGTGCTTTTTTGTTTGCCTTTAGAGCTATGAGATTAAGGTGGTCTGAGAAAAGATTGGTCCTTAGTGGGCCTATGTCATTGTCAAGTAGAGGGAAAATAAGGTTGTGTGAGAACGACCTCTTCATTGGACACCATTAGAGTTTCTTTACATGGATGGTCCCTGCCCTCTCTTCCCCAAAAAGAAAGATTTTCTCTCTAGACAAGTAAAGCCTATGATTCCCCTTTCCTAAAGGGTCGTGCTTTACATTTCATCTACATTCAAAACGGAACCTACCTCTCCCTCTCTTTTAACTATACAAGATTTGTGTTTATTATGTGATTGAAATAAAATTAGGTTAGATTGATGGATTTGATTTATAATATGATTAGGTTGTATTGAAAGTTATGATGGGTTAGATTAGGCTAATGATCTATTGTACTCTATAAATAGCCATTGGCTATTTTCAAAATATGCTAAATTTGGCAAGATGTAATCCCTAATTTTCTTCATGAACATGTTCTGAACCACCAAACTGTGAGCCACCTGATTGGGATAACCACATTAAAGCGCTCCACCAGGCCCATATATAGTCCTTCACTACTTTCTTGTTTATCAATCACTCAATGACCAACATTTTAAAGTTCATAATCAGACAACCTATCCAACTTTAATAAATCTTCTTTCCTCCAAATGAGTCAGATAAAAGAATTCCTTTTGACTCTCTTTCCATGTCATGAACAAGATCTATTGGTGGATAAGAACCTTTCTTATACTGTAAAACCATATTTGATGTGTGGTGTGCCACACACAAGAACAATATTCATCAATCATTATATGCTTTTATTCTCTGTTATCTGTTGGCTTGTAGTAGCAACTGACAATTGTGTAATTGATGAAAACAATACACTAAGAAAGTGCGTGGTTGTTAGGGGTGTGCATGTACATCTATTTGTTGACCTGGTCAACTGAGGATATTAGCATCCATAATACACCTTCATCCACTCTATTGATGTATTATGACGATGTACTGCATGCCCAACTTGTTACGTCCAATAAGTGGGTCATAGCCTTATAAGACCCACCTGGGTGATCTGTTAGAGGTGAGGGGAGAGCTTAATTAATTACGTCTCTTCTTGATTAATGATGGTTTAGAGCCGTCGTTTATAGTGTCTAAGTTGCAAATGAAAAGGTGTTAGAATATAATAATGACAGAAGCCTGTCAGAGCCAAATAAAAAAAAAGGCTGAAGAGGCATAGTCAACAATAGCTCCTGTCAGAGCCAAACACCGAGGCACGTCCATAGAGCACTCTCGCTGCGAGGGTGACCTAGAAAGTAGAGTTGGTTCCGAATTTTAAGAAGAAATTTAAGATGGATTCTCTTTTCTAAGTTGAGTATTTTTAGGAGTCTCTTGCACTAATTAGGAGCTATATATTTGGTGTTTCTCACAATCCAAACAGATACAGATTATATCTCAAGTTCTGAATTAGTGATCTAATTGAGAGAAATATTCTCTAGAGATTTTTGAAGAGTTGTGCTGCCAAGTACTCTAGAGAGTCAGGTTTTTCTGCAGGTTTTTCTGCATCCCTTGTAGAAGTTCATTTTCTTGCGTAAGAGATTTGAGGAGTTAAGCGCTGGATTGAGTCTGTTGCAATCAACGGTGTGAAGTCGTTGAAGCGTGAATCGACATAAGGTGACTTCAGTCTTTAGATAGGGAATATCTGGGGAGAAAATCTGAGTTTCTTATAATTGCGAGATTCATAGTGTTTAATTTGATCTAGTTCGGGTTGGTGGTTTTTAACCCGGTTAGGGTTTTCCACCTTAAATTTGGTGTCCTTGTGGTGTGTGCTTGTGATTTTATTTCCGCTGCATAGATTATTATTTTTTGCACACTAATGGGTTGATTTATTGAGTGGACAAATCTAGAGATCACTGAACCTAAACCTTCAATTGGTATCAAAGCGGGTTGCACTAATTTGCTGTGTTTGATCTAAAGAGATTTTTAAAAAGATGCTCAATAGGGAAGGGACATCAACTTCTAAACTACCTTTGCTAGATGGTTCTAATTATGCATATTGGAAGCAAATGATGATTGGGTTCCTTAAGTCCGTTGATGATGATGTTTGGAATATTGTTGGGGAGGGCTACTCCAGACCAACAATTATGGTTAGTGGACAAACTGTTCCTAAACCTAAAGCCGAATGGACTAAGGATGAGAAGCATGCCTCCAATTATAATAACAAGGTAGTGAATAGTATATACAATGGAGTATTCATAGGATTTCCACTTGTAAAACAACAAAAGAAGCATGTAAAGTCGTACAGACAGTATATGAGGGTACAGACACGGTGAAGCAATCTAAATTGCAAATGCTGATTAAAGAATTTGAAACCATTGTGATGGAAGAAGATGAGACTTTTGATCAATTTTATACAAAGTTGAATGATATTGTCAATTCTGTTTTCAATCGGGGTGAGGAAATTCAAGAAAACAAGATTGTCAAGAAAATTCTGAGGTCTCTACCTTCGAGGTTCGATTCTAAAGTTGATGCTATAGAAGAAAATAAGAATCTTGATACCCTCAAGGTCAACCAACTGGTTGGAAATCTTCAAACCATTGAAGCAACCCGTTTGGATAAAGGAAAATCAATAGAGAAATGTATTGCTTTGAAAGTCAACTCAAAATCAAGAAAGAAACCTGAAAAGAAAATTAAGTATGATTTTGAATCTGAGGCTGAAGATGATATGGCTGAAATGTTTAATTGTTTCAAAAAGTACATGAAGTCAAAACAAGTCAAGTGGAAGAGTTCTAAATTTGAGAAGAAGGATTTTGCGAAAGGAACTAAGTGTTTTGAGTGCCAAGGCTACGGACACTATGCGAATGAGTGTGCCAATAATAAAAAGGGTATACAGAAAAAAGCTCTCAACACAACTTGGAAAGAAGAGTCATCAGAAGAAGAAATAGATCCTCCAATTGATGCTTCTGATATTGTGAATGGCAAGTTTGTGGCTTTCATGGCTAGGTCTCTGTCTGAAAATGATACTGATAAAGATCATGATGATGAGATGTCAGATCAAGAGAAAGATTATGAAGAGTTGTATCATACTACATATGTTGATTGTGTCAAGATGACTAAGTATGGCAATAAGACCACTATCAAGTTTAAGGCTACTCAAGAAGAAAATTCTGCATTAAAAATTGAATTAGAGCAAGCACTTGAAAAGGTTTATCTCTTGGAAAGTCAGAAGAACTGCATAGCTGAAAACTTGACTACTGATGGTCAGAAATTCAATAAGGCTGAACAAGAGATTGAGACCTTAAGAACATAGTTACAAAAGGTACAAGCTAAAAATAAAGATTTGAAAGGAAGGTTGAAGATCACTCTGTCTGAGCAAGAACTGAAACAAACTTCGCTTAATAAGATAAACATTGGTTCGAAGACTCTTACAAGCATCTTGTGCAGTCAAAAGTCTCAATTTGACAGAAGCGGTCTCGATTATGATCATGATGCATCCACTTCAAATGCTAAAGGTAAAATATTTTTTGTTTCAAGTGTTGCACATGCTACTCCACATATTGCACTTTCAAATAATGTATCGAGTAGTTTCAAGAAAAAGAACGTGTCTTGCATTGCACGCACATCCACTTGTCACCATTGTGGAAAGAAATGACACATTCGTCCCCATTGCAAGAAGCTGAATAATCTACCCAAGACCAAGCAATGGCGAAAGAGTTTTTCTCAACAAAAAAACGACTCCAATTTAGAGTTTTTCTCCACAAAATACGACTCCAATTTGGGTAAGAAAGTCTAATTTGCCTAAAGAGTTTGCTCACACTTAGCTGAAAGATCATATTACACAAGTGTGGGTGGCTAATTATAAAAAGCCCTAATCAAGGAGGTTAAGTTCCCACCCCAGTGCTGATACGAAGATCAAAATTGAGAAAGAGCTACTGCATCCAGGTTGACAGAAGCTACATGATGATTTTTGTTTGTCAATTATGGACAAATTCAGGGGGAGAAGAATGAAGCCATGGGGAGTTCTATAAGCTAAGGCAATTCAAGATCTACAGTGCTATTTTTTTTTTACAAAAAAAATTTCAATGTATTTTGGTTTTTTCTTTTGGGTAGATCGTATTGTATTGTTATAGGGAGATTTATCCAAGAATTGCCAAAAGGGGGAGATTGTTATAATATAATAATGACTGAAGCCTGTCAGAGCCAAATAAAAAAAAGGCTGAAGAGGAAGAGTCAACATTAATAGCTCCTGTCAGAGCCAAAAACCGAGGCACGTCCAGAGAGCACTCTCGCTATAGTGAGAATGCTGCTCGCTATAGCGAGGGTGACGCTGAAAGTAGAGTTGGTTCCGAGCTCTAAGAAGAAATTTGAGATGGACTCTCTATTCTAAGTGAGGTATTTTTAGGAGTCTCTTGCACGAATTAGGGGCTATATATTGGGTGTTTCTCACAACCCAAACAGATATAGATCATCTCTGAAGTTCTAAATTAGTGATCTAATTGAGAGAAATATTCTGTAGAGATTTTTGAAGAGTTGTGCTGCCAAGTACTCTAGAGAGCCAGGTTCTTCTGCATCTCTTGTAGAAGATCATCTTCTGGATTGAGTCTGTTGCAATCAATGATGTGAAGTTGTTGAAGCGTGAAGCGACATAAGGTAACTTCAGTATTTAGATAGGGGATATCTGGGGAGAAAATCTGAGTTTCTTGTAATTGCGAGATTCATAGTGTTTGATTTGATCCAGTTTGGGTCGGTGGTTTTTCACCCAGTTAGGGTTTTCCACCTTAAATTTGGTGTCCTTGTGGTGTGTGCTTGTGATTTTATATCTGTTGCTAGATTATTATTGTTTGCACACTAGTGAGTTGATTTATTGAGTGGACCAATCTAAAGATCACAGAACCTAAACCTTCAAAAGGTTTATACATGAATAAAAAGTAGAGAGAAAAGCAAGGAAATTATATTTCAAATAACTAGATATTAAAGCCCTAAAGTAAAGAGTGAAAATGCGATCAAGATTTCAAAAATCTTGTGAGATCCATATAGTTCAGATGAGTGTCAAGTTGGGCCTAATTCAAGTTCACGGAGGGGTTGTGGGTGTCATACGGAAGATGGGATCGTAGGTGGGCAAACAACGCTATTGAGGATAATTGCCCAATGGGCCATGGAGCTAACGAGATCCTTTTATTGAATCTCTCATGCTCTTTATACAGGGAGAAATGATAAATGACCATAACAATATAGCGAGTTTCCAAACCACAGAGCATAGTACATAAATTTAACCTATTAACGGGAGGGAAATTGAGTCAAATTAGTCTAATTGAATTTGCCCAAAAAATAAAAAACTCTACCTATTTCTATTAGGATTTTATTTGTGTCGGCTAATTCATGGGTTGGACAAAACTCTAGGTCCATTGAGTTGTATTTTCTATTTATTTTAGAATGAACTGTTGTTATGTCATCGAAAGAGCTGAAATGAAGAGAGTGAATAATTCAAACGTAGTCTGGGTGAACCCACGAGGCCCGACCGATCAAACAGAGGTCGGATCAATCAGATGTTTGTCAGGTCCTAGTTAACAGTGCTGACAGAGAACAATTCCAAAAATAGAAGCTTGACCCGATCAATCGGATCCTCTGCCCGATCGACCGGATGATAGGAATTTTCCAAAATTGGGCTGCGAATTTGTTTCCTTTTTAGACTAGTGTTTCCCACTTTGATTCATGTTTGTGTTATAATATTGAGACACAAATTTGGGACTATATATAGAGTGTTGCTCTCTACCTTATGTGTGCATATTGAAGATCAAAAGTACATTAAGTAATTCTCTTATTATTCTGAGGTGAAAAAATCCTATGAGAGATTATTTGATTCTCTAGAGCCATTGAGAGGTTGTGCTGGAGATCTGCTCTAGAAGGTTTGTAGCTTCTAGAAGATTGTTCGTCTTCGTCGACAAGGTGTTACTAGATCAAGTACGGGGAACGATGCACGGCGAGGAAGTCGTGGCAATAGGAGAAGTTGTGCAAGAAATACTACAGTCCTTAGGTCGACGTACTAAATGGGATAAAGGAGCTGTGAGTATATCTTATAATTGTTCAATATTTCTTGATTACAGATTGTGGTTTTTCTCCCTGGATAGGGTTTTCACGTAAAAGATTGTGTCTGCCTTCTTGTGGTGTGTGATTGGTATTTAGTTTTGCTAGTTCTATCTTATTTAGTTTATAACTTCCGCTGCCATTCTAGTAAATGCTACTTTCAATTTCACTGAATAAAATATAAGGGATTTTGACCATACAGGATATAAAAGACCATGTATTCCTCAAAATATTATTGACCAAAACTATATCCCAAATGTAGGTATTGTATATGGGGCCCCCAATTTACTTTTCAATTCTACCCATTTTGTGCGATATCGCACAAACCGAAGTGTTTCCCCTCTCCGTTCTCATTTCCTAAAGTATTGAACTTCCATTTTTTCTTGCGATTCTCTCCATTCCTGCAACTTTCTCCATCTTTAAAGAAGGGTTTTAAGAGGGTTTCTCCGTTGCTCTTCCATTTATCCAAAAGAAACTACTCTTCTTCCTTTTTATCTTCCATTTGGTCACTTTCCTATTGTGTTAATTTTACCTTGAGGACAATGGATAGACCCACAATATCAATACGTTGTTAAATTTTGTAGTATATGCACCCTTTTTTGGAACTACTTCTCATGAAACCATCATCCGGTGAAGAGAATGAAAGACTGCACAATAGCTGGGACTTTAATCAATTTCTTCCTGACCAAAACTTTTTCTTATCTATGAGAAAAACATGGAATTAGACTTCATAAAAAACAACTCAAAACACCAGACTAATTCTGTGCTTATTGTGCGATATCGCAAGTCACTTGGCCAGTTTTCCAAAGAATGAAATTCCAGCGAGCTTCACACTTCATTTTTAGGCAAATAGCTAGGACTTTAATCAATCTCTTCTTGACCAAGGTTTTTTCTTATCGACGAGAAAAACATGGAATAAGATCTTAGAAAAAAGTAACTCAAAACCCCACAATATTTGGGAGTCTAATTCATTACTTCTTGTGCAATATCATACAGTCACTTAGCTAGTTCTCCAAAGAATGAAATTGCAGCGAGCTTCATTGCATTCTTAGGCACAACACTTGGGATTTTATTCAATCTTTTTGCAGCCAATTTTTTTTCTTATCAACGAGAAAGACATGTAATAAAACTTTAGAAGAAATAACTCAAAACCCCACCAAATTTGGGAGTCTAATTCATTGCTTTTTGTGCAATATTGCACAGTCGCTTGCCAAATTCCCCAAAGAATGAAATTACAGCAAGCTTTGCGGCATTCTAGTTGATATTGCACAATTGATTAAAGTCCTGACTCTTGTGCCCAATGGAGATTTAGTACTTTAGGAGATAGGAACGGAGGAGAAATATGAGAGGAAGAACGATCTGCTTTTATTTTTCACCTTCAGTTTGTGTAATATCACACAAAAGGGGTAGAATCGAGAAAAAGATTTGGGCCCCATGTACTATATCCACATTTGGGTTATAGTTTTGGTCAACACCATTTTGAGGGATTCATATCTTCTATATCCTGCACGGTCAATATCCCGAGCATAATATATTCACCATATGGGATTGAAACAATACCGATACCTCATCTCGATATTATCTCATCTATCTAGGGATGGCAAACTTAGTAACTCACATGGGCATCAAAACATAATCCATGCTCAATTCACTACAAGAGTAATAGGTTAAAGTTGGATGGTTTGATGCAATATAATGTTAACCTTGATGAGAAGTGGGCTCAACAGTTGGCACCTTCTATACACTACACCAGCAATGAATCATTTCTCCCTAATATATAAGAACTTCACATGTAACCAACTATTTAGTTTACTACATTCACAATATATCACATGCACATTCATTATTCCCACTAGACTCACAAGCAAATGAATTTCATGAGAAATTTCAACTTCAGCGAGGAATGCAATTAATTTACTAAAAGGTTCCTGGCATTATTTCACAACTGGTAATTAAAAATCCAAAACACTACATGGATATAGTAGTTGCATGATTGAAGTTGGTATCTTGAATAGTCATGGTAGTGGAGAATTATTGATCAGGAATGATCATTCCATGAGTTTTGTAACGAAAAATAGCAGATCAGGAATGATTTGCTTTAGGATATCCAGGCTTTCTTGCATCGAAAAGGTAACTCTCACTACTAGAAAAAGGACTTTTAGCGGCCGTCATTAGCCGTCGCTAAAAGTCTCCTGGCAGTCGCTAATACTCTTTAGCGACCGCCAATTAGCGGCCGCGAAAACTTCATCCCAAAAACATTTTAGCGACCGCCACGTGGCGGTCGCGAACTCTTTTGTGACGGCTTAGCGACGGCAGATACAATACCTGTGGATACTTTTAGCGGCCGCCATTAGCCATCGATAAAGGTATAAATGGCGGTCACTAATACTTTTCTTTAATTTTTAAATACTTTCGAAAACTTTTAGTGACCGCCACTGGCCGTCGCTAAAGGTATAAATAGCGGTTGCTAATACTCTTTTTTAAGTTTTTTAAATAATTTATTTTATTTTCTGCACTTTTTGCGACCACCATTCATATTAATTTTTTTAAAATTCTTTGCAAATTTTCCAATTTTTATCCTACTTTTTATACCTGTATCTGTACCTGAATATATTATCTACAACTAGAACAATCAATTAAAAATAGTAATAACAAAACAAAGTCTTATATTAATAACATTTAAAACATTACAAAAGTTTGATCAAATTATAATCATTACAATTCCAGCAAAAAAAATATAAATAAATATATTTATTGAGCGGGGTGCCGTGATCGATCCGATGCTCTCAAACCTGAAGTCGAAAAAGGAAAACAAATATTAATAGTTAATTATAAAAATAGGCAATATATAGTAAATATAAACAAAATTAAGGATTAAAATCAAAAATTTGAAAGTTAAACGTACATTTCAACTATATAAGCAATCCAAGAGCCGGAATCTCGAGCCGTCAGTTCCGGCAAGTCAGGAATGAGTATAGGCTCGTGCCCGTCCAGTTTCACGGCCACCGGAGCCCGTTTGCTCGATTTGAGCGCTCGGAGGCTAATTTTCTAAGTTTTAAGCTAACGTTTTAATTAAGCTAAACTTATGTTTCAACTATACGAGCAATCCGGGAGTCAGAATCTCGATCCGTCAGTTCCGGCAAGTCAGGAATGACTATGGGCTCGTGCCCGTCCAGTTTCACGGGCACCAGAGCCCGTTTTCTTAATTTGGGCACTCGGAAGATAGCTTTCTAAGATTTAAGTTAATGTTTTAAGTTAAACCTACATTTCAACTATACGAGCAATCTGGGAGTCGGAATCTCGAGCCGTTAGTTCCTACAAGTCATTCTACCCTCGAGTGAAGTGCTCGTGCCGGTTTCAAAATTTTTGGGGGCTGTTTCACGTTCCGAACCGGCGGCGGGCCGTTTTCGAGCCTAAGTGTTGGAAAATCCAATGTTTTCACTCATAATTCTCTAACCGGGAGTCCTATTTGCGAGCCGTCAGTTCCTACAAGTCACTCTACTCTCGAGCGAAGTGCTCGTATCAGTTTTTGATTTTTCCAGGGGCCGTTTAACGTTCCGGACCCTCGGTGGGCCATTTTCGAGCCTAAGTGTTGGAAAATCTATTGTTTTCGCTCGTAATTCACTAACCGGACTTCTTATTTGCGAGCCGTCAGTTCCTACAAGTCACTCTACCCTTCACCGAAGTGTTCGTGCTGTTTTTTGATTTTTTTCAAGGGCCGTTTCACGTTCCGAACCCCCGACGGGCCATTTTCGAGCCTAAGTGTTGGAAAATCCGATGTTTTCGCTTGTAATTCAATAACCGGGAGTCTTATATGCTACCCATCAGTTCCTACAAGTCACTCTACCCTCGACCGAAGTGCTCGTCCTGGTTTCCAATTTTTCCAGGGGCAGTTTCACGTTCTGGAACCCCCGGGGTTCGTTTTCGAGCCTAAGTGTTGGAAAATCCGATGTTTTCGCTCGTAATTCTCTAACCGGGAGTCCTATTTGCGAGCCGCCAGTTCCTACAAGTCATTCTACCCTTGACCTAAGTGTTCGTGCTGGTTTTCAATTTTTTCGGGGGCTGTTTCATGTTTCGGACCCCCGGCAGGCTGATTTCGAACCAAAGTGTTGGAAAATCCGATGTTTTCGCTCGTAATTCTCTAACCGGACTTCCTATTTGCGAGCCGTCAGTTCCTAGAAGTCACTCTACCCTCGACTGAAGTGCTCGTACTGGTTTTTGATTTTTTCGGTGGTCGTTTCACATTGCGGGCCCTCGGCGGGCTGTTTTCGAGCCTAAGTGTTAGAAAATCCAATGTTTTCGCTCGTAATTCTCTAACCGGACTTCCTATTTGCGAGCCGTCAGTTCCTACAAGTCATTCTACCCACGAGCAAAGTACTCGTGCCGGTTTTGAGTATTTCCTGGGGCCGTTTCACAATCCGGACCCCTGGCGGGCCATTTTCGAGCCTAAATGTTGGAAAACCCGATGTTTTCGCTCGTAATTCTCTAACCGGGAGTCCTATTTGCGAGCCGTCGGTTCCTACAAGTCACTCTACCCTCGAGCGAAGTGCTTGTATCATTTTTTTATTTTTTCAGAGGCCGTTTCACTTTTCGGACCCCCGACAGGCCGTTTTTGAGCCAAGGTGTTGGAAAATCCGATGTTTTCGCTCGTAATTCTCTAACCGGGAGTCCTATTTGCGAGCCGTCAGTTCCTACAAGTCACTCTACCCTCGAGCGGCCTTAACCGACGGGGCAGAGGACGGCGGCTGAGCTGGCACTTCTGGCACATAGCAAGTGGCAACTGGGGCATGACTAGGGAGTATTCGTGCCAGTTTTCGATTTTCCCGAGGGCCGTTTCACGTTCCGGACCCCCGGCGGGCTGTTTTCGAGTGTAAGTGTTGGAAAATCCGATGTTTTCGCTCGTAATTCTCTAACCGGATTTCCTATTTGCGAGCCGTCAGTTCCTACAAGTCACTCTACCCTCGAGCGAAGTGCTCGTGCCGATTTTCGATATTTCCGGGGGCCGTTTCACGTTCCGGTCCCCCGGCGAGCCGTTTTCGAGCCTAAGTGTTGGAAAATCCGATGTTTTCGCTCATAATTCTCAAACCGGACTTCCTATTTGCGAGCCGTCAGTTCCTACAAGTCATTCTACCCTCGAACGAAGTGTTCATGCCAGTTTCAAATTTTTTCGAGGGTTGTTTCACGTTTCGGACCCACGGCGAGCTGTTTTCGAGCCTAAGTGTTGGAAAATCTGATGTTTTCGCTCGTAATTCTCTAACTGGGAGTCCTATTTGCGAGCCGTTAGCTCCTACAAGTCACTTTACCCTGGAACGAAGTGCTCGTGTCAGTTTTCAATTTTTCCAGCTGCCGTTTCACGTTCAGGACCCCCGGCGGGACGCTTTCTAGCCTAAGTGTTAGAAAATCCGATGTTTTCGCTCGTAATTCTCTAACCGGACTTCCTATTTGCGATCCGTCAGTTCCTACAAGTCACTCTACCCTCAAGCGAAGTGCTCGTGTCGGTTTTTGATTTTTTCGGGGGCCGTTTCATGTTCTGGACCCTCGGCGGGCCGTTGAAACCTACAATTTAGTGTCGCTTGTAGAGGAGGAACATCTTTTCACTTTCTACTTCAAATATACATTTTTATGACATTTCATTACTGCCGCATTAACTCTCACATTGAACAACCCATACAGTAAATAATTGAGATTTTACAGGAAAAAATGGTGAATGAAACCTTATTTATTGTTCCCTTTTATACCTCTATTTGATCTTCAAATTTCCTCTTTACAAAACGACCCTGCAGAGTTTAAATGAAAGAGAAAAAAATAAGAACCTTAAACATTGCAATTGGACTCTTTTTTTTTTTCAACTGTAACAAAAGTTATATTAAAAAATGATTTCCAAATTTCTGATGGCCTCAAATGCACAAGAGAATGGAACTATCCATGCTACAAAAATATCGAAACCACTTTGCAATTTAGGATACAAAAAAAAAGGAACCTTAAAAAATGGGTGCTACAGCATTTGAGTCAATCACATAATATTAAAATCACATAATATTAATAACGAGGACTGCCTTTCTATCTAAGAGGTTAAAAGTGCAGTGTTAAAGGTGAATGAGTACCCACTAGGGGTGGGGTGATCAGATAAGCTCAAACTCTAAGTGAAAGCCTTGGCTGCTACATGTCAGCATCTTCAGCAAATCCATATTCTTTCTGTTGGAAATAGGGTGGGCCTCTAGGATAGGTTTCAAAAACTTTTGACCCACTTGATGCAGGGATCAACTATCCAGAAGGCTATAAAACCCAATCCAAGATCCAAGTCCTCAATCTCAGCCATCATGATCAGTAAAACAATCTATCTAGAAGATAGAAACAATAACTAATAAATCTACAACATGCAAGGAAGTAGATTATACCTTTGGAGCTCGGTTGTGCTCTAATGAAAAAGTTGCGTCTTTCTTTGATGATGAAACGCTTTCACTAATCAAATAGGGATTTCCAAGACCTCTTGATCTTCCACGCTATGACCCGTATCAGATTCTCCTTTTTTCTCAAGAAGATGGTGGGAACTCCAAGAGAAAACTACTAGGAACTCTAGGGAGGAACTAGAAAGAGAATTAGAATAGGGAAGAGAGAAAAACCATGTGCAACTCTTGTACTAGGGGCAATTGGGCGTGAATCCCAATGCTAGGATAGACACATGCACGTCCAGGCCTCCTCTCCTCTATTTATAGCTTTTGCAAGCCCCACTTACTAATTTTCATTAGAAGTCTTACTTCCAAAAATTAGTAAATATCTCTTCTTAATTAAAATAGAAGTCTTACTTCCATTAATTAATTAGTAACTTACCATATCATAATTAGAAGTCTCACTTCAAATATGATTAGTAACTTTCCAATTCCTTTCTAATTAAAATAGAAGTCTCACTTCTACTAAAATTTGTAAGTCTACTATTAGAAGTCTCACTTCAAATAGAAATTGTAACTTTCCTTTTAGAGTTCAACTAGAATTAGATACTTTCTAATAATTGGGCTAGCGTGGGGATCACTAGGGATTCCTTAGAAAGCCGTCTCCAACTGGGACTCGCGACCCCACATCTCATGTGTAATCCGGGCCCACAGTTAATTGCAAATAACTCCATTATATAAATGCAATTGAACTCCAGTCTTAGAAATATTACATAGAAGACCCTAAACTTCCACATTACCATAAGTAGGCCCCTCTATCAATATCCATGGATCAATTGGACCTGTCTTTCGAACTAGATCCATATCTTATTATCCTTGAGCCCAATTAATTATAATGATCATAGGTACCTTTCCAATTAACTCTTACTCGGAATGGGTGCGTACTTACCAATGATAAATCCATTAATTGCCACAAGGGGATACTAGAGATAGATTCCATCTTGACCATTGAATGTTCCCACAGCTCTACTACCATGTACCCAAATCACCGAGGTGTTGACCTACAGTTGGCCTCACTCATTGGTGACTCAAAGCAAATGAATAGATAAAAACTTGAGTTCATTAATGTCTTAGGATTGAGAGCCTATTGCTAGGGAATTATGAGAGCAGACATTAGATTAAAGACAATGTTTATAAGGTGTTTCTTGGTCCTTCAAGACATCCAATGTACCAGCACTATGATCCAGAATCTTCCATTTTGATGATCAAAACAAATCACACTATCTCATAGTGATCAAAGTGCTGCAACCTTGTCAGTATGAGATGTCCAGTCTCATCACTGGTTGTGATGATATTTAAGTATAAGATTTGTCACACATGTCTCCCGTATGTGGATCTCATCCATACACATGTGTTACATCTAATATACTTGTGGACTCCGGTTCATCTCATGAACCATCATGTCATTCGTATTGGTTATGTACAAGTATATAATAAATCACCATTCATCTCATGAAAGGAAAGTATGAATATACTGATAAATAAAGAAATTAATCAATTTATTATATAATCTACTAGATTGAGTCCATAAAACTAACAATCTCCCACTTGGGCTCAATGCCAGTTAGAGTTGCATCTCATGCACATCCTCTTTACATCTTGCTCAAAGACTTTGGTAGTCAAAGGCTCAGTAAAGGGATCTACTAGATTGTCTGCAGAGGCTATCTTCGTGATCGTACATCACCTCTTTGCACAATCTATTTGACCATGTATAACTTTCTCCGTACATGCTTTTTGGCTCTTGGGTTCCTTGGACTTAGCGACTGCCCTGCTGTTATCACGATAAACTGTGAGCGGCTGTCCTGCCAAAAGTGACACTCCAAGTTCCATAAGGAATCTTTTTAGCCAATCTGCTTCCGTAATTGCTTCTCAAGCAGTTACAGCATAAATACATACCTAGAAATTGATTTCCTGAAATCCTGATCTGATTAGAAGTCAGTATCTATGTAACCGACTGGAATCAACTCATCACTGCTGTAACTCAACATGTGATCTCTAGTTCTTCTCAAGTATTTGAGAACACATCTTACAGCAGTCAATGATGAAAACCTGGGCTAGACTTATATCTGCTGACTAGGCGTACTGCGTGACAGATATCCGGTCTAGTACAAAGCATAGCTTACCGTACCAGAACCTTATCTATGTACACATCATTGGGATAAGCCTATCATCCTATTTTTTCAGTCTCAATGGAAATTTATCCCTAGGATGTACTGGCTGATTTTCACTCTCTAGCTAATGAAAATTTGCCCATGGTAAAATGGATCTTGTGACTGATAATGTATATAAAATGTGAATATCTTTTCTATTTTATTCACATGTTTTATATCAATAACCACCCAATTTATGGAAAAATAAAATAAAATAAATAAATGTCCTTTTGATCTTTAATGAACAACTGTAAATGGCAGGGACTGCAACCTATAGGGTTGTTTGTTGGCATATAATACATAGAATTCATGTCATAAGTAGTTAAAAATGAAGACCAAAGGTGAATATGCAAGAACGAGCATCAAATAATTTACCTTTTAGTGGGAATTGATTTAAAAGAAGATGGAAAATGAATAGCCAGCAATCACCCTAATAATTCAAATTCCAGAAAAGTCAAGGTCTCATTTACATCATTACCTTATACCCTTCACCTCATGATATCATGCACAACTTAATTACCTCTTTAATAACCCTTAGTTTGACCTATTTGACCATGAATTCATATGTATTCAATTTCTATATAATCTAAACAAACAAACAGGCTCATAGAATCAATCAGGTGTGCCATTGACAACTGATTGGATTAAATTGAGATTTTAAGATAGAAGTAGGTGGCTGTCAATCCATAGATTAGATCCGTCAAAAGTTAGACATTTTTGCCTCTCATTATCTTCCTCATTTTATATTAGTTGCATTTAATTCTTCATATTTAGCTTCATGTTTTTTTTTTTTTTTTGGCCTGTTTGATTCTTTTCAATCCAACAAATGGTATAAAGTTTGTTTTATTAGAGAATGGTATTTCCTCTATTTTAGAATGGTATCTTCTGTTTATAAAATTCTAAATTTAGTTTTGTATAATGGCTAAGTTTTTTCCGTATTAATTTACTTGCTCATTAATGTTAACATTCTTCGTTTTTCTTTTTTCTTTTTTGTTTTCATAAGAGTCCTTACTTTACTTACTCTATCATTACTGGTATGGAGGTTTAATGTAATTTCGTACTTTATCATTATTAAACACTTCAATATTTTCTTTAATACATTTAAACATTTTCTATTTTTCCTTCCTTTTGTTATTTTATCATAGATATTTTTTATTTGGGATAAAAAAAATAATTTTTATTTGGGATAGAAATGTTATGATCGATGATTAAGAGCTCCTAATTTGTTAACCTTTGCCCACATCTAAGCTACATGCTTAGATATGAATGAAAGATATTAATCCATTCATCTCGAAAGAACCCGGCCATGAGCCAATCCACTGATGGCTTAATGGTGATCAGGTATCTCCCTCTACAGGAATATTCAAGGATTGATCTCTAGCTAGTTTTAGCGTTGAAGGTGAGAGACTTAGATAGGGGGCAGTGTGGGTATTTGCCAAAGCCAAAAAAATGACAGAGCCCATAAAGTCTCCACTGATTTTAATAGATATATATAATTAATTTTCTTCGGATGTGAATATCTCTATTAACTGTCAACCGGTGTGACAAATATCATAGATATTTTGAAATAAGCCTGAAAAAGTATTTCCCAATAATAGTGTGATATTTTCCAGATTTTAACAAAAACAGAATTTTGAGAAAGATCAAGTTGGGAAAATAAGACAATAATACAGAAATGTGATCATGGTATTTTTTATTTATTCACTAATTTTAATTATTTAGAAATTATTTTATTTTTCACTATATTTTGGAAAATATCTCAAGAGAACCCAAGACTTGAAAATATCCTAACATTTTCAAGAGATGATAATTTGCAAAGAGCAGTATTTATGACATTGCTCTCCAGGCCACAAATGGAGCTGAGATGAAGGAAAGAGACTTATCTTGGAATGTAAGCAAATTTGAGTAGAGTAACTTTAATGGAAAAGTGCTACTCACTTTTTAAAGATTATAAATAACATAACACTGACCAATCAAATAAATAAAAAAAGAGCCCAGATACAAGAAATATGGGAGAATATTCTTATTCTTTATTGAAAGGCATGTTCCTTGCCTTTCTTTATTCTTTGGTGATACTATTGTCCCACCATTAAGAGATGATTTAATGTAAGGGCGTTTTACCAGAGATATACCAATTAAGATGCTACCAACAATAATAAGCGCTTGCTGGCTAACCATATTTATTTGAACTGAGTTAAATAATTTTCTATATCATGTTCCACATGATATATGTCTTATTATGATCAGATCATATGGAAATCATGCACGTGGTCGTCATGCCATTGGGCTCTGCGTTGGATTAAGCATTGGCTTAAGCCAGAGAGTTTGATTCCTGATCGAACTCTTAGGTCATATTTGGCAATCAAGTTTTCAAAGAAAATAGCTTCGCTTTCCACAAAGTCTTGGGAAGACCATCTTTAGAAATTGTAAATCCCCATTACTTAGATCAATAAATGAATCCCTCATTTTCCTCCCTTCGGATTTGGGAATTTTAACTTTTGCAGATTTTTGCAACGAAACCAATATTTTTTCTTAGTGATATGCATGTGAAATCCTCAATGAGAAATGTTTGTTCCAGGAGTAGCGAAGAATATCAGATTCGTGGACTCCTCATGGATTTCTCATTTATTACCAAACATGCTTTTAATCTTTGTCCCTTTTTAGAGATTTTAGAATTAGAGGTAACTTATTAGTTGGTGGCTAAGCACCTCAATCCTAATTTTGAGATGTAGAGTATCAGCAATCATCTAGAGATGTGGAGTAGAAACCCTAGTTTAGGTCATCCAGAGATCATTCACTTTCACAGGTAGTTTTCACAACCATAACCGTCTCAAACGTACAAAGATGTTTGAATCATAGTCGGGGAAGACCTTGACCCCGTTTGGGACTAGCAGGATCGAGTTCAATTATCTACATACATCATGATCTAGACTAGTATTTTTGAGAAATCATAAAAATAATAGCGTACTTAAAATGTTGATAATGAAGATATCAAACATGATCTGACTTTAGATGTTGATCGCCTTACTCTCCTGGCTTAGGACTTGTGTCAAGTTCAAGATAGCCTGAGAGATGGCTTTCTAAGGTGCAAATTTGTATTCATTAGGGCCTACTTGTTTGCTAGAATTTTGAGATTTCTTGTCTAAAGTTTTTGGAGCTCTCCAAATGGTGTCCTCAAGTGAAATTTCAAAATGCTTTGGGCTTGTCTAGCATTCATATTTCTGAAATTCTATGAATTATGCAAGCCACAAGTGTCATTTCACGTGCTAGTACAATTCTCATCATTCAAATAGAGAATTTGATTCCTCATTACTAAAGAGACAAGACCTACATTAATTGCTAGAAATTGCCGTTCCCATAAAAGAAATGCCCTTAAATAAACAGGCCCTTAATCCAAATTAAATGATATGATTTAAACATTTGAGAAATACGGAGTGTATGACTAGGAACATGGGGTAACTAAATCCAAGCTAAATAACATGTTTCTACTTCAAACATGGGGTAATTAAATCCAAGATAGAAAGAAGTTGAAAATCCTTAAAACATTGATTCGCTTCATAGGAGTTGGCCTTACATTGAACCAAATGATTTCAATCTGAAATAGTTGTAATCAAAAGACTGATACATAAAACACTAGGTAATTAATGACCAACCCTATTTCTTGCTCATCATGTTAAAATGAGATTAGAAGTGTTCCATGCTGTGTATCTCAGCTAGTCAGCTGGTAAAGGGACATCAAAAACCTCTCAGGGAAAGAAGGGTACCAAGTTTTAGCTTTAGTCATTACAGGGAGATATCGGCCATTATTAGTGCCAGAAAAACTAGCAAGATTGGGGCATAAAACCCAAAAAAAAAAAAAAAGACAGTGAAAGGACTAGAATTTCATGTTTCAAAACCCCAATTAATTAATTAATAGCTAAATTTGAATCCATACCTCATAAGTTATATATAATAACAAACACCTTTCAACTGTATAACCATGACATCAAAGTTAAAGTAAAATAGGAACATTCGAAAATAAAGAGTCAGAATTATGTCAATCTGGTCTTATTACTATGGGTCAAACGGTTCTTACCAAGTGGATGAGTCAGTTCAACATGAATTGTCAAGAGCATTGGTCACCCTTCTTATCCTGGTTTTAAAACACTTGAATTATCCATGGAACCAGCTGGTATCTATTATGTAATTAGCAACCTGACCAAGCAGGCACACTTTAAGTCATTCATAATCCCCTCACAGCCCCAACTTTAACCCCACCAAACCAAACCCCCAAACCCTAAAAAAAAAAAAAGAAAAAAAGAAAAAAGAGGAAATGGTCCCATTTTGTCACTTCATATTAGGCTTAAAAATTATATCTATTTTAAGGTCATAATTTTAGAAATTAGGGTTATTACATGACCTCAATTTTTTTCTGCTCTTATTGGTGAAAGATAGAAGATAGACCCTTTTTATTTTCTTTCTTTGCTACTTGTAAGAGTAGTTTCAGCTAGACCCTTTTTTCATTCCCCTCCTCCATGATCAGCATGCATAAATGGCGAGCCCTGTAATTCCTGAAAAAAAGACTACTAGAAATTTTGTGCCCAGTTTTGCATTGCCATTCTGAAGTAGATAAGGATGTCAGAGAGACTTGGAGTCTAAGTTTGTTTCACTTTTCAGTCTTATGTAACCAGGAAAGTTAAAGCTTCCCACTCAACAGAAGTAGCTGTCCATCCCACACACGTGAAGAGTGGCAGTGACAAAGTGTGAAATTTTCCTTTTGTAATGTTCATGACATAATTATTCCCCAAATTCTCACAATAGTCTTTTTACTGCGCCTTCTTTTTGTATTGACTGTTGATGTTTTAATCTGAATATTACTGATCACAATTGAATTTAATTACATTAAGTCTGCATGATATAAAGTAATCAAAGTAGGAGAACTTAAAACTTTTTCATCACCCTGTGTGATATAAAGTAGGGATTATTTGATTAGTTCCATAATTTGCATACTTCTAATTAATGAATGTCTTAACTTTTTCATCACCCTGCTTCCCTTAATTGTCATGACATTTAAGTACTTTTAAGGTGAGAAATGCCCAAGTTTTGTGACCAGTGGCTGACCTAGGATTTTTGTTTGGGTGGGGCTAAAATCTTGCTAGACTTGACATTTGAAAAAAAAAATTTGCTTAACTTTTTTTTTGACTTTTTTTACATTACCAAATAGCACTTATAGGTTTTTCTTTAGAAAATGTCCAACTCATGGAACTCAAATAGATGCATCAAGTTAGTGAAGATTGGGCAATGAAGAGGTAGTTAATCAGAAGTACCAAAAGTATTAGATGAATAAAAAATAATTCTAACATAATCTTAGATACTAAAACTTACATTATCATGTTTCACTAAATTTATATGTTAAAATCAATGCCCAATGGAGGTCACTACAAATTCAAGGTGAGTGGGTGTATGAGAAAAACTGAATACAAGAATATTTTGAGGACACCCATCATTTTCCTTTTCACTTTCTCAAAGGCTCCGATCTTTGGTTAATGGGAGTGGAATTCCATCTTTGGATCATAGTGGGGTAAGAAGACATGATAACAGAAATGGATTTGGTTATCTTTGGGTTTTTGTAGAAACACTCAGATTTTGTGGTTTAAGGCTTACGGTATGGATTAGGATTTGGGGATTCAGTTTTTGGAATTACAATTTGGAGATTAAGCATTTAGATTTAGGTATAGAGTCATTAGGAAGGATTATTCTTAATATGTTTAGCAAATAAAGATGCAGTAGTCTACAAAGTATATAGTGACCCGCGACGAGGAGCTCCGTCGACAATTGGCGCGAAGAGGTTTCAAAAGAAGAGGTCAAAGAAGAGGGAGAGCGATGTATTGTCGGAACGTCTTCTTTTTTTTTCTTTTTTATTTACCAACGAAGTTTTACATATGTGGGGATATCTTTAGACATATGTGGAGCTACAAGTTCAGACATATGGGGCATGCTCCAAGGCCCCATTCAACTCTTTGGTGATTTCAATTTTGATGTGGGGCGACTGCCCTAGATTGTGCCCTAAATTGCTCGCCCCTGCACCAAGACACCAATTAAATCTATACAGATTTCAATTTTGACCTGAGCCGCCCCAGGTGAATACAACGTAGGTCCACCACTGTTTGTGACTGTTGCTCTATGCTTTATATATTCATATTAACTTTTCCCAGCAAAATCATAACTCTTCCAAAAGGGCATTTTGTTGACTTAGAATGCCATTTTTTTCTTTTTATAATAATTTTGATATGTCCTTAAGGTTCTTTATGTGATGATTTTCAATGGAATTTCCGAAAATATTTGTATGGATTCTTACAAATTACTACTTGAGCAAAAGCCACCTTGGGCAAAAATAGCCACCTTCTTGTGTATGGATCCATACAAATATTTGTATGGATTATTACAAATTGCCACCTCTATTAATATAACAATCTGATCAAAAAAGCCACAAGTTGGTTTTTGACGAATGGTCGATCTGGCAGCTTCTTGTGTATGAAAGGATGGAAAATACCCTCAGATCCATATATTTTGAATTAATTAAATACATAGTATTAACTCTTGTTAATTTAAACTATTAAATATATTTTTCACATTAAAGCCCCTGGTAATTATGCAAACTAAGTAACATCTAAGGGGATTTAATTCATCCTTTCACAATAAGATTTGCCAGGCTCCATATCATGCAATTGAAAATCGCTCTATGAATGCGGGTCAAGTTGGTTGATTGAGATTATCAAATCATTAAAAGTGTTTTTTTTTAAATAATAATATATAAAAAAAGTAGTTATTTGTAATTCTCAGAAAATTTAGGAGGACGTTGTTTGTAATGTTTCTTTTACAAACAAGAGAATGAACTTTCTTTTCAAGCATCCTGTATAAAACCCATGTGCTCCTTTGGTGATATGCAAAACTATAAGTAATTGGTGAACCTTTGGCATATGATTACAGAGTTCAAATGAAAAGAGTTTTCACCAGCGGGTGAAGAGTTGAGACCTAAAATAATATACAGAAGTCCTAAAATAAAATAATGGGGAACATCTATTTCCTATTAAATAAATAAAGTACTTAATTATCCTGTATAGATCTTCACCTTTGCTTCCTTAAATGTAGCCTGCTGAAAGCACTATTAAATTTGAGAAAACCAAAAATCTTTCTTTTTCTTTGGAAGATAAATTTTCTTCATGAGATGAGACATGAGAAGTATCCAAGTACTTATGGGACATAATTTATAATTAATGGGACTTAGACGTCTTAGGGAAAACTGTTGAATGTTAATTTTATTATGTAGTTTTTTTTTTTTTTCGCTTCAGTCCCTGACCAACTAGGCAACAACCGGGCTAGTCATCCCTGAGGAAAGAAAAAAGTCTCGCCACTGAACTCTCAGTGAATTATTGATTTGAAGGATCTGACTGTAAATTGAAATTCTGAATCCAAACTATATATTTCATCAAACTTATTTTTTCAATAATGGAACTGTCCTTGAATATCACACTCATTACAGTGATATCATCTTTTGACTGAAAAAGCAAGGATGACAGGATTCACTTACTCATTTGATCATTGTCGTCTACAATGTATAATCAGCAGTAAATATCACTATGATCAAAACAAATTTGAGTATGTCTCCGATCACTACTGGAGAAATTCATCATAACATTCAGATTATCAGAGACACTCTTCACCCACAAACGAGGCCCATATTAACAACCAGGCTTCCTGAGTTGGGCCATCGAGGATTGATCATACGGGTCAAGATCGAAACCCTTTAGTCCATATGTACCTATGATCCTAATTGTTCAACATAAAAATTGTCAATTCTATGGTCAGGATTATAGTTTTGTGGGGAGAAATTGTAGCCTCCATGGTTGAGCTGTGCCCAAATCAGTTCAATGATCTCCCATACACATGCAAGAGCTGCAGGGAAATAGTATGGTTATGTTCAAGGGAAGTGTTTTATTATTATAACATGGTAAAAGAGATGAAGGAAAAACAAAAGGCAGACCAAATTATGGGATAATCATTCCAAATAGGAAAGGCATACAGACTCCCTTTTTCTCAACCTCATCATATGTGTCATCATGCACCTTTGCCCCCCCCCCCCCTCTTCAAACTTCTACCCCCACCTCACCTTTAACTTTACACCGCCCCTCTTATTTTATAGACACGAAAGCTGCTTAAAACCATCAAAAGCAGAGAGAGAGAGAGAGAGAGAGAGAGAGAGAGATCCAATACTCTTGTTAAGTCGAAAAAGAATGAGTTATTCAACATCAGATCAAACGCAAGGCTCCCACATGCTGATGTCTTTTTTCTTTTGATCCCATCTCCTTCTCTCCTCGTTTTCTTCCTGCTTTGGTTTTTCTTCTTAGATCAAGAAACAAGACAGTGATGTTAGTGGAGATGGCAGGAGAAGCAATCACCACAGCTTTCTCTCAAAAATCATGTGTGGATTCCAACCCTCCTTTGATAAAGAGGAAGAGAAACCTGCCAGGAACTCCAGGCAAAAGAGACCACTCCTTTCTCTTATTTCTGATCAAATCATATCTTTTTTTGTAGACCCTTGTCTTGGTATCTAGCTATTATGGATACATACAAGTATCTCCTCTTGTGTATCATTTCACTTAGAATTCATATCATTTGGGTGTTACAGATCCTGATGCTGAGGTCATTGCATTATCTCCAAAAACTCTCATGGCCACCAACAGGTTCTTGTGTGAGATATGTGGGACAGGATTCCAGAGAGACCAAAACCTCCAGCTCCACCGGCGCGGCCACAACCTTCCATGGAAGCTCAAACAGAGGAGCAGCAAAGAACCGAGGAAGCGTGTCTACGTGTGCCCGGAGAAGACCTGTGTTCATCACCACCCGTCGCGGGCTCTCGGAGACCTCACTGGGATAAAGAAACACTTCTGTAGAAAGCATGGAGAGAAGAAGTGGAAGTGTGAGAAGTGCTTGAAGCGCTATGCGGTGCAGTCGGATTGGAAGGCACATTTGAAAACTTGTGGCACTAGAGAGTACAGATGTGATTGTGGGACTTTGTTCGCAAGGTATATGTAAGAGTCTTGCTCTACCATGGAATCGGAATTTTTTTTTTTTTTTTTTTGGGTTCATTGTTGTATATATGATAGATTTTAGATAATGCATCAATGAATATGGTAAGCATGTGTGGATAGTAACTTGGACACCAAAATACAAGAGAAAAACTACATTACAGAAAAAAAGATAAAAAAAGGGAAAAGAAACCTTCTGTTTAACAAATGTGTAAGCATCACAGAGAAATAGTAATATGAGGGCACAATTCTAGGGTCCTTGGATCCTTTCCTCAGCCACAAATAAGTCTCTTGCGCTCTCAGAGAACCCCAGATGGGATAAGACTTGAAAGATGATGATGGTGGTGGTGGTAGTGGTGGTGGTGGTGATGAAAACCTATATATAAACTATATCCTCTTAGACAAGAAAGATCTGAGTCATTGTGAATCTTTTTAGCTCTTTTGTGATTTGTACTCTTAACTGTTCCTTGTTACTAGTGTTCTTTTTTTTTTCCTTCATTTGTATCTATTAAGCTCTTAATTTGAGAGTCTTCTGTCTATTATATAAACATATTATATCTAAATTGTTGTTGTTCTGGTTTTTTTTTTTTTCACAAACAGGAGAGATAGCTTCATTACCCACAGGGCCTACTGTGATGCCCTAGCAGAAGAAACCGCTCGACTTACCGCAGCATCAAACATCAACAACATATTAGCCAGTGACAATGTCAATTTCCCTTTCATAGGTAATTCATTAAAACCTAAGATGGCTCAGCATTTCTCTTCAATATTCAAGCCCATTGTCGATGAAAACGGCGCAATCCCTCAGGCCAGATCCCATCTTTCCCTCTGGATGGGCCAAGGACCCCAGAGTAATGACACAATAAGCAACAATCTCCAAGAATTACACCAAGTTATGTCCATGAATCCATCAACCATGTACATAGATCCTTTTGCTTCTTGTACAAATCCTCAATCAACAGATTATCAATTGAGTTGGGGATGTGGAAACAAGGATTCTTCTTCAAATTCCGGCAAACTAACAAGCACCCCACTACCAGCAGGCAACATAAAGGATGTTGACAGTCCCCAAATGGTAAGTGCTCCTTCCTTGTATAGCAGCCAACATTACAACCACCACCCCCCACTGGCCAACATGTCAGCGACGGCCTTGTTACAGCTGAAAGCTGCCCGGATGGGTGTAACGTTGACTAATCCTTCTTTCCGTGGGAGCCTTGGTGTGAAGTATCACAGCACTCACCTTCAGGGTGGAAACAAGTACAATGAGGAGCTGAGTCTGAACCCAATAACCTCTAATTACAAAGCCGATTTAGAGAGCTCCATTGATGATATCTCATTGATGAACCATCCGCAATCATACTTGATGCGAAGTAGCACTCAGAAGGATGATCAAGAAGGACAGACTAGGGACTTCTTGGGTGTTGGGCTCTCTGCCCATCTTCAGTCCATGGATGGGTATGAATGTATAGGGACTCAAGATAAACAGTACTTTGTCCTATGAGTGTATGGAGAGATCGAGTACATTATTTTGAAGCTTTGCAGAGAAAAAAAGAAAGAAAGAGAAAGGGTGGGGGTTGGTGCTTGATAGGAGCTAAAAGATGTGTCAAAAGGAAAGCAAAAGTTTATTCAGCAGCTGTAGGAGATCCATGCATATTCTAAAGAACCCCAAGAGCTACTGCTTTTAAAAAATGAGATTATGGGTGGGAGGCAAGGAGAACCCCCTTTTCAACTCTATTATTGCATTTTTCTCCTCTTTATCATGTCCTCAGTCTTTTCAGGCTGAAATTTGAGATCTCAAGTCGAAATTTTATCCGTTCATGTTGACTGTAGCCTATGCACAAAGTCACCATATGTACGTACATTGAAATACCAAAAGGGTTGATCACGAATCAATCCTAA
Organism: Litsea cubeba; assembly: GCA_012931725.1. Taxonomy (NCBI): domain Eukaryota; kingdom Viridiplantae; phylum Streptophyta; class Magnoliopsida; order Laurales; family Lauraceae; genus Litsea; species Litsea cubeba. The sequence goes on from CM022946.1 coordinate 34,854,152, forward strand.
TGATAAATAAGTCCCAACACAGATTTCAATATGAGTTTGCGGAAAAAGAAATCTAAGTTAATCAATCTAAAAATCACTCAGATGGACACTTCAATTTTATACGTGGAAAACCCTGAATAGGGAAAAAACCACGGGACCTTACCCTGGTCCGAAAAAGATCAAAGCACTAAAAGAATCGAAGGTTACAAGATACTCACTACCCCTTTACAGTTGAACACAACCTAAGACTGTAGTAGATCTAGCCGACGAACACGCCGTTCACCTTCTCCAGCACTTCGATCTCCACGCCTTGAACAAGACGAATCAGCAAATATGTTGAGGTTGAATCTCCAGAAGAGATGAAGGCTTCAGCACATGATTTTCACAAAACCTCTCTGGAGGAAAGCCATCTCTCAAGAAATAGTTTAGGGTTTTTAAGTTCTATCAGAGATGCATTTCTTGAGAGGTTTAAGCCTTAAAAGGCTTTCTGAAACGAATGGGATAGATCTCGTTTGAGTGGGATTCGGATAAGACAAGACGAGATCCACTCAAATAGGCTGCAGTTCGCCGCTGTCCGATCGATCGGCCTGAGGGTCCGATCGATCGGTCTGTAAATAACTGGATGCATTTCAGTTCCGATCGATCGGCCAAAGGGTCCAATCGATCGGACTGTAAATAACTGGATGCATTTCAGTTCCTATCGATCGGCCAAATGGTCCGATCGATCGGACTGTAAATAACTGAGAGTAATTTTTTGACCGATCGATCGGACATCAATCGCCTGTACATAACTGAGAGGTGTTCAGGTCCGATCGATCGGCCAAGAGTTCCGATCGATCGGACTGCAGATGTTTGCTCCCTTTCTCTGCTGAAATCCGATTGAGTATTCCAAAATCTTCATCTTCGGATTTTTGTCCATCAAGTTACAGTCCAGTCTAGAAAATATAAAATTACATTATTCCCATGTTTTGTCCATCCACATGAAGTAGCCAACTCTCAAAAACTTACAATCTCCCCCTTTGGCAATTCATGGACAAAATATCTAATACATGAAAATCTACCCAAAAACTATCTAAAAGAAAAGCTTCAGCTCCATCTTGATCATACCTGTAAATCCTGTCACAACCAATCTTGACCAAAGATCATCAAAAATCAAAGATGATAAATTAACCAAAAAGACTATAAATCATCAACTATGAGCAACTCTCCCCCTTTTTGGACATAAATTGACAAGGGTAAAGAAGATTCTATTAACCGAATGATGCAAATAGGTGTACAAAATGATGCATCAATACAAGTCCACAAATAAGAAAAGCACAGTAGCATTATAAAAGCAAACACATAAAACAACCAAGAAGCAACTACTGCGGAGGAGGAAAACGACAAAGGAGAGTATCAAGCTTGTCCTCAATGCGGTGACTACCAAGGTTCAGCTGTTCCATCTGTGCAAACACATCCTGAAACTGAGAATTCATTCTATGTTCAAGCAATTCAATCTGAGTCGATTGATCAAATAAGCGGTTCTCAAAATCCTGAAAGTATGATGGCATCTGTGTCTCAGACGGAGCTTCAAAATCTCTTGCGGCAGCACAAGGAGCCGGATCTTCTTCATCACTATCAGCGACATGGGAGGTAGACTGAGTAATAGTGCGATATGTAATTGGTCCTCTTCCTTTCGCAACATCGTCATGAGGGCTAATAGCAACACCATGCGAAATTAGTATCCTCGAAATAAGAACCCCAAAAGGAAGAGATGTAGTTGAAGCACTTTGAAGGGCATCCAGCATATGCTTGAAAATAACAAGTGAAACATCAATGGGCTTCCCAGTGCCAATTACATATAACAGATAGCCAGTTTCCATTATCACTTCAGAAGTCCTCCCCTTAGGTTCAAGATTGAAACAGACAAACAAGTTGAGCATTCTGAATGAGGGAGTAAGATATTTCTGTTTAAGCACACCTCCAACCCAATCGCGTCGACGACCACCAGTTAAAGTGGTAACTACAGCACCCCAGTCAGTGTCATCCACCTTATCCTCCATATCATCTGAGTCAGGTTCAGGTTCGGGATATACGGCATCTAAACTCCGGTCAATTTGAAGGAATTGACTGAGAAAATTTGGATCAACTTCAATCAGAAAACCACGAACAAAAGTTTTGAATGATTCATTCCCAATGTCATGAATGTTGTTATAAAACTCCCTGACCAAAGATCCATAAGCAATAGGTGAAAAATCATAGAGGGAGTTCCATCCTCTTTCAAGAAGCCAATCCTTGAAATCAATTTCCATTCTAGCAAATTTAACCTGTCGTTCCACAATGACTTGTTTTTTGGAAAACACATTATCAAAGGAGGTCTCTGTTGAAAGACTTTGAAACCGTTGAGCATCAAATGGTGCAGAAGAAGAAGAACTACCACGCTGAACAGTCCTCTTGCGAGGTTGAGAAGTTTTTGGAGGCATGATGTCTTTAAGGCAAAACAGCAAACACTTGGTGTGCACTACATCAATATAGCAACCCAACTTTCATCTTAGCAATGTAACAAGCAGGAAGTAGTGAAACACCAAAGAAACACACAATACTATCTTGCCAAACACATGGAAAAGACTCATTGAAGAGATCTTGGACAACCAAACCAACATCCACTTAAAAGAGAATCACATTCTAACAACCCAAGACAACAATCACAACCAAATAATAGAAAAGAAGGAAATGAATTGAAATAGATTAAATGAAAAATTACCTTGGAGAAGCTGGAAACCTCTAAGGAAAATCTTGGAAGAAAGCTAGAGAATGAAGGGCTAGGGCATAAGAGGTAAGAGTAAGAAACAAGAGAGTCACGGTGTTATTTATTCTGATGACTGAGACACTGTCCGATCGATCGGGCATCAATGTCCGATCGATCGGACCTGGGTAAAATAAATGAAAACGGACCTAGGTAAAAAAAAAAAAATGTTGCACAAACTAATAACAAAGTCATAATGAAATCCCTTAATGATCATACATCAAAAGAATATTCTACCAAGCATTAGAGAGTGATTGAATGTGAAAAAAATTTTATTTTTATTTTTGTTTGTAAAATGAGTTTGTGCTAGGATGAATGATAGAATCACACAAAAAGAGACAACTCCCCTGGCAAACTAGAGTAGCACAGCTCCCCCTAAATTCTTTTTTTTTTTATTTTATTTATTTATTTTTTTTTTCATGTTAAGCTCTTTGAGCATTGCAAAGAAAAACCATCATGGGTGACTTTCACACTAATGAATATGGTAGCCTTTTCCAAAGAAAATTACCAATCATTTGGTGGCTATCACTCATACTCGTAGGTAGCCCTATTCCTCCGGTTTTTTTTTTTTTTTTTTTTTTTTAATGTGCTGTGAGCGACTCATAAAATAACCAGGAGAGAATATCTGAAATCATGCAAGAAGATCATTACCATCAAACTGTGAAATGTATTTTCAGTAAAATGTGTATCTCTAACAAGGCAAAAAAAATTCAATGAATCACACGCTAGGAAATCAATAATGAGCAATGAAAAGAAAGTGCAAAAAAAATTAGGGGTAAGAACAGATACCTAGAGACTTACGAAGGGAGTCAAACCTAGTTGGGTCCAAGGGTTTGGTGAGGATATCAGCCAATTGATTTTCCGTAGAGATATGCTCCAAGCAGATAATTTTCTCTTCAACCAAATCTCGGATGAAATGATGCCTGATGTCTATATGTTTGGTTCTTGAATGTTGTACTGGGTTTTTAGAGATGTCAATCGCACTTTTGTTGTCACAATAAACTACCATTGTAGTTTGTTCAATGCCGTAGTCAGATAGCATTTGTTTCATCCATAGTAATTGTGTGCAACAACTTCCAGCTGCTATGTATTCGGCCTCAGCAGTCGATAAAGAAGTTGAAGTTTGTTTCTTGCTATGCCATGCAACCAAGTTGTTACCAATTAAGAAACAGCCCCTAGATGTACTTTTTCTATCATCAACACAGCCTGCCCAGTCAGCATCGGAGAACCCCACAACATTCATGGTAGAATCTTTGGAAAACCATATTCCAAAACCAGTGGTGCCACTTACATATTTCAAAATCCTCTTGACAGCTTGAACATGTGACTCCTTAGGTCTTGCTTGATATCGAGCACAAACACAAACACTAAACGAAATGTCTGGTCGGCTAGCAGTTAGGTACAACAGACTACCAATCATACTTCGATACAATCTTTCATCGAAGTCCTTCCCAGAAGAGTCTAAACTCAGTTTTATAGTGGTGCTCATAGGTGTATTGGAGTGCTTAGAGGATTCCATCCCAAATTTTTTCAAAATGTTCTGAGCATATTTAGTTTGAGAAAGAAATATCCCACTTTCACATTGTTTGATTTGAAGACCGAGAAAAAATGATAGTTCTCCGACCATGCTCATTTCAAATTCTTTTGACATACATGTGGCAAAAGATTTAGACAAAGTTTCAGACGTGGATCCAAAAACAATATCATCCACATAAATTTGAGCAATGAGGATATTATCGTTTTCTCTCTTGATGAATAAAGTTTTATCCACACTTCCTCTACGAAAGGAATTTTCAATCAAAAATGTTGTCAATCTTGCATACCATGCTCGTGGAGCCTGCTTCAAACCATACAAGGCTTTATGCAGTTTGAAATCATGGTTAGGAAAATGAGGATCCTCAAACCCTTTAGGTTGTTCAACATACACCTCCTCATTCAAATAACCATTCAAGAAGGCACTCTTGACATCCATCTGATATAGCTTGATTTTCAAGGAACAAGCTATTGCTAAAAGAATGCGGATGGACTCAAGACGAGCAACAGGGGCAAATGTTTCATCAAAATCAATCCCCTCCACCTGTGTATATCCCTGGGCAACGAGTCTGGCCTTGTTTCGAATGACTTTACCAAGTTCATCGGTTTTATTTTTGAAAATCCATTTTGTCCCGATAACATTGGTATGAGAAGGCCGTGGTACAAGTTCCCAAACACGATTACGCTCAAATTGACCTAACTCCTCATGCATGGCATTGATCCATGAGTCATCAACAAGTGCTTCTTTGACATTTTTTGGTTCTAAGAAGGAGACATAACATAAAAAAGTTACCTCATTTTGTATTTGCTGTCGAGTCTTCAACGGAGCCTGAATATCACCAATGACTTCGTCAAGAGAGTGATCTTTGAGTACTTGACCTTTTTGAGAACGAGGATGTATGTCCTTGCTTGAAGAAGGCTGATGACTTGATGTTCCTGAAACCGATCTCTTTAAGTTTGCTCCAGATATTTCAATTTCAGATTCGGATTCTGAATCAGGTACAACAATATCTTGAGCTGGTTGTGCTTGATCTGCCGGTTCCTTACTTTGATTTCCGTCTTGCTCAACCTGCTGAGAAGAAATAGGAATTAGGGAAAAGTCATCTTCATCATCTGAAAAATAAGAGGGTCCAGCATCATCTATGACTACATTGATAGATTCCATGACAGTAGAATTTCGCAGATGAAATACGCGGTATGCTCTACTATCTAAAGAATACCCAAGAAAAATCCCTTCATCACTTCGAGAGTCAAATTTGCCAAGATGCTCTCGGTCTTTCAAGATATAACATTTACTCCCAAAGGTTTTGAAGTATTTTACAGTGGGTTTTCTTCCATTCCACAACTCATACGGTGTATTCTTTGTACCAGACCGGAGATAGACTCGGTTGATCACATAGACAGCGGTGTTTATTGCCTCAGCCCAAAATCGTTGTGGTACTTTCTTACTATGAATCATAACACGAGCCATTTCCTGTACTACCCGATTTTTTCGTTCCACAACTCCATTTTGTTGAGGAGTTTTAGGAGCGGAAAACTCATGTTTTATGCCATTCTCAGTACAAAAAGAATCAAAACATGAATTCTGAAATTCTGTTCCATGATCAGATCTGATTCTGGCAACTCCACCAAATTGAGCTCCCTTACCTGCAATAAGTTGAAGCCATAAGTGATAAAAAACTGCAAAAGTTTCAGATTTATCTCTAAGAAAACGAACCCATGTGAATCTTGAAAAATCATCAACTGTGAGAAAAATATACTTTTTACCACCAATGCTTTCCGTTTTGGACGGACCCATTAGATCCATGTGAAGCAATTCTAATGGTCTGCTGGTAGTAAGCATTTCCAATTTCTTATGTGGTACTCTAATTTGTTTCCCCAATTGACAAGGACCACAAACATGATTAGAGGGCTTTTGAAGTTTGGGGAGACCTCTAACCAATTCCTGCTTGGATAATTTTTCTAAATAGATATGGTTAATGTGACCCAACCGTTGATGCCACAGATCAACCTCGTTAATGATTGAAGAATTGCATTGTAGATTGTTATCATTAACAACCACATAACAGTTATCGGAATTCCTTTTACCAGAAAGTACATTTTTCCCATTGGCATCGACAATTGTGCAGTGATGTAGTGAGAAATGAACCTCATTACCAGATTCACAAAATTGACTTATGCTCAACAAATTTGCCTTTAAACCATCAACCAGAAAAACATTATGAATTGGTGACATACCTGGGATGTTTATTGAACCTTTACCAATGACTTTTGATTTACTCCCATCGCCAAATTGAACATTTCCACCATTGTGTTTTTCAAGAGATGTGAAAAGAGATTTATCACCTGACATGTGTCTAGAGCACCCGCTGTCTAAATACCAAACATGTGAACTTTGTGCTCTAAGTGCAGTGAGAACCACATTACAGTAAAGGTCAGTTTTGCGAATCCAAATAGATTTTTGTTGCACCTTTGGAGGAGTGGAATTTTTCTTCCTCCGTGCATTGCGAAGTCTGTTACGCAATTTGTTGCAATGTGGCCGAATATGTCCAATGATACCACAGTAATGACAAGTTGGGACATATTTGCGAGGAGGTATATATTTTTGTAATGTGGAATGTACATGTTGAGAATGATAGACTGTAGGTTCAGTAGCAAACAATGTATGTCCTCGAACAAATTTACCTTTGGTGGATGACGTGGATGCACGATAATCAAATCCAAGGCCATGCTTGTTGTTTGATATGATTTGCGCACCCAAAATTTTATCAAGTTGCTTTGACCCTTTGTTCATCCGATTTAAATCAGCTTGGGTAGAAACTAGTTCAGAGGTAGCTACCTTCAATTTCTCAGATATGACAACCTTTTCAGCTTTGCACAAATCCATATCTTTCTTTATGATTTGTATCTCTTTGTCAGCTTTGACAGATTGTTCATGCAGTATATTGCATTCATTTCCTGCATCAATCAGCTTTTGAGTTAGCAATGTGCACTGTGATTCAAGTTGAGATACTTGACCTTGAGCTTCTTGAAGTTCATTCTTAAGCACAAGCTTTTCTTTTTCAGATGTCTTCCATTTTCCTTTCAGGATGTCATTTAACTGAGTCATCCTCCTTGAGTGTTTAAGAAGACTTTCATAAGCTTCAATCAAATCCTGCTCATTATCTGACAAAGAATTTTGATTCTCTGAATCATTAACATCAGAGTTTTCCTCAACATCCTGCACAAATGAACTGTTAGATTGTGCCATAAAAGCCATGAACTTTCCATGACCAGAGATAGTTTCAGATTCAGTATCATTTCCATCTTGATCTGAATCATCATCCCATGTGACATTGAGAATTTTACCTTGAGTTTTGAAAGTTCTATTAATGCATTGAGAAGCATAGTGACCAAACCCTTTGCATTCAAAACAGTGAGTATCCTTTGAGGGAATTTTGGATACAAATTTCTCAGATTTTGTTCCAGAATTTACTTTGAAGGAAGAAGTAGGATTATTTTGCCCTTTAAACTTTTGGAAAGATTTTTTAAAACCCTTCTTATCATCTTTTAGAAATTTCTTAAACTTTTTAACAAATAAGGCATCAAGATCTGGATCCTCAGATTCTGATTCTGAGTCATCATGTTCCAAGCGAGACTTGGAAGAAATTAGAGCCAACCCTTTGGCCTTCTTGTTTGACCTTAAATTTGCTTCAAAGACTTGCAAATTTCCAACTAATTGATCAGCCTTGATCGAATCCAAATCACTGGACTCTTCTATAGCTACTACTTTTGGGTCAAACCGCTCAGGTAAGGATCGTAAAATCTTTTTGACAATTTTATGCTCAGGAATGATCTCACCCAAGTAGAAGCTAGAATTCACAATAACAGATAATTTATCATTAAAATCATCAAATCCTTCATTTTCATCCATTTTCAAAGTCTCAAAGGCTGTGGTTAAATTCTGAAGTTTTGCTTGCTTAACTTTAACAGTACCTTCATGTACAGTTTCTAAAATATCCCATGCTTCCTTAGCAAGTTTGCAAATTGATATACGACGGAACTCAGAAGGGGTAACACCATTGAATATAGAATTCAAAGCTTTATTGTTAAAGTTAAATGCTTGTTTATCTTCCTTAGTCCATTGAGCCATGGGTTTTTCAATGGTTTTGTTGTCATCAGTAACAACAAGAGGCTTAGTGTAGCCAAATTCCACACAATTCCAAACATCCACATCTATGGATTGAAGGAATGCTGTCATTCTAACTTTCCAATAAGGATAGTTAGATCCATCCAAAAGAGGAGGTTTGGAAATAGAAGTCCCATCTCTATTAAAGTCCATAACAGAAAATCTGTAGAGATCTCACACAATAAGTTAGTGTGAACTGCTCTGATACCAATTGAAATACCAAAAGGGTTGATCACGAATCAATCCTAATGATAAATAAGTCCCAACACAGATTTCAATATGAGTTTGCGGAAAAAGAAATCTAAGTTAATCAATCTAAAAATCACTCAGATGGACACTTCAATTTTATACGTGGAAAACCCTGAATAGGGAAAAAACCACGGGACCTTACCCTGGTCCGAAAAAGATCAAAGCACTAAAAGAATCGAAGGTTACAAGATACTCACTACCCCTTTACAGTTGAACACAACCTAAGACTGTAGTAGATCTAGCCGACGAACACGCCGTTCACCTTCTCCAGCACTTCGATCTCCACGCCTTGAACAAGACGAATCAGCAAATATGTTGAGGTTGAATCTCCAGAAGAGATGAAGGCTTCAGCACATGATTTTCACAAAAGCTCTCTGGAGGAAAGCCATCTCTCAAGAAATAGTTTAGGGTTTTTAAGTTCTATCAGAGATGCATTTCTTGAGAGGTTTAAGCCTTAAAAAGGCTTTCTGAAACGAATGGGATAGATCTCGTTTGAGTGGGATTCGGATAAGACAAGACGAGATCCACTCAAATAGGCTGCAGTTCGCCGCTGTCCGATCGATCGGCCTGAGGGTCCGATCGATCGGTCTGTAAATAACTGGATGCATTTCAGTTCCGATCGATCGGCCAAAGGGTCCGATCGATCGGACTGTAAATAACTGGATTCATTTAAGTTCCGATCGATCGGCCAAATGGTCCGATCGATCGGACTGTAAATAACTGAGAGCAATTTTTTGACCGATCGATCGGACATCAATCGCCTGTACATAACTGAGAGGTGTTCAGGTCCGATCGATCGGCCAAGAGTTCCGATCGATCGGACTGCAGATGTTTGCTCCCTTTCTCTGCTGAAATCCGATTGAGTATTCCAAAATCTTCATCTTCGGATTTTTGTCCATCAAGTTACAGTCCAGTCTAGAAAATATAAAATTACATTATTCCCATGTTTTGTCCATCCACATGAAGTAGCCAACTCTCAAAAACTTACATACATCAATCCATATCATTTAAATCATGGCCCCTCATGTATATGGGGCATGAAAAAAATCAGATTGACTTGATGATACGGCTACTTATTTCTCATTTTAAACATTTCTTCACTATATATGCCTTTTGGGTATGTGACATTTGTGAGGAGAGAGTCAAGATGGTAACTGCAACTAAAAAAATGAAGCACCAGGCGATATCTCAGGATTTAAGATGAAATTTTATCCATTTTTATTTGCCTTCTATTTGAACTGAACATGGACGAGATGTCTCTCTTTTATTCACTCTTTTACTTCCGGTAGGATGGTTTCATCTTTATAACTTTACTTTATATGTGAAAAAGAAAAACTTGAAAAAAAAGTTGGATGGCTAGGCCATGGCCTGTAGAGTTAGGACATGGGTGATATTGACAGTTTCCAACAACTGCAATTTGTATTTTCTTGTCTTCTGTTGTTTTTCTATCTGATCCAAAGGCTTTTGTACCGTAAGCCCTTGTTTGGAATATTTTCAGTGTGTACGACTGTAGGTTACTGTTCATTTATTTTATTTTATTTGTTTATTTTAATTAGGACCAGTGTCAAAAAAACTTGGCAACATTTTGAAAATATCTTGATATTGTTGCAATATTAAATAAAATGGAAAACCCTTGATATTATGAGGAGAAAGATATATCCAGAGAAAATCATCACATTATGAGGATAAAAGATAAACTCTGGAAAGAGTTTTAAAGAGAGTTTCTGAGAGTATATATATTTATTTTTCTATCACTTGTGTTTTCAATTATTGGAATTTAATTTCTTGTGAAACAATCCTAACAATATTCCAAGAAACCCCAAATTTAGAAAGAGATGAAAGGGAAGACCAAGGCATTTGATCAAATTAATTAATCAAGATGTTAGTCTAGCTAGTGGGCCTTTGGTGAAGGCGATTATGCTACTATCCATTAGATATGCAGCTTTGGAGGATTGGTGAAAGAAGAGACAATGATCAAATTAATATATAGGTTAAGGGACGATTTTTTGTGTATGTGTACTTAAGAGAATGAATCTAGATTCCCATCTAGTGGGCCCTATAATGGAAATTACCATACCTTCTATCCATCAGATGCATGGATGAAAAGAATTGGTGGAAGAAAAAAGAAATAACAGTCAAAACATGCATATAGGGCAAGGGACCATTGTGTCTATGTAAGGCTCATGTTAAGTCTAGACAAAAAATGAAAATATCTTAAAATTTAAGAATTCTTTTGAAATATTGTTAAGATAAAATAATTAAATAAATAGAAAATAGGTTTTTTTTATTATCTTTGAATATTAAAATTTTTTCTATGTATGAAAATAAATATAAAATAAAGTAAATTTACATAACATGATGACCCCTTGAATTTAAAGGCATTGACCATTACGACCATCTCATTTTTGGATATATTATACCATTGATGATGGAAAATATAAGAAAAAGAAAACAAGCCGGATGGATCTATATCTACTAAAAAGAACCAAAAGAAATGAATAAAAAAATTAACGTGTTTAATCCATCAGTGGGGGCCACCCTTGAAATATTTTTAAAGTGTGGGATCCACTGATGGCCCTGCATCTAAAGAAGAAAAAAGGGAAGATAAGAAGAAAGAAAATGGAAAACAAATGATTTCATCCTCAATCGGTCACACACCACATCTGGATTTATGGTGATGGAACAGTAGGTCCCCACAAATAATTGATAGTATAAGAAAAAAAAAATAAAAGAGAGGGGGCGAACAAGTGTAAGAGAAGAAAAAAATATAAAAGATGTACATTGCATGGGATGAGTGTACGTAGATATAGATATGAGTCATCATAGTATGTTTCTAATAGTTCTAACTCATATGCACACAAATCACATCCTAACAATTATCAAAGAAATTAAGCTTGTGTATGATACCAACCCAGTCTGATTGCCCACTATGGATACATATTGACCTAGAAAACTAATATCTATACATAATCCATGAGTGGTCCCACTGCATAAATAAGTTAAATATGCGGAGCCTACTAATTGATTTGCATCTATTAAGAAACCAGACAACGGCCAACAGGCTTGCCTCCCTCCTAGCCTCCCTCCATAAGTGGGGCCCACTCTTAGAAAAAAGAGGTTAAGAGAAGGCCATTGGGATTTTGGATTTCATTCATCGGTAGGGCCCACAAAACATATTTAACATGGGACCCATTGATGATTGAAGATCTAAGGAAAATAAAACAAACCAACTGTAAATATTTTCTTATATATAATTTGGATAATGGCAAGAAATAAGACTTAAATTCAAATGTTCAAATCTCTTATGAGAGGTTTAATTTTAGGAGAGAAAGAGTAGCCCAAAGTGAGGTGGCACCTTATTAAAATAATGTGGATTTTTTATGCATTTTTTTTAAAAGAGAGACTTTTTAGGGATGAGGTGGCACCCCTCACAGCCCACCTCCCCCTTTGCTTTAATATATATAACTAGCACTTCGGGGCCCACGCCCAACGTGAGCCTTTAATTCATTGAAGGAAAACCAATTTAAATTGAAAGTAGACACCGAGTAAACATACAAACTACATTTAATACAATTATATAGAAAACTCAAGATTGGTCACCATCTTTTGGAGAACCCCATATATGTTTATGACTTCCAATTCATGTGGTGTGGATATTTAAAAGAGAAAGGCAAATATTTTAAAACAATCTTAAATATGAATCTAAATCAATCATCAAAAGGAAAGCATCGAATCATGTTCGAGTCAAATATACTGTTTTCTTTATGGTATGAGTGGCGACAATGGTAGAGCTGTCTATGCTATGCAACATCTCATTTGATGCAGTCGGAGAGGAGGCTGATGTTGACGCTCCAATCTGCAATGGAATAACTAAAATTTCTATTTTCATAAACCATGTATGAATGTTATATGAACCTTATAAGAATGAAAAAAAGAAAGCAAAATGATAAGCAGAAATAAGAAATAAAATTATTTAAAAGGAAATATTGTAAAGATTTAGTAAATAGAATTAGTATATAAAAGAACTATGATATGAAGGGCCAATGTATTAAAATTTTAAATAGAGTTATTTATTAATTAGATTAGGATAAGCACATGAGGTAACTTTTAAATAGAGTTATTTATTAAAATTTTAATGGAATGCAAATGACTATTAACATATAATACATTATATATACATTCATAGTTAAATTTAAAATTTTAAAAGAAAATATCTTAAAGATTAAATATGTAAAATGAGTATATAAACAAGCACATAAAATTACTATGGTATGAAGAGTCAATTAATTGAAAGAAAAAAGGAATAATTTTTTGAAATCTCCAATCATTCAATTCATGCTATTGTTTTTTCTTTATCAACTATTTCAGAAAGGAATCAAGTTAGTTGGTGTTAATTTCACTAATTCTCATAGCTATCATGAGTCGGTATTCATGTAAAATAACCGTCCATTTGAAACCTTTAAAACGGGCATGGAAGGTGGTAGTAAGTGCTTTCGCATTCTCTAATTTTTTAAATTATTTTTAATGCTTGGAGTCTCAACCTAAGAAGATATGGAATAACCAAAATGAAACCTAACTGAGGATTTTATAATTGTGAGGCCCATTGTAGAGTTCCACTCCTTTAACTCAGATTTTATCCACGTGAAAGCCCCAATCCAAATCGTAGGCTCTATATGGGAGAATTTTTGGAGACGTTGACTTGTGCCGTCAACAATGGAAAGGTAAAGGTAAAGGTCTAATGACACCAATTTCAACAAATATAAGCCTAACTAAAGGTATATTGGGTTTATGTCGTTTATGAAACCCATTTAAGAAATGTATAAAGGAGGGAGAGAGGGAGACTGCTACACACTAAAAGTGGAGATGTATAGTAGTATTGTGTGGATATATATATATATATATTTTTATAACGCAGGGTTCGTAGCCCTTTGGGCCAGAATAATCCCTACGGGCCCAAGAGAGAAAGGCGGATAAAATTTCTCTGTGGCCCCAGTGTGGTAGTGCAGTTTCGAACCCACAACCTCCGGGTGCAAACCGTGGTCCTGGGCCAACTGAGCTACCCCTCGGGGTTTTAATTGTATTATACATGTCACTATGTGGTTATGAGTTAGATAAAATCAAGCTGGTCCACATGATCAATCCAACCCAATCACTCGCCTTTCTAGGAATTTACATGTCATATTTTTCACTGCTACCAATACAATCAATTAGATATAAACATCTCTTAAAATAAGATTTAAACAATTAGAAATATAATTAAAAAACAAATCTAAAAGGAATATAGAAAGTTTGAAATCCATTCAACAAAGTAAGATAAAAAATAAATAAATAATAAAAAAAATAAAAAAACTAAACCAAATATAGCAAAGTAATGTTATACCGACTACATACCTAATGACGCTTGATCATTTGGGATAAATCCAAACAATGTCTCAAGACACCTATAAAAAATCATTGTAAGAATATCTTTACTGTAACAGAATAAATTTAAAAAATATTGCAATCAATTTTTATCACATGTATCTTCAATCTAAATTAACTATCATATTCGCGGGATTGTGAGTATTGTTTCCTTATATGACTATCAATCTTTTAAGTTAATAACTATAGAAGAAAACATATAATGTTAATTGGTAACATCACTATTCTAATATCAATATAATAAAAAAATGATGTTATCATATTTTTTTTCATCCGGATGCGGTCCATAATCTATTTTAAATTAGAAAATGTTAATTGGTAACATCACTATTCTAATATCAATCTAAAAAAAAGGGTGTTACTATGGATGTTTCTTGACCATAATATTGGACAATCTGGATGCAGCCCATAATATATTTTAAAACAAAAAATAATAATTGGTAACAACACCATTTTAATATCAATAAAAAAAATGAACACACAACATCTTAGTGCATGGGCCTTATTATGGATGATACTTGGCCATAATAATGGACGATCTTTATGCAGTCCATAATCTATATTAAATGAAAAAATGTTAGTTGGTAGCATCACTATTCGCGCACTAAAAGAATTAATTTAATTGACCTTCCAAACTGAGATGCTCTGGCCACATTCACAATTTGATAATAGCAAATGTGAAAGTATATATGCACCACGTGTCATTCCCACATGAAAGTTGAGGGCGCTCGAGCCGATAATATGATCCATAGCTCAGAATAAAACGTGAAAAATAAATGATTCTGAAAGTTTTTCAGAAATAGTAATGACCAGATCAATAAATGGCATAAAACATAATAAGAAATTGTAGTCACTCACCAATATTCAGTCCACTAATCATAGATGATAAAAGCCCGTGCTAAGCCCAGGCCTAAAACTAAAAGTAAAAGTATATCATGTAAAACCTACATATAAATTAATTCATAGTGGGAAAATCCAATTTAAGTTAAAAGTAAACACCGAGTACATAAACAAGCTCCATTTAAAATAATTATATATAAAATTCAGAATTAGTCATCATCTTTTGGAGAACCCCATAGATCCCTTCCCATTCATGATGCATGGAGGTTAGTTGAAAGTAAATTTATTCCTTCCCATTCATTCTGACCCATAACACCGAAAGAACACCGAGTAAAACGCGAGCCTTTAATTTATAGTGGGAAAACTCAATCTACGTTAAAAGTAAACACAGAGTACATATGAAACTACACATTTTGGAAAATTAATAAAGGGTAGCTAAATAATAAAATCTCAGGACAACTTAAACAAATATAAATGATGATAAAAATGACAACTTATAAACAAATAAAAAGGGAAAGAAATAAACTTCTCCAAATGATCCATTTAATAGATGAATTTAGTTTTTTTTTTTCGGCATTTCTGACAAACTAACCCATAGACTATACAAAATGACTAACTTTATTACTATAACCCACCAACATAACCTGAACTTCCATGTTACATCCACTTCATTATGATATGTAACTAGCAACAAACGCCCGTGCTAAGCCCGGGCCAAAACAAAGATATAGTAAATTATTATAATAATTAAAATTATAAAAGAAGAATCCACTATTATTATTATTAAGAATTAATAAAAAAAACGAAGTGGAAAAAGATCTTATGATTTTATGGTAAAAGAAAGAAATTATTGTGAAAAATAATATTTAGAATCTTATAATATCACACATATAAAATCTTTGTAAATTGAAAAAAATGCATGGGTTCAAAGTCCCCACTAAAAAAGAGAAAAAGAGAAAAAAGTATGGGTGGAAGCAAAAAGAAAAAATGATACCATTCAAAGAAGAAAAAAAATGAGAAAAGAAAAATAAATGCATCCATTTTCCTACAAACACATCAAACCGGGCTGGGGCTTCAGTCTATTAGGTACATCATGTGGAGTGTGAGTGTGGCTTAGATGAGTCCCTTGAAAAGAAAAAAAAAATAATGAAGTAAATAAATAAATAAAGGAAATCAATCCTTTAATTAGTTTTCATTTTTGTGTACAGAAATAAGGTATAAATAAAACCAAAGATGCCATCATTCTTTGGAGAATCTCAGTGTAGACCTACCAGAAGTGTAGACCTACCAGAAGTGATTTTAGGAGATATAAATGATATGTAAGTTTAGAGAGAGATTACGGATTTGAACTTTTAGATTAGGCAACAATGAGATAGGATGGAAAGTAAAATCCTAGTAGGATAGGAAATTCCATTAATGGGAGAGAAAACTTCCACTATTCAAGAAAGAATTATTATGAGTTTTTGCTATGGTAGTGAGTGCTTCTCCCTTGACCGTACTTCTGAGTGTTGAATCCCGTGTTGCTCTATTTCTTTGATTCCTCAAAGGATTCGGGGGCTTGTCACATAGATCTGGAAACATCATTAAAAAAAATTGAAATCTATCAAATCAATACAATTGCCATGTTTTTCTATCTCTTTGGATCCTCTACCTTTCTCACTAAAATTAAAAGAAATTAATAAATACCAAAGAAATCAGATTCCATTATGCAAGATGCAAAATAAATAAATAACTAAACCAACCAACCCACATGTTCATTCAAACATCATCTAAACTCCCAATTCCATGGAATCAACCACATGATGTCTATCATAAATCATAATAGAAGAAATGAATGAAATGCTCCCTCTATACTTCGAAGTGTAAGGGCCACTTTCCAATGCACGATCGAAGTGGCTATGCAACTTGTGATCCCCCTTCCCACTCTGATCCAACAGGGTCAACTCAAACAGAGCTCTCACATCTGTACACTCGCTCGCCAGAGCTATGAAAACCGACACATACATGGAGCTGTCCTCAGGATTCTTCCCATCAGGATAGAAGTAGATCGCCCACTGATACCCTCCCACTTCGAATATATCGCTTGATATGTACTTCCCCGCTCCCATTCCCTTCACCAGCGAGAAGCCATTGATTACAAACTCGTGTTTCCCGTTCACAATCTCGCTCACCAACTTCGATGACGACTCGTGCGGCAACGATACCAAGTGCTTATCCGTCTCCAACTTCACCATATTGGGGAAGAGAGAAGAGAGGGCAGAATATGTTGGATGGGCTGGAAGGAAGAGTTTTCCGGATCTGGGACTCTCATTCCCAGATTTCAGTGGACTCTACTGTCACGTGAAAACAGTTGATCCCTCCCTCTTTTTCTCTTTTTTTTTCTTGGGTATTTCTCTGAAAGGAGAGAATTTTCAGGGGTGAGGTGGCACCCCCCACAGCCCACCTCCCCCTTTGCTTCAATATATATAATATAAGCCTAACTAAAGATATTGGATTTCTGTCGTTTATGAAACCCATTTAAGAATGTGGTTCTGGGTTAGCTAAAATCTGCAGGCGATCAATCCAACCCAATCAGTCACCTTTCGAGGATTTTATATGTCATATTTCTCACTGCTACCAATAAGATCGATTAGATATAAACATCTCTTAAAATAAGTTTTAAACAATTAGAAATATGATTAAAAAATAAATTTAAAAGGAACATACAAAGTTTGAAATCCATTCAATAACGTAACAAAAAAAAAGGCTAAACCATATTTAGAAAAGTAATGTTATACCAACTACATACCTGATGACGCTTGACTTGGGGTAGATCCAAACAATGTCTCAAGACACCTATAAAAAATCATTGTGAGAAGATCTTTAGTGTAAGAGAAAATAAATTTTAAAAAAAAAGTTACAATTAATTTTTATTATATGTATCTTCAACCAACAACATTTTTATCATATGCATCTTCAACTGAGGTTTGTTCGAAAAATTTAAGGTAAGTGCCCATGCACAACCAAGCCCACATCATTCACTTCCAAGCCGGTTGTCTCTAAATATGTTAAATTTAGCTTTATATATATATTTAACTTCAATTATTTTTTTTAGTGTAGTTAGTTATTTTCATTCATTTTGAGGATATGTACAACTGTTAATTAATATAAAATGTTAATGTAATTGAGCTTTCACTTGATCCTCACTCCATTCCTATTTCTTGAAGCAATTAGTAATTTGTATGGTTACTCCATGCAAATTCCATAAGTACTTTATTTTTCTCATTGTTGTGTTGCTGTGAGGGACCAATTATAGAATAATATGAATTCACGATTGGCACACTCAACTATATAATCATGCTGGCCCAACCAATGATGAAAAATACATTGGAGCCTGCTCAAGTGGTGTATGTACCAGATTCAACACAATTGGACCACCTAAATGAAATAATCACAGTGAGTCCACCCAGTTATGTATTAATGCTGCACCCACCACCAAAGAAGAAATATAGCGGGGCCACCTTAATAAGGGAATCTCCAGTTCTGTGTTGAGTGAGGAGGTGCAGTGTGAGCGTGGGAGGTTTGTGAAGATGGGGAAGAAGAGAAGATGATGCAAGAGCAGGCGCAGGTGGAAGTGCAGGTGGGTGCAAGGAAGAAGGAAAAGAAGAAGAAGGTGGGTGCAGGTGGGTGCAGGGAAGAAGGAGAGGGAGAAAGAGAGGGGAAGAGAAGAGGAAGAGAGGGGAGGTGATGCAGATGCAATGGGTGCGAGGAGAGGAGGGCCTACCTACTTTCGGAGTCCGAGGGTGAGAGGAAGACGTAATCCACGCGAGGAAGAAGATGATACAGGAGCATGCGCAGGTGGAAGTGCAGGTGGGTGCAGGGAAGAAGGAAAAGAAGAAGAGTGGGTGCAGGTGGGTGCATGGAAGAAGGAAAAGAAAAACTTCATGACAGAACCCAGTTCTGTGTTAAGTGAGGAGGTGCAGTGTGAGCGTGGGAGGTTTGTGAAGATGGGGAAGAAGAGAAGATGATGCAAGAACAAGCACAGGTGGAAGTGCAGGTGGGTGCAGGTGGGTGCGGGGAAGAATGAAAATAATAAGAGTGGGTGCAGGTGGGTGCAGGGAAGAGGAAAAAAAGAAGAGTGGGTGCAGGGAGGAAGGAAAAGAAAAGGAAGGTGGGTGCAGGGAAGAAGGAAAAGAATAAGGAGGAGATCGAAAGAGAGGGGAAGAGAAGAGGAAGTGAGGGGAGGTGATGCAGATGCAATGGGTGCGAGGAGAGGAGGGCCTACCTGCTTCCGAAGTCCGAGGGTGAGAGGAAGACGCAATCCACATGAGGAAGAAGATGATGCAAGAGCAGGCGCAGGTGGAAGTGCAGGGAAGAAGGAAAAGAAGAAGAGTGGGTGCAGGTGGGTGCAGGGAAGAAGGAAAAGAAGAACTTCATGACAGAACCCAGTTCTGTGTTGAGTGAGGAGGTGCAGTGTGAGCATGGGAGGTTTATGAAGATGGGGAAGAAAAGAAGATGATGCAAGAGCAGGCGCAAGGGAAAGTGCAGGTGGGTGCAGGGAAGAAGGAAAAGAAGAAGAGTGGGTGCAGGTGGGTGCAGGGAAGAAGGAAAAGAAGAAGAGTGGGTGAAGGGAAGAAGGAAAAGAAGAAGAAGGTGGCTGCAGGGAAAAAGGAAAGGAAGAAGGAGAAAGAGAGGGGAAGAGAAGAGGAAGAGATGGGAGGTGATGCAGATGCAATGGGTGCGAGGAGAGGAGGGCCTACCAGCTTCCAGAGTCCGAGGGTGAGAGGAAGACGTAATCCACGCGAGGAAGATGGAGAGGGTGATGATGGCAGTTGGCGCTGCCTTGGGAGGAGATGGCCGGAGAGAGAGATCTGCGCAGGGGTGCTATGAGACGGAGATGATGAGAGGGAAAGGGGGATGAGATCTAGACGGAGATGATGAGAGGGAGAGGGTGATAGAGATCTGGAGAGAGAGCGCCTGACGATGGAGGAGAGGGGTTCTGCGCGTGTGATGGGATTTGCGCATCTGATGAGAGGAGATAGAGAGGGAGAGACGGGGTTGAAGGGGTTTGGAGGGAGTCCAGAGATCTGGGACTCCTCTCTGCCCTATCTTTTCTGACCTTTTCTGATGGGCCATGCACTCTGGCGAGGCCGTGGGTTAGGTGCCATGCACTCTGGCCAGGCAGTGGGTTAGCAGGTTTGATGGGTTTGGTATTGGGGTTGGTTCAGTTTTGAGGGATTTGGTTCAGCTCTGAGGACGGGTTTTATGGGTTAAAGTCTTGGCATGGTTTGATGGATTGGATTGAGTCTGGACTCGGGAAGATTGATTCGGGCCCAGAATGTGGGCTGCATTGGGGTTTGTTCAATTGCATTGGATACGGATAGGGATTGAAAGGAAAATTATGCAAAAAGTGTGAGGCTGCGCCACGTGTCCTCCTCCCACAAAGCCTCCCTCAACCATGTGTCGCTCCCCCGCGAGAACCGGCTGTTTTAATATATATAATATATAATTCTTCACCAAATTAATCTATGGCCATCTAGCAAGCCCTTTAATTGAAATGATCTCGTCATTCTCTTTCATATATTTGGTCTATAAAAAAAGGTGGAGAAGAAAGAGACCAGTAAAGATATATAAGGTAAATGACCAGCTTTTGTATGTATGCATGGGACTAAATTAGTGTTCATCGATCTAGTAGGCCCTAGCTATGATGGAACATATCTTGCCATCTCCATCAAATCTATAGCCTAAAAGGACAGTGGAAGAAAAATGAGACATTAATAGTCAAAAACAGATGGGGTAAAGGACCCTGTCTATATAAACACAGATTAATCAAAAGGCATACATTTTCATCTGTTTTGATTTTTTAGGTGGCCCACCGTGGAGATTCACTAACGTAAGTGCATGAAACAAACCTTTTGGAAGTAAGAGTTCAGAAGTAAAAAAGGAATTTAAATACTTTCATCTATTGTTTCTCTTTCCTCACACTACACCAAAAACGGAAAATTAGAACGGATTACCGTTCCTAATCCGTGTGTTCCTAATTTATTCATCCGTTCCAATTTTCTATTTTTGGAACGGATTAACGGATTAGGAACAGATGAACGGATTAGGAACACACGAATTAAAAATGATAATCCGTTTGGTGTAGTGTCACATGACTACTCATCCACAAAATTTATTGTGGAAACAAAGAATAACTTTTGATTGGTTGGTTCCTTCGTTTCTCAATTGCATTCATCTCTCTAGCATTTCTCATGTAAACATCATATTCTATTCTGGGAACAATATATATTTGTCTCTAGTTAGGACAATATTTGCAATTGATACATACATTCTCTCCTATGTAAAGTCACTGTACTTAGTATTTGATAGATATTGAATAAGCCACCAGCTAGCGCACGTGTATTGGGCATGTACCTATGCAAATATCATGCAAGGGAGACCATGCGAGACAACCTATGGAGCCCGCCTGCCACCAAAATCATGGATGAGGTGAGGGAATGGAAAGATTCAAATTAGACCCTCATATATACATTTCAAGTCAACCCATCATCCTAACCCCCTAGCTTGATTTATGGCCATCGAGTTTAATTATTTTAGAATGCACCATTTCTTTTTATTTCAATCTAATGGCCCAATCCATTTAAATGAGTGTAAAATACATGGGATTGATGACATGCATGGAGGAAGGATAGTTTAAAGCAGTGGCGAATCCAGAAAATATATTTTGGGGGGGGGGGGGCTTGAGATTACCGTGCTTAAAATTTTGGAATCCAACTATTGGCTTGATTATATCCAACATATCCAACATAATATAATTGAGAAATTCAATGAAAATTTACAAAAATTCAAATTTGAGATTTCATTCAAATTTTCACAATTGACATCTTCGAGTTTTCATATCCTGAAAACCTTTCATGATATTATCATTGTCGATCTTTTCAAAATTTTCTCTCTCTATGTATGTAACTAAGATATCACCCAACCATTCATCACTCATTCGATTGCGTAACCGAGTCTTTATTATATTTTGGGTGGGCTTTGTACATTTTTTTTGAGTGGGCTTGGTCACATATATATTAGTGACGAGTCAGGCCCAAGTGACCCGAATCGTGATGGTGAGTCGGATCCATGTGATCCGATCCAAGCCTAAGTAACCCATTCCAGGATGATAGGTCAGGCCAAAGAACTCGATCCATCAGTTCCGTTGAGATCCAATCCCATCCACTGAAGCCCAGGTGCAAGCCCACGAAGAGACCAAGTCAGGGCAGCCACATTGCTTCGGGAGCAGTTCCGCTCCTACCAGGTCCTGCGGAGAAATATCTCACCTGCCTCGTCCAACGCGAGGGCAATTCCTCACCTGCTTCGTCCAGCGCGAGGGCAGTTCGAGGGTTCCAAGGGCGAACGTTGCAGAGGAGCGTCCCCGTCTGTTAGGGTAGACTATAAATCAAGAGTCCCACCAGCACTTGGGGGTAACTAAGATCTTCCCATTCACTTCGACTCTTGTATTCCTCTAGTTTGTAACCCGAAATCATTGAGGAAGTAAAACACCACAGGCAATCTCCTTGTAAAACACCACAGGCAATCTCCTTGCTGCCTGTCGCCATCTTTTTCTCTCCCAATGGTTTTTCTGCAGAGGCTAGTTTCTTTCTTTTGAAGAAATAATGCTCTAGGGCTTATTTTATAGCCTGAGTTTTCAAAGAAGAGTAGCCCAAGCCGGGAGGACTCTCCGAGATACATATCTACAGGAACTAACAGAGTTACAACCAGGAAAAAGAAAGATTTTGTAAGGAGAAGAGATTGGAATTTACCAATGCCCCCTTTCAAAAAATTATTTGAGCACGGGGCATTGAGGGGCAAATGACGAGTCAGGCCCAAGTGACCCGAATCGTGATGGTGAATCGGATCCAGGTGATCCGATCCAAGCTCAAGTGACCCATTCCAGGATGATAGGTCAGGCCAAAGAATTCGATCCGTCAGTTCCGTTGAGATCCAATCCCATCCACTGAAGCCCAGGTGCAAGCCCAAGAAGAGACCAAGTCAGGGCAGCCACGTTGCTTCGGGAGCAGTTCCGCTCCTACCAGGTCATGCGGAGAAATATCTCACCTGCCTCGTCCAGCGCGAGGGCAGTTCCTCACCTGCTTCGTCCAGCGCGAGGGCAGTTCGAGGGTTCCAAGGGCGAACGTTGTAGAGGAGCGTCCCCGTCTGTTAGGGTAGACTATAAATCAAGAGTCCCACCAGCACTTAGGGGCAACTAAGATCTTCTCATTCACTTTAACTCTTGTATTCCTCTAGTTTGTAACCCGAAATCATTGAGGAAGTAAAACACCACAGGCAATCTCTGCCTTTCTGCACTGGACGTGGTCATTTTGACCGAACCACTATAATCCCTTCTCTCTCTTCTTTAATTATTGCATTTAAGCATTTATTACTTGACCGGTGTTGTCGGAAACCCATTTTGACATCATCAATTAGTATATGGTAATTAAAATAAATAAATAATGGGTGGGCTTGAGCCTACCCATTCATATGCGTGCATCCGCCACTGGTTTAGAGTGATGGAATCGGATTGATCATATGTGGCTCTAGGTGAGCCTCATAGGTTTACATGTACCGTGAGAGACATCTGAAGGAATTTTCACATGAGCTTAACTTCAAGTTGGTTAGATGAGCGCGAAGTACCTTGTGAACCTACCTCCAGCATTAATCCGAATCGGACACGCACAACCACCTCCTCTAAATGTCACGAATTCCATTTTTTTACATCAATCCAAATGGGTTAGCTAATGAAATAAAATAGTAATAAAATGATGTATTCTAAAACTATTAACTTGAAGGGCCACAAATCAAGGGATTAAAGTAATTTGATAGATTTGAATTTTTGCATACAGGTGGGTGTCGGTTTCCACCTTTGCATGAATTGTTGCAACTCAAGTGGGCCTACAAGAACAACTGTAAATTGTCTAAATGAGTTCATGCTCATCTTGAAAGCACACACTCCCTCTCTCTCTCCCTCCCTCTCTCTCTCTCGGAGGGAATAGAGAGAAGGGGGGGAGGAAGGGAAGTGATAGTGACAACAAATGTGTAATGTAATAGGAAAAGCATTTGAAGACTCTGGTCCAGAAAAGGCGGTGTGATGTTGTTAGCACAATAAAAAAGAAAAGCCAGTGTAATGTAGTTATGTAGGGCATGAGCACTATGCAGCAACAGGCCAACTTGTCTAAAATCTCTTTCCAAATCATTTACCTCATCTACCATTCTTTGTAATGGCACTATCTAAGTTTTTTTTTTTTTAATCAAATCAGGACGTATGCAACTTTTAGATTGATTACAAATTCATATTAACTCCATTCACTACTTACATTCTTTTTTAAAAAGAAAATAAAAAGAACTAATTAGTTTTACTGGATATAGAAACATGTAATCAATCTACGTATGTAAGTACGGTATGTAGACTCTATTGTGTTTTTCTATAGATGTATATACTTCCTATACAATAGGTGTTGGGGTTTCGTAAACGATTTAGATTTTTCAAATGCAGGCCTCACAATGAGATTAGTTCTACACTTTAAAAGATTGTAGCCTTGCTGCTTGCGTAATATATTGTGAAGATCATTTGTACATGCAGATTTGGTGAAGGCATAGAAAATGTTTGTTCCTTGGATTCATTTTGGCATGTTCATTGGATGCAGATCTCAAATCTGCCATGCCAGCTATTTCTTTGGTGAGTGGAATCCTTTTTCAACCCTTCTAATAATTGAGAATTCCACTTTAAGAAAAAAAAATGAGGGTTTAGGGTTCGAGATCTGTAGATTGGTCCACTTCAATCAAACCAAAATTGTGCAAAAAATAATAATCTACGCAGCGGAAATAAAATCACAAGCACACACCATAAGGACACCAAATTTAAAGTGGAAAACCCAAACCGGGTAAAAAAAACCACCAATCCGAACTGGAACTAATCAAACACTATGAATCTCGCAATTATAAGAAACTCAGATTTCTTCCCTAGATATCCCCTATCTAAATACTGAAGTTACCTTGTGTCGCATCACGGTTCAACGACATCACACCGTTGATTGCAACAGATCCAGCGCTTGACTTCTCAAATCTTCTATGTAAGAAGATGATCTTCTACGAGGGATGCAGAAGAAACTGACTCTCTAGAGTACTTGACAGCTCAACTCTTCAAAAATCTTTAAAGAAAATTTCTCTCAATTTGATCACTAATTCAGAACTTGTAAGATGATCTATTATCATTTTTTCTTATCTTTGGATTGTGAGAAATACCCAATTTATCGCCCTTAATTCGTGCTTAAGATTCCTTGTAATAATCCACTTAAAAAAGCAGTTTGTATCAAACTTTTCATAAAAGTCCGGATCCAACTGGGCATTGTTCGCCGTTCTCGCTATAGCGAGACCACTTACTGCCTGACACGTTTTATATGTCCCGAAATCACTCCACGCTTGACAAACTTTATGCCTGACATGCTACTTTTGAGGACGGCAGCCTTTTTTGACCTTACAATTTCCCTCTTTTGGCAATTCTTGGACAAATCTCCCTAATACAATATGATCTACTCAAAAGAGAAACCCAAAATACATTGAATTTCTTAAATCAAAAAAATCAGCACTGTAGATCTTGAATTGCCTTAGCTTGTAGAACTCCTCTGGGCTTCATTCTTTTCCCCCTAAATTTGTCCATAATTGACAAACAAAAAATCATGCAGCTTCCGTCAATCTGGATGCAGTTGCTCCCCCTCGATTTTGACTCCCCCTCACTATGATCTTCGTATTAGCATTGGGGGTGGGAGCTTGACCTCCTTGATCAGGGTTTTTTATGATTAGCCACCCACACTTTTGTAGTTTGAACTTTCAACACAGTGTGAGCAAACTCCTTAGGCAAATCAGATTTTCTAACCCAAATTTGAGTTGTCTTGGGTGGAGAAAAATTCTTCCGCCATTGCTTGGTCTTGGGTAGACTTTGCAGCTTCTTACAATGGGGATGAATGTATCCTTTCTTTCCACAATGGTGATAAGTGGATGTGCGTGCAGCGCGTGACACATTCTTTTTCTTGAAACTACTCGACACATTATATGAAAGTGCAGTATCTGAAGTACACTACACCAAAAATGGGAAATTGGAACGGATTACCATTCCTAATCCGTGTGTTCATAATCCGTTCCTAAACCGTTCCTAATCCGTTAATCCCCGTTAATCCGTTCCAAAAATAGGAAATTGGAACGGATGAACGGATTAGGAACACATGCATTAGGAACGATAATCCGTTCCAATTTTCCGTTTTTGGTGTAGTGGTAGCATGTGCAACACTTGAAACAAAAATTGTTTTACCTTTAGCATTTGAAGTGGATGCACCATGATCATAACCGAAACCGCTTCTGTCAAAAGGAGACTTCTGACTGCACAAGATGCTTATAAGAGTCTTCGAACCAGTGTTCATCTTATTTAGTAAAGCTTGTTTCACTTCTAGTTCAGACAGAGTGATCTTCAATCTTCCTTGCAAATCTTCTTTTTTAGATTTAACAGTCTGCAACTCCGTCTTCATATTCTCAATCTCTTGTTCGGCCTTTTCAAATATTTGACCCTCAGTAGTCAAAGTCTCAGCCATGCAGATCTTATGACTTTCCAAGAGATGAACCTTTTTAAGTGCTTGCTCTAATTCAATTTTCAATGCAGAATTTTCTTCTTGAGCAGCCTGAAGCTTGATAATAATTTTGTTGACATACTTTGTCATCTTGACATAATCAGCATATGTAGCATGATACAACTCTTCATAATCTTTCTCTTGATCTGACATCTCATCATCATGATCTTCATCAGTATCATTGTCAGACAGAGACTTAGTCATGAAAGCCACAAACTTGTCATTCATAGTTTCAAAAGTTTCAATTGAATGATCTTGTTCTTCTTCCGATGACTGTTCCTCCCAAGTTGTGTTGAGAGCCTTTTTTAATGCACCCTTTTTCTTGTTGGCCCACTCACTAGTATAGTGACCATAGCAGTGGCACTCAAAACACTTTGTTCCTTTTGCAGAATCCTTCTTTTCAAATTTAGAACTCTTCCACTTGACTTGTTTTGACTTCATGTACTTCTTGAAGCAATTAAACATTTCAGCCATAACATCTTCAGCCTCAGATTCAGAATCAGAACCAGACTCAGTTTTCTTTTTAGGTTTCTTTCTTGATTTTTGGTTTTCAAAGCAATACCTTTCTCTTTTGATTTTCCCTTATCCAAACGGTTTGCTTCAAAGTTTGAAGATTTCCAACCAGCTGGTTTACCTTGAGGATATCAAGATTCTTGTTTTCTTCAATAGCATCAACTTTAGAATCAAACCTCGAAGGTAGTGACCTCAGGATTTTCTTGACAATCTTGTTTTCTTGAATTTCCTCACCCGGATTGAAAATAGAATTGACAATATCATTCAGCTTTGCATAAAATTGATCAAAGGTCTCATCGTCTTCCATCACGATGGTTTCAAATTCTTTAGTCAGCCTTTACAATTTAGATTGCTTAACCGTGTCTGTACCCTCATACACCATCTGTAAAACTTCTCACGCTTCTTTTGCAGTTTTACAAGTGGAAATTCTACGGAACTCTTCAGCATACACTCCATTATTTATACTATTCACTGCATTGTTATTACAATTGGAGGCATGCTTCTCATCCTTAGTACATTCAGCTTTAGGTTTGGGAACAGTTTGTCCACTAACTACAATCATTGGTTTGGAGTAGCCCTCCTCAACAATATCCCATACATCATCAACAATGGACTTAAGGAACTCAATCATCCTTTGCTTCCAATATGCATAATTAGAACCATCTAGCAAAGGGGGCTTAGAAGTTGATGTCCATTCTCGATTGAACACCGTTCTATAAATCTCTTTAGATCAAACACAACAAATTAGTGTAACCTACTCTGATACCAATTTTAGGGTTTAGGGTTCGAGATCTCTAGATTGTTCCACTTAATCAATCAAACCAAAAGTGTGCAAAAAACAATAATCTACGCAGCGGAAATAAAATCACAAGCACACACCACAATGACACCAAATTTAAGGTGGAAAACCCAAACCGGATAAAAAAATCACCGATCCGAACTGGATCCAATCAAACACTATGAATCTTGCAATCCACAAGGACACCAAATTTAAGGTGGAAAATCCAAACCGGGTAAAAAAACCACCGATTCGAACTGGATCTAATCAAACACTATGAATCTCGCAATTACAAGAAACTCAGATTTCTTCCCTAGATATCCCCTATCTAAAGACTGAAGTTACCTTGTGTCGCATCACGGTTCAACGACATCACACCGTTGATTGCAATAGATCCAGCGCTTGACTCCTCAAATCTTCTACGCAAGCAGATGATCTGCTACAAGGGATGCAGAAGAAACTGGCTCTCTAGAGTACTTGACAGTACAACTCTTCAAAAATCTCTAGAGAAAATTTCTCTCAATTTGATCACTAATTCAGAACTTGAGAGATGATCTATTGTCCTTTTTTCTTATCTTTGGGTTGTGAGAAATACCCAATTTATAACCCTTAATTCGTGCTTAAGACTCTTTGTAATAATCCACTTAGAAAAACAGTTTGTATCAAACTTTTTATAAGAGTCCGGATCCAACTGGGCATTGTTCGCCGTTCTCGCTATAGCGAGACCACTTACTGCCTGACACGTTTTTTATGTCCCGAAATCACTCCACACTTGACAAATTTTCTGCCTGGCATGCTACTTTTGAGGACGGCGGCCTTTTTTGACCTTACAGAAAACGTATTAGCCATTTTATTATTTTGAAACCGCCATATATACCAAATTAATGAGACCTATAATGTACGAAATATCAACTCTATTATATCATCTTAGCTTTTAGCTTTTATGGTTTTAAAAGACTTCATTTTTTTTTAAATGATCAATGGCCAGCAGGAGTCTCAGTTGAATGAGTGTCAAAGTTGAAGTTGAAAGAGATAGTATGTGTTAAACTAGATATCTGGGTTAACAATGAGGTGGACAAACTATAATAACTGTGGTGACTGTCCTCTTGTACATTTTTATATTGTATTGCTATAGATGGTGTTTCCGCATCCTCATGACACACAGAAAGGAGCCTCAACGGCCCTACACTTTATTCCCCTGATGGAATGAAGCTGCTCACATGTGAACATGGTATTAGACATCTAAGATTCCAGATGTTGTTGAAAAGTGGGACCCACTTACCATTTATCTATCAACAACTAGATATGGATCTCGTACTCGGAGATATGTCCTACCAAACAACAGGTTGGAGTTTGGACAGTACTGGTGAAAGAATCACGCCAAATCCAAAAAGAAAATAGCCATTTCACTATTGGATGTGTGAATGAAGGATACAGACACTATCATGTTGGATGGAAGAAAATAGCCATCAGCCAGCTGATGGGCCTCCATTTTCGTTTCAATCCATTTTCCTAAGCAGCATTATCATTGTGTGGGGAGATTTCCGGAACACAGGATTAAGCTAATCACAGCCATCAGATGAGACTAAGCACTCTCACGTGCCGTCCGCGTGGCACCAAACTCACCTCGGCTAACAGAGCAGAGGCCCCAGCCGAAGTCAAACAGCTCCAGGCCGCTAGCGCCGAGCTCGGCCACCCATGCGCTCATCTCGGCCGAGAGCTCCACCTCGGCCGAAGCAGCCGGGACGAAAGCCGAAGCAAGAAGGAGCCTCCACTCGCACCCCTCATCCCCCACGTCATCAGGCACGTGGAGGAATAGGGGCGCGAGCTAGTGAGACAGATGCGACATCCAGCCGTTCACAATCTTCGCCAGATCCCTGATAAGGCGGCATCCAGCGACTGAAGCCACATCAGGGCGAGGCCCGAGGGCGGATCCGATGGTACCCCAACCGTCAAAGGCGCCCAACACGATCTGGCCCAACGTGACGCGCATTTAATGCAACGTGGGCTGATCCGACTGGCATTAAATGCAGAGTGGACTGGATTGGACCGCATTAATTGCAACGTGGGCTGACCATGACTTCCCAGTCGAATCATGGGACCCATACCAAGATATCGTCTAAGATATCTTCCAAATCGTCTATAAATAGAACTGCATTTCACATGCAAGGTACGCACAATCCAACTCACAGAGCTGTTACTCTGCCTCTCTTCTTCCTCTCCTTCCATTGTTCCAGTTCATTCACTAAATTTGGCATCGGAGAGCCTTTCGCCGCCCAGGCCAGGGTCCTCTGACCGTTTGCTCTTCTCTTTCAGGCTTTCGGACGGTACCCAGTCATCACCACCTTGGATAAGTCCTCTAAGGCACTCCAGTTATTGTGGGTCATTATTTTCTGCACCTGCAATCATCAACATCATCTTAGCTTCATCCCATTGACCAAATTATCATTGTTATTATGGTCATGGGAATCCAACCCTTGTCATTTTGGGATCAAATTAAGGGGTGTTAATGTGCTGTGGAAATAATAGTCTATTTAGATGGTTAATGAAAGAGAAACGAACTCATTGGTTGGGACTCCTGGGCACTTTCCCCGGTGTTTGATCCACTAGGTCCTCTCCCTTACATGTGCAGGTAATCTTCTCGTGTTGACTCCCGCATTGGTGATCAGGACTCTCGAGGGTTGAGCCACATGATCTTGGATGGTAACAAAAACAAATAGCATTAGCAAGATTCCCACAAAATTATCTCAAAAGGTTTGAAGAGTACTGAATGATCCAAAGTAGAGATCTATAACACCATAGTGAATATCGTGGGTAATTATTTTCCATCAAATGAGGGAGATTTTAGTGGTCTACAGATTTTCAAATTTGAGGGGTTTAGCTGTTACGCTAAGCCCCGTTTGGTGAACGCACATTTTCAAAAGAACTTCTAAAGTTCATCTTTGGCAAAAGTTCCTTCAGTAGGCTTACAGCTTTCTACTTTTAGAGCTCCCCTTTTTTGTTGTTAGTCTTCCTTTTATTTATCTCGTTAGTAGGGTGGTGGGCCAGTGGTGCATGGAACATATTGTTAGGATAATCAGGGACTTGTTGGGTAGCTAGGGTTATTGAAAATTCAAATTATTCAAGCTAGCTCCATATTGATTAGAGGGAATGTCCAAACAGGCTCAGTACTTGCCTAATTTAGTTCTAAAAGCTTCTAGACCTGTTAAGGAATCAGATTCTATTGGGCTTAAGTGTGAAGGATCAAAGGTTGTGATAAAAAAGGCTGAGGGAGTAGGGCCCCTCTAATATTATTAAATCTCTAAATGCCCTTCTCCCCCAACCACCCTCTTCCAAACTTCATTATCTGTCAACCGCAAGGTTATCAATGGGCCTCAACTGGCTGGCCTGACCCATTTATAAGTCCATTTTGGCGGGCCTAGAATGCATCTGAGTTTAATGGATTGGATCTGTAATTCTGTATCATTTTATCTTGCTTTAGGGTTGAAACCCTTAGCCGGCCATATTTGGGCCAAGGGTGTTGAGCTCAATGGGCTCTCAATGCAAGCTGTTCGGTATATTTGAGTCATTCAAGAACATGCAGGCCATCACTTTGGATGGACCAGAGAAACTGGGCCTGTTAGACCTGTTAGAGCAACTAGCTAGAAATGAAAAACACAATGGGCCGGGTATAGCCAATGATAAATAACAAATGGACCTTCCAAGCCATTGCAACCACTTAAGTTTCCATCAATATTGAAGAGCTGATTGTGATTTCCTCCATTAAGAGAGGGCCACTTTGATTCTTACAATTGCATGGCTCCTTTTGTATTTCATCTCTAGGAGGGCCCACTGTAATTTCAACATTTGTACAGGCACTGTTTTTTCTGCCATGATTAGAGTGGTCCTTAATTACATCATTGGATGGGTCTTATGATAACTACATCATTAGCTAGGCCCATTCAAATCTAGCCATTTCATGGATCCATCACGATTGCCAACAAAAATTGGTCCTATCTTATTTCCATCATTTGGTGGCACCACCATGATTTCATCAAACAACCACCATCACAATAGACATCTAACCATGTACATAGGTTGTTTACTAAATCATAGGATTATCAAAAGGCCAAGCATGTTATGTGATCACAGGCATTATGGCCTGACAAGATTTATGATTTAGGCCACAGTACTAGGGCAACTTTTACACTTGTAGGCCAAATCAAGCCCTGAATTAAAGCCCATTATGAACGGGTTTGGGCTCACATTGCGATTCTAAAGCTTGTAAATGTAGACTTGTCATTTGGGCCATCAAGCATTTCTGTTAAGTTATTAAGCTAAAAGGTGTTAGAAGTGATATGTATAGAGTAAGATTTTAGCCCTAAGTAGGGATAAGGCTCTGGAGGCAAGGATGATTAATTTCCTCTTGTTGGATCAGTAGTGAAATTATCTAAGGTAGTCAGACAGTTCATATTTAAGCAATTGGTGATCTGGCCCACGAGACTAACTGGCACCCAACTATGATCAATATGATCCCCTCCTCCCACCCATTACCTCCATGAGCCAGCACTCACCACTGTCTAAGGTCCCTGCTGTTGCCACACCCTCTAAAATTTACCAAAAATGATAGGGAATCATTTACATGGACCTGACCCAGACTCAACTCTGGGTACTTAATAATTAAGTTGCATCCTTTAATTTTTTTTTAAGTATAGGAGTTTGGTGAATTTGACTAGTGATGTTTGGGTTGAGTCTGGGATCCATATGCTTTCGGACCATGGACCTGTGACAAAAACATATCCGGAAGGTTTCCGGTCTTTTATATCACAAGCAAAAACACATGTTCCATTCTCAAAAGCAATGCAGCCTAACCCACAATGGTGGGCATGAATGTCTCTATGGAATCGTTTGTTTGGACTCATTTACATATTCATATGATTCACACGTGAAACTATTATGCATGTGCATTGTTTGGTGTGAAAATAATTCACAAGTGGGGAAATTGGTGTGAAAATGGCCCAGATTTCTACCCCTTCATTTTTCACATTCTTTTGTAAAAGACAATGATACAGTACAAAATGATCCGAATCCCCTGTTTGATCTAAATAGGAGTAGGGGTGAGCAATCGGTTAATCGGTTGGTTATTTTAAGAATTTATGACCAAACCGATTTTTTGACCACTTTAATGTATTAACCGAACCGAACCGATTTTTTGTTTTGTAAAACTTTTAACCGAATCGAGCCGAACCGAATTATTTAGGTTCGGTTTTCGGTCGGTTCGGTTAATGTGATGCATTTTGTTGGACTTAATAATTGTCCAAGTTTTTCAAAATTTAGAACTAGATTGCTATATTATATATATTTCATTTGTGAAATTGGGCTTAATAATTGGCCCAAAAATCCATTATCCATAAATGATATATTATAGAAGTGCTTGAAAATACATTAAACACAATTACACAAATTGACAATAACCATAAACAACACTCCAACTAACAAGTCTAAAAATATTTAGTGGGCTGGGTAATGGGTAATAAAAATATTCAAACTAAAATTACATATATTTCGGTTAATCGGTTAATCGGTTAAATAAGATCATTAACCGAACCGAAATTATATAACCGAATTTGCCAGGAAATTTACCCGAATCGAACCGAATTATCCGAAATAACCGAACCGAAATTAAATTTCGACCATGGCTCGGTTTGATAAAACGGTCGGTTCGGTTTTTGCGCACCCCTAAATAGGAGAGCTATGTTTGGAGTGAGGGGGGGCTATGTTGGACGAATCAGAGGCGACATACGAGGAGCCCCAGACTCAACTCAGAGAGTGAGACTCCAAAATATTCCAGTCGTCCAGACTTCAGATCACATCTCCCTTGGGTTTATTCCAAGTCTTGTTGTGCCTTCCCTTCCCTCTCCAAGTCTTGTTTTTGAAAACATTCTGCCTCACACACACTGCATGGTCTGAAAATCAGAGTAAGAGGAGAAAGATCGAAGAAGATGCTGCAGATGCTAGGGTTACGAGGCTCGCCCTCGATGGACAGCTCATCTTCTCACCAGTCCCTCTCTCAAAACCCTCTCCATCCGCCTTCCTCCGCCGCCGGCCCCGGCAAGCCCCTCCGCCTCGTCTACTGCGACGACGAGGGGAAGTTCCGCATGGATCCTGAGGCCGTCTCCACTCTTCAGCTCTTCAAAGGCCCCATCGGCGTCGTCTCTGTCTGCGGCCGCGCTCGTCAGGGCAAGAGCTTCATCTTGAATCAGGTTACCCTATTCCCTATTCCTTTTCACTTCTCTAATCATTAAATTCTAGTGTCTCTTCTCTTAATTTTGGCCTTGAGATTGGTAGTTTTGCTCTATGCTGCTGTGATTGTTGTTTGTTTATTGTTTATTGTTTCGTGCAAGCAATTCTAGGAATGACTGAGATTAGAATATGGCGATGAATTGGGGGATTTTTTATCATTTCATGAATCCCAGTTTGCGAAAATCAGGAACGAAATGGCGGGTTATGGATTCTCTCTGGAATCTGTGGCATTTTGATTTTCTTGAGTTGAGAGAAATTGTATCTACTAGCAAACATGGAAATTAGAGGGACTGGGGTTTCCCTGTCCACCCCTTGCTCCACAAGGAGATCATAAAATTTTCCATGCTGGCTTAACCAAGAGACCCTTGCGAGGTGCAATGAGTGTGGGTGTTTGACTTGATTGAAACCCAGCATCGTTGGCTTCTCAAGTTTTTTTTTTTTTTTTTTTCTTAACCTATTTTTAATGAAGTGGACACTGAATTTGGTGCTGGAGAACAGCAAAAGTATGAAATCCGTCCCAATATTGTTTCGGTTTTTCATCGTTGCTCTGAATTCGTGGTTTTTGTGACTGTGTAAAACCCAAACAGTTTCAAATTGAGGGATGTTGATACTGTTATCCCGAGTACATGCATAAATAATTCAATATTTAGGAAACAGATCCTCACAATAGGGAAGCAAACCAACAGTAAAACAGAATTACAGAAAGTAATCTAGAAATAGAAAACCACTTACTGTTTGAAGGCAGAAAATAGTACTATGTAGTTGAAGTTACGAATCTTAGAAATTCGCAGAAGGAGGTTGACCAAGGCTAGTGTTTAACACTATGTCCTTAAGACAAATTTCACCCCCGCAATGGTGCTTACGAGCTTCAACAATGTTTGTCTCCTAGAATACAATGATCAGTTCCACAACAGTTGCAGCACTACAAACTGTGTGACTGGCGAACCAAAGTGTGTAGTAGAACTTCTCTCTTGACTCTGATTTGAAAATGCAATGCAACAGCAGTGAATTGAATGACCAAAAACGTATGGACAAGATGATATATATAGCCTGCTTCAGGACTCTTTCAATGGGGTTGCATCTGTTCAGAACAGTGACTATTTAGTGAACAGATGTTTTTCTTCTTTGGACACACCTCTTGGGTTGGACACACCCTTTCAGAATCGAATGGACACACACCTCTTGGACACACCCCATTCATTTGGAAATGAAATTTTACTAAATAAAATTTCTCCAAAAATAATAAATGGGTAGTGGGCCAAGCCAGGCCCGACTCGTGCGTGAATCCCAGGCCCCGGCCCGGGGCGGGGCGCGGCGCACGCGTGTGTGGTGGTGACCCCCCACATTGGTCTAGGTCCTCCCTCTTCCTCAAAAGAGGGATGCCCCTTGGGGCTCATCCTATACTACCAATGTAAGTATATTTATATCCAAAGAATCTTTTTCTC
The DNA here is from genome assembly GCA_012931725.1 of Litsea cubeba. Classification (NCBI taxonomy): domain Eukaryota; kingdom Viridiplantae; phylum Streptophyta; class Magnoliopsida; order Laurales; family Lauraceae; genus Litsea; species Litsea cubeba. Next base: position 34,889,790 of record CM022946.1, read on the forward strand.
CCAAGCAATGTGGGAAGCAAGTTCACCACTTTCTTTTGTTTCCATATTTAACATGTTCAAGTAGTTGTGTTTAGGAGGAAATTTCTCATTCACTCCTTAATGGATTAGAGCAACCCAATACATGTCCTTAATCTACTCATGGAGTAGATAACATTCCCATGTATTCCCATCTAAAAGGATAAGTGGGTCCCACTTTTATTTTGGCTCAAAGATGACCAAAATAATGGGTTCTCCTTCATCCATTTTTCTAACAATCCCTCACATGAATGAAATTGACTGAAAGCAATGAAATGATATGCAGACAAAGAGAGAGGGAGTAAAAATTGGAAATCTTCTGTATAAAGAAAGGTAACTTGTGGCTTTGAACCTTCCCTTGTGAACGACTATCGGATTTACTGGTTGAACAGTGAACATGGTATCTTGAACTGCTCAGCCTTTTGCATAAACCGAGACAATAGAGTTTACGCGGAGTCTTCTAGGACACAGTTGGTTCTCATGATTGTGTTCATTTTGGCCCTGAACAATGCCTGGTTTCATGAGTGCTTTATAGAATTTAGCCTTATTATTCTCATAGAATCGGCCTAGTTCACACTCACATAGGTGATTCTTATTAAGAGTATCCCGCTATACCCCATCTGATTAGCCAAGATATAAAAATCATTAAAAGCTTTGCTTATCCTAATTACCGCTGCAGGTATCACTTTTAATATCATAGGAATGAGCAGGAGATTTTATCTTCATAGTGATTTCGTTACGTCGCACACAATTCGGTTGTCCCTTTGAACCTAGATCTTGGGATCTCCAGTCAACTAGGTTGGGTTGCCATTATGGCGACTTTTCATTAATAGGCTTTAAGCCCATTCCCCTCGATGAACAGTTTACTTGCTCTCTCGTTAAACCTTTGGTAAAGAGTATGGACTTTATGTGCTCAATCGTCATAATCACATTAGAGAGCAGTTATCTCACGGTATTATGCCTCCGACGAATATGTCGAGACTTACCGTTATATATTTTACTTTGTGCCCTTCCAATTGCTGATTGACTATCGCAATGAATGCAGATAGGAGGCACTGGTTTTGACCACATTGGAATATCTTCTACGAATTGACGAAGCCACTCAGCTTCTTCGCCAGCTTTATCCAATGCAATAAACTCATACTCCATAGTGGATCTAGCAATGCATGTTTGTTTAGAAGATTTCCATGATACCGCTGCACCACCAATTGTAAATAGATATCCACTTGTGGACTTTAAATCATTGGTATCTGATATCCAGTTGGCATCACAGTAGCCTTCAAGTACTGCTGGATATCTCGAGTGATGCAATCCATAGTTTTTGGTGTATTTTAAATATCTTAAAACCCTGACTATGGCTTTCCAATGGTTTGATCCTGGGTTACTTGTGTATCTACTCAATTTACTAACAGCATATGCAATGTCAGGATGAGTGCAATTCATTACATACATTAGGCTGCCAATTATTTGCGCATATTCTCGTTGTGATATGCCGTTTTCATTATTCTTGGATAGATGCATACTAATATATATAGGTGTTCTCGCTGGACTACTATTATCTTGATTATATTTGTGAAGTATTTTCTCAATATAGTGCGATTGAGATAATATCAGTCCATCCGATGATTTAGAAATCTTTATTCCTAGTATGACATCGACAACATCTAAATCTTTCATATCAAACTTATTGTTTAACATTTTCTTGGTAGCTTGAATGATATCATCATTACTACCCATAATCAACAAATCATCAACATATAAGCAAATAATGACACAACCATTGTTAGTGCTCTTGACATATACACACTTGTCACATCACTGATCTTAAACTCATTTGACATCATCAGACTGTCAAATTTCTCATGCCATTGCTTTGGTGCTTGTTTTAACCCATATAGAGATTTGACAAGCCGACAAACTTTCTTAGTTTGACCTGGAGCATTAAACCCTTCGGGTTGTTTCATATATATTTTCTCATCTAATTCACCATTTAAGAAAGTTGTCTTTACATTCATTTGATGTATCTCGAAATTGTTTATAGCAGCAATTGCAATTAACATTCGAATGGATGTTATCCTCCTGGTGAATAAGTGTCGAAATAGTCCAAGCCTACCTTTTGTCTGTACCCTTTAACAACCAGCCTGGCTTTATACTTTTCGATTTATCCATCTGCTTTCATCTTTCTCTTGAATATCCACTTGCACCCAAGAGTTTTGCAACCTTGTGGAAGATCCACTAGTTCCCATGTATGATTTTGCAAAATGGATTCAATCTCATTGTTTATTGCCTCGTTCCAATATGGTGCCTTGGGACAGGTCATCGCTTCTTTAAAGCTTTGAGGCTCATCTTCTAACAGAAATGTTAGGAAATTTGAGCCAAATGTTTTTGATATTCTAGACCTCTTACTCCGTCTAGGTTCATGAATCTCTTGTTGGTTTTGATTACTGCTACTAGCAGTATCTTGAGTTCTTTTAAGAGAACTCGATTCCTGCGGGGGTTTATTAGGAAATACATGTTCAAAGAATGATGCATTCCTTGACTCAATAATGGTGTTAGGATGCATATCGGGAATCTTAAACTTGTGAATTAGAAACCGATACGAACTAGTATTATGAGCATACACAATGAAAACACAGTCAATTGTCTTTGGTCCTATTTTAACCTTTTTAGGTGTAGGAACCGCCACTTTAGCCAAACACCCCCACATTTTCAAGTATTTGTAAGTAGGCATTCTGCCTTTCCACAATTCGTAATGGGTCTTATTGGTTTTCTTTTGAGGTATTCGATTGAGAATATCATTTGCAGAGAGTATAGCATCCCCCACAAATTTCTGAGGTAATCCAGAACTTATTAACATAGCATTCATCATTTTTTTTAAAGTTCTGTGTTTCCTTTTAGCAACACCATTTTGCTGAGGTGAATAAGGACCAGTAGTTTGGTGTATAATACCATGCTGTGAACAGAATTCACCAAAAGGTGATTCGTATTCACCTCCTCTATTGCATCTTATCACCTTAATTTTCTTCTCAAGTTGATTCTCAACCTCATTCTTATAATGTTTGAACATTTCGAAGGCCTCATCTTTACTTCTCAATAAGTAAACATAACATTATCTTGTGCAGTTATCAATGAATGTAAGAAAATATTTCTTACCACATTTAGTTTGAACAAACTTTAGGTCACAGATATCAGAATGAATTAGCTGAAGATGTTCAGAATTTTGTTCAATAGAATGAAAAGAAGTTCTAGTAAGTTTAGCTTCTACACATGTTTCACATTTGATATTTGAATCAAAACTGCATTTAGGCAAACATTCCATATTAACTAATCTACGCAAAGCATCATAGTTAACATGACCTAATCTACCATGCCACACATTAGAAGATTCAATCATATAAGCAGAAGAGTTTTTCTTATTATGTACAATTGTCATTACATTCATTTTAAAGAGCCCATCGCTCATATACCCTTTTTCCCACGTACATCCCAAACTTAGAGAGTACAAACTTATCCGACTCAAATACAAGTTTGAAACCCTTCTTACTCAGTTGTGAGCCTAATACCAGATTCTTACGAATATCAGGTACAATACAGCACATTGTTGATGGTGAGTTCCTTTCCAGAAGTCATTTTCAATACCACCTGTCCTTGGCCTTCAACCTTAGAAGAGGCAGAGTTGCCCATGAAGAGTTGTTCTCCTTTTGAAGCATGGTGAGTGGAAAACATCTCTTTGTTAAAGCAGACATGTCGAGTGGCCCCAGTGTCTACCCACCATTCTTTGGTGTTGCCAACCAAATTGACTTTTGAGACCACAGCAGAAAGATTGATGTCTGAAACATCATTGGAGAGAGTGTCCACTTCTGTCATGTTGGCCTGCGCTGGTTTCTTACTTGTATTCCTTAGTGCTTGCGCTTATGACTGTCCTTGGCACGGTGGCCTGGTTTGTCGCACACATAGCAATTCCCTTTGAACTTCTTGTTGTCCTTAGGACCTTGTTTTTTACCGTTGGAAGGGTTCTTCCTCTTCTTGGGGTTCTACCCATGTTCCACCATATTTGCCTTAGCTTCAGTGAAGGTTTTTCCTGTTTTTTTCTCAGATGCACGATTGTCTTCCTCTGTCCTCAATCTGACAATCAGGTGTTCAAGTTTCATCTCCTTTCGTTTATGCTTAAGGTAGTTCTTAAAATCCTTCCAAAGTGGTGGCAATTTTTCAATGATTGTTGCCACTTGGAAAGACTCACTAAAAGACATTCTTTCTGCATGGATTTCATGGAGAATTACTTGAAGTTCTTGAACTTGATTGATTACTGCCTTGGAATCGATCATCTTGTAGTCAAGGAATCTGCCAACAACGAATTTCTTCATTCCGGCATCTTCAGTTTTGTACTTTTTATCAAGAGAATCTCATAATTCCTTAGCAGTTTTCAATGAACAGTACACATTGTATAATGTGTTGTCTAGTCCATTGAGAATGTAGTTTCGACAGAGGAAATCAGTGTGTTTTCAAGCATCTACAGCAGCAACTACTTGCTTGTCGGTCTCGCCTTCTTTTAAAGCATGAGCTTCTTCATGGAGGAACCTAGCCAAGTTCAAGGTTGAGATAGAACAACATTTTCTGTTGCTGTCTCTTGAACTCAGTACCATTAAACTTCTCAGGTTTCTCCCCATGGTTCACCATAACAAGGGTAAGGTTACTAACTGGAGTATTCTTCTCAATACCCATTATTTTTTAACAAAACAGAAAGAAAATAAACACAGAATAACTGCAGAGTTTAAAGTAACAGTACTTAAACACAGAACTCATACTATATGGTAACCAGTTACTGTCAATCCAGGCCCATCCATTTTGGCCCATTTCTTGATTTGTAATTAGTCAAAGCTGTACCTACTACCCACTAGTCAAAGATGTACCTACTACCCACTTATTGCTTTGTAATTAGTCAAAGTTGTTAGTCATACCTACTACCCACTAGTCAAAGCTGTACCTACTACCCACTTATTGCTTTGTAATTAGTCAAAGTTGTTAGTCAAAGTTGTTCCTTAATTTTAGGATCTAAGATTTCTAATTGATTGTAATTAGGGTATTAAGCCCTTATATATACATCAGTTGATCCAAGGAGGAGAAAACATTCAGCTCTCTCTCTCTAAAACTGTCATTGACATTCACCTCTTTCTCTCTAAAACTGTCATGGTATCAGAGTTAAATCAATCATCTGATCATCTCCTGAGTCATCTTCCAAACCTTGGAAGCCATCTGTGATCGTCATCTTCAACTAGATCCTCTCTATTCATCCCTGATCATCTCTGATCAAGCGTGGCCCACCTGTGATCAACATCACCAATCTCAGCGGATTCTTCCCTCTTGGTCGACTGAAAATCTTCTTATTTATGAAGATTTTTTCCAGATTTATTAATCATCAGAGGTAGGTCTCCTACCTATTTTTGTGGAAATTCAATTTTTTCCTTTTGTTTTTATCTCGGCCGTCCAAGATCCAGGATTTGGATCTGATTTGACCGGGACCACTTTCAAAAGTTAGGTGATTATCCTGTTCACCCATCCCCACTCTCTGATCTATCAAGAGATCACCAGGTGGGGCCCAGGTTTTGTTTCTCTCCCTGCCGACCTGGACGATTTGGTGCTGCTGTCTGGCCATTTTTTCCGAGTGTGCTCACTGTTCATCCAGTCCTTCTGGGAACTATTCTGGGCTACCGATTGACCTTCTGCTTGTGTTCCTAACCACTGATTGTCGTCTGATCAGTTTGTCCCACTGTGCTGCTGCCATCTCTAAGCTACTTATTGCTTTCTCTGCAACAACTGGGTGCCGATTGCTGATTTTTGCTGCTGTTCTGCTTATCATTCATCATTCTGGTTGTTTATTACTATTGGGTTGATTGCTTGTTCATCCTTCTGCTAATTAGTGTCATTACTGCTGATTGATCTAGATACTGCCATTTTCTGTCATTTTGGTTGTTTACTGCTTTCTGGATTGATTACTTATTTTGAGTAGTCATGGACAAATTTGAAATTACCCTGGTTAAGTTTGATGGAAAAAATTATTCCTCATGGGCCTTCCAATTTCAAATTTACTTAGAAGAAAAGGAACTCTGGACCCACATTGATTGATCTGACCCTCAACCCGAGGAAGATGACAAGAAGATTTTAGCTTGGAAAACTAAGGATGCTAAAATAAAATCCTGGTTACTGGGCTCAGTTGATCCACATTTTATTCTCAATCTCAGACCTTGCAAAACTGCCCGTGAAATGTGGGAATATCTTAAAAAGATCTATCAACAAGGCAATGTTGCTCGTCAATTTCAGTTAGAACTTGATATTTCTCAATTTACTCAAGGCACCCAGTCTATTCAGGAATATTACAATGGATTTCGCAGACTGTGGTCCGAGTATGATGAGATTAAGTTTGCCACGGTATCTGAAGCTCTCCTTCCCGAACTACTTCCCTTACAGCAAAGTAGCCATCGGGATCAGTTTCTTATGAAACTTCGTCTGGAGTATGAGATAGTTAGATCTAACTTAATGAGCAGGGCTTCTCTTCCTACCTTGGATGACTGTCTTCATGAACTTCTACGGGAAGAACAACGTCTGCTCACTAAAACTACTCTGGAAACAACAGAGATCTGTTGAGGCTCCCCTTGCCTATGTTGCTACAACCAGACCTCCTCCTCGGGACATCAGTACAGTTCAGTGCCATAACTGCAAGAAATATGGTCACTATGCAAATCAATGCAAGGCAAAAATCTGTCGGTATTGTAAGGCCACGGGTCATGTTATTGAAGAATGCCGGAAGAAGACTCGCAATTCTACTTCCCGCAACTATGTGCAGTCAGCCCCGGGTACTTACAATGTGCAGTCAGCTCCTAGTGCTTACACAGTCACCACTCCACCATATGCTCCATCTGACTTCAGTGGTTCTCTGCAGCATGATTCTTCCTCCCAACTTGGTTCCTCACGATCTGCGCCACCAACTCCTCTCACTCCTGAGATGGTAAACCAAATGATCATCAATGCCTTAGCTTCCATGAACATCGCAGGTACTGCTTCATCTCTTTCCAATACCTGGTACTTAGATTCTGGTGTAAGTAACCATATGACCACTTCAGCCCTAAAATTACAAAATGTCGTTCCTTACACTGGTCATCTTACTGTCCAAGCTGCCAATGGAAATCATCTTCCCATCACCTCTGTTGGTGATACCCATAGCCCCTTACAATTAACCAATGTTTTAGTTTCTCCTCATCTTGCTACCAATTTGGTTTCTGTGGGTCAACTTGTTGAAAATAACTGCAATGTCTCTTTTTCTCCTTCTGGTTGTGTTGTGCAGGACCAAACGTCGGGGGAAGTGATCGCGAGGGGGCCTAAGCGTGGAAGGCTTTTTTCTTTCCCAGTGTCTTCATTTATTCCAAATAACTCTTCTCATCAGTTATTTTGTTTTTTCCTTAAGAATAATTCTCGGTTGTGGCATAATAGACTTGGTCATCCGAATGACTCTACAGTGTCTACTTTATTTCAATCTGGATTATTAAATAAACCTATTGATTCTGCTTCGTTTGAATGTGATGCTTGTAAATTAGGAAAGAGCAAAACTTTACCTTTTTTCCACACTCTAACACACGAAGCACTGCATGTTTTGACTTAATTCACAGTGATGTTTGGGGCATTGCTCCGACTCTTTCTCATAGTCATTTTAAGTACTTTGTCACCTTCATTGATGACTTCAGCAGATTTACTTGGCTTTATTTATTACATTCCAAGTCTGATGTTCTTCATGCTTTTAAAATTTTTTAAGCTATGTTGAAACCCAATTCTCCACATGCATTAAGATTCTGCGATCAGACTCAGGGGGGGAGTATGTGTCCAATGATTTTCAATCTTTTCTGACCAATAAAGGAATCATTTCTCAACGCGCATGTCCGTATACTCCACAACAAAATGGAGTTGCGGAACGGAAAAAACAGACATCTCCTTGATGTACTAGAACACTTCTCATTCAATCTTCCGTTCCCCCTCGTTTTTGGACTGAAGCCCTCACCACCACAGTTTATCTCATCAATCGTCTTTCATCACCTACCATTGATCATTTCACACCTTATTTTAAACTGCTTGGGCAACAACCTGTGTTTGATCACCTTCATACATTTGGCTGTGTTTGTTTTGTTCATCTTCCTCTCCTAGAACGAACAAAACTAACCGTGCAATCTCGCAGGTGTGCGTTTTTGGGTTATGCCACTAATCAAAAAGGTTTTGTTTGTTATGATCCCATTGGACGCCGTATCAGGGTTTCTCGCAATGTTATTTTCTTTGAAAATTAGAATTTCTTCCCGACTCACATAGAATGTCCTCCACCATCTTCACCAGCTCTCTTACCTAGTTTCTCGGATCAACCAACGGATCAAACAACTGTTACTAGGTTTAGTCCTGAATTTGTGTATCACCGACGGGAAAAACCTACCACTGCAGATGATCGTCCTCCTGATCCTCCGCCGACCAATGGTTCCGCACCTACTCAAGCCCTGCGTCGCTCCTCCAGAGATTCTAGACCACCTGAGAGGTATGGATTTACCCATACTTCTTTGATGACAACTCTATCTTCTGTCCCTATCCCTAGTTCTTATTTGCAGGCTGTACAACAAGATTGTTGGAACCAGGCCATGAAGGAGGAATTGGATGCATTGGATCAGAATCACAGCTGGGATATTGTGGAGTGTCCTTCAACAGTTAAACCCATTGGTTGCAAATGGATCTACTCGATCAAACTTAAATCTGATGGGTCCTTGGATAGACACAAAGCTAGACTTGTGGCACTCGGCAACCGTCAGGAGTATGGCATTGACTATGAGGAAACATTTGCACCTGTGGCAAAAATGACATCTGTTCGGTTACTTCTCGCCATTGCTGCATCTAACTTCTGGCCTTTATACCAAATGGATGTCAGAAATGCATTTCTCCATGGGGATCTGCAAGAAGAAGTCTATATGCGGATACCACAAGGTGTCCCCTCTCCCTTAAAGAGGACTGTCTGTCGCCAACGAAAATCGCTTTATGGTCTAAAGCAAGCTCCTCGGGCATGGTTCGAAACCTTCCAGCGTCGCTTATGCGAGAGTGGCTTTACCCAGAGTCCTTATGATCCATCTCTCTTTCTCTGTCGCACATCTACTGGTGTTACTGTGCTTCTCGTATATGTTGACGATATTATTATCACTGGCACGGATGCTGGTATGATCAACTCTCTCCAAGCTTCTCTCAAGGATTCCTTCCGTATGAAGGATTTGGGCCCTTTACATTATTTTTTGGGCTTAGAGGTGCATCAATCTCAGAAAGGTCTATTTGTTAATCAACACAAATACACATCCGATCTTATCGAGTTGGCTGACCTCCATGATTCTTCACCTGTTGATACACCTGTAGAGGTCAATCTCAAGTTGAGTAAAGATGATGGCGATCTTCTTTCTTATCCTCATACATACCGGCGCCTGGTGGGAAGTCTTGTCTATCTCACCATCACTAGACTTGACATATCCTATGCTGTTAATCTTGTGAGCCAGTTCATGACAGCTCCTCGCCACCTTCATTTGGCAGCTGTGAAGCGGATTATTCGCAAAGGATCATCCTCTTCATCTGACCGCTTATGCGGATGCTGACTGGGCGGGCTGTCAAGACACGCCGTTCTACTACTGGTTGGTGCATGTACCTTGGAAATTCTCTCATTTCTTGGAAATGCAAAAAACAAGAACGGGTGTCCAGATCTTCCACGGAAGCGGAATATAGGACCATGTCTTCTGCTTGTTCTGAGATCTTATGGTTACGTGGACTTCTTTCAGAACTCGGGTTCGCTCAAACTGCTCCTACTCCATTGCATGCTGATAATACTGGGGCTATCCGCATCACTACAAATCCAGTCTTTCATGAACGCACCAAACATATCGAAGCCGACTGCCACTTTATTCGAGATGAATATAAGCGTGATGTCATTCGGCTACCTCATGTCCCTACAGAGTTTCAGTTTGCTGATATCTTCACTAAGGGACTTCCTCGGCCTCGACATCAATTTCTTTTCTCCAAATTGCTGCTTTATGACTCCCCAGCATCAATTTGAGGGGGGGTGTCAATCCAGGCCCATCCATTTTGGCCCATTTCTTGCTTTGTAATTAGTCAAAGCTGTACCTACTACCCACTAGTCAAAGTTGTACCTACTACCCACTTATTGCTTTGTAATTAGTCAAAGTTGTTAGTCATACCTACTACCCACTAGTCAAAGCTGTACCTACTACCCACTTATTGCTTTGTAATTAGTCAAAGTTGTTTCTTAATTTTAGGATCTAAGATTTGTAATTGATTGTAATTAGGGTATTAAGCCCTTATATATACATCAGTTGATCCAAGGAGGAGAGAACATTCACCTCTCTCTCTCTCTAAAACTGTCAGTTACTGATTACTGTATACTGAGGCAACCAGAAAGCAATTTACAGAACAAACTGAAGTTCTGTAATTAGTTATATAAAATGAGAAAATATCAGTTTTACAATACTAGTTTCAGAAAAAGAAGTAAAAACCAACAGTAAAACTGAAAAAAAACCGAAACTAGAAATACTGAAGTAAAACTGATAACAGGGTGTGCTCAGAAATAAGGAAATTTGTCTTAAGATTGTTATCCCGAGTACATACAGAAATAATTCAGTATTTAGGAAACAGATCCTCACAACAGTGAAGCAAACCAACAGTAAAACAAAATTACAGAAAGTAATCTAGAAATGGAAAATCACTTACTGTTTGAAGGCAGAAAACAGTACTCTGTAGTTGAAGTTATGAATCTCATAAATTCGCAGAAGAAGGTTGACCAAGGCTGGTGTTTAACACTATGTCCTTAAGACAAATTTCGCCCCCGCAATGGTGCTTACGAGCTTCAACAGCATTTGTCTCCCAGAATACAATGATCAGTTCCACAACAGTTGCAGCACTACAAACTGTGAATGGCGAACCAAAGTGTGTAGCAGAACTTCTCTCTTGACTCTGACTTGAAAATGCAATGCAACAGCAGTGAATTGAATGACCAAAAACGTATGGATAAGATGCTATAGATAGCCTGCTTCAGGACTCTTTCAATGGGGTTGCATCTGTTCAGAACAGTGACTATTTAGTGAACAGATGCTTTTCTTCTTTGGACACACCTCTTGGGTTGGACACACCCTTTCAGATTCGAATGGACACACACCTCTTGGACACACCTCATTCATTTGGAAATGAAATTTACTAAATAAAATTTCTCCAAAAATAATAAATGGGTAGTGGGCCAAGCCAAGCCCGACCCGTGAGTGAAGCCTAAGCCCAGGCCTGGGGCGGGGCGCGGCGCGCGTGTGGTGGTGACCCCCCACATTGGTCTAGGTCCTCCTTCTTCATCAAAAGAGGGATGCCCCTTGGGGCTCATCCTATACTACCAATGTCAGTATATTTATATCCAAAGAATCTTTTTCTCCCAAGCAATGTGGGAAGCAAGTTCACCACTTCCTTTTGTTTCCATGTTTAACATGTTCAAGTAGTTGTGTTTAGGAGGCAATTTCTCATTCACTCCTTAATGGATTAGAGCAACCCAATACATGTCCTTAATCTTCTCATGGAGTAGATAACATTCACATGTATTCCCATCTAAAAGGATAAGTGGGTCCCACTTTTATTTTGGCTCAAAGATGGCCAAAATAATGGGTTCTCCTTCATCCATTTTTCCAACAGATACCAGTAGCACCTACTGTTTCAGAATACAAAGAAAACGATGGGAACTTGGCTAGAAAGGATTTGACAGAAAAACCAGTTCAGTCCTTTCAGTTGTCGGGTTCAATGATTGTCAAGTGCCACTTCGAGTGAGGGCCCCTTTTTAAGAAGGCATTCATACTTGCTATGCTACATGGAGCTGATTGGTGGGTAGCAAAGAAATGAGTAGAAGTGGAAGTACATGTTGTGTGGATGCTATGCTATAGGGCATGTGTAGAGTTCCAAAAAATGATAAAATTAGGAAGGATCACATAAGAGGAAACTTACAGATGATTACAATAAAAATAAAAATAAAAATCAAGGAATATCATTTGAAATGGCATGAGCACAAAGACGCCTGGGGCTAGCTCTTGTCAGACATATTGATGGGTTACATGTTCAATGAATTAGGGAAAGGGTAAGACCGATCCTAAATAGATAGGCACGGCCTCAACGACGATGAAGAATTATTGAGGCCCATTATTATGAAAGGTTATGTCAGTGAACTAGCTGGCATGTTAAAGCATTCTTGGATTAGCTCATCTAGATTCTACATTATTTTGTTTCTTTCGCATGTGTTGTAAATGAAAAGAGAATTGTATAAGGTGGGAAATTGATATTTAGCAACATTATTAGTCGTTTTCCTCTTTTTGAATGGTAATGGAACTTGGACCCACACCCTTAAAGTTTCAAACTGAGCACCTTCCATTTGTGCTACGGGCTCTTATCTAACATCACTGGCCTCTTGTTGTAACTCGCACATGGTTCCTTAGGAATTTTGTTGGTAGTCATAAATGATATGTAGGGATATTTTTAGTTTTTTATTTAATTTTCAATCCCACTATTGTCTATCAATCAGCAGTCTGATCAAATTCTCTAATACTAGTTGTTTGGATATTAATATGCCACTTTCATCACATAATTTCCTTATATCTATGAACACCAAAATTCAAATAGGCCTTAGCACTTGAAGCGACAGGAAAGATGGGGCATGGCATTTTAGCTTGGCACATTTCTTTATATTAAATCTGATGCCTTGTTGGTCTCAATGTGTCTCTATTTGTATGTTAGTAAAATGCAGGTGCCTTGCACATGTGCTATTTATATGTATTGTTCAAATACTCTTAAGTGACACGTCTAACAAGTTCAAGTCAATTAAATGTGAAGTAAACAGAAAAATGAAAATATTAACCAACATACTTCGTCAAGTTTGCTATCGAATATGTGATGATTAGAGTTGCTAAGATCATCCAGACCAAAACCACTAAATCAGCAAGACACAAGCAGCACTAGTGAGAACAAACATGTTTAGTACAACAACAAAGACCCAAATCCTTTCTTTGTTTTCTTTGATGCAATGTTTTCTAATAGAGTCCATGGATTAAACTGAATGGAAACCAACATCGAGGAGAACTTGGTCAATGCAAAGAAATTATGTCATTTCTAAGCTCCAGTGGAGACTAAATCATGTCAAGACTCAAGCTCTTGCTCATGGTACATGTTCCAATAAAGTGCTAGTTGCTTAGCTTTTTAGAATTGTGGTTTTTTCATGTGCCCATGCCTTTGGCGCAGGTCCATTCAGGAGCCTTAAAGCACAGCTTAAATCCAGCCATTGCAGGCTGACTTGTGTTTAGTTAGTCTGGCGAGGCTCTATAGATGAGCCCCATTTTATGAATTAGGTACTTTTTTTTTTTGGAAGTTTCATCTTTATCATTTTTAAAACTGATGTAGGCCAGATTCATGATCAGCCAGCCACTGGGTCCAAGCCCACTAAAGCCCATTAAAGAAGATTTCCAGATCTTTCTAGAGGATTTTCATCCAAGACTATATTTCCTATTTTCTAGCAGTAGCTGAATTTTAGGGAAATTTATGAAATTAATTAGAAAGTTTTATCTTATTTGACTTAGTATTTATTTTAACTAGAATTGTTTCCAAGAATTAGATTAGGGTGTGAGTCTATATAAAGGATTGTAATCCCTATTTGAGGATGAGTTCTATTGATTAATAAAATTTCTTCATTGAGAATTTATTTGTCTGTGGTGTGAGAACAAGATGTTTTGGATCCTATGGATCCTTGTCCCTCGCCTTTGGCTTGGAGAATAGCCCATTGGCTATTCTTCCCCACCCGCGCTACGTCAATTGGTATCAGAGCGAATATCCGTCTCTCAAATCGCTGATCGAGGTAATCCAAGAACTTATCCATTATTTGATTTTCCTTCAATTCATTATCAACGTCATTTGTCATCATCAGTCCCACTCCCATCCATCCCAAACCCCACTCTGCCAACTCCCGAATCCCTTTATCCTCAGTCAAACCATGACAACCCAAAATCCCTCCAGTGAACCATCTCAAATCCAATCTAACCTTAAACCTCCATCAAACCAAAGTCGTAACCTAATTTCCCAGGATCCCCTTCAAATTCCGGAAACCAAAAACCTAATTGTTGTGCTGTTAAACCCCACCATTGAGTTCCCATCAATCCAAACCCCCCCCCCCCTGAAATCCCTAGCCACTAAATCCCAATTTCCCCAAAACCCTAAACCCCAATAATCCTCTCACATCATACCCAGAACCCAACTCCAATATCCACTTTAACTTAAACCAACTGAATCCATTACCATTACCCTAAACCTAACCGACACCATCTTCAAGCCTCAATCCTAACATCAATACCTAAAACCTGAGTGCCACTCCCCCAAAATTATCAAAATCCCAATCCCTCAATTCCACCCACCGACATCCTTTTCCCATCCCATAATCCAAAATTTCCGTCACCAAAACCCCAAAAAATAACTACCCAACCCATCAATCCAACTCAGTTGATCCGAACCAAAGCCCATTCCCACCATCTAAGGATATAAATGGGTCCCTAATTCTTAGATTACCCGGAGGTTCTGACCCGTTGATAACTGGGTTTGGTTCCTTATTTAGGTTCCGATAAGTAAATGGGTCCAGGTTCGGGTCCGGTTCCACCTTGGTTCCAACCTATGGACCTGGGACCAACATATTATATCAAGTTTAGAAAAAATTCTCCTAGAAGTTAGTTTTTTTAAAATCATTTAGCTAGTATTTTTCTGAATAATTCTCAACATGACCTGGACTGGAATCCGAACCTGTCCCAATTCTTGAACCAATTCTAGTTCCATATTCTCATTAACGGTTCCAGATTTGAAACCAAGAAACCGGGTCCGGTTCAGGGTCTAGTTCCATCGTCTAATAAACGGTTCCAGGTCCGAGTCTGCCATGGACCCGGATCGGAACCGACCCGTTTACAACCCTACCACCATCCCAAACTCAAATATCCCCCATCCCACACAATCCCACCCAACCGAATCCGATTATCAATCCCCAAATCAAAATGCAATCCATCTTTGCCCACCTCTTCTTCATCATCTCCTCCACAACACCAATTTCCTGAAACGAAATTGCCCTCTTTGCTTAACCCTAAAACCTCTTTCCAACCACCAACCTCAGCACTCTGAAGCCATCTCCTCTACCCCTCTTCTCGTCAATGCCAAGAGACAAAGAAGGGTCGAGACCCCTTTTTCTTTCTTATTTTTTCGGGCATTGCCTTCGAGGCAGAAGGCCCAATACATGATTATAACCCGTAGCACATGTTGAGGCGCTTGAGTTCGGGTCAAACCCAGCCCATTTTCAACAGAAAAAGAAAAAGAAAAAGAAAAAGAAAAAGAAAAAGAAAAAGAAAAAGTGGGCACATCCAATAGGAAGCCAAGCCTAGCCAAAGCACAGATTCTTCTGCTTGATTACTCTTAGCTGTTGATTATCAAAGGGTATATCTTGGCCATCTGAACTCCGATCAACGATCCGTCTACATGTGCATGCTTCTGGCAACAAGCTCTACATAACAGGTCAGTCATTTTGTGGAGCACTAAAATTTTCTATTCTTCCATTGAGGCCAATAAGCAAATCTTTGGATCCTTCAATGAAGTTCAAAGAATGTTGTATAGGCATAAATATAGAGATTTGTATTATGCGAATAAGGACTACTTTGAGGAGTTCCTTAATCTAAGACAGGGAGACTTAACAGTTATCGAATATTCCGATCAATTTTCAAGGCTACAACAAGTATGTGAGCTGGAACAGAGTAAGCTACATGATTTGAATCGCTTTATTAGATACTTGAGACCAAACAAATTGGCATATTGCAAAATATGAATTACCATGAAACCATTCATGATGCCTATTGGAAAGCAATTTGTGTTAAGCATGTGCTTAAACGGTCTCGCTTGCGGAAAAGCTAAGTGTCAAGAAGAAAGTCTCTACAAACAACAATAGCCAATGTTGTGGAACCCCTTGCAAAAGATAACAAGACTGACATTGAGATGCAAGAACAAAAGCCAGAAAACTCCATAACAATCTCAACTCCTGAAGAAGATCTGATTTCAGAAGATCCAAGTGACAAAGTCAGATGAGACATCATGTAGCACTCCTAAGATGGATGATACTTCAGAAGAATTAGAAGACAACAGACCCGAAATTCTTTCTATGGGCAGTGATGATCAAAAGATGCAAAAAACAAAAGAATTAGAGGCAAACATTGAAGACTTGGATATGGTTAGTAAGGAAAATGAAGATCCAATGGATCTGGTCGAAATACTACTTTCAGACAAGCTAATTGGATCATCGGAAAGCAAGTCAATTATTCCAAAAGGTTTGAAAGAAGATCCATTAGTTGAAGTCCCTCACATTGACTTTCTCTTTGGATATCAACAATGGACACTTGGCGATTGCAATTTGATTTTGCAGATTCTATAATCATGCTTCCGGGGAAAATCTTGTTAGACACAGAGAGAGATGAAGACAGATGATAGTTTGTGAATTCGATGATCCCTTTGAGGGTCACGATCTTTCAATATATAGAGATAAAGTTTATAAGTATGTTTACAATGATTGAGAGAATTAACTAAATTAAAGTAATCATAATCTAATTAACATCTAATCAAATCTCCTAATAAGGCATAAAATCAATTACATATCTGTACAAGTGATATTTGTTTTGACCCACAAGTTGGGCTCAATTTGTCATGGGCTGAGACCCACTGAACTAGGCCCATTGGCCTAGTTGACACCCCCCCTCAAATTGATGCAGGTGAATCCACGAGCATCAATTTGCCAACTAGGAATTGGTGTCGTGGCCGAGAAAGTCCCTTGGTAAATATATCTGCAATTTGAAGTCCGGTAGGAACATGAGGAAGAGTAATTGCGTCACGCACAAATTCATCACGCATGTAATGACAAGCCACTTCAATATGCTTTGTGCGTTCATGGAAGACAGGATTTTCAGTAATCCGTATGGCACTGGTATTGTCCGCATAGAGAGGTGTAGGGCCAGATTGTGGAAATCCAAGCTCAGAAAGAAGACCCCGAAGCCAGACAATTTCAGATGTGGCAGCCGACATAGCACAATATTCTGCTTCTGTGGATGATTTGGAGACTTTATCTTGTTTCTTACACTTCCAGGAGATCAATGAGTCCCCTAAGAACATGCACCAACCTGTGGTAGACCGTCGACTATCAGGACATCCAGCCCAGTCAGAATCTGAATAAGCTATGAGAGAAGTCGAATTGACCACAGGAAAGAAAAGGCCATGAGATGGTGTATGAAGAACATAGTGAAGAATGCGCCGAACAGCGACAAGATGGAGATGGCGTGGTTGTGTCATGAACTGACTAACCAGATTCACCGCATATGAGATATCAGGCTGAGTGATAGTCAAGTAGATCAAGCTGCCGACTAAACGACGATACATTGTAGCATCAGGGAGAAGATCACTCCTATCGTGTGCGAGTTGAAGATTGGCCTCAACAGGTGTATCTATAGGAGTGGAGTTTTGAAGGCCGGCCGTCTCAATAAGATCCATAGCATATTTGTGTTAATCTAGGATGAGACCTTTTTCTGACTGATGAACCTCAAGGCCTAAAAAATATGTGAGTGGCCCTAAGTCTTTCATATGAAAAGATTCATGTAAGGATGCCTGTAGATAGGTGATCATGTCAGAATCTATCCCAGATATGATGATATCATCCACGTATTCCAAGAGGACAGTAATCCCTTTTGAGGAGCAATGAAGGAACATAGAAGGATCAGAGGCACTTTAAGAGAACTGTAGATGAAGGAGAGCATCTCTAAATTTCTCAAACCAAGCACGCGGTGCTTGCTTAAGACCATATAGAGAGCGTCTTAAGCGCGCGCAGTCTCCTGCCGAAACACCCGTAATGCCTTGGGGAAGTCGCATATAGACTTCTTCCTTGAGATCACCATGAAGAAAGGCATTATTGACGTCAAATTGGAAAAGAGGCCATGAGTGAGAAGCAGCAATGGCAAGAACAGTACGGACTGTTGTCATTTTTGCAACTGGAGCAAATGTTTCTTCATAGTCAATGCCATATTCCTGTCTGTTGACCAGTGCGACTAACCGTGCTTTATAACGATCCAACGAGCCATCAGACTTAAGTTTGACGGAAAAAACCCATTTGCAGCCAATAGGTTTTGTAGATGAAGGACATGGAACAATATCCCAAGTATGATTCTCCTGCAGTGCAGCTAATTCTTCGTGCATAGCTTTTTGCCAACAGTCATGCTTCACCGCCTGTGAGTAAGAAGAAGGAATAGCAATAAAGGGGAGAGTAGCAAGCAAGTAGGTGTGAGTGAACCCATATTTGTCTGGAGGCTTAGAGAGACGAGTAGATCGTCGAAGTTGAAGTGGAGATGAAGCGTGGTCAAGATCAGGTGCCGGTGACGGATCTGGAGGGGGAGGCAGTAGTGGAACATCTTTATGACGACGACGTTCATAAACAAGGAGTGGAGAAGAGATTGTGTCAGAAAAACCTGGTAGATGAGAAAAAGAAGGTAAATCCGAGGAATGAGTAGAGAAAAAACGTTGATGTTCAAAAAAAGTGACATTTCGAGAAATGTGAAGGCGGTTGACCACAGGATCATAGCATATACCCCTTTTGATGAGATGCGTAGCCAAGGAAGGCACATTTGGCGGATTGAGCAGTTAATTTGGTACGTTCCGTTGGAGGAAGATGAACAAAACAAACACAACCAAATATGTGCATGTGGGTATAAATAGGATCTTTATGAAACATACGAAGGTATGGTGTTTGATTGTGGAGGCGATGGGATGGTAAGCGATTGATTAAGTGAACCGCAGTGGTTAAAGCCTCGGGCCAAAATTTTGCAGGAACGGATGACTCTAAGAGAAGAGAACGAACAGTATCAAGTAGATGTCTGTTTTTTCATTCGGCCACTCCGTTCTGTTGAGGAGTGTAAGGGCACGATCGCTGCGATTAAATCTCGTGTTTTTGCAGATAAGTTTGAAACTAATGGGATATATATTCCCCTCCGGAATCAGATCGGAGAACTTTTATGCGAGTAGAAAACTGATTTTCAACGTATGCCTTAAATTTTTGAAAAGCATCAAAGACTTCAGATTTAGAGTGCAGAAAATAAACCCATGTGAATCTACTATGGTCATCAATAAATGTGACAATATTTGAGGTGTGTATGAGAGATTACAGGAGTAATCCCCCATACGTCACTATGAATAATGTCAAAGCAATTGGAAGCCATAGTAGAATTGGATGAAAAAGGAAGAACTTTACTTTTTCCAAGTTTGCAAACAGAACATTCATCAGAAATGTAACTAAAAGAAGTTTTATTTTTATGAATACCACCAGTGTTCAACATCAAAGATAACAATCTTGAATGAGGATGGCCTAATCTATTATGCCAGAGCCTCCAAACATCTTGAGGAGAAAAACAAGAAAAAGCAGAAATCTGTTTATTCGGATAGAAAGGCAGAACAAGAGGAAACAGGCATCCACACTTAGGCCCCTTCGCGATCACAGTCCCCGACACTTGATCCTGCACAACACAACCAGACTGAGAAAAAGAAACATCACAATTATCATCAATCAGTTGTCCAACAGACAGAAGATTTGTAGTGAGATTAGGAGATAGCAAGACATTTGTGAGAGGCAATGAATGAATGAGATCACCAGTAGCGGTAATGGGAAGCTTTTGACCATCAGCAGTATGGACTTTCAAATTACCAGTGTATGGTTTCAGGTTAGATAGATGAGTGGTGGAGGTCATGTGATTGGAAGCTCCAGAATCAAGAAAAAATATGAAGGAAGAGGAGTTGTGGTTACCTGAAATGCCAAGTGCTGAAAAGGCATTTATGATCATTTGTTGAATAAGCTCAGGGGTGATCTGGGGAGGAGCATTGGAGGCAGGAGGTGGCGAAGGCATGACCGGTGCTGAAGGACTATCACTAGAAGTAGTAGCATCTACAGTGTGAACATGATATGCTCGTGGAGTGCGATTTTGTGGCCGCCTTTTGCAATCATTAATGACATGACCATTTGATTTGCAGTAATTACAAAACTTGGTCTTACACTATGAAGCATAGTGTCCATAACTCTTGCAGCCAAAACATTGGATTTTGCTGAGATCTCTTACAGGAGGTTGTCCTTTAGCAGCAGTAGTAGTATGATGAACGATCCCTCTCGGACCGTGAGAGACACTAGGGGTGTAATGGGTTGTGGCAGCATATGCGACATCAGGAGAGTTCCCTGAGGATTGTTGCTTCAGGACATGTTGAGTGAGCTGACTTTGTTCCTCTCGCAAGAGCTCATTAAGACACTCAGTCAGGGATGGAGATGGAACTCTGCTCATCAAATTGGAACGAATGATCTCATATTCAGATCTCAATTTCATGAGGAACTGATCTCTATGAGAAGTTGCCTGTAATTTTTGAATCTCAGAAAGGGCTGCCTCAAATACATTGAGGTATTTGATTTCGTCATATTCCGCCCATAAATTGAGAAATCCTGTATAATAGTCCTGGATGGAAGAGGTGCCTTGAGAATACTGAGCAATCTCCAGTTCAAGTTGGTATTGACGGGCAGAATTCCCTTGGTGATACACTTGTTTCAGATATTCCCACATCTCCTTGGAAGTCTTATACGGTTTGAGGTTCAGTATATATTGTGGTTCAACAGAACCAAGAATCCAGGTTTTTATCTTGGCATCCTTAGTATTCCAAGAGAGTATTTTTTTCTCATCTTCCTTAGGTCTCGGATCCCATCCTGAGACAAGTCCCCACATTTCATTTCCTTCAAGATAGACTTGAAATTGATAGGACCAGGAAGTATAATTCTTTCCATTGAATCTGATCAATTTAATGTCATGTTTGTCCATTACAGAAAGTTACTAAAGAAGATAAACAGCCCTCAGATTAGAAGGAATTGAACAGAAAATATCACAAAAAACTGTCTGTTTTGTAAAAAAAGACAGCACACAGCAGCAAAAGGAAGAACTGATACTGTCGAGCAGCAGCAGAACACACACAATGCACAGAATGCACTAAAAATGCCCCAGATGACTTGAAAATCAGAGGGAGAATCCTTGCGTGGGGTCCACAGATGGATCTAATTGAAGATCAGACCAGAAGCTAGAGACTAGTATCCAATTCCCTTTCCAGCAGTACTAGTTTCATCCATATCCAATCAGAATCAAGGACTTTGTGCGGCTGTGATGAAAACTATTTAAAGAAAGTGAATAATCACAAGATGGAACAAAATGCCTACCTCTGATCTCTGAAAAATACTGAAAAAATCTCCAAAATAACAAGAAGAGATGGACGACCAAGGCTGAAGTGAATCTTGAGGAATGTGAGATGATCGCAGGTGGGCCACTGTTGATCAGAAGTGGGGAACAGCCACGAAATGCTATCCCAAAGCACAGATCTGTGATCTGTGTGCAAAAAATCCTCAAATATCGTTCACAGATACTAAAATGAGCAGGCGACCAGAGTGGTTGTAATATCCAGGCTCAATGATGCTGATCTGGGATGGGCCACTTCTGATCACACCTTGATCTGGCGACTTCCAATGCTTGAAGATGAAGAAAAAATTATCCAGAGAGTCTCTTAGAGACTATTACAACTTCCAATGCTTGGAAGATGGAGAGGATTCACTCAGAAGCACAGCTCTGATACCATGTTAGACCCAGAGAGAGATGAAGACAGATGATAGTTTGTGAATTCGATGATCCTTTTGAGGGTCACGATCTTTCAATATATAGAGATAAAGTTTACAAGTATTTTTACAGTGATTGAGAGAATTAACTAAATTAAAGTAATCATAATCTAATTAACATCTAATCAAATCTCCTAATAAGGCATAAAATCAATTACATATCTGTACAGGTGATATTTGTTTTGACCAACAAGTTGGGCTCAATTTGTCATGGGCTGAGACCCACTGAACTAGGCCCATTGGCCTAGTTGACAAATCTGACCATCAAAAGAAGCAATACCTGAAATCTTCTTGGAGCAAAAGATCGAGTGCAGCTTCCACTCCACATAAAGTGTATGAAGATCAACAAGAGAATTGGAAGTTTGTGCGATTGATCTTTGATACAGGAGGACATTTACCGAACTCTAGGTCGAGTTCTCTCCAAGAGGGGGAGAACTGATGCAGGCCAGATCCATGATTGGCTAGCCACTGGGCCCAAGCCCACTAAAGCCCTTTAAAGAAGATTTCCAAATCTTTCTAGAAGATTTTCATCCATGTCTATATTTCCTATTTTCTAGCAATAGCTGAATTTTAGGGAAATTAGAAGTTTTATCTTATTTTTGTAGTTATCTTAATTAGAATTGTTTCTAAGAATAGATTAGGGTATGAGTCTATATAAAGGATTGTAATCCCTCGGGGATGAGTTATGTTGATTAATAAAATTCCGTCGTTGAGAATTTATTTGTCAGTTGTGTGAGACCAAGATGTTTTGGATCTCATGGATCCCTATCCCTAAGCCTATGGCTTGGAGAATAGCCTGTTGGCTATTTTTCCCCACCCACGCTGTATAAAAACACTGTCATCTTTCCAAAAAAGAAAAGAAAAGAAGTAAAAGTCATCATTCAGTATGACTATATATATTTGAAATGATGTTGGTCTTTGCTGTATTCCAACAGAGAGCCTAGTGTATCATTGTAGTACTGTCTTATAATATGTATATGTTATTTAGTGTTTATAGTGTTTCATAATATGTTTATGTCATTTAGGTATAAATATAGACCCAAGGTATGTTCCTTGAGCAAGACCACCCTACTGAATATAATATTTGATCCAGTTTTGGGTCTGGTTAGACCTGTCCTGCATCCTGCATGTATAGAGTTCTACTTCTTATCATTGAAGCAGTTGAAAGAGGACCCAAGGAGGGACCCCCTGATGGACCTCATATGTTTAGGCAGGCAGGCAGCCATTATTGTTCAAATTAAAAGTTCTATACAACTAATGAAGCGCGAAGATTAAATACCATATAAGTATGACAAACATGAAATTATTGCAAATGGGCCAAGTTGGCTTGAGCCTATTTTTAGGCCATGTAGGCTGGGCCAGTGAAATCAGTGTGTTTTCTAGTCTTATAACAAAAGGATTAGGCACGGTCCACAGTTTAAAAACTTGTTCTAAGTATTGGAGGTAATCATGTAATATAGTTTTGATTTCAAGTCACTCTGAAAGAGATCCAAGCTCTTAAATGCAACAAAATTATAGTAGCATCCATCTAGCATTAATCTGGATTAACATGCATCCATACCCGGTTTCATAACTCTATCTGGACAGTGGGAAGTGATCCAATATGATTCCCGCCAGCTACCACGGATTTCCATCTGATTCAACCCTTCTGACCAGATTTTCATGTTTTATATATCATCCGATATGGTTTATGTATTTTTCAAAAATTGATATAAATACGGTGTATGTATTTTTCGAGAAATTGATATAGAGAGTATTGGGGCGATACCTGATCCACACATATATCCAGCACATGTGACCATACTGGCTGATATAAACCGCTCAAAGAAAATGCCGCAATTTTGTGGAGTCTGGATCATCTGTAGCTCGGACTGATGAGAAGTTTGTGGGACCTCTGCCCTCCTATAGAAACTCCAAACCGCTCAATGTAAATGGCCACATCTTGTATGGGCTGTGGACAAATTTCGCTCCAATAAAATTTTGGGCCCTTTTAGACTGGTGTTCTTGATATCTGATAAATTTTGACAATTGTCTGAGGCCCCTACAAGATGGCAGTATTTTACTTTAAATGGTTTGGATTTTTAATTGGTGGACCCGTTGAAAGCCTTACGAATTTTTCTTGAGTCCAAGCCTAAGAGGATCTGGACTCTTTTATGGATCTCGATCCACATCCTGAAGTCCTGACCACCTTTTCCTAATAAGACATTTGCAGAGATCATGGGATCCATTAGTCCCACCGGAAACAAGAGAAATTTGGGATTTATGAATCTTAAAATAAAAAGGTCAGGTTAATTGAGTGTTGCTAGCTGTCCGATTTGAGGTCATAAGTAGACAGTCAGCAAAGTTTCTATGGACCTAATCCTGGCCGTCTATTTGATCAGATGGTTGGCTACATCAATGGGCATAAGTTTTTTGTATTTGGCTTAGCTTCAGAAGTGTTGTGTTTGGTAGGATAGTAAGCCTCACAAGCTGCTTTGTGTTTTATTTTTAATTGGTAGTTAGTTTTACAAGGAAACTATTTGACTTCCTTTAGAACTCTCCAAGCCAATTCTTATAAATCCATCACTGAAGACTTGCGTCATGAATCCAAACTTGCTAAAAATCAGCCATAGTGGTCACACAAAACACATGATTAAAATTGAAAGAAGGAAAAAGGAAAAAGGAAAAAGGAAAAAGGTGAGTCTAATTATGTGGCATGGTCAATTTGATAATGTGCCCATTTTCACTTGGAATAGGGGTGGGGAATTGGCTGAGTCGGCTAAAAACGGGTCGGGTTGAATAAGATGCCCACCCCATATCCAATTTGGTTTTAAAATAAGTCAGGCAACCTCAACCGGATGCAACCTGGATTATTTGCAGCAGCAGCAGCAGCACTAGAACTACATAGGTATGGAAAGACCCCTTCGCACCTATAATCGAAGAAATGAACTACAGATCAAGAACCACAATCCCCATGAGAGAGAGCAAGGGACTTGAAATTGGGGAAGAGGATGAGGAAATGTGCAGTAGGGTAGGGTGCGGCCTACTTGACCTAACATCTTAGTCATCCAAACCATGGAAAGGGTAGAGTTAGGGTTTAGAAGAGGTTACTTGGATTATGCATGTAAACCCTGACCTGACCCATTCTATTACCTAACCCATGATCAATCCAAATCGAATATTGAGCTGGTTATATCAGTCAGGTTCAGGTCTGCTAGGGGTTGGTTTGCGGTTCGGTCATATTTTGCAACCCCTAACTTGGAGTTTTTTTTTTTTTTTTCCTGTAAGTAAAAATATATTAACAACCTCCAAAAGAAGGACATGTAACCCTCTATACAAAATGAATTACTTCTAGCCTGCCACAACACCCCGGTAAAGAGACCATCCATAGTAGGCATATGGCGACCTGCGACAAGCGGAGACAACAGACTGAAAGCCAAGGAGTGGGGTTTTCACAGAGCTAATGTAAGGTGTGATAGTAATCTTTAGATATTGGCCACATTGATGGATTTGTAAGGATGGCTCAAAGAACTCTCTAAGGCCCATTCTCAAAGGATCAAGATTATCAAAAGCAAGTTTAGATCCTTGATTTTAAAATTTAGTTTTTTTAAGTGCAATTGTTCTAGTAGTTTAATACAGATATTGATAAGATGAAATCATTCTCAAATTGGGTTTACCAATTCACGAGACGGTTGGCGTGCATGAGGGTTTGGATCAATCATGCCTTAATGCATAGTAAAGACACAAGGGATTGTTAACCTTTGGTGCCCTTAAATTATGAGTTTAGATAATCCAATGTTACTAAATTTTAACCAATTCTAACCCATCATAAGACATTTCATCCTTTCATCCCTCCTGATTAGCCTGCATTTGTGTGTGCCTGACAAAGAGAAGGTACGAATCTTATTTCAACTCGAGTTTTCATCATGGATTATCAAGTTTGGACAAGGGGGGCCCAGGGATTGTGGTCCAATGACTCAGATTATTTGTATGATGGGCTCCACTTCGATAATGATGGTCATTCTAAAACTTTATAGATCTAAAATTAAAGTTTGAACAGCATTACAGGATGATAATGACTATGGGGAGCAATATGTTATTTTATAATGTGCTTTATGAAAAAAGAAAAATAGTTTCTAGTCTAGCATTTTCCAATATTTTGGCTTTTTATTTTTATTTTTATTTTTTAGATTTTTGTTAGGCAAATAGTTCACACGGCATTAGGATGCAACAGCCATGAACTAAAAATGTATTGCACGTATCAGTTTTCAGGGTCGACTGTGAGGCTCAACGCAATAGCAATTTCGAACCACAATTCTGTTAATGAAGCTGCTCCAAGCCCAATCTCGCAGGCCCATTTAGGCCCATTGTTTGTTCTTATCATTAGTCACATGTACATACTACATACTATATTGGTTAGCTAATTATTAGGATCTAGATTAGTGTAGATTTGCTTAATTGATTGTAATCAGGATTGATTGATTGTAATCAGGGCTTTTCAGTCCCTATTTATATGAGATACAGACGACCCTCAAAGGGATGGATCACTATTCATTTCAGTCTCTCACATTTACAATTTCAGTCTCTCACATTCACATGGTATCAGATTCTCTGCTCTAGTGTTCTTCAAGATCCAAGTTTTTTTGGATCCTTCCGATCATCTTCCAAGATCTGGAAGCCATTCAGAGACTTTCATCCGGACAGATTATCACAGATCATCACAGATCTTCTCAGATCCTTGCGTGGCCCACCTATGATCATCATCACCATCTTGGCGGAATCTACCCTTCATGGTCGCCAGAATATTCCCTTGTTTATGAAGATTTTTTCCATAATTTTTGATCACCAGAGGTAGGTCATCTGCTCGATTCTAGTGATTGTCATTTTTATCCAACAGTTTCAATCTCAGCCGTCTAGATTTTTGGATCTTGATCTTTTTTGAGGGGTTCTTCTTCCATCAGTTGTGGATTTTAGATCTCCTATCATCCATCTCCTCTGATCTGTCCAAAGATCATCTGGTGGGGCCCATGTGATGCTACTATACACTGACGACCTGGACGTGTTTGTCCTTTTGGTGCACTTCTGGTTCCTGACGACAGTAGCTTCTGAGTGTGTTTTTTTTATGGTTGGCTGCTGATTGTTCTGCTACTATTGTCTGCTCTAGTGGTGTTTCCTGTTGTGTATTGCTATTTGTTTGGGCAGTGCGTACACATATAATTTCTGTGATTTCCATATTGATCAGACACTTGTGATTGGTTTCCTTCTTCAGTCTGTTGCTTCATCCGACTGTTTGTTCAAATGGAGAAATCTGAGATTCATTTAATCAAGTTTAATGGTACCAATTATCCATCTTGGTCTTTCCAATTCGAACTTTACCTAGAAGGTAAAGAATTATGGGGCCATATCTCTGGGACTGATCCCAAACCAACAGAGGATGAAAAGAAAATTGTGTCCTGGAACACGAAAGATGCTAAAATCAAAACTTGGATTCTTGGGTCCATGGAACCTCAGTTTTTCATGAATTTGAAACCATACAAAACTGCCAAGGATATGTGGAACTATCTAAAGAAAATATATCATCAGGGGAATTCTGCACGCCAGTATCATTTGGAATTTGAAATCGCAAACTATATGCAAGGCACTTCCTCAATTCAAGAATATTATTCTGGTTTCCAGAATTTATGGGCCGAATTAGATGAAATCAAATATGCAGATGTCTCCGCACAGGTTCTTCCAGAATTGCTGAATATACTTGCAACTAGTCATCGGGATCAATTTCTCATGAAATTAAGATCTCAATATGAATCGGTCAGATCCAATCTCATGAGTAGGGTCCCTTCTCCTTCTCTGGATGACTGTCTTCATGAATTATTGCGAGAGGAACAGAGACAATTGACGCAATCTGAGGTGCTTCAACAGGCTAGTACAAATTCTGATTCAAGAATAGGGATGCTATTGAAGATGCGTACTTGATGATTTTATTGGCGATTTTTTTTTTCATCTCAATCTACAACAGGTTTTCAGTAGTCATATCCACATTGCAAACTATCATTCTTATTGATTTTATTTCTGATAATGAAGGTTTATATGTCTAGTTCAGAAGCAAATAAAAAAATTACGTCCTGCAAAAATGAAGTGGTTATTTTTCTTCAATTTTATGTCAGCAGTTGTAATCAAAATGGCTTCTGCAAGGATTGAAATTGTGTACTGATCTAAGTGCATGCATTATGAACCGTACTGTTTCCCCAATTTTATATCATCCGTTGTAGTTAAAATGGCTTCTATAAGGATTGAGAACTTTTACTTATCTGCATGCATACATTAAAAATCTTTTATCATTTTTTTAGCTTAAACTTGTTTCATGTTTTATTGTTGATAGCTTTTGGGACGGAGCAGTGGATTTCAAGTTGCCTCTACGCACAGGCCATGTACTAAAGGTCTTTGGATGTGGAGTGCACCATTAAAGCGAACTGCTCTTGATGGAACAGAATACTATCTTTTACTTTTGGACAGCGAAGGAATTGATGCATATGATCAAACGGTTAGCATGGATCCTTCCTGCATTATAAAATATTAGAATTTATGTTACCGGTTATATTTGATCACTGGAGCTATAAATGCCTAATTAGTTAGCTTTTAGTGAATGCTAAGCTTTAGACAAAAATGCCTCTTCTTTGAGCTACTGTTTTTTGCTTCTACCCTATAGGATGAAATTTAGTTATGAAATTTTTATGTGCTATTTTTCTTGATATATGTGTTTTTTTTTTTTAAAGGCTTTGCTTCACATTTGTGATGCTTATCTTTGCTTGGTTGCACCATGTGATCATTGTTTTGTTGCAGGTTCATGATCCACGTCGATATATTGAATTAATTTTTTTGAATCCCAATTTTGGTTGGAGATGCTTTTTCTTCTATATTTTTTTAATTAAAAATTTGAGTTACTTTGATGTTTTAGCTTGTGCGTCTATTTAGCTTTAGCCCTTCCTAGAGTGGAGGCTTTCTGTTGATTGGTGGCAGCTTGCAAAGTGTCTGCTGTGGATATGCTTTAGAAGGAACGGTATTATTTTGGAGAACTTTTCTGATATGTGCTCTTTATGCAAGAGGGAGAGGGAGTTGATCCATCACTTGTTCTTCCACTGTGATTTTTCCTCCTTTTCAAATAGTTTCTTAAAGAAGTGTTAGGGGGACTTGTTGATGCTTGGATGATCCTTCCTTTCATGGCTGTGGCTTATTGTTGTGGAGGACTATTTCATTCACCATTCTCTAGTCTATCGGGGGTAGGAAAAAAATGATTGAATTTTTAGGAATGCCATTATTTTTGGAGTCTTTTCTAGATGACGGTGATGGGAATAGAATAGTGGGTTCTAATTAGAAAGGAATTTGTGAATGTGGTGTTCAACCATATTATTTATAATTGGGAAGCTGGCATGAATATGGCCAGCCAAAGAGAGGGATGTGGAATGTCCGTGCCATCCCTCTACTGGTTTCTTGAAATTTTATGTTGATGGAGGAGCTATAAGAAAGCCAGGACTGGTGGAATTTGGTGATGTGCTTCATAATAGCAAAAGGGCTCAATTCAAACAAACCTGAGGTTTTGGCTCTTTTGGCAGCTCTACGGATTTGAATTACATAATTTTCAAGGCTAGTTAATTGTGGAATGCTATTCTTCCAATGCCATCTCTTGGGTGTCTTTTGGATAAGGGTCCTTGGAGTTGGAATGACCACGACCGGACATTTGGCGAACTCATTGACCAAGCAAGGGGTTGTTCAGGTTTCTCCTTTGTGTGCTCAAATCATTTAATCCTTTCTTTTTGTTATAAGCATCGGGTATAATGTGTTCATACCCCCGCGTTTTTCCTTTTCCTTTGCTCTTGTTTGTTCTTCATGTGTACTCTTCTCCAATCTTAATATAATTCTGCATCTAATTGAATTGTGAAAATACAATAATATCTTCTATGAATTATAAGAACCTGTTGACTCACACTTTACCAAGATCTTCAGTTTCTATTCTGAAGCCAATAATGGGAAACCTTATACTACAGGTATTTTGGAATTTTCTTTTGGTTTTGGTACAAAAAGTCCATTTTATCAAACTTGTTGAAAGCCGATCTACTTGGTGCCCATAAAATATTGGTCATGATGGTCTGTCAGGAGACCTGTTTTGCCCATTCTAAGTCCACACTCCCACTGCTTCTCCATGATTGATGTCATCAAGGTGGGCCCCACCTGAAAACAGTCTCTCTCCCTATGTATAGTATATACCATCATCATAGCCTTGTATCAATTTGGAGTTGGATGGAAGAGCACCATTGTGTGAGTATCATCATCATCAAAGCCTTTGATCCAAGTTGATCACCCATCTAGATGGACAATACACACAAGACCCCCGTGAATTACACCGATCCCATTACTGCACTACAGTACACCCATCCGAATGGATTGGACCATTGCATTAATTGTGCACACTTTTAAGGGTTCGAAATTTGTGGGCCGCTGATTAAGAAGGGGTTAGGATGATCGGTCGGACCCCATATTTTGTACATGAGTAGGTCCCAACTAGATATTTCGATCCCCCCAAGCCTCATCCCCAGGTGGACAAACCCCTCCCCCTGAGTTGCGCATGGAGAGCTCCATGTGCACCGTGTGCGGAGGATAAGTACTGTGTGTGTTGGGTGGGGTGCAAATGATCTTGTACATACACCCCATATCATAATATCCTTACAAGGTAGCATGATAGCCCACCTATCACCGATCCGAGCCATCCACAAACACATCCCCTCCCCCCTCTCCAACCCTACCCCCAACACCCCCACCCCCACAGAAAAAAAAAATACAGTGCATTGCATGGGTTTTCACCCATCCAATGGACTGGATCGAAGGTCAACTTTTTTAATTATAAAACTGTTAAACTTGTGGGCTACAAATGAAGGGTTAGACTTAGAGGCATGATATTGACCCCATTGTTTATATTTGGGGCCTACCTAGATGGATCTTTCCATCCTCCTAGTCCCATGATTAGTGGGTCACACCCAGCTACAGTATACCGTATTAACCAGAGGAGGACCCTACATACATACATACATATGGGGAACTCTCCAAAACACCTCACTTTAAAAATGGCCACTTTCCGCCCCTCTTTTTTTTTTTTTTTTTTGTCATGGGGCCCACCTTGAGTCAATCTAGTCATTTTACACACTACCCCCTCCCCATGAATAGTCACGAGTCCAAATTTGACACTCATCCAACTTTTCCTCATCATTGGATTGAAATCATAATAAAATGATGCCTCTAAACCATTAAGTTCTAGGACCATGGATTAAAAGGTTAGGATGATCTTGTGGAGTCAAGATTTTGCATATAGGCAAGTCTCATATAGATCTTTCCATCCAATGGACTTCCATGATCATCATGCATCCCAGTAGGCCTAACTAAGAGGGGTGTTTTTTCTTCTAAAAAACACCCGGGTGTTGTCTAGCACTCCAATGTGTGTGTGAAATGCCTTAGTTGAGTAGAGCTCTTGTGAGCCGGCCTCCTACGATCAATCTAAATGGCATAACTACAAACTTCACTCAGGTGGGTCACATCCAGATCTTTCGATCTCCACCTTCCCATAAATTGATGTGGCCCTATGTGGGCCCCACAAGGCTGTGTCTAAATTCCTTGAATGAGCATGTGCGCACCTGAAAAGCCATATATATATATGTATATATCATCAAAACATATGGTCGGCTATATGAATTATGTTTCTTCATTCTGATCTATCCCTAGCCAAATCCTCGGTTAGGTTGCACTTCTTCATATTTGTCATTAGTCCTTACTACTTTCACCCATGTCCTCTATGCCTAACCCTTTTCCTTGGTGGTCCATCAACATGCATAGAAAGCGTTTCCCTCAACGGTGTTGTTGTTGGCTTGCGTTGGATATGCTTGAACCATATCAAATGAGCCTTTCTTAATTTATGCCTTATTGATTCTACCCCACGATGCTTAGTTTTTATTCTATCTTTCTTTGTTTTATTACACATCCATCTCAACATTCTCATCTCTCTCTTAATTTTTTTCCCTATATATGTCGTTTGAAAATGTTCGCATAGGGTATTTTCTGTGCCTCTTTGTGTGACCCATCTATAATCAATCCAACCCCCTCACATATAGCATAGCAACCTTCCTTCTTCCTTTTTTTTTTTTTTTGGAGTCGGCTCACTTATATTTGGTACCCACTTGACATGTATTCATGGTTGGATTGGTGGAACTTTTTTTTTTTCTTGCCTTTGATCTTTAGGGATCTAAATTCCATATATACTAATCTGAGTTGGTTGAGTTTTCACCCAACTCTAATCCACTATTAGACCTTTCCAACCCCCTTCCATCATGGTTGGCATGCATTCAAGTGTGCCCCTTATGGTATCTCGCGCATTGAACCACGCAAGCCAGTTCTTAGGTGAAATTCCCCTATTTATGTTTATCCAAAACTTCAGATAAGAACTTTCTGGTTGAGATCTAGTTAGAAACTTCTATTGGGCCCACCTATTATCAATCCAACATGCTTACATTCAATATCTTATAACCTCTCTTGCTGCTCACAAAGGGGCACAAAACGTCTAAACCCAACAGCTGGGTCTGAGTCAACTTGGACTCAATCACACTATCAAGTTGGTTCAGGTCAGACACAGCCGTGTCCCTTTTTTTTTTGGCCATTTGGCTAATTGTCTGTCTTTGCCAAGT
The DNA here is from genome assembly GCA_012931725.1 of Litsea cubeba. Classification (NCBI taxonomy): domain Eukaryota; kingdom Viridiplantae; phylum Streptophyta; class Magnoliopsida; order Laurales; family Lauraceae; genus Litsea; species Litsea cubeba. The sequence continues at coordinate 34,922,337 of CM022946.1, forward strand.
TTTTCTTTTGCAGGACCTCCTTTTGCAGTTTTTGAGGATTTCATTAATGTAGTTGAGGTGGCATCTCTTCCCCATTCCAAAGTTTGCTTTATATGTTGGGGCTCGGTCTTTCACTTCCCCTCAAGACAACTCATTCCCAATAACCTCGTCCGTCACTTCCCCACAAGATTACAGAAACCCTTCAACTTCCCAATGTCTTCTTTTCATTTTCATAGGGTCTCTGAGTTAGGATGCTGCATGTTTGGCCACTCGGATGGAACACCATTTTTTAGTTTTTTAAAGATTCTTTTCAGATTTTTTGGAGCTAAAAGGTCCCAAATTCAGGCCCGACCCGACTTGAAGGGGACCAAGTGGGGGACTGAGTCCCAAGTTTTGTATCACTGCATTGATCTGACAGATATCTACCATCTGATTTTGATCTCAAAAATCTGCTCTCAAAGAGCCATTTAGCATTAGGACCCTTTGATGGTTTGGATGATTTTTGTCCAAGCTGTAATTCATATCTACCATTGGATTTTGATCACAAAAATTCGCACTTAAGAACCATTTCGCATTAGGGCCTTTGATGCTTTGGATATTTTTATCTAAACTCTAATCCTCATATAAGACCTTCCTTCCCCTATCACAATGATGGGCAGCAATCAATGCTGGGATAAAAAGTAAAAAATAAAAAATAAACCTTAAATGGAGTGCGATTTTTGTGATCCAATCTAACAATGGCTATTAGTCGGATTAGTGTCAAGTTTGTGATGAGTGCCAAGTATGTGTGAAGGGTAGGTTTGCGGATTGGATTGACCATAATGGACTCCCATGAGGGATCTGAAGTTGTTTGGTGAGACTAGATGCCACTAGAAAAATTCACCTATATAAGTGAATACATTATCCAGAGGGTAAATGCTCTCTACAAGAGCTCAGGCCTGTGGGTTCCTCCTTTGATCAATTCAACACTAATTTTGATTTGTCACTTATTTGACTCAACCCGTTGTTAGATTGATGCCCTCAAAACCACAGGTTAGGATGATTTAATGGGGACTGTTTTGGCCCACCTGTATATATGTATGTGTTTATATATTTTTGAAATGTTTGCCAAATCATTACATGTATCCTTGATGTCTTTGCCTCATAAGAAGATTTTTGCTTGATCATTGTTGAGAATAAAGCTTTATCTAGATAGACATTTATGGAAAGCTTCTTTTCTTCCCCTTTTGAAGTTCTAAATATGATGTTCAATTGCTTTATTATATTCTGGACCCTTTGACAGGGGACATACAGCACTCAGATATTCTCTCTCGCTGTCTTGTTGTCAAGCATGTTCATCTATAACCAGGTTAGGATGTCTCATACTATCTCCTTTTCCCAAAATAATAAAAATAAATAAATAAAAGGAAGATTGTTGTTGGAATTGATTTGAAGCCTTATACTTATTGATCTGATGTTCTTTTTTTATACTTTTTTTTCTTTACTCAGATGGGTGGTATCGATGAAGCTGCACTCGATCGTCTTTCACTAGTAACTGAAATGACTAGACATATTCGTGTTAGAGCTTCTGGAGGGAAGACTTCGGCATCTGAGCTTGGGCAATTCTCCCCAGTTTTTGTTTGGCTTTTGAGGGTGATTTATGTTTGGGATATATTATCTCCATTTTTCCAGAATTGTCATTCTTTTAAATAAAAAAGAGGATTATCCCATGGATTTATTTTATTATAATTTGAGTTCATATTGACTATTGACTACTAGAACTTTTTTTTCATATTCACCATGACCTACATACATAATGTATATGTATTTGTTTGGTGATTGATGTATTTTTATCTTGTCACTGGTAGGACTTCTATTTGGATTTAACAGAGGATAATCGTAAGATAACTCCTCGGGACTACCTGGAGCTGGCTTTGAGACCAATGGATGGTGGAGGAAAGAGTATGGCCTCTAAGAATGAGGTATTGTATTGATTTCACTCATACTATTACTTGTAATATGTACCTCTGTTTTTTTCACTTAACATGCATTCTGCATGTGATTCGTGATGGCCTCTATAATGCCTCCTTTTTTGTTTTACCTAATCCATCTTCTAAATCTACCCAGCCATCCTAAGTTTAACTAAGCATGCTACTGGAAGATCCCTCCCTATTCCAACCATGGCTCTTAAGTTACCTACCCTGCCTCCCCAAGAGGACTTTATGCCCGCGAGTCTGTAACCAACCGTGTTCAGCGGGCAGATGACCTTTCTAATGCCTTTGGTATTCATCTAAAAATAAATAACAGAAAAAAATTTCTTGAATGTTTTGTCTTAAAATACCATTTGGTTTGTTTGTATAAGTATATATCATTTTCTATGAGTTGCCCCTACTCCATCACTTTATGTGGCAAGTTGTTTACTCCCATAGTTTCCACTATGTCTCATCATCATCATCAAAGCCTTGTCCCAACTATGTTGGGGTCAGCTACATGAATTTTGTTTCTCCATTTTCGACCAAAATCCTCAGATAAGTATTTGCGAAGCATATTTTTGTGGAGGGAACTCTTTTTTTTTTTTTTTTTTTTTTTTGTGGGGGTGGGGGGGGGGGGGGGGGGGGGGGGGGTTGCATTTACTTTTTATTTGATTCCATTTGACAATCTATATCTCCAATTTGAGGTCTGAACATTCTAAATAAACAATGGTCAATAGATACGGGAGTCCATCCGAGCTTTGTTTCCAGATAGAGAATGCTTCACCCTTGTGCGTCCTTTGAACGATGAAAAGGAACTCCAACGGCTTGATCAAATCTCTGTGAGTTGCTATTTTTCATTGTACACGCACTCATTTTGAGAATTAATGCAATCCAGTTCTTTAACATCCAAGCATGTCTCCTTGCACAGTTGGATGAATTGCGGCCAGAGTTTAGATTTGGCCTAGATGCATTGACAAAATATGTTTTCGAGAGAACAAAGCCTAAGCAGGTTGGGGCTACAATAATGACAGGCCCAATTCTTGCTGGCATTACACAATCTTTTTTGGATGCCATTAATAAAGGTGCCGTGCCTACGATATCTTCCTCATGGCAGGTTAGTGTTGGATTTAAACCTAGAATAATTACCTTCTCCATTTCATTTTGTTCCTTAACTTGATTTCCTTACACAGCCAGCACAAGTGTTGGGGGCTGTATTATGGAATGGTGCACTATAGTATGTCATTATTTGGTTGTTCTAGGGGCATGGTCATCAAGCTTAATTTTAACTTTTTTTCATTGCTATTTATATTTCAGATTCTTTATTTGTTTGGGAGATATTTCTATTAGTTAGAGAGTCGTTATCCAGTGCATATTTTAAAGGGTTTGTGTCCTAGTTATATAGGGAGATGGTTTTTAGTGTCTTTCAAGTTATGGTGTTTCTTCTCTTTTGGAAATAAATGAATGAGAAATAGTAGAATTTTTTCATCTAATTTGGTGTTGAATAAAATTAGTTTCTTTGAAACCTTGACATATGAATGTGCCTTTACCTTGGAGGAAGGATCAAAATAGCGGTTGCAGTGGGTGTAGTGGTCAATGGCCAATACGCTACGCAGCAGGAGATACATAACAGAGTAGAAGTGTGAAGTTGTTAAGTGGTCAAAAGAATACAAATATTGTGTAGTAGCCAATCTTTTTTTTGAAATGGTAATATTGTGTACTAGCCAACTTGTTTTTTTTAATGATTTGGAACCATATAAGGGTAGAAACAACTTTAGGAAAGACTATTGACGAGAAGAAATAGAAAAAAATAGTGTTTTAAATTAAAATTGATTGGCTCTATTAAGTTTTACGGTGTGTTTGATTCTGCTTCTTAAAATTTAAAACATGCCTTTTCTAAAAGTAACTTAGAAAAAATCTACTTCTTCAAAGTAACTTTTTAAGAGAAAATGTCATTTGGTTAGCTCACTTTTGCAATTGCTTTTTAACAGCATAAGCAACCAAAGTTGTTTGGTTATATATAAAATGAAAGCAGCTTTTAACTTACGATAATCAAATTATTTATATAAATCTCTATAAAAAAAATAATTGCATAATATGTAGGAGCATGGTAGTAAAAAATGGCCCCATGCCAAACCTTAGACATGCCATTTCGTTTGGGACCCAACTCAAAATCACTTTGATATAGCAATCTCTACAAAATAAAAAATAAAAAATAATTTTATTATAATTTTGTCTTGAATTCATATAAAAAAGCGTCAACATATTTGGAAAAGTTAACATATACTTTGAATGTTCAAAAAAATACATTAAATGAATATTTTTTAAATAAAATAACACAAACCGCACCACCTTAAGTATGTGCAGCAAAGACCGCATTAGCAAGGACATCCCTCATTTCCCACATATGCATGGCCTTAATCACTCTACATTATGTTGTGATGTCTGCCCAACCTTGGGCGAAATTTCAATGATGGAGCTCAATTTGTTGAGGGCTCTTTCCCACATTGGAAGCAAAGGTAGAAATGGGTTCGTGTTTACGTTCAGCTATCCTCTGTTTGTAAATCTACTTTCTGCTACTACTTTCATTGGTTCAGACAAAGCTGAGAATATTCATAAATCTGCAACATCTGAGAACAAATAAACCCAAAAACAAAAAAACAAAATTAGTCTTTAAAAAATATAGATAAATAAAGAACCAACTAAATGAAAATCCACCAAAATACATTGAAAGTTTTTACTATATGAATAATTTTTTTCTAACAAATTCCCCAAATCTTTGCTGAGTATTCATTAAGTGTCGTCGTTAGTACAGGAATCACCATGGGACAACACTGATATCCTTGGCAATTGGCATATACAGCTATCCACATATTGTATAGCAGAATTATTTTTACTAAGACATATTTGCAAAATGCCAATGGTGTTCTGATTTAGGAGATACAAATTCAACCATTAATGGTGGGTTTGTTATCTTTCCTTCAACAATAGTGTCTGCAACTCCAAAAGATCTTTCAACATTTCCTTTCATGAAATTAATACCCTTTGTATCAAAGAATGATTTGGCCCTGATTGCATCTTCAGTTTTAAGGATGGGCTGCATGAAATCTTTATATTTGACTAGAACCATCTCAGCTGCTGCAAATGTGATATCCATAGTACTTGCTAGAAATCCCCCAAATTCCAGAGCAATATGGAAAAACCTCACTCATTATCCGATACATTACTTCAAAATCCATGGAACCAATAAAATGAGGGAAAAAAAAAAAAAACAGAGAGAGAACAAGAGAGGTAGATATAGGGAGAGATCCAAATATCAAGTGATATTATCAAGGCTTCCTGCATACAGGTGCAATTCAGCCCTTAAAAAGAGGATAACAGCGTTCATAGGTGCTTTTTAACATTTGGCAAAGCAAGATTAAGAGTTTTGCAAACCTATACAAGACTTTACTTCCTGTAGGGTCTTCCGAACTTCTACAAGGCAATGCTTCACAGAGATAAGATTTCATAAAATAATCTTATCCTGACATTTTGGATATTGAAAGCATGGGTCTGAAATTTCAGATATTAAAAGCATATGACTGTAGATGTTGCTTTCAATATAACTTCATAGAGTGTAATGGAAAGAGGGAATTGATGATGCACATAGATATTTGGTACTATTCTGCATTTATAGATTCTAAGCTCTATGCTTCTGCTGGGTCTGAAATTAAATGTAAAGAAAAACAAGCAAAAATATAGGAATTTATGACTCTGGATTAGCTGTGTTTTAGTTACTCTTCTTTTGCAGAGTGTTGAAGAAGCAGAATGTCGGAGTGCTTATGAATCAGCCACTGAAGTTTACATGTCTTCTTTCGACAGTACAAAGCCTCCTGAAGAGGTATGTGTAGATTCATGGAAGATACATACATACAAGTTATTGGTGACACCCTTTCTTAGCTCATTTTTCAACATTTAGGTTCTTCTGAGAGAAGTACACGAGATTGCAGTTCAAAAATCTCTTGCTGTTTTTAACTCTAATGCTGTTGGAGCTGGTTCGGCACGGCAGAAATATGAAAAGATTCTTCAAAAATTTCTCAGGAAGACATTTGAGGTATTGATTTCACTCTTAACTTCAAAAGTTCTACTTCAGTACTAAAACTCAAAATATATATATATATATATATTTCTACTTCAGTATTCAGATTTTTCATTTCTCAGCCATTTGACAATGTTACATTGACTTCCAAAATTTAATGGAATTATACAAGATTACAGTAGCGTTGATAAAGTTAATTGAACTTTATATGACCAATAATGTGATGTATAATGTGAGTGAGGATGTGTGCCATATGCACTTTCTGGTCTTTACTTTAGTCTTCATAGTCTACTTCATTGTTTCCAAAAAGGTATTTTGAAAGTTTTGTTTTTTTTTTTTTTTTTTTCTCCCTTTATTTGTCTGCCACACTGGGGAATCTTAAGATTATCGGGGTAAAGCTCAAATCATGTATATCCTCTATGGAGAAGGGTATGCCTAATTAGATTTTTATTTATTTATTATTTGCTTTATTTGGCTGCCACACTTGGGGGTCTTTAGATTATCAGGGAGGAGAGTAAAGCCGAAACCATCTATCCCTTTATGGAGAAGGGTATGCCTAACCAAGAAATATATGGAAGTTACTGTAATTAAATGTTGGCAAGAAAATTATAACAATGGTGATTATGATAATTTACTAATCATGAACTTTCAAAAGAATTTAAAAAAGAAACTCATCCTGTTTTTCATATTTAACTTTATGATTACGTAAAACCGGGAATCTTATTGAGGCCCTGGGGAAAGATTTTCTCATTATGATATCAAGAACTGAAACTTCCAATCCTGTGCATGCTTTTCTCTTCCATCAATACATTTGATCACATATCACTTATACTATAATTGATTGAGACTGATTGTTGGTCTAGGATTATAAGAGGACTGCTTATATGGAAGCCGATCTGAGATGTGCTAATGCTATACAAAGCATGGAAAAGAAGTTACGAGCAGCTTGTCATGTTCCTGATGCAAAACTAGATAATGTTGTCAAGGTAAACTCTCTTCTTCCTTCTCTTCTTCTTCTAAATGGGAACATTAACCTTTTTCTGAGAAAAATCTCCCATTTATAGAAAAACAAAGTAACACAATCTAATTGTTGATATAATTGTTATGCCGTTCACTAACAGCTCGAGCTTTTGGTGTTACTGGTTATTAACATGGTATCAGAGCTAAAGGTCACGAGTTCGAAACCCCTGGGAGGCATGTTACCTCCATCTGTCTATCGGGTCTGTCTGTTCCGTCTGTTTGTTGGGTTTCGAATTCGAATGGCTTCCCGTTCGAGAGGGGGTGTTGATATAATTGTTATGCCGTTCACTAACAGCTCGAGCTTTTGGTGTTACTGGTTGTTAACACTAATATCCCATCAAAATTAGTTCTGCTAAATGTACGAATTTCTAGTCATAACCATTTTAAAGTAAGTAAAGTACATTTGCAATCTCCGTCCATTTTCGTGCTGGTCAATGGATCCCCATCAAACATCGTTTTCACATCGTACAATTATTTATTTGAGTCTACGACTGCAATGAACAAATATGATTTCTCTAGTTCAATATATTGATTCAATTTGCATGGGTCGTAGTTCCATCTGACTAACATATGGGTGCATCAATAGTGTTCGCAGTACAGTGCTATGATACATGGTTGCCCTTTTTAATTGAAGACAGTCACATGACTTCCTCTTTGCCGCTGCAAATGGAGATGACTAGCCCCCGACCTCCCTTCGGCTCTCTATCCATGTTAGCTCTGTTCCGTCATCTTATCCAACCAAATCTGAGCCGTCCATTGTCTCCACCAATCTCCTTTTGCTCTCTGCCTTCTCTGCAACCAAGCCTGCAACACAAGCAACTGTGCCTGCCTTGCAGGTGAGCAGACAGCTAAGGGTGGAAACTGAGATGGATGGAGGTAAGCAATGGATATTCATTATTGGGGCTGTACATCATACACGTCACTTGATGAACCTTATCCTTTCACCCATTCTTGTTAAATTCCATGGATTCAAACCAAGGTTAAAAAAACCGGACTCGGGACCCAACTCGTTCATGGCTGAGTCCGAGTTGACTCGCCAAGTCGCATGGGACTCGGCCGAGTCGGGCCAAGTCCCAACTTCAGTTGGATGGTTGAGTCCTAGTCGCATGGCCGAGTCCTATGGGATGGGACTCAACGAGTCGCATTAGGACTCAGCCAAGTCACATGATTCGAGTCCGAGGTCGACTCAGACTCGGCCGATTTTGTAAACCATGATTCAAACCCCAAATCCTATGATTCATGTCGAATCCTGAGGAAAAAGATTAATATCTATACAACAAATCCCACTTATAAGTGAATCTTTGGATTTAGGTGTAATTCTTATAATTCAATACAAATTGTTTTATCATATCTTACGATTCTAGCAATTTGTAACTACTTGCTTATTAGGGCTTCTATTTTTAGAGAGGTTATCTCGTTATTAATGAAACCTCTGAACATTTTGTGGAATTTTAGGTTGGTTTATAGAGATAAATATGGAATAGGTATGTGGGTGGAATGTCCATCCAGCATTCTTCTTTTTCAGTTTTTTCTCTATTAACACTTCTTTCACTTCATGAGTAATGTGATGATTTGGATTTTGTTTTTTTTTTTTTTTTTTTTTTAATTAAAGAAAACAAAGAACAAACGCTTCAACTCATTTGTTTTTCCTAGTAACCTTAAATGTATTTAACTATTCACATGTCATTTATGATATGTTATTATACATAGATGATGTTCATCATATGATTGTATCAGTCTTATTTTTCAATCTAGTGATGATGCTATGAATGGATTATGCATAACTACTTTTTCTTCTTTTTTAATATTTTATTGTTTTTACAAGAAAAATAGAAAACCCTAAATGATATGATTCACAATACGGTCCGATCCAACCCCTTAAACAATTTCCGATATGATTTCAATTTTTAGAATAATGCTCCCAGCCATTGTCTGAAACCTGCTACTCAATCTTCTCAGCAAGAAGAAATCTTCAAAGAAAGATTTCTTTAAGCAGACAGCCGAAGGTGAGTATTAATGGAGGTAGTGCCGTAGAGCATCATTACAGGGGTCTGCACCATGGTATTAAATTCCGGCCGGGCACCGGTGTCAGCCAGGACCGAGTCGGGGCTGTGCCGGAAAAAAAGTTTATATCTCTATTAAGTATTGCACACAGCTGCTTAAATAAGGTTATATCTCTTTGGGTGCCTGGGTTTGAATCCAGACTCTGTACTTACTGTTTTTTCTTTTTACTGTTATCTACACTTCAAAAAGTCCCTCGCACTTTTTTCTACCATATGGACTGTGCATTGTAATTTTTTTTTATTAAAATCTCCATTGAGTTATAGACAAATTAGATAAAAATTACTTGGACCCTGCATTCTTTTGACCAATTTATCTTTGAAAATAATAAATGACTTATCCATTGTGTTAAAAAATAATAATCACGTCACTTAAATTTTGATGGCCAAAAACCAAAGGCCAATATTATTTGAATGGATTAATATTACACATTTTCTAATTCAAATTCAAATGAAACTTTTTAATTTTTTATTTTTATTTTGACCACTTTATCCTTAAAGACTCTTTTGGCTTATCCTTCAAGTTAAAAAGATAATTTGTCCTTTAAGTTTTAAGGACCAAGAACAAAAGGCTAGAATCATTTGAATGGCTTGATAATACATATTTTCTACCACATCCACAACTTTCAATTGACAAACGCCCTTAATCTTTTATGCATCTAAGTGGGCTCACTAAAAGTAAAATGGGCTAGTGAAATTTGTTAAACTTAAAAAAGATCCATTTATATCATCTATCCTAAAAACCGATCTGTGATATGTTACACCGGTAGCTACTCAGCACTCGATCACAATGAGCAACACTATATTTAGATTGGGTACTTGTTGAATAGCTCAATTTTCACATTTTTTATGGTTTTCTATTATTTTTTATTTTTAATTAATTTTTAAAATAATTTCGACACCTTTTAGAACTGGCACGCCCGTACCAGCCCGGCACGGGCGGCACCGACTCGTCCCTATCCCCCATCAGCACGAAGACTGTAGCTGGAATTGAAAACCATGGTCTGCCCACCATACCCATTATTGGATCATACTTTTCTTGCCCATTGTCTGAAATCCGCCACTCAATCTTCTCAGAAAGAAATCTTTGAGAAAGGACTCCCAATCCAGGAGCCTGATCCCCTATTCCCTTCATCTTTCCTTGTCCTTTCTGAATTTTTTTTGTTACAAGTAAATAGTTTTCAGTTAATGCAGTGCACATGATAATGGCCAACCATCTTATTTGCAAAATTGTTGGAAATTGATGCTCTAGTGAATAGGAAATCTGAGTTCTGCAGAGATAGTCAATCACTCCAATGTGTAGGTAGTCCAAGTTATGTAGAGAAGGCCAAATGGTTAAATTGCTGTAATGGGTTGTTCTTGGCCAAATAGCAACATACCTCCCATTCCTGCCTTACCAATATTGCTAATGGCAATGGGGCAGTAAAAGAACTTGAGCAAGTGTGGTGTTAGGTTGTTCTCAGGGAGGATGTTTGGGGATTGGATGGTGATGAGTGGGGCCATGGGGGCCATCGGTGAGGGTGGGGCCACTTAGATGGTGTGGTTGTTTGGGCATGAAGATCAACACGTACACAACCCTTTTCCCTTATGGAAATCAACATTTGATTATTCAATCTGTGAACTGTGACTGGTTCAAAAGGGTAGCCTGTTAACATTTTCCATACACACATGCACTTGCAAAACCCCAAAAACAGTCACACAAGCATATTAGGTAACTATGTTCGAAAACGATGACATTCCAAGCCTACTTCACCCACTTGATTAACTTGGTATAAGGGCCAAAAATGGAAAGTCAAATTAAGGATTCAACTCAAAGTGTCTTCGAAATGATCTTTTGGGTCATCCCATTGTTGCTTCAAGACAGACTTGATCCCTTGACCAGCACTCTTGTTAAGGTGCCTAATCCATGTGTTACTCAGTCTGTTAGTAGAGAGTATTTTATCTATAGGCACCTCTTCCCTGCAATTATTTAAGTCCAATTCACTGAACACTACTCGGTCCGTTGGCAAAGAGCTTTTAAAGATTTCACATTTGTTTATTTTCCATCCTGCTAATTATGTGTAAGAACCTCTTCTCTGCTATTATTTAGGTACATTGCACTGGATTTAGGGGCACCATTTTTTTCTATAACTGTGCTGGAGCTTGGTGGTTACATTTTTATATTTCAAGTTTGCAGCATGCATATTTGGTCCAGATATCTTCTCATTGATCTTGTATTCAGATATCGTGATGATGGTAATGTCAAATATTTTCTACAGATTCTGGATGGTCTTCTCTCAGAGTATGAAGTATCATTTCACGGTCCAGGGAAATGGCAGAAGGTAGCCACCTTTCTACACCAGAGGTTTGTTCCCCTATCACTCTGGTTTGTTCTTTCATTATCAGGTTTTTTTTTTTTTTTTGTTGGATTGTTTTAAGGATATTTCTGTTTGTACAAGTGAGGATAGTCATGGCAAGCATGCTATTGTGGCATGTTGGTGCACTCTGCAAACTTCCTTGTTGAATTGCCTTGGAGAAAATTTCTATAGTAGAGATACCATTTTTAAGAAATTATTCTTAAAATTTCTATAGTAAAGATACCATTTTTAAGAAATTATTCTTTTTTGGTTACCATTGGTGCAGTTTGGAAGGCCCAATATTTGACCTTTTTAAGAAGCAATTAGATAGTATCAGTTCAGAGAAAAGTGCTCTTAAGTTAAAATGCCGCTCGAATGAAGACAAATTGGACTTGGTTAAGAAGCAACTAGAGGCTAGTGAGAACCACAAAGCAGACTATTTGAGGCGTTATGAGGAAGCTATCAATGACAAGAAGAAATTTTCAGAGGAATACACTGCCCGCATTGCTAATTTGCAGAGCAAGTGCAGTTCACTGGAGGAAAGGTGTTCAAGTTTGACCAAAGCTGTAGATTCTGCTAAGCTGGATTCCTCTGAATGGAAGAGAAAGTATGAACACATTTCTTCGAAACAAAAGGTTGAAGAAGACCAGGCCAATGCAGAGATAACGTCTCTGAAGTCCAGAGCAAGTGCTGCTGAAGCAAGAGTGGCTGCTGCCCGTGAACAAGCTAACTCTGCTCAGGAAGAGGCATCCGAGTGGAAGCGGAAGTATGAAATTGCTTTGAAGGAAGCCAAAACAGCTCTACAGAATGCGGCAAGAATACAGGATCACTCTAAAAAGACACTCAACAGAGGGAAGATGCTCTGAGGGCTGAATTCACAGCCAGCCTGGCTGAAAAGGTCTCATTGTCTCTTTTTTTATTTATTTTGGTCATCAACTGTAGATGTCATGTCTTCTTACTATTGAAAAATAAATGACAGGAGGAGGAAATTAAGGATAAGACGGCGAAAATAGAACAAGCTGATCATCATTTGTCGAGTTTGGAGTTGCAGTTGAAGGTAAGCTCACACTTTTTACACTGTTGTCTTCATTATGTATGAGCATGTTTATGCTTTTGTTGAAGGAAATGTGTCATGTTCACCTGTACCATTTGTTTGGTCCTACAAACTCTACATGTGGGATCAACTTGTAGGAGATCCATAGCGCTCATAAAATGTGTGATATCGTGAATTGGGAAATCCAATTGATTGTCCTGTCTGATTTTGTCCTCATCATTAAAACCATAATAATCTATTTTCAATTTGAAAGCCACCAACCATGTCTCTAACAGGGAATATATTATTAAGGTTTGGCCTATCCCATGATTGGTCCCGTCAGATGAGCAGATCATATATCCAAAGGTTATCCCCACATGTAGCATAGCTGGTTGAATATAAAAATGATGTTTCTCTCAGACAAGCATATCATGTAATCTCTCTTGCTGACGATTATGTGCTGGTGGAAATATATTTACAGGCGTCTGAGTCAAAGCTGCAAAGCTATGATCTAGAGTCTTCTACCTTGAGACTTGAAATCAAGGAGTTAGTTGATAAGTTAGATTCTACCAAAGCAGCAGCTCAATCATTTGAAGGTAAAGCCAGGATATTGGAGCAAGAGATGACTCATCTGGAGCAAAGATACCAATCCGACTTCAAAAGGTTTAAGGAAGCCGATGAAAGGTGTAAAGCTGCAGAGGATGAAGCGAGAAGAGAAACCAAGATGTCTGATGAAGCCCGGGCAGAGGTGGTTGCTGTTCAGAAAGAAAAGAGTGAAGTTCAGCGTGTGGCAATGGAAAGATTGGCTCAACTAGAGAGAAATGAAAGGCACATTGAAAGCCTAGAAAGACAAAAGGCTGACTTGAAGGAAGAAGTAGACAGGTTGCATGCCTCTGAAAAAGATGCTATTTCGAAGGTTGCACAACTGGAGGCACAAGTTGAAGAAAGAGAGAGAGAAATCGAGTCTCTGCTGAAGTCGAACAATGAGCAAAGAGCGAACACGGTGCAAGTTCTTGAAGGCTTATTAGAAAATGAGCGAGCATCTCGAGCAGAGGCAAGCAGGAGGGCTGAAGCCCTATCTTTGCAGCTCCAATCTACTCAGGGAAAACTTGATACTCTTCAGCAGGAGTTGACGTCTGTTCGTCTGATTGAAACCGCACTTGATTCTAAACTCAGGACCGCTTCCCATGGCAAACGTGCAAGGGTAGATGATTATGTGGGAATGGAGTCTGTACAAGATATGGATGTTGACGAACACGTAGTCAGAGGAAGGAAGATATCTAGGAGCACGACGAGCCCTTCAAAGACGCACACTGAAGATGGGGGTTCTGTCATCAGAGCAGATGGAGACGACAGCCGCAGTCTGCAAACGGATTCAGAAGATTACACTAAGTTCACAGTGACAAAACTAAAGCAGGAGCTTACCAAACATGGTTTTGGTGCAGAGATCCTCCAGTTGAAGTACCTCGCTAAAAAGGATTTTGTCGCTCTATACGAGAAACATGTCATTCATAAGTAGACATGTCTGATCAGTGTGCCGTGTACATGGTGTGTCTACTTTACCCAAATTTGTTGGTTCTTAGTTTAGGAATTTATTCTCTGATTTTATTGTGGCCTTTTATTTTGTGTGTAAACTATAGAGGGGCTGGTGATTTCATTTTAAAACAGGTACCCTCCTGTATGTGTGGCAAATGGCTTTGAGGATCCTGCAGATTGAAGTACTCTGACATAACTCTGGTATTTTGTTTCCCAGTTATTTTGTTGTTGGGAAGTAATACTATACATTTTGCTTGGGAAATTACTGAGCAGTCTTTCTGAAGCCCCAATTAGAAATTTAATATCAGAACACTGACTCAGTCGTAATGACTGTAACAGCATGAGGTCATTGTCAACTTGTGGAGGCCTACTTGCTCGGATGCACGGTTGGATTGTGCTCTGGTTTCACGCTGTGATTGCAGTTTTTGCACATCATAATCCATCAATGGATCTGATTTTGATCTGCTGAACATAAACTACGTTGGGGAATCAAAATTCGTCCCTCAGCTGTCGCTCATCAGCTGGTTAGGGACTTGGGTTTGTGAGTAGTGCGTAAGTTCAAATCCCCTGTATAGCACTAGCACGCACCAAAAAAAAAATTCACCAAGTGGACCAGAAATGGACATAGCCACACAGGTCTAATGTGTAGCACGCAGCTCTAACTCCAATGGACCTGACTGGACACGATCAGTGAAATATGTAGTATTTGCTACAATCCAATGGGCAGAGCGAGATTTGAGTCCTTGTCTAGAATGGTCTGTGATATGGTCGGCTTTATCAAGTGGGACCACCAGTTAAATTAGTTTTTTGCTCCTGGTGAGACTATTCGGACCATAGCAAGGAAGACATGTATTGATTGGTACAATTTCATTTCACCCATATAGAAGGTTTAATCTAGGTCTTACTAAACCTGAACCCCCACATGATCCAACCTAATCGAAACTGGAATGAGTTGGGCTGATCCAACCAAAAGTGGTATTTGAGTTGGACACGTTAAGATTCGAGTTGAGTCCATGCCTGCACTTTTAAACCTGTGTGGAATTTGGGTCAGGTTTGGGGTTGGAGTTCAGGTCCCCGAATTCAACCTGCACATCTGACTTACCTATTAAACTGGTTTATCACAAACTAATATTAAGATCCATGGTCCATTGCTATAGAAATTGTAATCTTTTAAGCACATTATTGTCATCCAAGTGCAATTTCATCCAATTTCTTTTTTATATCAATTTATCCAGTTACAGAAAGCTTTTACAATGTATATCATCCTGAAACCCGAAACAATCATGACAAGTAACCTTTTAAAAGGCAAGCCAATATAATTACATGAATCAACATGAACCCATCTTAAGTTAACATTGAATGCTAGCCCCCCCTAAAATATCCTGAATCCTAAAACCCAGCAAAAGGGATGGTTGACTAATCTCACAAACTAAAGCCTCAGCCGGAAGCGTGCGTCTCCAACGTGCGTAGCAAGCGAAGTGAAACAAGTGCAACATGCATATGCGTGGAGTCCGCCCATTTCTTTTTCACTTCCCCGCTCTCCAATATGAGGCCAAAATCAAATCCATCAACAAAACCAGCCCTCTCCCCATTTCAATCGATGGCTCTCCTCTCTCTCTCTCTCTCCATTCCTTCGGACAGGCACGACCCTCCCCTCGCGCAATCGATTCTCTCTGGCGACACGCTCCTCTCATCAGGCCTCAGCTTTTCCCTCCAGCGACTCTGCCCTTTCCCCATTTTCATCTCTCTCTCTCTCCATTCCTTCCGCCGGCCACGGACGCGATCGCTGGCGCTGTCCTCTGTCCGGTGACGCTATCTCTATGCGGCGGAGCTCTTCTCCTCAGGCTGAGCTTTTATCTCCATCGCTGCTCTCCTCCTCCTCCTCTCTTCAGTTATTCTGCCAGGCACAACCATTTTGGTTTCCCTCCATCGCCCGCCCTTTCAACCATTTTGGTTTTAGAAAAGAGAGAGATCGAGAGAAAGTAAGGAGGGATGAAGACGGCCATACAAGTGCTCTCTCTCACAGGACATTTTTTTTTTTTTTTTGGTTTAAAGACTTTGGGGATTTGAGGGTTTTGGTTGAAATGGAGGGTTTGGGACAGGGATTTTGAAGATTTGGGTTGAAATAGAGGGTAGGTGGGTTGGGGTTATTTGAGGGTTTCATCCTCTCTCCCTCTCTTTCTCAATCTCCATCTAGATCTCTCTCCCAACTATTTTTTTTCAGTGGGTTTTTTTTTTTTTTTTTTTTGATGCAAATGAATGCTTGATTCAGATGGAGTATTGTGTTCTAATGGTGAGATTGTCTTTGATTCGATGGAGTTTATGTTAGGACAGTGGACCATTACAAACTCCACATTGATATGATATTGTCCACTTTGGGCCTAAGCCCTCATGGATTTGTTCTTGGGTTCTACCCAAAAGGCCTCATATCAATGGAGTACTTAGTCCAACTTATATGCCCATGATCTTTCCCAATTCTAACCGATGTGGGACTTTGGTTGCACATCCCCAACAATCCTCCCCTCAAACAAAGGACCATATCTCATTGGATATTTTTACCGGGCCTCCCCTCAAACGATCATCCATCCGTCCGCTCCATCGAGAAGAGCCAACTCGAGAGCTTCACCACGGATCTATCAATCGTGAGTACTGCGCTTTTCCTGCGCATCACTAGGCCCACCACCTTTTGTTTGGCAATCTGAGGATTCTCCGGGCTAAGTCTGGGCCTGGGCTCTGATACCACTTGTTGTGCGCGTGTATGCGGAAACGTGAATCAGCGATCGAACGAACAAATAAACCACACAAGACAAACAATCACACACAAGAGAATTACGTGGTTCGGCAATCTTGCCTACGTCCACGGGAAAGAAAACTCGACTCTCCTTTAGGTTCACTCTTCTCTCTGTCTGTCTATCATGGGTTACACATTACATCATATATATAATGTTCTCTTTCTTATTCCCTAAGAAACCCTATCTTAGTCAATAAGAAAGTCCCGGTACAATTACCATAATACCCATGTCCATGAACCTATTGTTGGTCTGGACCTACTAAGCCCAACAATCTCCCCCTCCAGACCATGGGGAAGACGTCTCTGAACCCCTTACTAGGAGTCCAGTCCTGCCAACTCTGAACACAGCTCCAGCTTTCCCTTAGACACGACCTTAGTCATCATGTCAGAGGGATTCTTGTCAGTGTGAATCTTTTCCAGCTTCATGAGATTCTTCTCGATGACCTCACGAATCCAATGATATCTCACATCAACGTGCTTTGTGCGGGCATGGTATGTAGCGTTCTTGCTAAGATCCATAGCACTCTGACTATCACAGTAGACTACATACTCTCCTTGCTTCAAATCCAGTTCTTTAAAGAAATTTCTCAACCAAATCATCTCCTTCCCTGCTTCATTAGCAGCTATGTATTCTGCTTCGGTTGTAGACAATGCTGTACACTTCTGCAACTTAGACTGCCAGGAAATAGCTCCCTCTGCAAAAGTAAATAAGTACCCAGAAGTAGACAACCGACGATCAAGATCGCCTGCAAAATCAGCATCTGTAAAGCCTTCAAGTACTGGTTTTAAGCCTCCGAAACACAAGCAAAAATCTGATGTACCTCTTAAATATCTGAAGATCCACTTCACTGCTTCCCAATGCTCTTTCCCAGGGTTAGAAAGAAATCTACTCACTACACCCACTGCATGAGCAATGTCTGGCCGTGTACACACCATGGCATACATAAGACTCCCAACTGCTGAGGAGTATGGAACAGACATCATCCGTTCCTTTTCTGCATCTGTAGTATGACATAATCTCTTACTGAGCTTGAAATGACTGGCTAAAGGCATGCTAACTGGCTTAGCATCTATCATGTTGAATCTCGCTAGCACCCGTTCAACATATTTTTCCTGTGACAACCACAGCTTCTTGGTATTCCTATCACGACGTATTTGCATTCCCAGAATTTGTCGTGCGGGACCCAAGTCTTTCATGTCAAAAGTTTTTGACATATCCCTTTTCAATCTGCCAATCATTTCACTATCTTGTCCAACTATCAACATATCATCTACATATAAAAGAAGGATGATAAATTTGCCATTACCAAATTTACGAACATAAACACAGTGATCTGCAACTGTCCTCCGGTACCCATGACTCACCATGAATGAATCAAACTTCTTGTACCACTGTCTCGGCGCTTGTTTCAGCCCGTAGAGACTCTTTTTCAACCTGCAAACCAGCTGTTCTTTCCTTCTACCTCAAACCCCTCCGGCTGAGTCATGTAGATCTCTTCTTTCAGATCACCGTGAAGAAATGCAGTCTTCACATCCATCTGTTCAAGTTCAAGGTCCATGCTGGCAACTAGACCCAAGATAACTGTGATAGAAGTCATCTTCACAACTGGAGAGAAGATTTCATCGAAGTCAAGACCCTTCGTCTGCGCAAAGCCTTTAACCACTAGCCGTGCTTTGTGCTTTATCAGTTTTCCACTGTCATCTCTCTTCACCTTGAACACCCATTTGTTCTTCAGAACCTTCTTGCCTTTTGGGAGTTCCACCAGCTCATAAGTATTGTTCTTTTTCAAAGAACTCATCTCATCCTGCATAGCCTTCATCCACTCATCTTTATCTTCATGAGTTTTTGCTTCTGGGTAGTTCTCTGGCTCCCCCTCATCAGTAAGCAAAATATAATCGGATGCAGGATATCTTGTTGATGGTTGACGCTCTCGAGTAGACCTCCTAACCTGAGGTTCTGTGGTTTCTGACTGAGGAGACTGCTCCCCCTGCTCAACACCCTGTTCATCTGGCAACTCCTGCGCCTCATCACGATCTAAGTCGTTTTGTCCACCTTCTCCACCTGTAGTCTGCACTGGAGAAGGAGTCGGTGTGAGATCAACCACTCCATCAACAACTTCTTTAGACTTTTCAGTCTTTTCAATATCTCCAAAGAACTGATCTTCATGAAACACCACATCCCTACTTCTGATAATTTTTCTTTTCTCTGGGTTCCATAACCTGTAGCCAAACTCGGCTCCACCATAGCCAAGAAAAACGCAACATACTGCCTTATCATCCAGCTTTGAACGCTGCTCCTTTGGTACATGTGCAAAAGCCTTGCACCCAAATACCTTCAAATGAAAATAAGAAACATTTTTACCTGTCCATACTCTCTCCGGAAGATCAAAATCCAAAGGAACTGAGGGAGACCTGTTAATCAGGTAAACGGCAGTCAGAATAGCTTCACCCCAAAATGGTTTGGGTAGCTGTGCCACTCTAATCATGCATCTCATCTTTTCAAGAATAGTACGGTTCATTCTTTCGGCTACACCATTGTGCTGTGGAGTACCAGGAACTGTTCTTTCATGTCGAATACCATGCTTTGAGCAATAGCCTTTAAACTGGTTTGATGTGTACTCACCACCATTATCAGTGCGGAGACACTTCAAGAGCTTTCCTGTTTCTCTTTCAACCATGACATGAAACTGCTGAAATATCTGGAACACCTGATCCTTCGATTTCAACGCATAAACCCAGACTTTCCTGGATGCATCATCAATAAATGTGACAAAAAGCTTATTGCCACCTAATGACTCCACCTCCATGGGACCACAAACATCAGAATATACCAAATCCAACACATTAGATTTTATCGTTGATGTTTTAGAAAAAGAAACCCTATGCTGTTTACCAAATAAACAATAATCACAAGGGTCAAGGGATGTACCTTTGGAGTAGTTAATCAGATCTTTCTTTGCCAATAACTGCAGTCCTTTCTCACTCATATGTCCAAGTCTCTTGTGCCACAGATTTGGAGAGGTTCTGTCTTCAACAGTATTCAACACACCTTTGTATAGCTTCAGATGTGTTTTGTACAGCGTGTTACACGCCTTCCCTCTCGCAAAAATAAGAGACCCTTTAGTGAGTTTCCACCTGCCATTTCCGAAGTAACTTTCATAACCTGCACAGTCCAATGAAGTCCCGGAAATCAGATTTAACCGCAGATCAGGAATATGTCGCACATCTTTCAGCGTCATTGTGCAACCAATATCGGTTTGAATGCAGATATCACCGATCCCAACAATATTTGAATGACTTGTGTTGCCCATCTTCACAGTGCCAAAGTCCCCTGCTTTGTACGTCGTGAACATCTCCTTACAAGGAGTAGCATGGTAGGATGCTGCTGTGTCAACAACCCACTCAACCTGATTATCTGCAACACTCAAACACTCTTCAACTTCACTGGTAAGAATCACTACTTCATTATCCAAAGTAGCAGTAGTGTTCGTGTCATTCTTCTGCTCATTGTTGGTTTCTTTCTTTTCCTTCAAGGCAAAGCAATTCTTTCTAATGTGACCCTCCTTGCCACAATGAAAGCATTTTCCAGACTTTTTCTTAGTCTGTGATTCCTTGCCACCTCTGGACTTGCCACGACCCCCCTTTGGTCCCCTACTCTTACTCCTCCCTCTATTCTCAGTAACAAAGGCCTGTGCATTATCTGTCCCTGCAGTTTTCCTTCTTGTTTCTTCATTTAACAAGCTGCTAGTAACCTGACTCATTGATAACACACCATCTGGAGTAGAGTTGCTCACGGAAACAACTAATGTCTCCCATGTATCTGGTAAAGAACTTAGAAGAAATAAAGCTTGCATCTCATCATCAAGGATCATCTTCATTGTAGCCAGTTCATTCACAATGCATTGAAAATCATTTATGTGATCGTCAATTTTACCACCCTCCTTGAATTTCATGTTTACAAGCTTTCTAATCAGAAAAGTTTTGTTTACGGCGGTTTTCTTCTCATATCTTTCTTCTAACTTCAGCCAAAGGGTTCTCGCATTGGTTTCATTAGACACGTGATGAAATATGCTGTTATCCACCCACTGTCTGATGTGACCAATGGTCTTTCTATGCATCTTTTTCCAATCTGGATCAGACATATATCTTTTGGTCGGGCACTATCCCCCTCAATGGGATCATAGAGGTCTTTGCAATAGAGTATATCCTCCATCTTAGGTTTCCAAATCAACCAATTGGTATGGTTGAGTTTGATCATGGTAGTGTTCACAGTGTTAGGACAGTGGACCATTACAAACTCCACATTGATATGATATTGTCCACTTTGGGCCTAAGCCCTCATGGATTTGTTCTTGGGTTCTACCCAAAAGGCCTCATATCAATGGAGTACTTAGTCCAACTTATATGCCCATGATCTTTCCCAATTCTAACCGATGTGGGACTTTGGTTGCACATCCCCAACAATCCTCCCCTCAAACAAAGGACCATATCTCATTGGATATTTTTACCGGGCCTCCCCTCAAACGATCATCCATCCGTCCGCTCCATCGAGAAGAGCCAACTCGAGAGCTTCACCACGGATCTACCAATCGTGAGTACTGCGCTTTTCCTGCGCATCACTAGGCCCACCACCTTTTGTTTGGCAATCTGAGGATTCTCCGGGCTAAGTCTGGGCCTGGGCTCTGATACCACTTGTTGTGCGCGTGTATGCGGAAACGTGAATCAGCGATCGAACGAACAAATAAACCACACAAGACAAACAATCACACACAAGAGAATTACGTGGTTCGGCAATCTTGCCTACGTCCACGGGAAAGAAAACTCGACTCTCCTTTAGGTTCACTCTTCTCTCTGTCTGTCTATCATGGGTTACACATTACATCATATATATAATGTTCTCTTTCTTATTCCCTAAGAAACCCTATCTTAGTCAATAAGAAAGTCCCGGTACAATTACCATAATACCCATGTCCATGAACCTATTGTTGGTCTGGACCTACTAAGCCCAACAGTTTAAGAGATGGAAGAGGGTGTAAAATAGGAATTAAATGATTTAAGAGATGGATTTTTTTTTTTTTTGTGTATCTTTTCTTACCTGGGTCATTGCAATGGCTAATTTTCTATTGTAAACAACATTTTCTGCGACAACATTCATGTTTTTGGTTGGACCGATGGTATCGACTTCACTTTATCTCATTTTGTTTTTGGGTGTATTGATGGGCATATTCATTGTGCCACATGTAATGCTACTTTTGATTAGACCACAAACATATTCATATGTATTTGATCATCATATTCATATTAAGAGATTATGAGAACAATTGCTTCAGGAACTGTTTGTTACAAGCACCCATGAAACGTGTCCGAGTCCCAAAATTTGACATGAAACCTTGTGCACTGGCAAGATATTGTGACATTTGTGATCTCGCCAGGTTAAAAAAAAATCTGAGAAAATCTATATCAATTCACACATCTACAATCCACCTGCTTGCAAACAAAAACTATATTAAACAGAAGCAACTTACATTTCTAGATGAGCTTCAATTTGAATTGATAATGTTTGGATGCACAACATCAAAGCCAAAAGCTCATATAAAGGTCATAGGTTCATCTCAAGTGAATGCTACAGCTAGATTCAATCCATTGTCCCTATAGACACATTCATGCTCTCCCATACACCCATTAAGTGGTCTGAAACATCACCTGTGATTTGTATGTTATTATTTGAATTTTTCAAGAATACCGGTTTTACGTGCTGGCTACATATACCAACTAAACCATCAAGAGTGTAAGTTCTCTCTTAGATGTGTGCTGAGATTTAATTTGAACACCTTTTGAAGTTCTGAAAATCCTATGTTTTTCCCCTTAAGAGCTAATAGATAAGGAATAACTCTAAAATACTTTGAAATCCATTTTTGCTAATTCCTCTTAAGAACTAATAGATAAGGAATGACTCTAAAAAGTTTTGAAATCCGTTTTTGCTAAATCAAATATAGGACAATAGATTTCACTATCTAATAGTAAATCAGATACCAAGGAGGCCCCTTTATGACAGACATCTGATCATTCATCTCAAATATACCCAAGTCATGAAATATACTTCTTTCTTCAAGCAGAAGTTTAACAAATTTTATATCATAAAATTTCTTATAAATATCTGATAAAATAATTACAATCATACAAATTGAAAGTATCAAATCGAGAAACACTCTCTTGGAGAAAGGATTCCATCTCTTCGTAGTTTGTACAGTAGATAGTTGGGTCCCCAGCAGCTCAAGAACATCACTTTCATCAATGATTCTTCTGATTTCTAGGAAGAGGATGAAATGAGAGATGTTGAAACTCTATTCAGTTGTGGAGAAGAACACATGTTCTTCTTTGCTTGCTGATGTAGAGATCTGACATAATAATTCCATTAGAAGAACAAAAACAGAATCTTGTATTGAAAAAAAAAAAAAAAAAAACAGAGCTAACAGTGTTTTCCCACCTGCAAAAAAGTCCCCAACCCTTTATCACCCTCTATCTATCACATGGTTATTATGATAAAAAAAAAAAAACCACTGAAAATAAGAAGAGAGAAAAATGACATTTTTTACCAACAACCGAGAGAAATATAGATTCAGAAGAAAAAAAAAAGTTGGGAGGAGATCTAAATGGAGATTGAGAAAGATAGGGAGAGAGGATGAAACCCTCAAATAACCCCAACCCACCTACCCTCTATATCAACCCAAATCTTCAAAATCCCTTTCCCAAATCCTCCACTTCAACCAAAACCCTCAGATCCCCAAAGTCTTTAAACCAAAAAAAAAAGGTCCTGTGAGAGAGAGCACTTGTATGGCCATGCCAAATCATCCTCCTTCCTCATCCCTCCTTACTTTCTCTCGATCTCTCTCTTTTCTAAAACCAAAATGGTTGAAAGGGCGGGCGATGGAGGGAAACCAAAATGGTTGTGCCTGGCAGAATAATTGGAGAGAGGAGGAGGAGGAGAGCAGCGATGGAGATAAAAGCTCAGCCTGAGGAGAAGAGTTCCGCCGCATAGAGATAGCGTCGCCGGACAGAGGACAGCGGTAGCGATCGCGTCCGTGGCCGGCGGAAGGAGTGGAGAGAGAGATGAAAATGGGGAAAGGGCAGAGTCGCTGGAGAGAAAAGCTGAGGCCTGACAAGAGGAGCGTGTCGCCAGAGAGTATCGATTGCACGAGGGGAGGATCGTGCATGTCCGAAGGAATGGAGGGAGAGAGAGAGAGAGAGGAGAGCCAACGATGGAAATGGGGAAAGGGTTGATTTTGTTGATGGATTTGATTTTGGCCTCATAGAGCGGGGAAGTGAAAAAGAAATGGGCGGGCTCCATGCATACGCCTGTTGCACACTTGCACTTGTTTCACTTCGCTGGCTACGCACGTTGGAGATGCAAGCTTCCAGCTGAGGCTCTCCTCAACAGTAGTTGAGGAGTTGAGGAGAGCCGGTCCCAATTATATTTCCATATATAAGACAAGTATAGGAAACTACAAAGACATATAATCTTCAATTTCAACAAGGGATCTGCTCAATGAACCATGTAATAATACTAAGAGGAATAGTCACAATATGGAGGGCCATATCTGCTGGCACCGTAAAACAAGAACAGGGGCACAGGCAACTAAGAAGCAACCTGCCTTGAGATAAGAAAAAGAGAATTTTATCGGAAAAAAACACTTAATCCGGACGTGTTAGACAATCAAACACTTTAGCAAGTGGGGCACCAATTAGAGCAATTAGGCCTGATTTTTATTTTTTTTTTACCAAAAGACCACATCGTCAGCGCCGACTTTATTTAAACTAAATAAGGTCGGCGATGACCCTGTCCGCGACCCATATTAGGGCTCATATCCTTGTTTTCGTCCATTCTTCTCTTCTTTGGCCCTCAGAATGTAAGATGATGGGAACCATTTCATAATAGAGAAGTGTGTGGTTAATCATCCTTCCTTTTGCCCTAATGTGGAACACTTGGAAATGATGGAATATGAAAACTTTTAGGGCAAGATGAAGCTAGTCAATATGAGAAGTGCACCATTTAACCAGAGAAGATGGATCACATACCATCAGGAGTTTAAGTTCAAACATGGTTCAAGATGTGATAGAGGATCCGAACTCTTCTATCTGCGGCTCAAAGAAGACGGTCACCTCATAATGCATGAAATCTATCAATTATGGACACTGCGGTCTTTAAGGGTTGCTAAAGCTGCTACTGCTCCTTTGTGAATGGTTTTTGTTGTAATATAACTTGACCACGATTTGTTGTAACCATATCCATTTAATGTTGCCGGTCGAAGTCTACTTCTCTCTAACTAGGCTCGTATTCTGGTTTTGGTTAGGCCATTTTTTTTTTTTTTTGGCCGGCTGCCAGTCTAACACCAATACACCAATAATCACTTTTCTTTAATTCGGACATACATGTGTGAAATAATTGGAGATGGCTTGATCGATCAAATTGAATATGGCGTTGCTTCATTACATTTGGCTGTGCTTTATGTATTCTCATCTTACTGAAATTTCCAGATTTGTTGGAGATTCCTGCCACCTTGTGGGGGATCTATTTATGTTCTTTCAGCTTGTAGATGGCTTCACTCTTCAAGTCAATTCCACTTTTGTTGGACACATGAGAAAGATGACTGGGAATTTCAATTTAGGATAAATTTGGACAAATTTAGTGATGGGTCATCGACATGAGGCCTACCCATCTACAACTCGGGTATCTTTTCTGTGGCCTCTCTGTTGAGGCAGACGTGTACAGAGTAGAGTATTGATCCAAAACACAATGCCAGGGTGTCGTACAATTCCTCTCTATAAACAAATCAAATCTTCTTCTTTAACAAAATAAAAAAATCATCCATCCTCCTCGTTTCAATCCAAAAGCTTTTGTAGAGCTAATCTTCAAATATGCTTAATCCCTCCAGCTTCTTTCCCCCTCCTTTCCACTCCTATTCACCCCTCATCATGCCAATTGAAGAAGAACCGGAACCAGAACCTCCCACCCCGGATCACATCCTTGACTGGCTTGAAGATTCAATCTCCTTCCCTTTCCTCAACGACCCTTACACGGGTGCGGCTGATGATGATGGGATCAATAATTACAATCAATGGTGGGATCAACAAGATGATGAGGACAATCTCATCAATGCATCTTCCATCAACAACAGCCCCACTGCCCTTCCCAATCCTTCCCAAGATGAATCTAGTCAATATGAGAAGTTCCCATCATCTTACATTCTGAGGGGCCAGAGAAGAGAAGAATGAAAAAAAATGGGGATAAGAGCCTTAATATGGGTCGCGGACGGGGTCATTGCCGACCTTATTCAGTGTAAATAAGGTCGGCGCCGACGATTTGCTCTTTTGGTAAAAAAAAAAAATAATCGAGCCCGATTGCTCTAATTGGTGCCCCACTTGCTAAAGTGTTTGATTACGTAACATGTCCAGATTAAGTATTCTTTTGGGTAAGATCCTCTAAAAAAAATGAACAGATGAATAACTTGAAGAAAGATGTAATTACAAAATTATTTAAATCAATTATATGATTTTTTTTTTTTTAAGAAAACACCTTATACACCGAGTCTTTCAAAAAAATATACAGGATAATGCTGTGTATTTTAGGGGGTAAAAACCGAACGATACATGAATATATAATCTTCAAGCGAAAATTTTATATAAAATCATATTTTATATGCTATTTGAAAGTAGAAACAATTAGAGAACTATTCATTAAGAAAAATAATAAAAAAAAGAATCATGCCTTCACATAGAAATTAGTATTTGATATGCTACATTTAGAAATATGTATTTTAAGAAGCAATATGGAATCCTATTCCACTAAAAATCATCCAAACGCATTCACATTAGACACAGATATGGTGAAGAATTTTGTCCAAACTTTTCAAGGAAAAATATATTATACCTGAATGTATCAGTATATGACTATTTGTTGTCTCCCCTTGACCACCAAGACTCTTACCGCCTTCTTGTACTTTTTTCTTCTTAAAAGAGTTTTAACCTTATTGGGTAACATACATTTTCAATATATGCCTCAACTTGGGTTTGTAAATGATTGCTTTATAACATTTACAGGGTTATAGCCTGCTGTAATATGCACTCGAAAGCAATGAAAGGTACATATACTTTAGGATGGAGTATTGTTAAGAACCAGACAGAAATACTGACCCAAGGATATAAATGATTGCACCCAATAAGGAGAAAATGAGTGAGAGTAGAGGAAAAGGCAATCCGATCAGAAAACCTAATGGCCTGCAACAGCAATCTTCCATGGTAATTTTTTCTCTTCTTTCTCTCACCTATGATATATCAGGCAGTTTCAGAAAGAAGTGGTTTGTATTGATTCTCGGAAAGGGATGTAACTACCTTGTCCAATATGGGTTTTGAAATAATCATGGTTTTAACCATGGGCCCTGGTGAGAGAAAAAATTGTAAGACTCTTGCAAAATCCACTTGGATGCACGCCAATCAGGGGAGGATAATATCAGACGACGATATTGATTTATAGACTCAAAAGTTTTTACGGTTTTAAGTTATACTCTTTATGAAATTCAATCCAACGGAGAATTTAATTTAAATTTGTACCAAATTAGGGTGAGCGCGAATTTATAAGGGAATCTTTTTTTTTTTTTTCTATAGCCAATTTATAAGAGGTTATTGAGTGTAAAGGGGTAGAATTGATAGGATTTTTCCTTTAATAAATCTCGACTGATTGTACCATCTAGGCCAATTTTGTACTGGACAAATATAATGTACTGGCCAATACATGTTTCCCGATCGTCGCCGTCGTCATCATCATTCCAATTCGCATCACTCGATGTTGATTACTAAACCCACAGTTTGCCTGCACTTGGGTCCATTTGGGCATTCACAAACCTAGTGCAGGCAAACCAATTTTACACATAAAAGAGGGTTGTGCATTTGGATTGCATTGGATGATACGAGGGAAAATTTGTGGGATAGTTGGAAACCTAAATAGATAGTGCTCTCTTCTTCAACAGAGATGGATAACTTTTATCCAAGATGTCAGAGATTGGTAATCATTGCTGCAGCAAAATGGACAGTTGGATCTATTTTGATCAGCAGATGCAAGTATGGATATGATTAAGCAGTCAAAAGTGATGGAGATAAAGAAAATTCCTCGTGGTGCATTATGGCATTTAATGAACCATCCTGGTCGGTGGTGGGCGCCACTTTCCATTGGAGGGAGAGAGCTTTGTATGGATGATCCTAGCCATGCATATGGTTTGTTTAAAATAACTCCAAAAAATCAGGAAATGACACACCATTGATTTTTCTTCTTTTCCTTTTTTTTTTATGGGTGGTCCAATGCTAGAAAGCAAGCCCCAAGTTGAAAGAAAGCTGGCCCAAATGTAAACATCACATTAATAGTCAGTGCCTAGCATCATAAAACATAACAAAATGGATGTATTATGTTGACAAAAATACAGAATCACATCTGAAATTTACCACATTTTGTACTAATCAGACAATAATGTCCCACATGCTCATTATGCCAACACTTCCATGCATGTTGGCTACGACCGCGTTCCCCTTCTATCATCATCATCCTCCTCATCAGAGTCACCGCTCTCACGGAATCGTGGATTCTTCTCCTGCAAGATCAAAACATCATTAGACCTCAAACAACAGAATGTTTCAGGTTTTGCCGGAAGATGGCTTTCATTGCTTTCAGGGAAGCAGGGGTGTACCGGTCTGGATTCATTATCAGAGGTTCGCCTAGACTCATAATCTGAGTTCCTCTTTGACATCTCAGGGGCAGATCGATCGTCCTCACGGTGCCTTTTGCGATGGTAATCTATATTTTGGTTTTAGTACACATCAAACATGCCAAAATGATCTAGTCAGAAAAAGGTAGAAGGCTTGTAATAAGAATGAATCAGCAATTTAACAACATTCTCAGTTAACCAATGCGAATTGAGTTTTTTCAAATAATAATGTAAGTGCCCTTGGAAGGATATGTGAAAAATCATCAAACAGGACAGCTCTTACTAAAAGCACATACCTCTATTATGCCTGTGAGAACTGCCATGTCCATGGCCTCCCCCATGCCTACCATCTGCAGAAATCATGTAGAAAAAAGGAAAGGAACGGGGGAATCAATAATTATCCAAGTGAAGGAATTTAGGAGTTTTTTTAGTGTTAAAAATACTGGCCACAAGCATATACTCCGAAGTCGGCTTCTTCTTCTTCTTCTTCTTCTTTTTTTTTTTTTTTTTTTTTTTTTGGTAAAGAGAGAGCTGGGGTGATTGCCAATGGATGGGGGTAGGCGTGTTCAGCTGCTTCAGTTTGCCAAACTGTTTTTTCTTTTTCTTTTTTTCTTTTGCCTTTTTTTTTTTTTTTTTTGCTAAATGAATTGCTGCAATATTAACAGTAAATATAGAGACAGAATATTTGGATCAGGGAGTATTAGCCTGAGCATGGACCACGTCCCACTCAACCAAAGCAAGCAAAAGAAATTTGCAAAGCCCATAGGAAACAGAAACACACCAAAGGCTGTGTCCCTAGAGTGAGTGCAAAAAAGAGCAATTCACTGCCATTGCATCCTAATTCCTAACACTCTTGGATGAGCAAACGCTGTACAGCATCATAATACTTCATGCCTTTGATGATCAGTTATGTGTGCCCAAAACTTTCACAAAACACAAGTACTAATTTAAGGCGTGGTTCAATCACGCTGGCATTTTTCAAGCACAACAAAACAAAACAATCAAAAATAAAAAATGAATTATATGAAATGAAAAAAAAAAAAAAAAAACGAAAGACAGAAACATAATATGCTAGCCTTCACTTAAAACTAATCTCAATGATTTTCAACATAGAGCCAAATTAAAATAAAATAAAAATAGAACTAGACGTGCTGATTTGTGCGATTGAAGGATGAAAGAGATCCAAATTTTCTGTCCAAAAAAAAAAAAAACCTTAGATAAGGTATTTCTTTTCCAACTTAATGACAACCACCACAAATAAAGCACCACAACAGGCTTCAGTAATATATAATAACCAATTACTCAAAACAATAGATGAGATAGGGGAGAATATTTCCAGGACTTACAGTGCGATGGGACAGCTGTCTGGAAGGATCCCAAAGACCCTGCACCATAATCCACTAACTGCCTTTGTGCTTCGATCTCTTTCTGAACCAATTTCCCATATCCACCTCTGCGTATATAGCGGTTAAGGTGATAAAAGAAAAAATTCATGATAAAGGCTTCACATTTGAATAAATTCATGAGAAAATCAAGCAGCATAACTGCCCAACCTGTCCAAACTGTTGCAAGCGGTAGAGTTCATTATGTCTACCAAGAAACATGGTTCGCAAAACCCCCTCCCAAGAACCACAACACCCACCGACCCACCCCATCCTCACCCCTCAACCCAACCCCAACCCTGCCGCGTAAATAATTTCCCAATGTCACAGTTAAATAGGGCAAGAATCAATCCTAATTCCTAACACCTATTTACAACAATGAACACAGAAATTGAATAAATAATAAACACAGTCAACCAAATGTAGTATAACTGTTTTACCAGAAACCAGAGCCATTCATCTAGAAAAGATAGAAACTCTACCCTCATGTCTCTAAGGCCTGTGATTGATATATTGTTCAATTGGGAGGTGTGCATGTTATGCATGGTTTAAAATATCGGCAGATACTGATACGTATCGGCCAATACATACCGGTATCGGTCATCACCGAAACGATATTTGGGTTTTTATCGGTATCCGACTCAGGCTAGCAAAATATCACCAATATCTCGGTTGACATTTAAATACCCTTTCTCAATCTCTATTTTCCACATTTCTTCTTTCCTGCAAGCCTCAAATTTCTGAACAGTTCCCTTCTCTAACTTAAAGATTTGGGGCTTTCAACAGAGAGAGATGCAAGTTGCAGAAGAGAGAGGGAGGGAGAGGGAAAGAGAGAGGGACGTACCTGGTCATGGAGCTTCCCTCTTCAATTTCTCCTCTTCCCCTTATTTTTTTTTTTTGTTTCTTTCCTTCTTTCTTCTCTTCTGCCTCAATGGAATGGGTAGGGCAAATGCCCTTTTTAATGCTTTTATTCAATGCCAGTTTAATGCCCTCTTTTCCCCATTTTTTATCAATGCTCGTTTAATGCATTCTTTTCCCCATTTTAATCAATGCTTGTTTAATGTTTTATGCTTTCCTCTCCTCTTCCCTCTTCTTCATTTCTTTCCACTTCTTTTTTTATTACTTTTTATTCAATGCTCTTTTACTTTTCCAATAGAACTTAGTTATGAAAAAAGTTAGAACACTAAAAATAAGTCTCCTATGTGGACCCCTCAACAGAGTTTATTCCAACTAGAGTTGGGCCCACTTTCAGATTACTTAAAAAAACTTCAGGTACACATTAAGAAAAATTGAAGTGGAATATAGTTCTCAATCCAAACGTGGACCAAATCCTAACACAGTAAAATGGGGCTTTGGAAACTATCCATCTAAAACCACTAAATAGATAGTAAGCAAAGTGCATCTGATGAACTAATGATTCTAATTATGTGGAGCAATGGGCCCAACTCTGTTGAAGTTAAATTTTATAAAAGGCTCATATAAAGAATGATAGTTATTTTGGGTGATTTGGATTTTAGATATGGCCTACATAAATTAATTAATTAATGATAAGATACCCTAAAAATTATATACTTGTACTTGACATATTCAACAATTAAAGATTAAACCACGATACTGAATGTGAGAAATAGGAGGCCCAATATTTTGGAATATAATATGTACAAAAAAAAAAAACCATTGTTTTCCATCATTTTACAATATTCTGGATTTTTTGGATATCTTTTTCAAATTTTTTTAGGGACAAAAGTTCACATCTCGATGACCGCAACAGACGGCAAACCGCGACCGATACCGATACTATATTGGTTTTTGGGGTTGGCCAATACCACGACGATACCACGATTTTAAACCACAATGTTATCCGGATTGGATAGGGCGTGGTCCCCTCCACTGCCTGGGGTGCTGAAGTTCAATGTCGATTAGGCTGATAAGGGAAAGCCAGATCTGGCAGGTATTGGAGGCATTCTTCACAATAGCAGAGGTAATGTGTTGGTTATGTTTCTTAAATTTGTGGGAGTGAAAGATTCAATCGAAGTCGAGGTGTTTGCAATTCTAGAAGCCTTGCGAATCTTTTCTGGCTTTTTTTAAATGGAAACTCGTGGTGGAGAGTGATTCTTTAAATGCCATTACTTGGGTGTCTACTTTTGCCTTGCAAGCTTCAGTTCTCTTTTAACGAGATCAAGCTTTTGTCTTCCCGCCTACAAATCAAGTTCCATCATGTTGTTAGGTCAGCTAACAGGCAGATGATGTAGCCAAAAAGGGAACGGCATTTTCGTTCTAATACGGGCTCGGGTATAATGCTCTTATACACAAATACCTCCTTTTAGTGTTCCTTATTTGTTTTTGGGCTGTTCTTTTGGGTTGTATGGCGTTCTAATAAAATTTTCTGTTATTGAACCAAAATGGAAAAAGGAAGAGGGGGGTGTGGGGAAGGGAATGACAAACCCGGCACTGTCGAAGCGTTCACCATCAGAGAAATTCAGGGAAGAAAAAAAAAAAAAAAACTGCGTTTACTGTTTTTAAAAGGATATCGGGATCATAGTCAGTTCTGTACTCATCTCTCACCTACACAAACATTTAAATAAATATCTGTCAAAGCAAGCAAACTGACCCAATAAAAATAAACGCAGAAACTGCAAAAACAACCACATTTTAACCTGCCCGCCACTTCGACCTCGTCCCCATTGCCTGCCTTCTTGGAACCCCCAATCGAAATCCACACGAATTGGGCGATCATCCAGGATAGTCCCACTTATATATTTTACTGCATCCTCAGCATCCTCTCGAGAATAGTATCTGGATAACACAGGTTGGATAATGGTCAGAAAGAAAGGCATTTTTCAAGAAAAGTGAACTACTGCAAATGATAGGTATTTGCTAGAGACATCAGAAATCAGCACGTCGCCCACTCAGCTGAATCTTTTACGAATAGTTAATTATCGACTGATAGTAAAAAAAATTATGGACTGACGAAAAGTAGCAGTACCTATCAAATTGATACTATTGAAATGCACTGAAGATTCTTAACAACTACATATATAAAGCACAGGTCTTCTGTTGTATTCTGAGTAATTATTTTAGAAGAAAATCCAAATTCGAAACCAGATAATATACAGAAGAGTGATGGTGATTTTTTTATGGAAGGGGTGAGAAGACATCGTTTGAGATTTGTTCTGAGATGTCAGAAAATAGCTGAATCTCATGGATAAAAACCATATGAAGATTGGTAATCATTATGTTTGGATGACAAGCACTGAATGTTTAACCATATGACATCAAAATGTCATTAATTGAAATTTTAAAAAGGGAAAACTTCAAATAAGGCCTTAAGTTTTTGCCTTATTTCAAAAAAGGACACAATTTTTAAAACTTTTCAAATTAGCCCCTCTCCATTAAGTTTTCAATTAAAGACATCCAGCCATTTAGTGGTATTTTTTTATAACTTTCTCCCTCAAATTTTTTAAGATATCCAAAGTATCCTTCAATTAAAGCCATGACATGGTTCTAGCAACCACTACATTCAGCCGATCGCCGTGGAGAAGCTAGTTGTCCTCGATCACTATGAGGATGCGGTGAAGAAAAGGAAGAGAATATAGAGAAAGTGAAGGGTTATATTTCAATGAAGGGTGATTTGGGTAATTTAAAATTTTGAGCGAAAAAAGTTGCTGGAAAATAGCTTTAAATGGACGAATGTCCTTACTTGAAAACTTCCTGAAAAACTTAGGGGAGCGACTATATGCACATCCCCTTCTTCCTCAGTGCACATCCATTCATGGGACCCCTCTAACACCTTCCTAAAATACCCTTGTCCCCTCCCTCTCTCCCTCTCCCTGCTCGGCGCGCTGCATAGGGGTGTGCATAGTTTGGTTAAAACCGATTAACCGAACCGGACCGACCGACCGTTAACCGAATTTACCGGTTATTCTTAACCGATAGGGCGGTTCGGTTAAAGATGTTTGAATATTTCGGTTTTCGGTTAACGGTTCGGTTAACAAAAAAATTAACCAAATTAACCGAACCGAACCGAAATTATAGCATACTATATAAATATATAATATATATAATAAAATGTGTACATGTATATAATATGAAAATCTATTAATACTTATATAAAAAATTCAAAATAAATATAACATACATCAATTAATAAGTATTAATTCATGTTATCAAGTACCAACTTAGTCACTTGCCAAGTTACCATGTAATGTAGCACCTTCAATATATTATATATTTATATTTATCAAGATTGCAAAACTAATGGTTGCACCATTGTAGAACTAATGTTTTCAATTCCTTTACAATTAATGGTTGCATGGTTGCTGCAGGTTGCATGTGTATAGAGTGGCCTTTGGGCTTTGGCCCAAAATAATGAAAATATAAGGCTTTTGTGAACTTAGCTTTGGGCTTTGACTTTGGCCCAAAATAATTGGAATTAACCGAACCGACCGAAATCCAAACCGATATTTTAGGTTAACCGAACCGATGGTTAATCCGCTAAAAAAATTTGGTTTGGTTAAGTGGTTGAAATTAACCGAAAAATTTTGGTTAAGTTAAAAATATGTCAATAACCGAACCGACCAACCGATGCACACCCCCGCGCGCAGCCCGACTCCCACCTCTGCCCGCCCTCTCCCTCTCCATGTCTCTCTCCCTCTCCCTCATTCTATCTCCTTCTCCTGTCTCTCTCCCTATCCCTCCTTCTCTCTCCCGCTTCTTCTCCCTGCTCACCGGCCAACTCCGCCCGGTGCCCACCTTCGCCCTCTCCCCTCTCCGTCTGCTTCTCCCTCTCCTTCCTTCTCCATGATCTCGTCCCTCTCCCTGTTCAGCCACGCAAGGCCGAGCAAATGAGTATATTGTTCGGCCATGGGTGGCCGAACAAGAGTCGTCTTGGTCGGCCACCCATGGCCGAACAATATACTCATTTGCTCGGCCCTGCGTGGCCGAACAGGGAGAGGGACGACGATCAGGGAGAAGGAGAGTGAAAGAGGGAGAGGGAGAGAGACAGGGAGAAGGAGAGGGAGAAAGACGGGGAAAGACAAAGAGGAAGATGGCGCGGGCGGTGGTGGGCGTTGGGCGTAGTTGGGCGACGAGAAGGGAGAAGGAGAGAGGAGGGGGAGAGAGAGAGGCAGGGAGAAGGAGGGAGAGGGAGAGAGAAGGAAGGAGAGGGAGAGAGACAGGGAGACGGAGAAAGAGGGAGGGAGGGAGGGAGAGGGAGAGGGAGGGCGGAAGTGGGAGCCGCGCTGTGCGCCGAGCAGGGAGAGGGAGGGAACAAGGGTATTTTGGGAAGGTGCTGGAGGGGTCTCATGAATGGATGTGCATCGAGCAAGAAGGGATGTGCAAATAGTCGCTCCCAAAGTTAGGGACTAATTTGAAAAGTTTAAAAACTTGTGTCCTTTTTTGAAATAAGGCAAAAAATTAAGGCCTTATTTGAAATTTTACCTTCGAAAAATA
Organism: Litsea cubeba; assembly: GCA_012931725.1. NCBI lineage: Eukaryota > Viridiplantae > Streptophyta > Magnoliopsida > Laurales > Lauraceae > Litsea > Litsea cubeba. The sequence goes on from CM022946.1 coordinate 34,957,705, forward strand.
AAGAACAATCACAGGGTCAATTACAAATGAGTATATTGATTGAGATGCAGAGCCCGGAATATAGCTTCCCTTCTGGACTAATTCATCAGTGATTAACATAGAATCAATATTAAGCACATGCTCTTTATGATTTTGAGTGTGTGCATTGTTGTGCATGCATATTTTTCCTAAATTAAGTTTACATAAAAGAGAGTTCCATCCTAAGTCCTAACTACTCAGAATCAGTATTTTCCGAACTGCTAGAAAGTTACATAAACCCAATTAAGACTAAATTGTGGATTCCACGGTGTACTTCGCTGCTTATTGAGGTATTTAACATATTTATTCATCATCTTCCTTCGAAAAAAGCTAGTCCATTATCAAATGCCTGCCCAACAGGGTCAGACTTCACTGTTTGAATAAACTAATTTTTAATGGGCTAGCAAACTTCAACTTCAATGGAATATCTTGATTTGCATCCCCTCAAAAGCCAATTGACAGGAGAAATATACAATTGATCTTGGTTTCCATGGTGGTCTCTAGTTTCAGACCCACAGTTTCAAAACCATCGAATAAAATACTTTGAGATAAAATTGTGTATAGATTGTGTGAATGGCATCTATAACGGCTTGACAAACCGTTCATTAGTTGAACGGGATGCAGGAACCCTGAGAGAGATTTGAGTGGCTTCAATCACTTAAACCTGCTTCATAGCCTGAGTAATCTTGAGTCAGAGACAGCTCAAACCATGAAATAGGCCATCTTGTAGGAAGGGATCTAGTTGTCTCATATTTCTAACAGGTATGGCTAACCTCCATTGTCAATCCAGGCCCATCCATTTAGGCCCATTTATTGTACCCATTTGTTGCAATGTAATTAGTCAAAGATTGTTACTTAATTTGTTGCTTAAATTTAGGATCTAAGATTTGTAATTGATTGTAATTAGGGAATTGAGCCCTTATATAAACAACAGTCGATCCTCAAAGGAGGCACGACATTCATCTCTCTCTCTCTTATGTTCTGTATTTCATCTCTCCAAATGTCATGGTATCAGAGCTAGATCGATCATCTGTGATCTATGATCTTCTCCTAAATCATCTTCCAAACATTGGAAGCCAGTATATGATCATCTGTGATCATTCTCTTCAGTCGGATCATCCCTGATCATCTCAGATCAGACGTGGCCCACCCGAGATCATCACCAATTCCTCAACGGAAGAATACCATCTTGGTCGCCTGGAGGTTCTTGGATTTATGACGATTTTTTCATGATTTATTGATCATCAGAGGTAGGTCTTCTACCAATTTTTGTGAATATTCATTCTTTTTCAATACTTTTCATCTCGGCCGTCCAAAATCCTGGATCTGGATTTGATCTTCATGCGACCAGTGCCAGTAGTGGTATAAAACTACTCTCATTCCATCCCCACACTCTGATCTGTGCCAAGATCATCAAGTGGGGCCCACCTGTGCATCTACACACTGACGACAGGGACGACTTTGGCTTCCTGTACTGTGGCTACTTGCGATTGATGCCGCTGACGACTTCTGGTGACTTCTATTGCATGTTGCTGTTATTTCCTGCTATTTATTAGTGTTTGCTACTGGGTTGCTGAGGTTTCTATCTACAGATTGCTGCTGTTTTTTCTTTTCCTTTATCTGCTGTTCTGGTTTCTGCCCTGTGGTGTCTGGACACTGTTCTGGCCATCCTTATTTCTCAAATCTTGGTTGTGGTCTATTTTCTATTGGACTACCACGGTGAACATAGAGGATCTCCACTTGTTCTCCTTGTCTGTCTCCTTTCAGGACTTATTTCTTTGTACTTACTAGTTTTTAGTAATGGAAAAAAATGAGATAGCCCTGATTCGTTTTGATGGAACAAATTATACATCATGGGCCTTCCAATTTCAAATTTACTTGGAAGGAAAAGAACTATGGGGACACAGTGATGGATCTGAACCTCAACTTGAGGAAGATGATAAAAAGATTTTAGCGTGGAAGACAAAGGATGCTAAAATCAAGACCTGGTTGCTAGGCTCTCTTGAGTTTATTCTCAACCTAAAACCCTGCAAAAATTCTCGTGAAATGTGGGACTATCTTCAGAAAGTTTATCAACAGGGCAATGCTGCTCGCCAATTTCAATTGGAACTTGATATCTCTCTATTCACTTAAGGCACTCAGTTTATTCAGGAGTATTACAATGGCTTCCGCAGACTGTGGTCCGAGTATGATGAGATTAAGTTTGCCACGGTATCTGCAGCACTTCTACCGGAATTACTTCCATTACAGCAAAGTAGTCATCGGGATCAGCTCCTCATGAAACTTCGTTTGGAGTTTGAGACAGTTCGATCGAACTTGATGAGCAGGGCTCCTCTTCCCAACTTGGATGCATGTCTTCAAGAACTTCTGCGGGAGGAACAGCGTCTAGCTACTAAAACTACTCTGGAACAACAGAGATCTGCTGAGGCTCCATTTGCCTATGTTGCAACAGCCAGACAACCTCCTCGGGACATCAGTAAAGTTCAGTGTCATAACTGCAAAAAATATGGTCACTATGCAAGTCAAAAATTTGCAGATATTGTAAGGTCGCTGGTCATGTTATTGAAGAATGTCGGAAGAAGGCTCGCAATTCTACTTCCCGCAATTATGTGCAGTCCAGCCCTGGTACTTCCACCGTGTCATCAGCTCCTACTGCTTACACAGTGATCACTCCACCATATGCCTCATCTGACTTCAGTGGTTCTTTGCAGTATGATTCATCCTCACAGCCTGGTTCCTCACCACAATCTATGTCTCCCGCTCCTCTCACCCCTAAGATGGTTAATAAAATGATCATCAATGCCTTGGCATCCATGAACATCGCAAGTACTGCTTTCTCTCTTTCCAATACCTGGTACTTAGATTCTGGTGCAAGTAACCATATGACCTCATCACCCGCCACATTACAGAATGTCGTTCCTTACATTGGTCATCTCACTGTTCAAGCTGCCAACGGGGATCATCTCCCCATCACCTCTGTTGGTGATACCCCTGGCCCCTTACCCTTAACCAATGTTTTGGTTTCTCCTCCTCTTGCTACTAATTTGGTTTCTGTGGGTCAACTTGTTGAAAATAATTACATTGTCTCATTTTCTTCTTCTGGATGTGTTGTGCAGGACCAGGAGTCGGGGGAAGTGGTCGGGAGGGGGCCTAAGCGTGGCAGACTTTTTTCCTTACCAATGTCTTCTGTTATTGAGAATAATACTTTACATCAGATATTATGTTTTTTCATTCAGAATCAGTCTCGTTTGTGGCATAATAGACTTGGTCATCCGAATGCTTCTACAATGTCTACATTATTTCAATCTGGATTAATAAATAAATCTGTTGGTTCTGCTTCTTTTGACTGTGATGCTTGTAAATTAGGTAAGAGTAAAACTTTACCCTTTCCACACTCTCACACACGGAGCACTGCATGTTTTGACTTAATTCACTGTGATGTTTGGGGCATTGCTCCGACCCTTTCACATAGTCATTTCAAGTATTTTGTCACCTTCATTGATGACTACAGCAGATTTACTTGGATTTATTTATTACATTCAAAGTCTAATGTTCTTAATGCATTTAAATTTTTTGTTCAATATGTTGAAACCCAATTCTCTAAATGCATTAAAACTTTGCGCTCAAACTTAGGGGGGGAGTATGTTTCCAAGGATTTTCAATCCTTTTTACACAATAAAGGAATCATTTCTCAACGTACCTGTCCGTATACTCCACAACGAAATGGAGTCGCAGAACGGAAAAACAGACATCTTCTTGATGTCACTAGAACTCTTCTGATTGAATCATCCGTTCCCCCTCGTTTTTGAACTGAAGCTCTCACCACGGCTGTCTATCTTATTAACCGCCTTCCATCACCTACCATTGCTCATTTAACGCCTCATTTTAAATTGTTTGGTCATCAACCTGTGTTTGATCACCTACATACCTTTGGCTGTGTTTGCTTCGTCCATCTACCTCCCACAGAAAGATCGAAACTCACAGCCCAATCTCGCAGGTGTGCTTTTTTGGGTTATGCCACTAATAAAAAAAAGGTTTTGTTTGTTATGATCCCATTGGTCGTCGTATCAGGATTTCTCGAAATGTTATTTTCTTTGAAAATCAATATTTCTTCCAAACTCACATGGACTATCCTCATCCATCTTCACCAGCTCTCTTACCAGGTTTTTCAGATCCAACCTCTGTTACTGGGTTTAATCCTGCTTTTGTATACCATCGACGGGAGAAACCTCCCACTGCAGATGGCCCTCCCCCTAATCCTCCACCGACAACTGGTTCAACGCCTACTCCTGCCTTACGTCGCTCCTCCAGAAATTCTAGACCGCCTGAGCGGTATGGATTTACTCATACTTTTTTTATGACCACTCTCTCTTCTATCTCTATCCCAAGTTCTTATTTACAGGTTGTCCAAAGATTGCTGGAACCAGGCCATGAAGGAGGAATTAGATGCATTGGATCTGAATCACACATGGGATATTGTGGAGTGTCCTTTCGTAGTTAAGCCCATTGGCTGCAAATGGATCTACTCGATCAAACTTAAATCTGATGGGTCCTTAGATAGACACAAAGCTCGACTTGTGGCAATCGAAAACAGACAGGAGTATGGCATTGACTATGAGGAGACGTTTGCACCTGTGGCAAAGATGACCTCTGTTAGGTTGCTTCTCGCCATTGCTGCATCTCAGTCTTGGCCCTTATACCAAATGGATGTCAAAAATGCATTTCTCCATGGGGATTTGCAAGAAGAAGTCTATATGCGTATACCACAAGGTGTCCCCTCTCCCTCCAAAAAGTCTGTCTGTCGGCTGCGAAAATCGCTTTATGGTCTAAAACAAGCTCCTCGGGCATGGTTCGAAACCTTCAGGTGTCGCTTGTGCGACATTGGCTTTACTCAAAGCCCCTATGATCCCTCTCTCTTTGCCACACCTCGAACGGGGTTACTGTGCTTCTGATGTATGTTGACGATATTATTATCACTGGCACAGATGATGGTATGATCAAATCTCTCCAAGATTTCCTCCGGACTTACTTCCATATGAAGGATTTAGGCCCTTTGCATTATTTCTTGGGCTTAGAGGTGCATCAATCTCCCAAAGGTCTCTTTGTTAATCAACACAAATACACATCAGACCTTATCGAGTTGGCTGACCTCCATGATTCTTCGCCTGTTGATACACCTGTCGAGGTAAATCTCAAGCTGAGTAAGAATGATGGCGATCTTCTTCCTGATCCTCAACTATACCGGCGCCTGGTGGGAAGTCTTGTCTATCTCACCATCACTAGCCTGACATATCATATGCTGTTAATCTTGTGAGCCAATTCATGACAGCTCCTCGCCACCTTCATTTGGCAGCTGTGAAGCGCATTATCCGCTATCTGATAAGAACTGTCCATCGTGGTTTATATTATCCAAAGGATAATCCTCTTCATCTGATCGCTTATGCGGATGCTGACTGAGCAGGCTGTCAGGACACACGCCGTTCTACTACTGGTTGGTGCATGTACCTTGGCAATTCTCTCATTTCTTGGAAATGCAAGAAACAAGAACGGGTGTCTCGATCTTCCACGGAAGCTGAATATAGGGCAATGTCTTCTGCTTGTTCTGAGATCTTATGGCTCCGGGGACTTCTTTCGGAATTCGGGTTCGCTCAAACCTCTCCTACTCCATTGCATGCCGATAATACTGGAGCTATTCGCATCACTGAAAATCTCGTCTTCCATGAACGCACCAAACATATCGAAGTTGACTGCCATTTTATTTGAGATGAATATAAGCATGATGTCATTCGTCTACCTCATGTCCCTACAGAACTTCAGTTTGCAGATATCTTCACGAAGGGACTTCCTCGGCCTCGACATCAATTTCTTGTATCCAAATTGCTGCTTTATGACTCCCCATCATCAATTTGAGGGGGGGGGGGGGGGGGGGGGGGGTCAATCCAGGCCCATCCATTTAGGCCCATTTATTGTACCCATTTGTTGCATTGTAATTAGTCAAAGATTGTTACTTAATTTGTTGCTTAAATTTAGGATCTAAGATTTGTAATTGATTGTAATTAGGGAATTGAGGCCTTATACAAACAACAGTCAATCCTCAAAGGAGGCACGACATTCATCTCTATCTCTCTTATGTTCTGTATTTCATCTCTCCAAATGTCATCCACCACTGGGTATTGAATTATACTCTCCCCATACAGGGGTGTGGGTATAATATGCATCTGCATAAGATGGCACATCTGTACCCGAGTCCCAAAAATTCTCCCCTTGATTTTGATGGGACCATGCTCTAGCTTGGGTTCTCTCCTAAGAGCTAAAGATGTTTTCGTTTCACCGAGATCGATGGTATGACTTTTATACACACTTAAAAGAGACAATAGGATAATTGACATGAGTGTAACTGGGTCCACATAATGAAGATCTTAACATGTCTAAAAGACTAAAACAATCAAATAGGGAATCCACATGGTTGCCTAGGAACTTAAATGTACCAACAGAATATTGATTTGGATAATCATCAAAGATCTAAAATTCAACTAACAGTAAAAACATTTTCAAATGCGTGTATACACTGGTGGTGTTCTGCGTAATTGTAGATACTCATCAAACATCTATGTGATTGTAGACAAAAGTAAAAGCATGTTTCTTTGGATTATGTTTCTTCCAATTGGGAGGCTTCTATAAGGTCCAGTCCTACTAAGAAGAGACAAATGGTGAAGTGGTGTCCTCCTTCGATTGGTATCTTTTAGTTTAACATGGATGGTACAATTAGAGGTAAGCACAGGCTGGCAGGTATTGGCAGTGTTCTACATAACTGTAGAGGGGAAATTCTTTGTATGTTCTCTAAACATGTGGGTATCAAGGAATATAATGAGGCAGAGGTATTGGCTATTCTAAAAGCTCTCTGGATTTTCTCTCTTTCCTTTCATGGCTTCTTATTGGTGGAGCACGACTCATCCAATGCCATCAAGTGAATTTCTTCCATGGATAAGAGCCCTAGGAAATTTCATTCTTAGTTCAATGAGATTAAGTCTTTTGTCTCTTCGCTTCATGTGGTGTTCCATCATGTGGGTCATTCAGCTAATGGCTTTACAGATGCTCTGGCTAGGCAAGAAATTTCTAGAGTCTGTCCTTTGTGTGATTTGATTATGTAATTTGTGCTTTTTGTCTTGGAGGTCAAGTATAAGGCTCATATACTCTTTTCTTTGCTCTCCCTTCTCTCAGTATGGAGGTGTAATCTTCTTCTTTTAATATATTACTTTTGCTTGCTTTTACTTTAAAAAAAAAAAAAAAAAAAAAGAGCTTCGAATATTTTACTGAGATCGAACTGTTAACTTTTTTTTCCTAAAACAGATGGTTCTTAAACTCTGCCAGTTTTTACTACAGATCCTAAGCCCAAGCCCGAGCCCGGGTAAAGGAGGATGGTGGTTCCATTAGGTAGGTTGACGGCCAGCATAAAATTTTGTTACAACCCAAATATGAATTATGAGATACGAACATTTCAAGATCATGCTAGGGTGTTCCTCGCATTAAGCGACGCACCACAGCGCTGCCTGGTTGCAATGGAAAGTAGGCAACGGCTATCGTACCATTCTGGACGAGTGCGACTAAAGAAGTTAGTCCATAAAAAGAGGAAGATTCCACTTACTACTTGGATTATAGGACCCTTGGCAGGTAAAAGCATGGAGTTGGTCAAGGTGAAAAGAAAAAGAAAAGGAGTTAGTGTAGCCTGTCTAAAAGAGACAAAGTGGAAAGGGGATAAAGCTAAGGAGCTCACTGATGGTTATAAACATTTTTATGCAGGAAAGAACAATACAAGAAATGGAGTGAGTATAGTCAAAGAGATTGGGTGATAGAATTATAGCAATTAAGACATAATTCATATCATTAGTGCATACTCCCCAAGCGAGATTAGATGAAAATGTCAAGAGACAATTTTTGGAGGAGATGGATGGTGCGTTAGGAGACACTATCTTAAATTTTGCATTATCATTTGACCTTGTAATAGCAAACACTTGCTTTAAAAAGAGAGGAGTATTCAATTACCTATATAAGTGGAACTAGCAGGAGCCAGATAGACTTTTTTCTAGTTAGAAAACATAATCGATTGGTTTGTAAAGACTGTAAAGTTATTCCAGGAGAAAGCTTGACCACACAACATATGTTACTAGTTTTAGATAATTGCATTAGAAGTAGAAAGAGGGGGTAGTAAATAAAATGTGCCCTAAAACAAGGTGGAGGGATTTGAAAGGAGAAAGAACAACAACATTTAAGGATAAAGTGATTGAGGAGGCAGAAAGGAATTTTGAGGGAGAAACTACAACGACGTGAAATCAAATGGCTAACTGTATTAGGAAGGTTGCTAAAGAGCTGCTTAGAGAGTCAAAAGGAAAAGGACGCTATAATAAAGAAACCTAGTGGTGGAGTGTAGAGGTTAAGGAAGCTATTCGAGAGTAAAGATGTTACAAAGTTTGGCAAGGGACTAAGAATATGGAAAAATATGAGATGTAGAAGAAGGTAAAGAAAGAAGCTAAGAAAATAGTAAATGATGCAAAGTTTAAAGCATATGATAACCTATATAATGGGTTGGGAACAAGATAAGGAGAGAATGATGTTTTTAAGCTTGCAAAAATAAGGGAAAAGAAAAGTAGGGACTTAGACCATGTCAAATGTATTAAAAGCAATGACCAAAAGGTTCTAGCGAAAGACAACAATATCAAAGAGGGAATATTTTAGCAAAGTTTAGAGGATACTTTCTTAGCAAAGCATACTTTTTTCCACAGAAGTAGGGCCATGGAAGTGAGGAAAGCATGGACACAAATGAAGACAAGAAAGGGTACGGGTCCAAATGACATTCCAATAGAGGCTTGGAAATACTTGGGAGAAGTTGGAAGGATTTAGTTAGCTAGGCTCTTCAATAAGATATTAATAACAAAGAAGATGTCAGATGAATGGAGAAGAAGTATTGTAGTACCTATATATAAGAATAAGGGAGATGTACAAAAATGTACCTTCTATCGTAGGATTAAACTTAGTCATACTATGAAGCTATGGGAGAGAGTAATGGAGAAAATACTTAGATAAAAGACCAAGATATCTGAAAATCAATTTGCTTTTATGCCAGGGAAGTCCATTATGGAAGCTATGTAAAATATCAAGCGAAGAGGAAAAATTTGCATATGGTCTTCAGCGATCTAGAAAAAGCTTATGACATGAAACCTAGAGATTTAATTTCGAGGGTTTTAAATAAAAAGAATGTTCTAAGAGGTTATATTGAAACTATTAAATACATGTATGAAGGAGCAGTAACGCTACCTATGAAGAAACAGGTGAGTTCCCAATGACCATAGGTTTGCATTAGGGGTTAGTCCTAAGCCCTTGTCTCTTTGCACTGATTATTGATGACTTAACTGCTCGTATTTAAGAGAAGGTACCTTGGTGTATGTTGTTGTTTGCAAATATAGTGTTAGTGGATGAATCAAAAGATGGTGTGAAAGTAAAACTCAAGAGATGGTTGGAGGCTTTAGAATCCAATTGCTTTAAAATTAACCGTACAAAAATAGAATATATGGATTGCAACTTCAATGGACATGTACAAAGAGCTGAAACTACTGTGAGAATTGAAACCCATGGGATAACACAAAGAGATTCATTATATTATCTTGGCTTGATAATTAATAAGGATTAGGAGATTAATGAAGATATCAAACATAGGATAAAAGAGGGATGGTTGAAATGGAGACTTACTTATGGAGTGCTTTGTGATCGATGAATGCCAACAAGATTGAATTAGAGAAATCTGTTTGAGATTGTTTGGGTATGTCCAACGCGGGTCGGTAATAGCGCCAGCAAAGAAAAGTCTGGCTATGCAAGTTAATGGCCCACCAAGGAAAGGGGGTAGGCCGAAGAGGACGTGAATGAAAGTAGAAAAAATAGATTTGAAGAAATGCAACTTATATGATGATTTGGATCAGGATAGATGGGAACGGAGAAACAGAATTCATGTAGCCAGCCCTAACATAATTGGGACAAGGCTTCGATGATGATGATGACGACGGCGATGATGATGAAAACAAATAGTTGGTAATGTATTGCTCCCAATGGCACCAAATGGAGATGTGGATGAAGATTGAAGGGTACTTATATGTGCAAGGATTGAACCTCATTAGGAGCATGGCACCAGGAATTTCCACTCTGATTGATTATGGGGCATGCCCAAGTTTGTGAGTTTCTGTGATGTGGATATATATGGTGGTACCCACCCACCCACCCACCTCTATATAGATCCTTCACCCAAAACCTTTACCCAATTGCAATTTTTTTCCAAGTGAGGGGACTTCTAACGGTCCAGAGGGGGAGAGAAAAGAGAAAAAGGAGAGAGAAAGATTGAAAAGAAGAAAGTTTCTTTTCTTCTCCAAGTTTCTTTTCTTCTCCAATCTTCTTCTAGTCGTTCAAGGAAGGGTTCCACCAAGGCTTGAATGCAAAGCAGCGCCACAGGTTGCCAGTGTCTCTGCATTGCGCCATACTGAAACTTGGTTGAATGCAAATATGCCCTGAACTCCACCATGACGCAACTTGTCCTCTTTTTTCTCATGATATTGTCATGGTCAGTTGTCTTTTTTCCTTTTCTTTCTTTCTGTTTTCGTTGCAAGCATTAAGCCCCCTTCTTCCCTGGGAGTGCTAAAAAGATCCAAGATGGAATTTTTGTCCAAGTTTATCATTGGTGAATCTCTGTATTACTCTTGAACCTCTACTTGATGCATCAATTGAAGTGAAGATGCACCAGCTTCTGCATTGCTCCTATCAAATTTAGACAGTGTGCCAATAATGTTGATCAACTGACTTGTTTGGCCATTGATCAGCGGCGACTACTCTTCCATTCTGGATCAGATCTCATCTTTGGATTTGATCATCTTGACATAAGTTGGTCTCCAGATCCAACTGTTCATTTTGATTTTCTTTCTCCTGTCCGTGGATTATTTATAGAATGACGTCTGCATTTGATCCTCTGCATTTTTTTATCAGAACTTTTGGATCTGATCTTTTGTCTTTGGGATGGATATTTAAATCCAATATTTCGTTCATTGGATTCGGTCATGTCTTTCGACTGGATCATCTGTTGGCCAGATATTTGTCAAATCTAATAATTTACATCTGGACCAGATCTCTGGATCGAATCGTAAATCAGTTTTGGAATCAGATCTCTAAATGTGATCATTTGTCTCTTGGTTGGATATTAGCATCTGATCATTTGCCTTTATTTTCTGCCTTCATCTACACTGTCAATCTATTGCCTCAATTGCACCACCGATCACCTGCTTCCTTCACACTGGCAGCCCACCACACATTATCTGTAGTTCCACACTCGCAATCCACTCATGCCGCCATTCATTCGCATCAGCAACCAGGTGGATCTGATGAGTTGTAAACTCAAGATTTAAAAGCATCTCAAGTTTGAGGGAGAGCAATAAGATTTAAGATATGTCAACCATCGTAAAATAAGATTGCTTAGAATGATAAGATTTTTTAAGACAGATTAGAATGATAGATTTTTATCTCTTTAAATGTCTTTCTCATCTATGTGTACTTAATATACACACGATTGTATTAATGAAATGCATATTCAGTTTTGAGGAAAACTTTCATTGTTCGCAACAGCCTTTAACATTTTAGAGCAGTCCAAGTGTCAAACTCAATATGAACTAAAGACTCAAAATATATGATACCCAGATACTTCAGAATAGGCAAAGAATCGTGCCATATTGTATCCGAAACATCATTTTTTATGAGTAAAATTTGCACCCCTGCCATATCCATGGCACATCCCTGTTGTATCTATCTCATATCTAGGTTGGGGTATCATAGCAGGTCACCACAGCCTATTGCATCTATTATGAGTAAGAAAGTAAAAAATCGAATAAGAAAAAAGGATGCTAAAGATGGATAAGCAATATCAGTAGTGACAAAACAACAAATAAACATCAAGAAAAGCATGTGAAATAACAGGACAAAAGAATTAGCATCTTCTAAAGATAAATCCTTACAAGACGAAGCAAAAACCACATGGAGTTTTGGTGTTTTTATCCAAACCCATGATTATCTTTTTAATCTCTCCAGCTCGAGAAAATAGCTCATAAACTTGCTCTTCGGTTGTGTAGAAGGACAGATTCCCAATATAAACAGTTGTTGAGGCTTGAAGTGCATATTCAAAGTCATCTTGTGTGCCAGGATACCTTCTATCCCGATACGCTGAGAGTTTGCTTTGATCCTAACAATGACACCACATTAAAAAAAATAGCATAGATAATCTCAAAACATTAAAAAAATGGTAGTATAAACCAAAGAAAGTTGAATATGAGTAGTTGTATCATGGTCTTTGTTGGAAACAGCATAAGAATGCCAGAGCACAGAAACCATGCACTATGTTCTGACTGAAATGGAATGAAAGAGCAGGCTCGGTGATAGAGTAAAACATCACTTTTTTCTTGGAATGGAGCAACTTTAAAATATATTTTAATTAAAATAAAAAGAAACAGGTCGCTTTTTTAACATTATGTTCAGCAAACCCAGATAGAGTGTAGTTTTCCTCTGTGTACATAACATATATCATTAATTTAATTTCCATCTTTCAAAACTAAAAAAAAAAAAACACTTGAAGGATGAGGTCATTTTTGAAAAAATAAATGGCTAGTGATGGTAGTGTTTATGCACAAGGGAAAACATGGAAGAATATCAGACATCGTAGTACATACAATAAAGGGCACTATGAAAAGCACCCTTTTTAGCCAATCTGCCAATTCATTAGTTGTCAATTGTCATAAGGGTATAGTGAAGAAAAAAGTTACAACCGGGCACTAGGAAACTAATCTACTTGATCCAATCAGCCAATCTCCAGAGAGTGGCAATATCAGAGGAACCCCAACCAAATAGCATATACAGAACCCTCTTTCAGTAACGGCCTTTCTTGCTTGCACCTCACAGATCTCCCTAAACCCCACCAACAAAGCTTTAGTTTCAGCTTAGTTATAGTTGAGAAAACTGATTTCAACTAAAAATATTACACAAGAATAGCACCTTCGTGATTTTTAACAATATCATGAATACCTGTTTTCATATTCCCCTGATCAGTCTATCATCGAAAGTGAGCTTCATAGACTCAACAGAGGAGATGAACAATGAACAAAAAGGCCAATGAAAAGGTTGCAGTGGTGCAACCTTTCCAAGAATGAAAGCAAATGTGGAACAGTGCTCCCCTCCCTTCAAACTCATGTCTAAGGACAGCCCGATAAATGACATTTTATTTAATTCTACCAAGTATCAACACATTCTCCACAGAACAGAACAGCACTTATTCTGGATAGCTCTATTGTTTCTCTCAAGAAAAATAAAACTTTTCCCCGATTTACTTCATGTCGCTGTTCAAGTGCCCCATGGAGGTTATAAACCAAATTGAGAAGTTGCAACGGAATTTTCTTTGGAATGGGAAAGAGAAGAATAAATTTCATGTGGTAAAGTGGTCGCAAGTCTACAAAACAAAGAAAGAGGGTGGTCTGGGTATTCGACCATTGAAGGAGATGAACTTGGGCCTACTAGGTAAATGGTAGTGGAGAATAGGAGACGATTCTCATAGTTTGTGGAAGCAAGTCATCTTCTGGAAATATGAAGCATCAAAGCTCAATCCTCAACGGCTACTTATTGAAGGAGACTCCTATTGCGTAATTCAGTGGGCAAGTCAATCTTCAAATCCTCCTTGGAACCTTGCAAATATCATTTTAGAGGTGGTCAAGCTTTCGCGGGAGCTAAATATATCTTTTCACCACATTAAAAGATCAGCTAATCAGGAAGTGGATAAGCTCGCCAAAGAGGGAGTTCTTAAAACTGCCTTGCTTGTTAGCTCTTTTGAGGGTGATCCCGGTTTTGGTTTGGGGGTTGTGCCCGTCTTTTTGGGTTATCCCCCCCTTTTTGTTTTCTTTTTTGGTTTGGTTGCTCATTCCCTTTGTTGTGGGGTCTTTTGAGTCAGTATATATCTCTTAAACTGTACAGTTCTTTTTGAGCAATACATCGTCATCACTTTCAAAAAAAAAAAAGAAAACTAGGGCATAATGAAAATAGAATCAACCAAAGTGTCTAATATGCAGCAGCTAACAGATAAAAAGGATTCTAGAATACGACTCTTAACGTATGATATGCATCAAAGTCTGATCTATTGAGATTTGAAAATCAATATTTGATCACAAAGGAAAGATGAACCCACAGATGAATCACATATCCATTTCCGATTCTGGAAAAAGTGGCTTAAGTACATAGCACTAAGAGATGATACCTATGGCATGGTATATTACTAACACAAAATGTTTTCTCAACAAGTAATGTAAAATCAATTGATCATGCTTTGTTAGCGTTTATCCTTCTCCCTACCATCAGTCCAAAATTTCAGATTTTCAAATTACACAGAGCATCTGGAGCTTAAAACTAACTTAAATATAACATATCATCAGTGACATATGTAGGCACCAACTAGTCAGCTGTTTAAGCACGAACCATGATCTAAGGACTGTCAATGATGCTAGTTCTTAAAACCAGCCGGATAAGTGACTTTTGTGCAGAGTAATGTTGTGAACGTAAGATTAGTATATCATAACTTACACATTATATTTTGTTTTATGGACAGTAAGGATCAAATTTAGAAATTTATTATCTTTTTAAGGATGAGTGATGTTCATTTTGATTAATGGGAGACTTTCTATTGACAACACCTCCATCCAAATGATACCCAGGGTTTGGTAATCTAGACATCATCTGATAGGTAACGAAGCCAACATATGACCAGAATTGGAGGTTTTGACTTGTTTAAATTTTGGCGGCACGCACTTATTTTATTTCTAATTATAGTATTAGTAAGGTTTTTTTTTTATAACAGAAGGTGTCCCAGCCCTTTGGGCCAGACTATTTAGTAAGTTATTATAAGTACCATATTAAGAATAGAGGTATTTTTATATTTTACTTGTCAGTAAGATTGGATGGCTGTGATCAAACCTTCCAAGCAATTGGCTATTATTGTTAGGTGGCTTAATGACGACCTGGACTTTTATTTGGTATTAGTTCTACTTGGACAGAATGGGATATTGGCATGGGGCGCCAGATTATATCATTTTATGTTTCGTGCAAGGGGGGCTCTCAAAGAAGGTTTAGATTTCTATTATTGTAAGACATTTTATGGAGGGACTTGCCTTGACTTTTGCTAATCAGTATTTGGACAACTTTTCATTAAGGTTTTTAGGCCTGTGCAAGATCCCTTCAGGACATGTTTATGGCCTGATATATATGTGTTGTGTGTGTGCCTGATATATATGTGCCTGTGCAAGATCCCTTAAGGACATGTTTATGGCCTGATATATATGTGCGTGTGTGCCTGATATATATGTGTGTGTGTGTGTGCCTGATATATATGTGTGTGTGTGTGCCTGATATATGTGTGTGTGTGTGTGTGTGCCTGATATATATGTGTGTGTGTGCCTGATGTGTGTGTGTCTGATGTGTGTGTGTGTGTGTGCCTGATGTGTGTGTGTGTGTTCAAGCAATGTAAAATTGCTTGTGATTAAATCCAATCGTGGATAATGGTCAGATTAGTTTCAAATTAAGACCAATGATAACTAACGGGGTGTAGATATATGCCAAGGAATAGGGTTGATCATAGATGGGTTCCCAATGTGATATCTAAAAAAGGCATAAGGTAAGGTGAGCATATGGAGAATTGCGTGCATACATGTATAGGATCAGATTCATGCTGATGACATAGATTCACTCACTGACTCAAATAGTCAAGCTCAAGACAATCACGAACCTGAAAATACCCAAACCAACTTCATATTTTCATTGGGTTGGGTTATTCAAGTTTCAAGTTAGGCCCAAACAAAGTTGCAACCCCTAACCATGAAAGCACGAAGATACGATGCTGCAATTTTATTATCTCAACATTGGATAAAAATAAATAGATGGATATGTGTATGCCTATAAAGAGAGAGAAAAGACATAGAAAGGGATGATAGTCTCATTGGTTTTAGAAATGCAAACAATATTTACCTTGAATAATAAAGCCATTACTGTTCACGTAAATGTGATCAATTTATATGATAGGTTCAGCTCAGTAATTGTCTGTCAAGGAAAACGATTCACCAGATCCTGGTAGGAGGACAATTTGTTAGCATGATCAAAGCTACAGTTTATTTACAAGTGCAGAGAACATAGATACAAAGTTTCCAAACTTAAGGCATCTCCATATATCCATAGCATAAAAGGCACACTGCAAGTAAGAATGGCACAGTGCACTAGGATTCCCCATAAAAACCAATCAAACAAAGACCATTATTGATCACAATTACTATGAATATAATGGCAGAATGCATAGTCGTTCACACCACCATGTAGGAAAACAAAAATCTTGTTAATTAAGAAACTCTTTTTTTCCGACTTCACACACTAAATCAATATCACCCATCACGGTCAATAATGATTGCGGGTGGAAATGTAGAGAAAAATACCCAAAACCATGTCCTTAGAAACAAGCACAAATCTAAGTTACATGGGTTTTAGGAACAAAAACCCTAGAGCAAGAAAGAAAATGTGGGAAGAAGGTCACATGGGTTTCAAAATAGTGTTGGGAAAGAGTGACCCAAACGCCTGGGGTTTGATTAGAGAATAGTTTGAGAGTCAAATCAGTAATAAGATGATGTAAATTCACGTCGAAAGAGAAGCAGATTGCATTTTGGATGGATGGTGGGGTGTTTTCAATTTGAATATGGAGATTTGGGAGGACAGTGAAGGGTAGCAGACAGCAGAGAGAGGGAGAGGAAAGGAAGGAAACGAACCTCTGACTTCGCCAGTAGCTTGCAGTTGCAGGTGCTCGCGTTGGACAGTTGCCGGTGGAAAGAGACGTTGGAGAAGACGAGTCTCTTTTGGTTTTCTATTTGCGGAAACATAAAGCCCTAGAGTGCAATTTTGGGATTTTGAGGGGAAAAATTAGGGAGCCCATTTCTCTTCGTACACCCTTTTTAGCAGGGGTGGAGGCCTGTTGATGGCATGGGGCTTGGGGTATCCAATCCCATCCTAAATATTGTGCGGGCCTATTGTGGGTTGTCCAAGCTCAATTTTAAATTGATCGGGCTACGTCAAACCCGTCTCGTGGGCTCGGGCCGAGCTTGTTCTGCCCATCTCAAGTCTCAATTTGGCCGAGCTTTAAATTTTTTGTCAAGCCCAGCCCACTAGGCTCAAGTTTTTTTAAAAGCCCTGTATTTTTGGGCTTGGGCCGGGATGAGACGGGCCGGATACCCATTTCAACAGGATCAATTGACAAGCCTATCACCGAAGAGCCAAGAGAGGATTAGCCGATCAGGGGGTGTGCAAAAAGGTGAGATAGTGGCCTGAAGGGCCCAATCTAGTTGGATGTCCTAAATTGAAACTTGGAAATTCAAGAACCATTTTGAGATCTCGTTCTAATTTTGTCCAATTTTATAAACTTAGGTTACATTTTATGATTTTTCCTAATAATAAATATAAAAGAAAATATGTGTACATTCTTATGGTGAGAACTTTTAGCAAGCCCACTCATTCATAAGCGCGCGAGAACCCCCGCTTGATTGATAGTGACTAAACCTCAGGGTTTGCACCCACCAAATGCACTGGATTGTTAGATCTAGGGTTAAATTTTTTTTTTTTATAAAGCTGGTGAATTTGTAGGCAATGGATCAAGAAGTTAAAGGCGGAAGATTGACCCAATTTTTCATATCTGGGTACACAACCCCAAAGTCTCATGATATGTAGGCCCCTAAGTGGGCCCAACAGCTAGTGTACGCTATAAAAGTATGCGCACCGGATGTGCAGGAATGTTATCCATAAAAAAATGAGATGCATGTGCATGTTTTTAATTATTTAAAGATGATTTTACGGGAAAAATCCAAGAATTTGGCCATTCCTCTCGAAGGGTCCCCTTAGATTGTAGAGCACAAACAGGGTCCATCAGGCCTTGTTTCATTTTTTTTTTTCCTTTTATAATTTTGAGAGGAGAAACGCTAGCGTTGCTTGTCACTGTATCTCCCCCACTCCATCTTTGATAGCTGGCATTTGGCCACAACAAAAAATCAATGTAAACCCCTCTCCCTTTCTCTTTATCATTTCCTTTTTTTTTTTTTTCCTATTAGGCTCTCCACTTCTTCTACTATATCCGGTTCTACTACCAAAACCTGTTCAGATCTGTAATGCCCCACTTCAAACGACTACCGGTGACTATGTATCGCCGGAACCAATGGGCGGCATCTTCCTCTCCGGAGATCCTCTCTATTTCTTCCAAATTTGGGGCTTCGAGAGCTCCTTAGGAACTTAAATAAAAACTCACTAAGTACCTACGAGAATCAATCATCTGTCTTATGTGGGATTCCACTTTCACACGGTAATCAAATAATCCTTCTAACAAATGACGCTGTACAAACTCTTCCATGTTAGAAAATCCAAGTTTATCTGTGGTCAAAAGCAGCATGCATCTTTTTGTAAGCTCCTTTAATAGGGCAATACCAAAGGTTTTGATTGTCGTCTCTTCCTCCTCTGACTGAGAATGCTGAAGTAGATCATTCATGAAGCCTTCTAACCTCCAGTATTCTATAAAACGACCTACATCCATTCCCTCACTCATCGACATCCCTTTTTCATCTCCGACAATGGTAGAGCAACGATAGCGTCACCTAGATTTTTTTGGGAGATGCTATCGTCGTTCAAAAAAAGGTACAAAAAAATTTTAAAAAAATAACGGGAGTATTCCATTTGTGCTGCACAATATGCGAGTACCCTTCGCGAGAAATGACCAAATTCTGAAATTTTTTCCGTAAAATCCTCTTATTTAAAAGTAATGTATTTTCTACAGTATTTTACTCAATAGTATCTCAAAAATAAACTTACAAAATTTGGAAAATATCATTAGCGTGTAGCTTAGATTAAAGGGCCAAATAACAATAATTAGGTCCAACATTTTGTAAAGAACTGAGTGAGTGAGTGAGACATGTGAGGAAGCTGAAGCTATGGGCCGTCCTAGAGTTTTTGAAATGCTCTAAATTTATTAGTATTGATTTCCTCATATCATTCGATCTAGAATAATTGCATGAGAATCTCATACAATCTAAATTTCATGGTAGGTACTAGAATTTCTTAATGCATTTACACTTGTTTATGGATGGTTCCAAATGGGGTCCCCCTCATAAAATGGTACTTGAAGCCCATCTTTAGTATTTCAAAAGTGGGTCCCACATTTATAGATCACATTGTGGGCCCACATTAGAAATTTTGCTGCATGGGGTCCATTCTTAGAACTTGTGGTGTGTGAGGTCCACCTTTCGGGGTCATTTGTTTGCCATTATATGCAAATGATTCACATACATAACCATCATGTTTGTTTGTCCTCATTTACATATGCAATACGTAAATAATGTGTGAAAATGATACGTAAATTAGGTTAATTACACACCAAATCATGTGTGAATGATTCATATCCCTTTTTAAAAACCGGCACCAGTTCTCTTCTTTAGGGGGGGATTTTGAGTAACTTGCGAAAAAAGTCTTAGCCTATAGATCCAAGTATCTAACTATTTGCACTTTTGTGGGCCCCAATTCACAATCTGAACCATTCAATATTCTTGTATCAATAGTAAATATAAGTTTTACAAAAAAAATAATAATAAATATATGGATGTTTAGTACATGCCCCGAACTTTATTTAGATAAGAGAAAATTGAGATAGGTATTTTGACTTTATGCCATTTTGCCCCTCAAATTTTTTTCTCTTTAGAAAAAAAAGAAGAGAATTTTAAGAAATAATGCAGGCATTCTTGTCTTTTGCTTTCTTCTAAAGATATGAAATAGGGAAAACTACCGGATAAATCCCCATAGTGGCCCATGAGTAAGGAGACGACCTATTAGGAGTTTAAAGATGGAAGGGGTCCTTTGGGTGGGTTTCTTTTTTTTTTTTTTTTTTTTGTCGTTTAGTGATGTTGTCGATATCGACAATGTAGTTGTCGATATCGACAAATATGCGTAAACCCTTAATACATTGCCCCATGTCTGCATTTCTTCGTCAGACCCTTTTCATCCTCTGCAACTTGGTTCTCTGGCGATTTTCCTTCTCAGAAAACACCTACATGGAATTAGCCAAAGTTGTTGTTGGATTCCATTAAAAAGTTGGTATACACAATAAATTCTTTCTTATATGGCATCATCTACCCTAAAAGAGGATCAGCTTGATTCCGTTTCACTACTGACTTGTTAGAAGACAAAGAACTGTGGTCTGAACCATAAAAATGCCTTTTGAAACCGTACATGCTGTCCAATATATGACTCACTGTATATAGCTTTGAGCTTGGTTGTTGGCGATTTTCATTTTGGTCTTGGTTAATGGCGATTTTCGTTTTGAGTTTTAGGGTTTGAAAAGGGGTTTTTTTTTATAGGCACTGTTTTTCTCTATTACATTCTGGGATGGCTGCTGATGTAAATGGGTTCCATGTAGGCTTGAAGATTGCAGCAATTTTTTTGTGGAGTTGGTGATGTAAATGGGTTGTTCCAGGCTTGAACAGTGCAGTTATTTTTTGGGCTTTCAGCTTATGTAAATGGGTTAAAATATAGGCTTGAAGATTGCAGAGTAATTCTTTTGTATTAAGTTAGTTATGTAAATGGGTTGTTCCAGGCTTGAACAGTGCAGTGCCTGTTTGGGATGGCTGCTTATGTAAATGGGTTCCATGTAGGCTTGAAGATTGCAGTCATTTTTTTGGTGCTTTTGGTGATGTAAATGGGTTGTTCTAGGCTTGAACAATACAGTATTTTTTTTGGGATGGCTGCTGATGTAAATGGGTTCTTCAGCAAGGCTTGAAGATTGTATTCATTTTTTGGTGGAGTTGGTGATGTAGATGGGTTGTTCCAAGCTTGAACAATCAGTGTTTTTTTACTTGTATGGTTGCTGATGTAAATGGGTTGTTTGGTGATGTCAATGGGTTCCATGTAGATTTGAAGCAAGTAAATGGGATCCATGTAGATTTGATGACTGCAAATTTCCCTTTTTTTAATTGTGTTTTGCTACTTTTGTAAGGTGCTAACAACTTTTTGAATATAAAGTAAGAATGTTGTATTCAGTTGTTCCATGTTGTTTGCTTTTAAGTATTTCCTAATGATCATAAGTTGGGTTTAATATGTTGGATTCACACTATAAAACCATATAAACCAGTCAATTTCAATAGATAAAAGTTGTCGTTATCAACAACTTTTATCTGTTACAACAGCTGCTGACTTACAACTTTTAATTCACACCACTGACAAAACTAGTCGATATCGATGACTTTATGTTATCGATATCGACAATTTTTATCTGTTACAGCAGCTGCTGACTTACAACTTTTAAATCATACCACTGATGAAAGTAGTCGATATCGACAACTTTTATCTGTTCCAGCAGTTGCTGAGTTACAACTTTTAATTCATACCACAGACGAAACTAGTCGATAGCGACAACTTTTATCTATTCCAGCATCGGCTGACTTACAACTTTTAATTCATACCACTGACGAAACTAGTCGATAACGACAACTTAAGTTGTCGCTATCGACAACTTTTATCTGTTCCAACATTTGCTGACTTACAACTTTTAATTCATACCACTGACAAAACTAGTCGATATCGACAACATAGGATGTCGCTAACGACAACTTTTATCTGTTCTAGCAGCTGTTGTCTTGCGACTTCCGAAGGCTGTGGAAATGACAACAACAACATCAAACACCTTCCTGCAATTCATAATAAACAACTCCTTTATCAATCCACCCCTAACATAGCAAAAAACCCTCCATCCCCCCTTCTCTTTCTTCTCATCTTCAGCAGCAGCTGACAACCTGCTTGTCACTCGTTTATGAATCATTCTATATACATGCATTTTAACAATTCTATATACATGTTGTGGAACTCTAACACATGCATTCAATCATTCTATATACAATCTGCTAACAATAAATAAAAAAATCCATCAAACCCAAAATATACATGATCCAACAAAAGGATTCTATATAGAAATACAATTCATTTTGTACAATGGCAAAAGGAGACTAAGTACAAGTCTATCAACCTGACAGACTGATGAAACATAACCATATCAAAGCCAATGTTATAATTTTCAATAAAAAAGTACAACAAATAGGTAACCCCATAAGCAGTATCCACCAAAAAGTGAAGAAAACAAAACATATGCTCTTTTTTGCTCTCCGTTCTTTCTTGGAAATCACCATCAAAGCCATCATGGGAAGTCACTCAAGTCAGTCAAACCCAGTCTGTTGGCATTCAACTGTTAGCTCCTTTTGAATAGCTCTACGACAATTTTGCTGCAAAAGTAGGGGAAATCTTCTTGAATGAAGTTGACGCTAAGCCCATGCACACACTGTTCAAGCCTACATGGAGCCCATTTACATCACCAACCACCCCAAAAAATGACTGCACTGATCAAGCATACATGGAGCCCATTTACATCACCAACCACCCCAAAAAATAACTGCACTATTCAAGCCTACAAGGAGCCCATTTACATCATATACATACCTACAAGCCTTCAAGCCTACAAGCAAGTACCTACAATCAAAAGATAAAGACATATAAATATATCATATTCACATCATTCCTCGATGCTTTGAATATTCTCTTCACATCATTGTGGTCGTCAATACTTGTCATTGAAAATGCCCGTCCATTGTGATAAAGGTATTGTATGCTTAATCTCTGAATGAATGAGTCCCAATTAGATACTTCAGTTGCTTCGTTAGCCAATGACTCATATGTTATGTCCGTCGATAAATATTTCATTTTTTAATAGAGAAAAACAGTGCCTATAAAAAAAAGACCCTTTTAATGCATTGTTTCATGCCTTAGAATTCAATTCACTCTGAATTCTCTGAATGCATTGTTTGGTAACTAGCCAAAGATTCTTTGTTTTATGAACTAATCTTAGCCATGCAATTAGTGATTATGAAAGCTGAGATGGAAATGCTTAGCTTGTCAAAATTCAGAGGAAGGGCTACGGAACCAGCTATTGGACTCATATTTAAGTATCTCTAAGAAACTTCATGTCAAAAAGAAGGGAGCATACCTATGAAAATTGAGAGCCTAGCAACTTGGGATACCATTTCCCAGCATGGTTGAAGATACATTTCACCAAACAACTACCAGACTATAACATATGCCACCGTTCAACTACAAGACACATTACATCAAACACCTACAGGGCAACAACATATGCCTCTCTTCAACTACAAGATATATTTCATCAACTACAAAGAAATAATCATCTTCCAACAAATGTCAAATTCTTCTCACACACTGTACAAAATAAATCAATACTCCTTACAACAAAGCTCATCTTCTCCCTTTCATCAAGGATTTCTTTTTTATCTATTTGGGTATTCTCATATCCATCAATCCAGTTGGGTTGTCAGTCGTACCCAAACAGTCACCGAAAAGAAAAAAACCCATCATCTATGATTCATCACAAACACATTTCTACCCAATAAGAAAAAAAGAAAGAAAAAAACAAAAGCCCACATTGCATAAACCATCAAGGAGAACAATAGAATGAAAAAAAAAATGATGAAATCAGGTGAGGAAGGTTGGAAAAGAAAGAAAAAAAAATCACATATTGTATAGCTGTGCCCTGGATTTACAGTTCGTGGGTGACCGTTGAAGATCGAAACACACTGTCGGAATAACGAGGCTTCTCCGGAAATCCCCAAATCACTCGAATACAAGGAGGCCCTCTAGCATTCGGAAATCCCACAAGAAGTTGCTTCCTGAAATGCTAGGGATTTCTCAAATCCCAAATAGCCTGGGACCAACGAAAGGGAGAGGTGTCGACAAGCAATGTTGAAAAGGATAAGGGAAAAAGGAAGAAGAAGAAACGGGGAAGAAGAGGGTTTCTTGCGGTTTTTGTATAACTGCAACAATTGTCGATATCGACAACATCAATAGACATTTAAAAAAAATCAAAAGAGACCCAAAGGGCCCCTTCCGTCTCTAAACTCCTACTGGGTGGGTTTCTTACTCATGGCTCCTTGCATTGGCAGAGTGAGCCGTTTGCTAGCTATTCTATGTAGAGTCTGTGAGGCTCTTCGATGGAGCCCACTTAAAAAAAAAACGAAAATAAAACTGGATTGCGAGTGATGCCATTAAAAAGCATCTAAACCTTACCAAAGAAATGTTGTATTCTTTGTAGAAAAAAGTTAGCTCAATACCATAGAGGTCCAACGTGTCAACGTGAAATTGATTTATATGAAGTTTTTCAATTGTTTATATTATTTTATTTGAGTATTATAATAGTTATCAACCTGAAAGTGGGTCATTGAGCAAAATCTAATGAGGACCCTATATTACATAGGGAGGCTATTTTCAATGATTTGGATATTTTTCATTGAGCAAAATCTAATAAGGATCACACAAAAAAAAAAAAAAATCTAATGAGGACTGTATATTACATGGGTCCGCTATCATGGAACTCTTTGATGACTTTTTTCTTTTTTTGGGTGTGCGTGGCCCTGTCTCTCTGTACTCGTATATAACATTGGTGGGCCATAAATAAGAAATTTGAATCTAATAGGCCCACTGTTAAATTGACCTTTAGAAAATATTCATATTTTATATCAGTGTTTTTAAAGTTGTCATTCTGACTGTGCACTGTAAGTGTAAAAAATGTAACTCACAGGGGGGGGGGGGCCTGCACGGACTTATCCAAAGAGATTAGGAACACCGATGCCTGCGCCTGAAGCCTGAGAAAAGGAAGAAGAATAGTAGGTCAGAGGGCCCTGGCTTGGGCAGCGCAGGACTCTCCGATGCCTAAGTCAGTTTAAGAACTGAATAGTAGGATGAAGATTTTTAGGGAAGAAGATGACGTACTGGCATGTGGTGTATTTGTTCGCCATGCTTTACTCTGGAGCTGTAGCTGTGCTTATATAGAAGAAGAGAGGAGGCAAGGAGGTGGTTGATTGTCTTGTCATAGCCCACTTTGTCAGGTACTAGGGAGGCGCAGTCCCATCGTAGCCTACTTTTCTTTAATTACAGTCCCATCGAGCCTTATCATGGCGTTTTGGGAGCTGTGGGCGGCGATCTGTCAGGGATTATGGGTGGTGCCCTTGTCTTGTCGCACGCGCCGTAGCATGCTTGAGCGTCCATAGGAGGACAGCTGTCAGTGCTCAGTACTTTTACCGAGATGAGGCTCTTGGCCGAGATGGAGTGTCTCGCCGAGGTGAGGACCTGGCGGAGATGGAGGGTCCTGACACTGTTGCCGAGGTGGAGGGCCTGGCACTGCTGCCGAGCTGGTGATATTGGTTGGCACTGTTGCCGAGGTTGGGGAGCCGAGGTCGGGAACGACCTTCACTTGGCTAGAGAGAGACCTGGCAAAGGTGCCGAGATGGAGCACTCGGCCGAAGTGGGATGCTTTGGCCGAAGTGGATTCTGCCGAGGTGAAGTGCCTGGCCGAGATGGATTTAGCTGGTGCGGGAGCCCAGGATGGAGCATCTGGCCAGGACTTTGATGAGTTCGGGAATATCCCCACACAATAGCCCCCCAGCTTCTGAGCTCTGAGAGTACTCTTTGAGGTCGGAAGCTAAGAACGGAGGAGTTGTTGAGCTTGATAATCTTCAGTGTCTGGTTTGTCGCCAACTGAGAGACCGAGACGTGACCGACTGGTTCGTCGCCAGAGGTGTAGCCTCGTTGGAAGTATTCTAGTGATGCTGCCGAGGAGGCTAGCATTGCTGTCAACCTGGAAACTGGCACTGCTACCGAGCTGGAGACTGGTACTGCTGCCGAGCTGGAGACTGGCATTGCTGCCGAGCTGAGGACTGGCACTGCTGCCGAGCTGGGTGTAGCTAAGAATCGAGGCGCGACCAACTGGCTCGTTACTAGAGGTGCAGTCTCGTTGGCCGACAATATGGTACTGATACCGAGATGTGCTCGCAGCCGAGACCAGCATGATGCCGAGGAGGTGATATGGAACAGTCTCTTCAGCATTCTTGTTGAGCTGCCATTGGCCGAGGTGGAGACGTGGAGCAGTCTCTTTGGCCGAGGTGGAGGAGCCTGGACGGTACGCCAGGGCAGTCTCTTTGGCGCTGGCCGAGATGGAGAAGCCTGGGCGGTATGAATCCGAGGGCAGTCTCAGGGTGTATGAACTATGAACCCAAAGTTTTAGGAGCGACTGGGTGTATGAACCCTAAGTCAGTCCAAGGGTGCGTGAACCCAAAATTTAGGGAAGACTGGGTGTATGAACCCGAGGTCAGTCCCAGGGCGTATAAACCCAAAGTTTTAGGAGTGACTGGGTGTATGAACCCTAAGTCAGTCCCTGGGTGCGTGAACCCAAAGTTTAAGGAAAACTGGGTGTATGAACTCGAGATCAGTCCTAGGGTGTATGAACCCAAAGTTTTAGGAGCGACTGGGTGTATGAACCATAAGTCAATCCCTGGGTGCGTGAACCCAAAATTTAGGGAAGACTGGGTGTATGAACCCGAGGTCAGTCCCAGGGTGTATGAACCCAAGGTCAGTCTCTCTGGCACTCGCCGAGATGGAGAAGCCTGAGTGTATGAACCCGAGGGCAGTCTCTTTGGCGCTGGCCTAGACCAACATGAGGCCGAACCTGCGTGAAGCGCGTAGCTAGCACGAGGGCGACACCAGCATGAGGTCGAGAATCTGGCGGTGCTGTCGCGATGCACGAAGTCGAGATCTGGCATGTAGCGGAGACGTAAGAGATCGAGATCTGGCGCGCGGCCGAAATGTAGGAGCACGGTGCTCTGGATGACTAATGGCGGTAGAGGACCGTGCAATCAAGGCTGACAGCAGAGGACCGTGCCGTCGTAATGACGGTAGATGGTCGTACGATCGAAGCCGACAGTAGAGGGTCGTGCCGGTGTCATCGAAGCTGACAGTAGAGGACCGTGCCGCCAGAAATGATGGTAGAGGGTCGTGCGATCAAAGCTGACGGGCGGTCGAAGCTAAGTGATGATAGGAGACATCTAGCTGCCTCCCGAGCTGGAGGAGACTTCTGCCGAGCTGGGGGCTGCTACCGAGCTGGAGGCTGCTGCCGAGCTGGAGACATTCGCTGAGCTGGAGGAGACTTCTGCCGAGCTAGGGGCTCCTTCCGAACTGGAGGCGTCTGCCGAGCTAGAATTCACTGCCGAGCTGGAGGCGCCTATCGAGTTGGAGGTTGTCTCGTTATTCTTGAAGTGGTCCAACCGTTCCTGGGCTCGGGCTTCGTCTGTTTCTTGCCTGACGAACCGGTTTACCCTGGTCATCAGTGCTGACATAGTGACCACGGGATGCATGACCAAGTCTCTTCGAAGCTCGTTGCCTGGTAGGAGGGCTTGTTGGAAAGACATGACTGCTATTGTGTCTGAGGCATTTTCGATCTGGTTATAGACAGTCCAGAACCTTTTGGCGAATTGCGTGACGTTCCCGGTCTGCTTCATTCTGAGGGCCATCAGGTCCGCGGCCGACCTGGGGATGACCCTGTGAGCTTGGAACTTCGTCATGAAGGAATTCTGGAGCTGCTGCCAACTTTTGATCGATCCTTGGGGTAATGCGCAGAACCACTTTAGGGGGAGGTCCCCGAGGCTGGAAGAGAAGACTCTGCAGTTCAGGTGGCCTGCATCGCCCCACACCGACATCCTCTGAGTGAAGTGCCGGAGGTGTGCTACAGGGTCGGAGGTCCCATCGTAGACGACGAACCTCGGGAGGCTGAAATCTTCAGGAAGGGGGAAGTTTCTGATCTCTGGAGAGAAAGGGGATGTGCCGAAATCGTCAGAGTTCAGCCGAACTCGAGCGAAACCGGCCACCTCCATGTTTTGTCGTACTGCTTGCTCAATGTGTCGATCAAGCCACTCTCTGAAGTCGTGGTTGTTACCCGAGCTTTCGCCATGAGCTCGGTCGCTTCTGTTGTCCTTCAGGGTGCGCCTTTTGGAAGGTGGAGTCGAGGTCGAGTCCTTAGAGGATGAACCCGATCGAGTATCCTGCTGTTGGACGCTCGCTGGACCAGATCTTGCTCCTGACCTTTCCCAGCGGGGGATCGTCGGCAGCTGTGTCGACAGTGTCAATGGTTCCTTTCCCTTTTTGGTTCTTCGAGGCATGGTGTTTGGGAAGATGACCTTTTGCTCGTTCCCAATAGAAGGCGCCAATTGTAAGTGCAAAAAATGTAACTCATAAGAAGGGGGGTGCCTGCACGGACTTATCCAAAGAGATTAGGAACACCGATGCATGCGCCTGAAGCCTGAGAAAAGGAAGAAGGATAGTAGGTCAGAGGGCCCTGGCTTGGGCAGCGCAGGGCTCTCCGATGCCTAAGTCAGTTTAAGAACTGAACAGTAGGATGGAGATTTTTGGGGAAGAAGATGGCGTACCAGCATGTGGTGTATTTGTTGGCCATGCTTTGCTCTGGAGCTGTAGCTGTGCTTATATAGAAGAAGAGAGGAGGTAAGGAGGTGGTTGATTGTCTTGTCATAGCCCACTTTGTCGGGTACTAGGGAGGCACAGTCCCATCGTAGCCTACTTTTCTTTAATTGCAGTCCCATCGAGCCTTATCATGGCATTTTGGGAGCTGTGGGCGGTGATCTGTCAGGGATTATGGGTGGTGCCCTTGTCTTGTCGCACGTGCCGTAGCATGCTTGAGCGTCCATAGGAGGACAGCTGTCAGTGCTCAGTACTTTTACCGAGATGAGGCTCTTGGCCGAGATGGAGTGTCTCGCCTAGGTGAGGATCTGGCGGAGATGGAGGGTCCTGGCACTGTTGCGAGGTGGAGGGCCTGGCACTGCTGCCCGAGCTGGTGATATTGGTTGGCACTGTTGCTGAGGTTGGGGAGCCGAGGTCGGGAACGACCTTCACTTGGCTAGAGAGAGACCTGGCAAAGGTGCCGAGATGGAGCACTCGGCCGAAGTGGGATGCTTTGGCCGAAGTGGATTCTGCCGAGGTGAAGTGCCTGGCCGAGATGGATTTAGCTGGTGCGGGAGCCCAGGATGGAGCATCTGGCCGGAACTCTGATGAGTTCATGAATATCCCCACACATGGACCATTTAAGTAAAAATTTTATCAAGTCTATTATAAGAGAAAGAGTCATTAATTGAATGATTCAGCGACAGGTCCTTGATTATTTCACGTTATTGTTTTAGATCCATAATCTTTTTTCATAGTGTGATAGGTCATTTTTTCTAAATTTGAAGACCTAAAATGTCTAATTTATCATTTCTTTAAATCATATCTCATGATTAGTATGATATGTCATTAATAATGACCAACTAACATTTAAAAGATCCTGATAAATTTTAAAAAATATAAATAAATTTCAAAAGATCCAAATAAAATTTAAAAAATATAAATAAATTTCAAAAGACGCAATGTAAATTTCAATTAACGTAAATAAATTTCAAAAGAAGTAAATAAAAAGAAGCAAATAAATTTCAAAAGAACCCAATAAGTTTAAAAAAATATAAAGAAATTTCAAAAGATGCAAATAAATTTCAAAACATCCAAATAAAATTCATAAGATGTAAGTAAATTTCAAAAGATGCAAAAAATTTTCAAAATGCATAATTAAAATTTAAAAACGCAAATACATTTGCCAAAACTAATATAAACCAATTTTTCAAATTTCAGAAAAATTTGCCAAAAGCTCAAGTATTTTTACCAAAACTCAGTTAAATTTATTTCAAAAAATACAAATAAATTTGAAAAGACGTAAATAAATTTCAAAAGACACAAATAGATTTATAAAAAAAATAATTAAATTCGATAAAAGACTCAGATAGATTTTTCAAAAAATCAGATAAATTTGCTAAAAACACAGATAAATTTGACAAAAACTCAGATAAATTTAACAAAAACTCAGATAAATTTGACAAAACTCAGATAAATTTCACAAAAACTCAGATAAATTGAGTTATTCTATGACGAATCGGAGCTTGAGAACCGACCAACGGATTTCAGTCCACGATCTGTTGCAGTCAACCGAAAGCGAAGAAGAATTGTTTCGGGTTTGGTTCCTCTGAACAGAAGAGGAAGTCGCAGTATTCTAATCGGAGATCGCCTGCAGATCTGAACGTGGGCCACACCAATCGAAGAAGGTCGGGCTCTGTGCGCAGATTGACAAAGAAGAAGAAAGGGGAATGCCACGCGTTCTTCGTCACTCCGGCGGAGACTGGAACGAACTAGAGGATAATGCCAACCGTGATCGACGAGAGCAGCGGCTTCATCGCCACCCCCCTTCCAAGGCTCCGACGGAGCCGCGGCCAAAGAGGCCGCTGGAGATGCAGAGTCTGCCAACGCGAGGGACATGAGAAAACTGCTTCAAGAGCAAAGGAGAGAAATTCGAGGTTTCCATAGTGGATTTGGGAGGGAAAAGATTCGATTTTGAGGGGAGGAAATGGCGGATCTTGGAGGTTTTGGGAAATTTACGAATCCGGCGAGGGGAGATTAAGAGGAGTGAGATCTGCAAGTGGAGAGGGCGAAACCCTATATTACAGAAGGAGATTAGGGTTTGAGACGCCATTGATGGCGGAAAGAGAGCTCCTACTTTCAGTTCAAAAGAGCATCGGACGATTAAAAAGAGGAGGATTCGGCGTTCGTCGCCAGAGAAAGAGGATCCGACAGTCTTCATCATCGTTGCCGCTGTTCCATTGCCACTGCCGCTGTTCCATCGCCGAAGAGGAAGAAGACGCAAGAACAATTCCGGTTCCTGTTGAACTTTGCCATAGAAACGAGGGAGAACAAAAAGTTTAAAATTTTAAAATTCAAAATTTTTTGCCTAAACACTTGAGAGGGCAAATCAGTCATGAGAATGTTGTCTAGGGACCTCTCGCCAAAATATATCCAGCTGTACGGACCGAAGGCTTTACAAGACCATGTTGAGGGTACGCTCATCTATTATAATAGTATGAAGTTGCAGTAGGATCAAAGGCACAACGAATATTGTTGCTCATGTCTGCTGTATTGGCTGTTAGGATTAATTGTCCTGTGTACCCACCTTGAGAAGGTAGTGATCCAATCAGGTTGCTTTCTACCTAAAATCTAATTCATAATTCGGCTTTATATCACACTAATCTCACATGATAGGCATGCATGCATCTAGGTGGACTGCACAAGGGTCCAAGGTTCGTTTCGAACTGAGCTGAAAACAACATATTATATTGGCTGCCATCCACAGAAAAAGACTGCAGCATGCTAATAGATACAGACATATCAAACAACAATAATGATTAAATGGGTGCAACATAAAGATAATAATGGCAAGCATCAACATCTCTATTGTTGGTGTTTAAGCATTTATCATATTGTTCTAAAAAAGGGTTAATTTTCTGCTAATTGTTTCTTTTTTTCTGAATAAAAAAAGTCATGGCAGTTTTAAGAGAAAAAAAACCCTTTTCCTTTTCAACTCAAGGGAGGAATAAAATAACAAGGATGCAATAGTATAAACACAGGCAGTTCTTCATTTCAACGTTAATTGGAAATCTGTACTTTCATAAGGAGAAAAAGACCCTTTTCCTTTTCAACTCAAGGGAGGAATAAAATAACAAGGATGCAATAGTATAAACACAGGCAGTTCTTCATTTCAACGTTAATTGGAAATCTGTACTTTCATAAGTTGGAACCAAAAAGTGCTGCTCCATTTTACAGCTGGTAAACTGTTCCTGCAGACACTATAGCCAATCCTAGTTCAAGGGAGGAATACTAAAGCAATAGTTAAAAAGAGACATCAAAAGCTTTAGTGAGATTTTGTAAGACAATTTCAAAAAATGTTCTACCAAGGACAAGAATCAACCAACAAACAGGACTTCAGAAAGCTCATAGTGAAGTTCCTCAATTCTCTAAATATCATCAGCAAAGCGAGCCTGGCTATTCATCCACATTCACCAGTTCATACTCAATTAGAGACAAGTTGTTATCCTCTTTAACTACAAATGTAGCAGGTTCAGTCACCTCGACTCGGCCCCACTTGTCAACTGCCAGCCTCATTGATCCCTTAAACATATCAATCTTCGCATTTCGCAGAATCACAGTGCTATCCGGTTTCATCAGGTCAACTGCCAAACAAAAAAAATTATAAAGGAATGAATGAAAAGAAGAGATAAAAAGGGATCAAGAAATATGAAGTGGTGTTAGGCATGGGCCGTTCAGTGAGATCCGCATTTTTGTGGTCATTAAGGACTGAAGAACAGATGCCTGGCAACATTGTTGTATATATTCCTAATTTTGTTTTTCAATCAGTACCTTAATCTTTTGTTAAAAAGTAAAATGAAAAATAACAGCTGCTTTTAAGAGTTCCAGAAAACTAAATAATTCAAGGGACAATTTTTAACCAAATCTATTCTAACCATTGACTGTGATATTGACTATAGAGTGTGGAAAGACACAGTCATGTTACTCCTGCCCAATATGATCAGAACCTAATCATTGCCCCAAAACATACTTAACATCTCTGAAAAATGGATTTATGAGACATTCAGTTGAACCGAAGGCAAAGAAGAATCTGAAAATTACCCATGTAGATGTAATAACCAAACCAACCACATCTATGTTTGCAGTTCTGCACTATATATATATATATTAAATAATCCTGCACAAGAATACATAATACTTAGCAGTCATATGAAATTATAGAAGCAAAGGCAGAGTGTTTATGATTTTTAAGCATAAATGGATTCTGAAGTTTGAATGAGTATAAGTAGTAGTTGTGGAGGGGAAGAGAAAAGGTATCATTAGCATTATGGTTTGGAGGGCTCTCCCATGTTGCCATCAAAACCACCATTTTAGTTTTTTAATGTACAAAAGGCTGAAATCCAGATTATCATTTAAAGAGAGCAATGTATGACACACGCGAGAAACATTTTTCTTCTCTTGTTTGGATTTCTTTTCACAATAACTCCTTTTTTATTTGAACATAAAGTAGCAAGATAGTGAAAGAGAGGGGGGAAGAGGGAACAATAAAGAAAAACAGGTGTGTGTGTGTGTGTGTGTGTGTGTGTGTTGGCTCGGGGGCTCTAGGACTCTAGTGAACTGATATTTTGTTACAAAGAAGTGGCAAGGCTTCTTCTCTAGTGAAACTGATTTTTTTTTTCTTTTTTTAATGATCGCTGAAATTACTATAAGTGGCATGTAACTAGAACCCAGTTGTTTGCTCGGAAATGAATTCCTAAGTATTCTAAGAAACACCTTCCTCTTGAAGGGGCTAAAATAGAAGTAGAGGTGAAAATCCACAAATGGCAGTCAAATAGTCTCCTCTAGTCCTCTTAATTAGGAAATCATTACCCAGCCATGCCCTTGTAAATCAAATCCAAGTAAACTGCAGGTCCCATCTATATCTCCACATTATATTCTTTACTTCTGGCCTCTTTAATTATCCTTTGTTAGAGCTTACTCTAAAAAAATTCAAATGGGCCCTCAATATTTTCTAAGAAAAGCTATAAATGGTTTTCTCCTACCTAACTTTCTCTATTCAAATCCAAACACAGTGAGACTCTATACAAGACTATACAAGAGACAAGCACTACGTCTTCCCAAGGGAATTCTTGAAGTACGACAAATTTGACCCAATCCAAACTTAATGTGAATTGGGGGTTGGTAGTGTTATTATATTGGAAAATCATAGCAAATGGATGCTCTTAATATATAGCTAAAATGCAATAAACAAGAAGATCAAACAATCCCATTGATATTTTTACAACCATGGACAACCACATTCAAAGTTTTGGAAAATCGTGCAGTAGCAAAAAAAAAAAGATGTTGAAAGAAGGGGAAAAAAAAGAGGATATGATATCAGTACAACGCACCTATAGTAAGTGACCAGCCGTCAGTTTACTTATCATAGATGAATGGGGCATCGTCTAAGGGTCTTGATTGTCCAAGAGGTGTACAGATCTCTAGGAATAGAGTGATTTGGTTTGTAATATTATTAAACTTCTGCAGCCTATGAATGTTGTGAAAGCTTTGCATCTCGTAAATATTGGTTTGGTTAGGATTAAATTTCTTTGATTAGGTGGTTGATAAATTTCTTTTTCATCTTGTGAATGAAGCATAATAGAATTGGGGTTTGTGAGGGTTTGGACACAAGTCCCTCTGTGAAGTTGTATCATAGATAAAGCCATATATTTTTCTCCAATCCCATTGTTATCGTCATCAAAAATCAAAATGGGAAGTTTTGGAGAGGAAAGATGTTAAGAAAAGACAAGAACCCGGCATAAGAGAATAGTATTATTTCCGTCACTGCTCAAAATTCTTTTACAGAGAGGATTAAATCGAAAGAATTGTGAAAAAACTTTTATACTTCTTTGAATTATTCAAATATTCACGTACTTCTTTAAAAATGAGCCAAAAGTTTTATAACTTTTTTGAAAATCTCCCAACAATTACAAATCACTTGGTGCAACCCATTTTTTCCATGATTTGCTTGGAATTGAGTTCCACGCAAACAAGAGTGGCACAAAAGGTTTTCATCTCCTTCTTCAAATCAAATGAGAGAAAGTTTGGCACTATTCTTTCTTATAAAAGAACGGAACAAGGAAAGAAGAAGGAGATGAGAAAATGACGGATTCGACAAATAGGAGTTCCAACTCTCAAGACACAAGGAACCACTAGTTTTACAGAAATCTTTAAAGAAACCTTTTCATTCGATTTTAATCAATGATCCTCCATGAAACAACCTTCTAGGGCTTTACAGCCTATTGAAAACTTCCTTTTGCATAAATGCATATTCAAGTCGCTAATCAACCTATTAAATTACACCAGTAAAACTCCCATTACAAACTTGAACTTAATAAAAAAATAAAAATAAAAAGGCATTAGTATCCAAAAACACGTGCATGAATTAAATTGTACATGGATCCCACATGGATTAGGTGTGTATGGACCTGAACCCGCAATTTGTTTTGGGTTTGTACTAGATCAGATTGGGCGCAAATTTTGTTCGGGATTAGCCTAATGAGTCTCCAATTCTCCGGTGGCTCTGCCCACCACACCAACACACACAAAAAAAGGAGAAGGGGGGGAGAGAGGAAGTGTTGTGTGTGGTGGTGGGTGGTTTATATTGGTTCTGATTGACTAATTGGATTTGATCCGGGAAAACAAATTTTAAAGCAGCAAACCTCTCTCTCTCTCTCTATCTCCTTCTCTCTCATTCTCTCTCATCTCTCTCTCCCGCTCTCTCGCTCTCTCCTCTCTCTCTCTCTCTCTTTTCTACTGCCTACTCATTCTACTCATTCACTCTCACAAATTCTGCACTGGTTATGTTGGATGAAAATGCATGAGATACTTCAAATTCAAGGCGGCCATTGCAGCAACCAGATCATAGCCAAGTTCTGGGAGGTCTTCTGCACAGAATATGGCATCGACACAAACATAAGATGGTCAGCAACAAACACAGCACTGATGCTTCTATCTCAGTTGGGCGAGCCACCAGTGAAACTCTCCCTCTATCTCTTCATTCCTATAGGATCAGATACAGGAGGAAATGGAAGAGCAAAGAAAAACATAAAGGTCTCAAGCTGAGAAAGAAAGGAGAAAGCACTTTTTGAAACCAAAAGAGAACAGGGCAAAAGAAGGAAAGAGCAAGAAGCAGGGTTACTCCCCTCCCCCCTTTTCCAATCTTTTCTAGGGTTTGCATGGATGAACCCGTCTGCCGAAAAACACAAGTCCTTCTATGGTTTGTTTGGATGAAGCCTTTGACACAACTCTCTTCCCCACAGTGCGGAACCAGATTGGATCTATCTGATAGGTTTTGGCCGGATCTGGATCCTACATGATTCGGTCCCGTACCCGACCTGTTCGCAATCCTAATTGGCATTGTCTTAGTAACCATGCTGCAGTTGAAGACATTCTCTAATTGATCCAGCCTTTGCCAAGTAGCGCTGGCTTCATCAGCTTAAGTACAATTTTCTTTAAATTTTGCAGCTTAAGTACAATCTTCTTTCTATTTCAAACCAATATGAAAAACCGACCCTTGGGTCATTTATTGCAACCCAATCATTGATCTACGATTTCCTAAAAGAACGTGTGTTGCATCTATCTGCATGACATTACACCACACACTATCTTTGTATGCATTGCCCATGAAAAAGTTAAGTAGAAACCTATTTTGAATGTGCACTTCATCACCCTTCCCAAGCCACCAAATATTACATGATCAGGAGTGTGTGTAGATTTTTAACTTGAACCTGTCTACCAAATCCTGTGAAATTAAGCCATCATTACAACCAGCATCGATAACTAAACAGACCTTTGTGTTGCCAAGCTTGTATGACGAACAAAGGATGCTATTATGAAGATATTTATGTTCTGTCATTTGCAGGAGATGGCACAATCATTAATAGCTTTCGATCCATAAGAGTTACAAGCCCATTACTACTAAGACTCTCATCATCATTGTTTGGACCCTCTTGCTCTTTTTCTTTGCCCTTAAAGTTCTCACGGCGTATCTTGCACACCAACCTCACCTTCTACTGGGTTTACTTGCTTTGGACACCAGGACGGTGCCCTGATCGATGACACTTAATGTATATGATCCCACCCTGACCTTCAGGTTTGGAAAGAGCCTTTCCAACCGGACTAACCCCTGGTTAGGATCTGTCTTCATTTGATGCCATTGTACAATCAATTTAGAAGAGCTAACAAGTTTGGTGATTTTTAATAACCTTAGTTCCCATAGTGTGGTGTTGGATGAGTTCATCAATGCTACCAAAATATTGGAATGTAAGAAGGTGCTTTATCACCAATCACAAACCATGATAATATCAGCGACAGAACAAAAACATCTTCCTGCTCCTCTAAGTGATACTGTGTTTGCACCATCAAGAACTCAGAGAAGTCAACAATTGATGGGTTGTTTCCAGAGATCTGCATCTAATAGATCTATCTCCAGGTCAATGGTTGAATCATCTGATTGCTGCTCCATGTGAAGATTTACGTTTGAATCTTCTAATCCACAAATCCATTTCAAAAAAAAAAAAATCCCTTCTAATGCAGAAATCCTTTTCTTCATCCTTACCAATATCTTTTGGACTCATTCCACTGCTTTCATCATTGCAGTAAAGTTGGTCAATACTTGATTCAGGGCAGTTTTTTTTTTTTTTTTTTCAATTGCCCCGCCCACATCGGATCAAAACTTGCTCTGATACCAATCTGATTTGGACGAAGCTCTTGCTCCACCTATAATTACATTAGAACTTCAAATATTCTTCTATTTTGAATATAGAAGAGGACAAGTGGTGTAGATCACCCAACCAATTAACAAATCACGTCGGTCAATGGTGTCAAGGGATACACTCACACAAACAAACCTTCAATAAATTTATATTTCAAATTGATTTCCATACCTACTTACTACATTTCTTTTATTACTAATTACTACAGTTTCTTTTTTATAGCCAAAATACTCAAGCTATCCTAATTAATTTAGATAACCAAACAAAATGAAAACCAAATCTTAAGAATGACTAACTATCATTCTTCCATTCTAAGATCCTACTAAAACTTTCCTAAATAAAACATCTAAAACAAAGAAAGAAACCACTTAGGAATTGTTGGGAAACGCTTTTCCGCCCAATATCATTCTATTATGCTCTAATTCGTACCCTACCCAAATGACGCTAAATGAAGATTTTCTGCAGAATTGGCATAAAAAAATCACTGCTTTTCACACCACCCCAAATGCATCAATCCTTAAACAAACATTTGTTCAATAGCACAGCTACTGATCTTGAATACATCCAAAAACCCAATCAAACGAGTCTTTTTCAAGAAAAAAGCTGGATAACTGATGAAAGATGTCGATCTCTAAACCGAAAAGTAAAAAAGAAATCGATCGCCTCATATCCAAGGACACGAAAACAAATCTAGGGTTAGGGTTTCCACGACTGCTACATATGTATAAGATGTAGCGTGGGGGTGTACGGACCTTGATCGTTGCGAGCGGTGAAGACGATGGCGGCGGTCTCGTCGCCAATGAGGCATTCGGCAATGCGGGTTTGGCGGAGGTGGGCGGAGGCGGCGCGGCCCTTTTGAAGGACGGTGTTGGAGCTGACGACCTTGACGGTGAGGGTGTGGCCGCTCGTCCCCGGCTTCAGCTGCTCCACCTTCGTAAACACAGGCTTCTTCAATGCGGGCTTCGCTCCGTCTCCTTGCGGTGCTGCTACAGTCGTCGCCATGGCTGAGATGGCCGATAAAACCCTAACCCTCCCTGTTCTTGAAGAAGAAGAATAAGAAGAGAAAAAATCCAAAACCCTAACCCCTCGTGGGATGACTGATGAGGAGAAGAAGAGATTGGGGGAGCGAGGGCCCACTGGAAAACGGATTCCGGACTAATGGGGTTTCTTGTTATCTTAAATTGAAAAAGGAGCAATGGCCCACTTCAAAAAGGAGAGGTGGGACCCGCAATGAGATGGGGATTGCATTGTGATGGTGGGCCCCATTAATGATGATCATTTTCATGTATGTGAGATAGGGATTAAATTTATGGTAAAACCCTCCAAATGAATAGGCCCTTGGTCTATTTCATGATTTGGCACTGAACCTCTGGACCTAATTTGATGGTAGTGTGACCTTACTGTGACCAACACCAACTCATTGTAGGACTAATGGACCTAAATTGATGGTAATTTTATAATATTGTTAGAATTTCATACCATTAAAAATAGGAATAAATTTTTGGTAATAGTTTTTTGTCTGCACAGTTTCGTAATGTAGTTTTTTTCCTTTCCCTTCTACAACTAATGATTATCATGCCTCGAGAGGTGGAGTTTGGGATTTGATT
Organism: Litsea cubeba; assembly: GCA_012931725.1. Classification (NCBI taxonomy): domain Eukaryota; kingdom Viridiplantae; phylum Streptophyta; class Magnoliopsida; order Laurales; family Lauraceae; genus Litsea; species Litsea cubeba. The sequence continues at coordinate 34,996,550 of CM022946.1, forward strand.
ATTAACAAAATAAAATTAGAGAAACCTTCGTAATGCGCCCTTGCTCATAGTAAGATGAGCATTGTGTGTCTAAATGTCCAGTGGGAGACACCTTATGACCAATCCGAGTACACCATAAAATATGGAACAATTTCTTGACACATTTAAATAGACTAGACGGTTGAATCGACTATGTACTTGCTTTGGCCGGTCAAACTTGAAAACTGTTAATCAAGTAGTTAGGATGATGATTCCAACCACATGCATCATACATAGCTTGGTGGGTAGGAGATCTTTCAACCCCTTAGTCCCATACCCAAATCTTGAAAAGGTAAAGGGCAGGGGCGGGCCTAGGTTCATGGCTCTGGGCTGAAGCCCCCACGCAGGTTTGGAAAAAGGCTAAAATTTCTTAAAACCACTCTGTAATTTTTAAAAATTAATATTTATATTTTTACATTTACCTTAAAAATTAATATTTATATTTTTACATTTACCCTTTCCCCTAGTATTTCTTTTACATAAAGCCCTCTAAATTGAATTTCTTGGGTCCGCCTTTGGCAGAGGATAACCCAATTTACCAATACAGGGCTCGCCTCTTTATAAGGGTATTTGCCGAACCAGTGAGAGAGTTTGGCACGTTTGGATTGATCATTAAAACAAGTGTGATGTGCTCTATAGTCAAGGAAGAGAGCTGCACCAACATCTGAAGATGAACATGAGACGTGAGATGAATTCGACCAATATCAAAACATGGGGCATGCGAGATACTAAAGCGTGATATTAGGGCTGCACAGGGGGTGGTTCGGATCAATTTAGCACTAAAACTAACCACCAAACCGAACGTATCAGTTTTTTAATTAACCAATCAGATCCGACCGATGGAGATGGCTTAGACCGAACCAAACCGGACCGAAGTAATCGGTTTGGTCGGTTAAATCGTTTATTTTCGTAAATAAAAAATTAGAATTTTCAAAATGATGACACTCCTATCCTTTGCATTTATTCCAATGTTTAGGGCAAAGATAAAAATCCAAATATTGAAATTACATAATATAGTGGTCGGTTCAATTTAGGCAGTGAACCGAGGGTTCAAACCGATAACCGGTCGATCTAAGCGGTTTCTATGATTTTTAAACCATAGACCAAACTAATCTAAACTGCCCGGTTCAGTCTAGCTTAGTAGTGATACCGAATTTTCTATGCAGCCCTACGTGATATGAATGGGTCCTACTTTAATCACAAAAATGCAACAACATAATGTGGGCTAGTCTCAACAAATCTTTGGTAGAACCTTCTTTCTCCACAAAACAAACTGCTAAAGTAGTACAATAAATCAAATAATAAAAATATTTGCCCGGGTCCTACTGTCCATATGTCTCAAGCAACACCGGCCCTTTGCAGTGGCGGAGCCACATAGGGTTGAGAAGGGGCAATTCAACTTCTTGTTTCTTTTAAAACTGGAAAAGAAGATTTGTGTATATTTTTGTTTCTTTTTTCCTTTTTTGTCCCTTTTCAAAAAAAAATTTTAGGCTGAGTAGAACTTTCAAATTATATCATGGCAAGTTCGTCTTTTAACTTAAATAAGAAGATAGCTACTAAATGCACACTGGTTTTTGCTCTCTCCACATTGGTACTCTCTACACTCCCCACACTTACTCCATACACACCCAGTATTGTCCAAAATGCCATAACTTATGGAAAGTTGGAAACCCCATCCCCCGTCTCCCCCATTCTCAACTCTCCCTCTTTTCCTTTCAGCTAACGCATGCTGTCTGGCCGTCTACTAGCTCTCTCTCTCTCTCTCTCCCTGTCCCTCTCCATTTCTCCCTATTTCTCTCCCTCTCACTCTCGCCCGCCACTATCCGTCTCTCTCCCTCTACTCCGCCTGCCACCCTCTCTCCCTCTCCTTCGCCGGAGGGGCATTGGGGGCTTGAGTGGGGGTGGGTAGGTGTAGAAAGAAGTTGGGAGGGAGAAATATCCTTTTAGGTAATTTTACATAGGGGTATATATGGTCATAAAAAAGTACGATGTGTGGAGAGCAAAAACCAGTGTGCATTTAGCAACTCACTTTTCTTCTACTTTCTTCCGCATGATAACTCACCAAGGCCTTCCCTATGCTCAAATAAATATGCATTATGCACTCCCCTTTTTTTTTTTCTAGAGAGTCGTTAATGACACCCAAAACTTCCTTTTCCACGTCCCTTCTCCATACACACACCACTTTAAGTAAAGAAATTACCAAATTATTTCTCTACACACCCATTTTTTTCCAAATTACCCAAACCTCTCTGTAAGTCCTTGGGATCCTTACCCTAGAGGGGGGGGTGAATAGGGTGAGCTACAACTAGTGACCAATTATGAACAATTTTAACTTCTTTAAATTAACTAGTCACTTGTGATGATTAACAAACAAAATGCGGAAGCTTAAACAAATACAATCATCACAATGCAATCACCACAACACAAGATTTATAGTGGTTCGGCCTCAATGCCTACATCCACTACCGGCTTGTGTTCCTCACACCCCACCGGATTTCCACTATGTATGCTTTTCAATAGGCTAAGCAATAACCTTTACAACTATGCTTTTCTAGGCTAAGCAATAACCTCTTACAATTATGCTTTTCTAGGCTAAGCAATAACCTCTTACAATTATGCTTTTCTAGGCTAAGCAATAACCTTTACATTATGCTTTTCAAGGCTAAGCAATAACCTCTTCAACCAAAAGGTTGGTTATCTCTCTAAGTAGTGTCTATAATACACTTGATGGAGATTACAATTTTGGCTCATATAAATTGCCTCTAAATAGGCGGATATGAAAGTGAAAAACTAATTCATGCAAACACTATATGAATGCAAAGATGTATGTTCAAAGTGTATGCATGATGTCCTCAATCAATTTGAAAATAAAAGCTCATAAATGTATGCCAAAGGCTTTTGAAAGTTTTAGCTCAAAATATTTATGATTGAGGAAATGCTAATCACATGTTAAAAACAACTTGTAAAAGAAATACTTATCTATTCCAAACAAGTTGTGAAATTCTAAGAGCGAACATGTGATGCATAAGGATTTCAATCAAATTAACAATGTAGCTCAATGTATGCTTAAAGTATTTGAAAGTGTAAAACATACAAATATATTTGATTGAAATAAAGGGTCAAAACACATGTATTTAAAAAGACAACTTTGAAAATGATTTACCAATCAATGTTTAAACAAGTTGTAAAACTTTAAAACCAAATACATGTGATTTATAAAGTTGTTGAATCCAAAACATAAGATAGATTTGAAAGAGATTTTCTTATGATGAAAAACAACAACCAAAGATTCAATCAAGTATAGGAATCATGTTACATATGATTTCAAAGATGATTCCAAAACAAGATTCACATAGATATACCAATTAGAGTCCTACTTGATTTGAATCATAGTGGTGCATCCAAAACAATGAATCAATTCAAAAACATAAATATGTTAAGGACACAACAAATCATAGTTTAGCATGCTAACAAAGATTTACCAATAAATAGAACAAAGCATGAAAACATATTATTAGGAAAAGCAAGCTTACTTAGTGATTTAACTTCATTAATTCCAAGCTTTAGCTTTCCTAATGACCCTTAGAATTCCCTAGCTCATTCCCCTTTGTTTGGCCTCAAAACACCTCAAGAAGGGCCACTTAATTCCTCAAAATTTTCAAGGAATGAACTAGTATTTATAGTCAAAAAGTGACTTTCTGCGTGTCCCCGGTCGACCCCCTTAACTGCCCGGTCGACCTACCCTTCAACGGTCATAAAACTGACCGTTTGGAAAACTGCCAACGGACACTTTCTCGGTCGACCTGCAGTGTCTTCGGTCGATCGGGTCCATGGGCTCGGTCGACCGGCCACACTGCGGGTCGACCGGGTCCCCTGGACCAATTCCGCTAAAAATTGCATTTTTAAAGATATTTATTGTGGGGACTTTTGGGGCCAATAATCAAGCTTGAAATCATGTTTTAAATCATTATAAGAGGTTTAAAAACATGAAACATAAAAAGCCTAAAAATGATTTGAAACTTTAAAATCAAAGGCTAGCTTGATTTGTAAAAAATCTTTTCAAAATCAATTGCATCCAAGATAAAAATAAAATCATGCATGAAACATAAGATTTACATGATTTAAAAACAATGCAAGTATAAAACAAGATTTCAAGTTATTTTAAATCAATGCTTATGTGAAAATTCAAATGATGATTAAAACCATAATGCATCCATCAAATTGCAAACACAAAATCCCTAACAATCTCCCCCTTTGCAATTTGATGGCAACTCACTCAACACTGAATTTTCACACTAAGTCTTCAGCTCCCCCTTAGCTGGACAAGTCTTGAAATCTCTTGGATGCTTCTTTGACTTAGCTTGGGCTCTTGTTCTTTTTCTTCATTCTTGATGCTTGGAGCTTGATCATTCTTCAAGCTTTCATTTCTTCTTAGCCAAGCAACTTCTTTAACTCCCAAGCTTAGTCTTCTATCAACTCTCCCCCTTTGACCATGCACTCTCTCTCTCTCTTTGGCAAGATATGCATCTTCTCCCCCTTTGGAAGATAATACAAAATCTCCCCTTAGATAAATTGACAATATTCTCCCCTTTTGACATCTAGAATATTCTCCCCCTTTGACATTAAATTGCAAAGGTACCTACACACATGACATAAGGAAAATACCTTTTAGTAGCACCTGTTAACGAAAGAAATCGAAAATGAAATATATAACAGGTATCATGTATGGTAGTAGTCTAAGGGTATAAAGCCAATTCAATGGTGAATTTGATCAAAACTAATACTTCCTATGAAGGTTTATACTCCCCCTCAATCCATTCTCTCCTTTCGTCAAACTTTTGACAAAGATTTAACTATTTGGTTCAAGAAGAAGATGGTTTTACCAATTGAGGGTAAACTTCAAGGAAAGGATTAGATTCATTTAACTATAGAGCTCAATATGATCAAATTACCAAGATTAAGAGCAAGGTCATGGAGAAAAGCAACCATGGATACCAATTGGAATAAAGAATACCAATTGAGATTAAAGGATATTACTATTATCTCAATCACTCTAAAATGGAGTTAAAAATAATATAACTACTAGGATCAATCCAAATTAGAGCTATCCATGATGTTATGGGGTTTATTCAACATAGCATCAATCAATATACCTATGAAAAACATATGCTATGTAAATTTTGAAATCATTTCATCCAATCGAAAAATATGACTATTATGTGCACAAGATGAATGAAATGAAGTTCAAACATGAAGCCTACCTCAACCATTAACCAACCAAGATTATTAACACATAAACATGGTGGTCATAAGATTTACCTATATGAGCATGAGAGGAGGCAAACATGAAAGATTATGATGCTAATGGAATGTGACATGGAATAAAGATATATTACTTATCAAGTTCAATCCAATGTACACAAGGTTTATCACAATCTCAAGATATCAATTGAATATGACAACAATCGAAAATTAAACTAATTGAAACCAATTGAATATGAAACATGATTAAGAGCATAGATGTGACAAACACTTTCCATCAAGCAACATAAATGGTAAATCATCACTTTAAAGATATAGTAACTTAGTGAGCATAGTGATGAACATTTTAAATTGCATGAAATGAAATGTCTTTAGGTGGTACATGCAATTTGAAAATTGAAAAACCATATGAACTCAACATGAAGGAAATCCATCAAAAATAGATATGCCTATGAGATACAAATAATGGATTTTGATGAGGGTCTCATATGATCATAAATATGATATTGAAAAAAATGCACAAGCGATATTACTATGAAATTATGCATAAAACAATATCACAACCATCCATCTATAGCAAAGCGTATGAAGTACAAAGGATGGATTTGAGAGTTCTAGTATGGTATCCACAAATGGAACTTAAGAGCACAACCATACATGGAACTATTTGACATTTGCATAGAGAGGATCAATTACAATCAAGATCTAACTCATACCATATCATCAACAAAGAATATAACTATGCATGCACAAGTAGGTATGAAGTTAGAACGATGTCATGGATCGCATATAGATGAAAATGGATCTCATATAAGGTATACCTATGAAGAACAATGGTTTAATTCAAATTCATCTAAAATGATCCATTAATCTATCATGTAAAATCTCCACTCTTAGCAAATGTAGTATGCTTACAATGCAATGGAAAATGGATATGAGGATCATACCAAATGAACTTAGCACACAAAATCACATATGTACTTAAGAAGCTCAAATGATCATGAAACAAAAAGATTTTACTATAAAGCATAAACAACATCAATTTGCACTAATGAAACGATATACAAAGTTAGGCACAAACATGCAAATCAATGACATCATACCCAACCACACAAAGTAAGACATAACAACAAAGTCAATTTGCATTTGAAAGAATGTAACTTTGTTGAGCAAAGATGCAAATTGCTTGTAAAATGTATTTCCTTCTAAATGAAATAAACATAAGCACAAGGAAATAAACTCATGGAAAATGCTTCAATAAATATAACTAATAAAGCTTAGAACATTTTCCAAAGATCTTTAATTCACTCCAATATTCAAAATCCAACAATGAAACATTTATTAAATTATGATCAAGTGACTTTGAAAAACATGAAGTGAACTAATCTCAATTTGTAATCAAGGATATAAATACAAATGCTCATACAAATTGATTACATATTTTCCATACCAAAAGATATAACTTGTAAGTTCATGGAAAATCTAAATTGATTTGAATCATTTGTTTTACAAAATAATCTAACTATAATATCCAAACAAATGATTTTCCAACATCAAATGATCATGAAACATCTAGCTAAGAAAGCTTTTGTAATCACAATCAATTGATGATCATCAAATAGAAATGCACTACAATAGTAATAACTATATGAGAACAAAATGCAAATCTATATGAGGATATTGCAATCAAATGATTTTGAAAACCAAGGATATAACTAAGAAAGTTCATGTAGACAAAATCAAATGATCACAAAGAAACATTGCATTTTAAGAGATGCGACTATGTAGAAATAAAATGCAAATGTAACATGACCAACAATTAGATATGACTAAAAAGAAATAGGTTGGTCTAGCGAGGTTCAAGGCCTTAAGGTTAGTCTAATTGTCTACCTTTGAAGATTCACTTAAGGTCTTGATAAGGTTGTCCTTGAGGGTTTACTTTGAGGTCCCACCAACTCTTGGAGTTTTAACTTGAAAAAGTTTTAGAGTGGTGAGATTGAATCTTAGGGGAAATCAAGAGCTAGGAAAGAAAATTCATTTTCAACCATAGTAGAAATCATTCTAATGATATGCAATAAAACACAACTCTAGGGTTCAAATCTAGATTTAAGCAAATATGGATCAACTCCGGGTGTTTAAGCCCTAAATGGAGTAACCTTGCTCTGATACCACTTGTAAGTCCTTGGGATCCTTACCCTAGAGGGGGGGTGAATAGGGTGAGCTACAACTAGTGACCAATTATGAACAATTTTAACTTCTTTAAATTAACTAGTCACTTGTGATGATTAACAAACAAAATGCGGAAGCTTAAACAAATACAATCATCACAATGCAATCACCACAACACAAGATTTATAGTGGTTCGGCCTCAATGCCTACATCCACTACCGGCTTGTGTTCCTCACACCCCACCGGATTTCCACTATGTATGCTTTTCAATAGGCTAAGCAATAACCTTTACAACTATGCTTTTCTAGGCTAAGCAATAACCTCTTACAATTATGCTTTTCTAGGCTAAGCAATAACCTCTTACAATTATGCTTTTCTAGGCTAAGCAATAACCTTTACATTATGCTTTTCAAGGCTAAGCAATAACCTCTTCAACCAAAAAGGTTGGTTATCTCTCTAAGTAGTGTCTATAATACACTTGATGGAGATTACAATTTTGGCTCATATAAATTGCCTCTAAATAGGCGGATATGAAAGTGAAAAACTAATTCATGCAAACACTATATGAATGCAAAGATGTATGTTCAAAGTGTATGCATGATGTCCTCAATCAATTTGAAAATAAAAGCTCATAAATGTATGCCAAAGGCTTTTGAAAGTTTTAGCTCAAAATATTTATGATTGAGGAAATGCTAATCACATGTTAAAAACAACTTGTAAAAGAAATACTTATCTATTCCAAACAAGTTGTGAAATTCTAAGAGCAAACATGTGATGCATAAGGATTTCAATCAAATTAACAATGTAGCTCAATGTATGCTTAAAGTATTTGAAAGTGTAAAACATACAAATATATTTGATTGAAATAAAGGGTCAAAACACATGTATTTACAAAGACAACTTTGAAAATGATTTACCAATCAATGTTTAAACAAGTTGTAAAACTTTAAAACCAAATATATGTGATTTATAAAGTTGTTGAATCCAAAACATAAGATAGATTTGAAAAAGATTTTCTTATGATGAAAAACAACAACCAAAGATTCAATCAAGTATAGGAATCATGTTACATATGATTTCAAAGATGATTCCAAAACAAGATTCACATAGATATACCAATTAGAGTCCTACTTGATTTGAATCATGGTGGTGCATCCAAAACAATGAATCAATTCAAAAACATAAATATGTTAAGGACACAACAAATCATAGTTTAGCATGCTAACAAAGATTTACCAATAAATAGAACAAAGCATGAAAACATATGATTAGGAAAAGCAAGCTTACTTAGTGATTTAACTTCATTAATCCTAAGCTTTAGCTTTCCTAATGACCCTTAGAATTCCCTAGCTCATTCCCCTTTGTTTGGCCTCAAAACACCTCAAGAAGGGCTACTTAATTCCTCAAAATTTTCAAGGAATGAACTAGTATTTATAGTCAAAAAGTGACTTTCTGCGTGTCCCCGGTCGACCCCCTTAACTGCCCGGTCGACCTACCCTTCAACGGTCATAAAACTAACCGTTTGGAAAACTGCCAACGGACACTTTCTCGGTCGACCTGCAGTGTCTTCGGTCGACCGGGTCCATGGGCTCGGTCGACCGGCCACACTGCGGGTCGACCGGGTCCCCTGGACCAATTCCCCTAAAAATTACATTTTTAAAGATATTTATTGTGGGGACTTTTGGGGCCAATAAATCAAGCTTGAAATCATGTTTTAAATCATTGTAAGAGGTTTAAAAACATGAAACATAAAAAGCCTAAAAATGATTTGAAACTTTAAAATCAAAGGCTAGCTTGATTTGTAAAAAATCTTTTCAAAATCAATTGCATCCAAGATAAAAATAAAATCATGCATGAAACATAAGATTTACATGATTTAAAAACAATGCAAGTATAAAACAAGATTTCAAGTTATTTTAAATCAATGCTTATGTGAAAATTCAAATGATGATTAAAACGATAATGCATCCATCAAATTGCAAACACAAAATCCCTAACACTCTCCACCCTCAATTTCTCTATACAGTCCCCTTCTTCCCCCCTCACTCTCATCCTATCCCCTCTCCCTCTCTTCCTTCTCCCGGTCTCTCTCCCTCTCCCTGCCCTCCGCCTGCCGCCTGCTCTCCCTCTCCCTCTCTCCCTGTCCATGCCCGCCTTCGCCCACCGCCTTCTCTCCCTCTCCATGTCCCCCTCAGGTGGTGCTGTTGGAGGGGGCGGTGGTGGCTGAGTTGAGAGAGGGTGAATATAGGGAGAAATTGGGGGTAGATATGACAGTAGGAATGATGTTTTTTTGATAATTTCACAGATGGATATATTGGTCTTAAAATAAAGGGATGTAGAAAAAGAAGTTGTGGGTGTGGCATAGTAGCTCTCTTTTTTTAACTTTTCTTTTTCTTTACCCTTTATTGAGCCTACAATGCAGGACGCCTTAAGTTTGGCGCTTGGAACATTTTAAATTCTTGCATGCCCATTAAGTTGTGATTAGATTTTGAGTTTTTGATATCTTAATTCAAAATATCTCACAACTTAGCGCAACACAGAATGTAAAAAACCTTCTTCACCTCAGGCGATATCATCAGTTATCGACAATAAAAATTAAATTTTTACCAAAAAAATTATAAAGAATTTGCCTAAATGCTAATCAGTGATAGAAATTTGAATTTTTACCAAAACAAGATAATCGGATCTTAGAAAAAACTTATTGACTAAAGTACCATAGTTTGCGATATCGTAACCTAGGTTCACTATCTGCCTCACCATAACTCTCCTTTTCCCCTTTTATTACTCAAGGAACCCTGACCCCTGTCATGTAATTAATGAATTAACGAAATGGATGGTCCACACCTTAGGTGATAGAATCTGAACCTTTTCATTTCATCCTTCTTACAATTGATGGGTTGATCAACTGCAATCATATCCAGGCACATCCCACCCATGTAATTATCCCCTTATTTAAATGTTTGAACGGAGGAGGAGAAGTGAGCCTCATCATAAGAAAAGAAGAATAGTAGTTCTCTGAAGGCACCCAACTAGAGGATCCCCACTTAACCAAGGAGACAGACGTTTCAATTCAAGTTTTATTTGGTAATGATAAGTGGTTTTGTCAGAGACATTTTATAGAGAAAACTATAGGCTCCTAATTGGAGTTCTTTCTTCTTTTTTCATGGTGTAGAGCAAAATATGGAGCCTGCAATTGATTGCAAATGGCAAGAATGTGATTAGATTGTGCAAAACCCACCTTGAGCAGTAGCAGGGCCTACCTTTGATTCGGATAACTCTACGATCTCGGCCGTTACTTAATCCGAGTGTGGGTGACTTTTTGACTTCTTTTTTTAAATTCAAGGGGAGAATTTTAAAATTGTATATTTTTGATATTATATCGAATGAATAGAGGCTTTACTCCACTTCGCCTATAGTCTCAAATTATAGACGCATTACTTGCAAGGCCGGCTCACCATATAAGCAGGTGAAGCAAGTGGTGGGGGCCTCACCGTGAGGGGACCGTATAATTTTGTAGGCCTGGGTCGGGTTTTCTTCCCACTTCTAAAGCCGAATCCCAATTCCCAAGCCCAATTCATAATTATCTACAACTCAACGGTAATAACACACAGTTGAATACATTAACTATACAAGATTATCGAATAAAAAGAAACGCATTAACCATCTGCAACTCTTGTTCTCCACAACCCGGTGCAAAAAAAAAAAAAAAAAAATGCTTCTCATCTGCCACACAGTTTTTAACCTATGAAACAATATCGTTCATGGAAATCAGTAAGTGATATTTCTCTTACTTAACAATTGTTTTTAGCAATTTCTATTTGATTGTCTTATGTGTTATGTTCATACATGGGTTAGTTTGTTCACTGGAACAATCATTTGGGTTTGGGTTAGTTTGTTCACTGGTACATGCCCTTTTTTCATTTTCTTTTCTTTTTTTGGAAAGAGCTTTGTTATCATGTTAATGGTACTAATTCAACAGGCCTTTAGACATCAGATTATGATTTTTAGAATATATTTTTATTTAATTAATTATGCTTTAAATTTTATATCATGATACATTTGAAAACCAAAACCAGAGAAGATAAACGAAGAAGAAGCACAGAAGCATAGGTATTAAGTCCGTTTTTAAAAGTATAAAATCTCATTGGGAATCATCTGAAATGAATTCAAATGAACCCGAGCTAGAAAAAAAAATCGATCACAATTTGACCCGTTTTCTAATGAAACTGAAATCATCGAAAAATTCCATCATTGAAAATTTTTCATAAAATCAGAATTACAAATAAGTCCTTTTTTTTATAGATAATACATTTTTTTCATAAAATAACATTTTAAATCAATATGTCTCCAAAACAAGAAATGTCCAACACAATTTCATTGATACCAATAATTTCATATTATCTTATCATATAATTAATCTAACACATTAATCAATACTAATTAATAACTAATCATGCTTAATAAAATTAATCCCAGAGAGAGAGGAAGTGGGCATAAAGAACTCTATCAAAGAAAGAGAGCAGTAATTATAAAGTAATTTCATTAAAAGATAAAAGGATAGTATATAGTATATAAACTTGAGAAGAAAATTTTGGAAAACGTTGAATACAAAAACTTAATCAATAAGTTTGCATCACAAAATGCAAGAAATGTTAAATTCAATTAAAAAAAAAAAGAATCCCTCAACAAGTTCCAAAAAAAACAAAAACCCTCTAAAAAAAAAATAAAAAAAATTCAATTTTTTTTTTTTTAAGTGCGCCAATGTATTACTCATAGTGTACATTGTCGGTCCCAAGTCCGAATCAAGGACGAGGGTTTTTTCATATCACACATAAAAATTAGGGACCTGATTTATACTTTTACTTTGAGGCCACGTATTGTCCTGAGACGCCCTTATTACTTAGATGAACTAGCAACCTCCCAAGGGAGACAGGCATTCTGAAACTACCTGTGCATCACGACATATATAGATTATAGAGTGGTGGGACACCAGGTGGAATCGTTCTAATCATTGAGGAGTGGATACAGTGGGATCATTATGAGACTATGGTCAAGTTGTCGGCTCTTCTATGTAGTGATTTGTGAATAAAATATTTTCGTCATTGCTCTCATGCACAAAGATGAAGAGATCTAGGATCTAGCAATCTGAGAACCACACGTATGCAGGGAGGAATGTGAGGAACTTGTCATAGCTTAGTTAGTAATAGGGTTTCTTGACTAGGAGGGGAAAAAGAAGAGTTTGGGTGAGGCAGGTTGTAAATTAATACGGGCACTTTAGAAAAAAAAAAAAAGTTTCATGGGATTCAATTATCTTGTTTTGGCAAAAATCCAAATCCCTATTAATAATAAGTATTTATTATAATTATTTTAAACTTTTTGATAAAAACCCCATAAGAGTATAGCTTTGTAGATATTATTATAGAATAGTTTTTTTTTTTTTTTATATATTGAATCACCTGACTCAAAATTTAACATTATCTCTATTCACAAGTCTAACATTCCATCTTCACCCACAATATTCCACTTTCATTCTGTAAATATTCACAACCTTCCAAAGGAAAGAGAAAAAAAACCAACAAAAGAGAAGATGAAGATGGAAAGCTATGGGGCTAAACAAAAAGAAAGCAAATAAAAGATAAATAACAGAATCCAGGGCGGGGACCATTGAGGAAGCATGGAATGGTTGGGGGAGATGGGTGGAAAATGTAAGCAAGAAAGGAGTTTTTTTTGTTAGAGATTTATGTCTGATAGATGGTGAGATTGCTGGAAAATCCATTGATATTGCCCAATAAGTGCCAAAAAAAAAACTCGAGAAAAAAAAAGCAGAAAATTTGGCTAGAGGTCGTCACGCGTTAATATAAAATGCTTGGTCCCTCCATCATTGAATACAAGTACAAGGTTTTTTTTTCTTGTAAAAACCCCAATTCAAGTTAGGACATGGAATACCTGAACTCACACACACCTAGGGTTGTAAATGGGTACCCGATTCTCCGATTACCCGAAGGTTCCGACCCGTTAGGATCCAGGTCTGGGTCCTTATTTTGGTCCCGATAAGAAAATGGTTCCGGTTCCGGATCCTTTTTTTGGAACCGATACCTAAACGGTTCCGGTTCCGGATCCACAGTGGCTCAGACCCGTGGACCCGGGACCCGACCCAATAAGTACTAACATAAGGTAACTTTATTATGTGAGAAGAGAACCCTTTTTACTTTTCTACTTTTCTACATTAGGGTTTTCTACTTTTCTACATCTCATTGTATGTTTGGATGTGATTTCTGAGTTTTTAGTTAAAAGTGTCTGTTATTGATGGACAAAATGTCACATTAGTGTTTGTAGGTACGTGATCCAATTGAAATGTGAAAAAAGTATAATTTTTTTAAAGAAAAATACAGGTATTAGTCTAGACCCGGAACCGGAACCAGACCCGCCTCACAAACGGTTCCGGTTCCGGTTCCGGTTCCGGTTCCGGTTCTGGTTCCCATTATTCTTAACAGTTTCGATTCCGGTTCCGGTTCCCTTTCTTAGAAAACGGTTCCGGTTCCGGTTCCGGTTCCACTCTGGACTCGGACCGGAACCGACCCGTTTACAACCCTACACACACCCATGTAAGAAAAGTTTTATTTTTCAAGGAAAAAAAGTCCATCTTTCTTTGAATATCATCTATTTACACTAACGATATTAGTATTTTTAGCAATCTTTGATATAACTATATCTTTGAAGGACTCTCAATACTTTCTCAATCTAATTTGAATGAATCTACTAAAGAGAAAAGCCAGAAACCACTAATTGTTGTCTGTGGAAGGCCTTTTGTCATAAGATTTAGATCCTTGATACAAGTATTAATAATCTAACAGTTACATCATCAGCTGGAAAATATGAAACTAAAAAACTAATGAAGGAAAAGGGTGTGTTGGGAGCTCTGCAGCCGAGAACTTTTCCTTAAAGAGCTACTCCATCAAGAGATAACAAAAAATTATATAAGAGTCACATTATAATATATTAAAGTCAGGGGTTTTGGCTTTATTCTTGGCTATCAATTGTAATTTTGATCGACAATTATCCCGTTTCGCTATCAATTGTAATTTTAATCGACAATTATCCCGTTTTAGTTCAAATGTTCCACATTCTCTCCCCACTACTTATCTCATACAACTACCTTCTTATTTTTTTATCTCATCAAACTACTTACATTTACTTTTCACTTTTTAAAGCTCCAATTCTTCCATTCTATAAAAACTCTCGTGCTACCCCATCTCTTCTGATTCCCTTTCAGCCCTGATTTTCCTATTTCCATCTTGCCTTATTGAAAGATGAAAGCTCATAACCTTTTCATTGTATGAGCATTTTAATTTGCAGAGCATGAAACTGAGCACAGGTTACTGTGCTAGTCTCTGCTTACACTGGAAGTAATGAAACAAACCCACATAATAAATGGCCTCCTAAATTTTAAAATAATATGAATCAGGTATCAAGAATTACTATTTCCCAATAAACCAATAGAATTCTACTTGAAAAGAAAAACCAAATAAAAGACATCAAATATAATTAAGCAAATAAGAAGTCTCTATACATGCTCTGGTATTTTAATTAAAAAAAAAAAAAAAAACAACAGTGAGAGACCACACCTGCTAGTCTCACTGCTATGATCTAATATAGCATGTCATTAAAACACTGGGCAACCTTTAGCTACTATCCCAGGGGCAGTGGGACAATGGGCCAGAGGGCAATGGTCATCCACCTGTAATATAGCATGTCATTAAAACACTGGGCAACCTTTAGCTACTATCCCAGGGGCAGTGGGACAATGAGCCAGAGGGCAATGGTCATCCACCTGTAATATAGCATGTCATTAAATCACTGGGCAACCTTTAGCTACTATCCCAGGGGCAGTGGGACAATGAGCCAGAGGGCAATGGTCATCCACCTGTAAGCCCCACCAGGATACCCCAAATACATCTTTAAAATTTAGAGAATAGACAATGATGCCCATGAAAGCAATCCCAGCATCTAGCCCAGCTGATAGAACATAATTGTGCCTGGCCCACCATTGCTTGAACCTCCTGTAGATAACAAAATTGAAGATGAAGCCTACTGCACCCCAACACAAGTAGTTCACTGCTCTTGCAGGGGGCATGGATGCTGTAGCCCCTAATATGATGGGGACATTGATTAGCCTAATCCACTTAGCCCTTGGGAACATGCGGGAGAGACCCCATACCAGTATTGGCAATAGAAAACCAATGAGGAAGAACCAGTTCATCTTGGAGTACAGACCAAGGTCTGCGAACATGCGACGAGGACCTACAACACCCCAAATGATGGACGCATTGTAGAACACCCGGGACAAGTCCAGGGACTCCCCACCGGGAGTTTCTCTGGGTCGCAGATGTTCTCGACTGTGGTTAGGAGCCACCATGAAGTGCCAAAGTAGACCGATGTTGAGATAATTGTGCCCACTAACTGTATCAATCAAGAAAACCAATGTCCAAGTATTTGAGACATATCAAACAGGTAAGAAAGTATAAAGAGATGTCATGATCAAACAGGTAAGAGTGTGCTCTACAGAGTTCAAGGTGGCAGGTATCAAACAGGAAGGGAACTGGTTTGCATTACCTAAACAACAAACATGGACCTTGGAGGAATCTTCATGTAGTGCCCAAGCTTGAAATCTTGGAGGAAGCCCATCGCCTGTGCCATACTGATATAACCATAAGTCTTGAAAGCTACTGTGTGGGGGTGTTTTCACTAAGCCAAGATCAGCACTAACCCAGGCCTCCAGACAGCAGACAGAACGATTATGCCTCCCCTAGGCCAAGGGTGACCGCGGCTGAAGGACCGCAGCATTCGCCGAGGTGGGAGCTCCCGAAGTCGGACCTATCCGACTTCGGCATCGACCCCGGCAACGCGGATTTGACAGAGATTGATGGGACCAGCGACAGAACAACGGCGCATGCTAAGGCATGCCCTGCAAATGATCATTACTGACAAAACGGTGCGTACAGGACACGTGCGCCCCCAGGGCATGGCTCCGGGCCAGGCCTGATGGGACCTGGCCCAAAAGTCAGAACCGCCGCCTGACCCAGCGAGCCTAGCATTTAATGAAGCATGGGTCAGCATTTAATGCCTTATGGGCTGAATGGACGCAGTCACTCGAGTGGCCGGCCCAGTCTTGGAACTCGCCCACAATAGTCAACCCCATCGCCTATAAATAGCGCATCCACTTCCTTCCTAAAGGTACGCAATCGAGAATACACACTATCACTCTGCGATTTCCTCTCCATCTCCCTTGTTCGTTCACTGAACTAACTTAAGCATCGGAGAGCCTTGCGCTGCCTGCAGCCAGGGTCCTCTGACGTATTTTCCTCTCTTCCTCCTCAGGTCCAGTCGGAGCCACGGCAGTCTTCATCCAAACCACCCGAATCAAGGATCCTAATCCCTGCTTTAAAGTCCTTAATTTTTAGGCACTTACAATTGGCGCCGTCTGTGGGGAAGTACTAACCCATACCCCAAAACCTTTCTCAAAACCTTTCCCAAAACCCTTTTCAATCACCATGGCTCCGAGAAACAAGAGAGGCGCAGAGCACCCGAATTCCCTCCCCGCAGGGCCGTTGGTTCTCCCTGGGCCATTGCCCTACGCATCGAGGGAGGCCGCAGAGGTAGAAAGCTACCACACCGAGTCCGCGTCGTCCCCGCTAGAGGTGGAGGATCCACCGCGGCTGAACGCTCCCCTTCAGGAGCGCTTCTCGAAGGGCAAGACTCCGGCAGCGGCAGGGTCACACCGATCCGGGCGCCACTCGGACCGTGGAGGCGACAGAGCCGACCCCGCTCAAGCCGCAATCAGGGCTCAGAATCTCGCCCTCCAGGAGAAAGACGATCTTATCCGCCAGCTTAGGCAGCAGCTCCGAGAGAAGGAAGTAGTCCCCGGGGGCGGTGATCCCATAGGCAGGAAGGATCCCGTCACCGGCAAAGACCTAAGGGAGCATCTAAACAACAAGAGTTGCGAGCGGAGTCACGTCGGGAGTTCCTACCATAACCACGAGGACAGGGGATCAGTGCCGAGATCGGAGGCGGCAGATCAGCAGGCTCTGATCGACCGCCTGGTCAAGCAGGCCATCCAGAACACCCTGAAGGAGGCAGGGCTCGCCCAAAGCCAGCCAGACCTCCCCGACTTCGCTGGCCTCGACTCGTCACCCTTCTCCAGAGAGATAATCGAATACCCCCTCCCTAAGAAGTTCAGCGTTCCGAGGTTCGTCCTCTACGACGGAACCTCGGATCCAGCAGCACATTTCCGCCATTTCACCCAAAAACTGTCCGTCTGGGGCGACGTTGGGCACCTCAATTGCAGGGTCTTCTCCTCCAGCCTGGGGGACCTACCCCTCAAATGGTTCTGTGCGCTCCCCGAAGGATCGATCACGAGCTGGGCCCAGTTGCGGGACTCCTTCCTCGGGAAATTCCAGGCGCATAGAGTCATTCCCAAGACCGACAGCGACATCATGGCCCTCAGAATGAGGTGGAGTGAAAGCATCACTCAGTTTGCCAAAAGATTCTGGACGGTTTACAGTCAAATCGACAACTCCTCCGAAGATGTCGCGATCAAGTCCTTCCAGCACGCCCACCTGCCAGGATGCGAGCTTCGAAAGGAGCTCGTCCGAAACCCTGTTCTCTCTGTAACAGCCCTCATGGCAATGGTGAACAAGTACATCGAGCAAGAGGAGGACGAAGCGCGGGCCAACGAAAGCTTTGGCGTTTCTAGGGGCAAGTCTCGGAACGAGAGCCGTCCTCGGCAGGAGGATCGATCTCGGCGAGAGGATCGAGCCTCTGGGGGGGAGAAGAGGACCTACCGCAGAGAAGAAACAAGCCGAGACCACCACTCAGGTGGCCAGACATCGGCCCCGACCCGCGTTCCGGGAGGAGGCAAGAGACATAGACCGTCCTACTCTTCGCGCGAGAGGGTCAATACGGTTATCAAAGAGCCGATTCACCAGATATTGGAAAAGATTCAGGGAAAGCCATACTTTAAATGACCATTTCCTATGAAGAGCGATCCCTCCACGAGGGATCAGACGAAGTTCTGCGCTTACCACAAGCAGAACGGGCACAACACTGAGGGCTGTTACTCCCTCAAGGATCATCTCGAGAGGCTCGTCAAGGACGGGCACCTGAAAGAGTACTACAAGGCAGCAGGCAGCGGGAGCAACGACCGACCTCGGCGCCGAACTGAGGAGAATCACGACAGCGACGGGTCGGAGAGGATCATAAGCGTCATCCACCTGGCCCCTACCAAGCATAGCAGTGGTCAAGCCCGCGCCGAGGCCAGGAG
This sequence comes from Litsea cubeba, assembly GCA_012931725.1. Lineage (NCBI taxonomy): Eukaryota > Viridiplantae > Streptophyta > Magnoliopsida > Laurales > Lauraceae > Litsea > Litsea cubeba. The sequence continues at coordinate 35,015,319 of CM022946.1, forward strand.
GGCCTCCCGTGGGAAACAGGTCATGTCGGCCGAGCTCGGGCCATCCTCTAAAAAGGCTCGCAAAGAGAGGCCGAAGATCTGGTTCTCAGACGAGGACCTGAAAGGGGTTCAGCTCCCTCACAACGACCCGCTAATTATGACCCTGAAGTTGGGGAGTTGCAAGGTGCAGAGGATCCTCGTCGACCCCGGCAGTTCGTCCGAGATCCTCTACTTCGACTGCTTTACTAAGATGGGGCTCACAGAAGAAGACCTCCAGGAGGCGCGGACCCCCCTGATAGGGTTCAGCGCAAAGCCCGTGTATCCCAAAGGGAGAGTCTCCCTCAAAGTCCAAGTCGGGGGCACGTCAGTGGTGGCTGACTTCCTCGTGGTAGACACGCCTTCTCCCTACAATGCCATCGTAGGGAGGAGCTGGCTACACCAAATAGAGGCCGTCCCTTCCTCCTACCACCAAAAACTCAAATTCCCTTTGGAAAGGGATGGCGGAGTTGAGATAGTCACGATCGACGGGGATCAGCAAATGGCCAAGCGTTGTATGATGGCCGTGGTGTCCGGCGAGGAAGAGCCGAAGCAAGTGCACATGGCAGAACTGGAAGCGGAGCTAGACAGGGTCGGCCGCGATCCAGGAGAGAAGAGTATCGAGGATCTCACCGAGGTCAGGATCGATCCCAGTGATCCTGAGAGGCACTTCCTTCTTGGGAGTCAGCTCGCCGAACAGGAGAGGTCCGAGCTGCTCAGTTTCCTGTTGCAAAGCAGAGACGTCTTCGCCTGGACCCCGCAGGAGATGCCAGGCGTGAACCCCGAGGTTATGAGCCACAGGCTAAATGTGGACCCCCAGGTCAAGCCAGTGGTTCAGAAGGCGAGAAGGTCCGGAATCGACCAGTCTGCAGCCGTGGTCGAAGAGGTGGAAAAACTGCTAGAAGCGAGCGCCATCAGAGAGGTCCAGTACCCAAAGTGGCTGGCAAACACCGTAGTAGTAAAGAAGAAGACCGAAAAATGGAGGGTCTGCGTCGACTTCACTGATCTCAATAGAGCATGTCCCAAAGACTGCTTCCCTCTCCCGAAGATCGACCAGATGATTGACGCCACTGCCGGTCACGAAAGGATGAGCTTTCTCGACGCCTACCGCGGTTATCATCAGATACCCATGTACGGACCGGATCAGGAGAAAACGGCGTTCATCACTCCTAGGGGAACCTATTGCTATAAGGTGATGCCGTTCGGTCTCAAAAATGCGGGGGCAACCTATCAGAGATTGGTCACCAAAATGTTCCAGGAGCACCTCGGCAAGACAGTCGAGGTATACATCGACGACATGGTCGTCAAATCCACCCAATCTCACAACCATCTGGCTGATCTCGGGCAAGTTTTCGATGTTCTCCGGAAGTTCGGGCTAAAGCTGAACGCCTCCAAATGCGCCTTCGGGGTTGGGTCCGGCAAATTTTTAGGGAGCCTCGTCACGCGACGGGGTATCGAAGCGAATCCGGACCAGATCTCCGCGATCCTGGGAATTCAGAGCCCGGCAACAACGAAGCAGGTCCAAAGGCTCACCGGCATGGCCGCTGCCCTCAACCGCTTCATCAGCAAGTCTTCTGACAAGTGCCGCCCTTTCTTTCAATTGCTAAAGAAGAACCTGAGGTTTGAGTGGACCCCAGAATGTGATTCGGCCCTCCAGGGACTCAAGGCCTACTTGGCCTCGCCTCCACTACTGTCAACCCCGAAGAAGGGCGAAACATTGTATCTATACCTAGCAGTCTCCAGCCATGCGGTGAGCTCAGTCCTGATCAGAGAAGATGAAGGGCAGCAAAAGCCCATCTACTATACAAGCAAGACCCTCCTCGACGCAGAAACCAGATACCTGCCAATGGAGAAACTCGCACTGGCCCTCGTCAGTGCCTCCCGGAAGCTCTCGCACTATTTCCAGGCCCACACGATAGTGGTGGTTACGGAGCACCAACTCAAGTCCGTCTTCCGGAAGGCCGACTTCTCTGGGCGAGTTTCGAGATGGGCCGTGGAGCTAGGGCAATACGATATCCAGTACCAGCCCCGAACAGCGATCAAAGCGCAGGTCTTGGCAGATTTCATCGTCGAGTTCACTTCTCCGAGTTCGGCGCCGAGCCCACTCGACCCCGAACTGGGGGGCAAGGGGCAGGATGGCCTAGTCCCGGAGACTGATTACGAGCAATCTCGGAACACCTTTCGAGATTCGGCTTGGAAGGTCTTCGTTGACGGGTCTTCCACCTCTAGAAGGGCCGGCGTCGGCGTAGTCCTCCAGTCTCCAGAAGGGCTAGTCATCGAGCAAGCCCTGACCCTTGACTTCTGAGCATCAAATAACGAGGCGGAATATGAAGCATTGCTGGCAGGGCTGAATAGTGCCAAGGTTCTCGGAGCTCAGCAGCTGGTGATCTACAGTGACTCGCAGTTGGTGACGAGCTAGCTCACTGGAGATTATCAGGCTCGCGACGACAGAATGGCGGCCTATTTAACCCTCGCCAAGAAACTCCTCTCCCAATTCCCGGAAGTAGAAGTCAAACAAATCGGCAGAGACTCTAACTCACACGCCGACGCACTCGCCAACTTGGCCTCCGCCGTCGAGGCTGGAAAAAAGAGGACTATAGAAGTGGGTTCACTAACATCGCCGAGTATAGAGCTCAGCCCACCACGGCAAGTCCTGTGTGCTGACCTCGGGCCCAGTTGGATGGATCCCATCATCGCGTACCTCAAGGACGACCAACTCCCCGAGGACAGAGCGCAAGCTCACAAGATCAGGCTCCGGGCAGCCCGGTTCTGGCTCTCTCCAGAAGGAAAGCTGTACAGGAAATCCTTCACGGGCCCTTATCTCCAGTGTGTCCACCCAAGCCGAGTTGAAGACTTCCTTTACGAAGTACATGAAGGCATCTGCGGAAGTCACATCGGAGGAAGGTCACTAGCATACCGGGCTATAAGCCAAGGATACTGGTGGCCATACATGCAAAAGGACGCACAGATGTACGCTATGAAGTGCGAAAAGTGCCAGAAATTCTCGCACAACCTCCATAAACCTGCACAGGATCTGAGCCCACTCTCCAGCCCATGGCCTTTTGCTCAGTGGGGGCTGGACATTGTGGGACCCCTCCACCGAGCTCCGGGGAATAAAAGGTGGCTGATAGTGGCCACCGACTATTTCACCAAGTGGATCGAGGCGGAAGCATTATCTTCCATCACGGAACGGGACTCCAAGAGCTTCGTATGGAAGAACATCGTCACAAGGTTCGGCATCCCTCGAGTCTTGGTCTCGGACAACGGGACCCAGTTCGACTCCAGCCTCTTCAAAAACTTTTGCAAGGAACTCGGCATCAGGAATTACTATTCGACTCCGGCATATCCCCAGAGCAATGGCCAAGCTGAAATCTCCAACAAAGTGGTCTTGGATGGGCTCAAGAAGAGGCTCGATGGGGCCAAAGGAAGGTGGGTGGAAGAACTGCCCAGTGTGTTATGGGCCTACAGAACCACTCCGAGACGCTCCACGTCAGAAACCCCTTTCTCCTTGGCATACGGAATGGAAGCCGTGATCCCTCTTGAAATCGGCCTTCCAACGCTCAGATCTGAACTCTTTGACCAGGTCCAGAACGATAAAAACCTAACCTTGGGACTGGACCTGGCCGAAGAACGCAGAGAAGCTGCTTCCATCCGTTTAGCAGCCTATCAGCAACGGCTAGCAAGAGATTACAATCAGAAAGTTCGGGAAAGGAAGTTCTCCATCGGAGAACTGGTCCTGAAGAAGGCACTGCCCGCAGACAAGGATCCGAATAAGGGCAAGTTGGCCCCAAACTGGCGCGGTCCGTTCAAAGTAGTCTCGACCGCGGGACGCTCCGCGTATAAGCTTGAGGATATGAATGGGAAACTGCTGCCGCGGCCATGGAACGCGTCGCACCTCAAGAAATTTTACTTTTAAATGTATTCAGTTCATTCAAAATTAATGAAGGTCATTTCCTCTCAAGAAAGTTTCTCTTTGTGTTCTAAGAACGAAATCGTTCCAAGCAAAGACCGCGGCAACGACGCAATTCCCCAGTTCGGCAGAAGCTTCTCCATTTCGTGCGCATCTCGGCCCTCGTGCCAGACAGCCAGCACGGCCCCTGGTGACGAGCCAGGGGGACTTCTCCATTTCGTGCGCATCTCGGCCCTCGTGCCAGACAGCCAGCACGGCCCCTGGTGACGAGCCAGGGGGACTTCTCCATTTCGTGCGCGTCTCGGCCCTCGTGCCAGACAGCCAGCACGGCCCCTGGTGACGAGCCAGGGGGACTTCTCCATTTCGTGCGCGTCTAGGCCCTCGTGCCAGACAGCCAGCACGGCCCCTGGTGACGAGCCAGGGGGACTTCTCCATTTCGTGCGCGTCTCGGCCCTCGTGCCAGACGACTAGCACGACCCCTGGTGATCATTGCGCAATGACCCCAGGCACTCACCGAGCTCGTATACTTAAAAAGAAAAATGGTATCGCTCGCTCGCCATAACGCTCAGTCCCTCGACTAAAACTTACATCGCACTAGGCGCGGCTAATTACTAGTCCACGAAGTACGGTCTCGGCCATATAACCGAAAAGAAACACTTGGAAGCATTCAGACCAGACACAAGTACAAAGTCACGCAGACAGACATGAAGGAAGATTCTTTCATTCAATAAAGGTTCATTTTACATAAGAGGCGCGATGCGCCTAAACAAAAAATTACATCAAAAGAAAAAGGACTTCACGCGGTAGGAGGAGCTTCGGGTGCGGAAGCCGCGACGGGGTCCTCGACTGCAGCAGGCACCTCCGGCAATGCGGAGGGGAGTTCCGGTGTCGGCTGGGCAGCGGGGCCCGTCTCTGCGCCTTCGACGCCGTCCGAGCACGGATACTCATCCGGCCTGGCATAGGTAGGATGGTCGTGGGAGACGCCCATCTTGTCTAGAGCTGCCCTCCAGCCCATCTCCCAAGCCGAGACCCGAATATCGTTGACTTGCGCAGCGTACTCATCGCCCGCTGCGTCGACGCCATCCTGGAAGGCGAGTTTGACTTCGGCTTGGAGGGTGAGCTCTAGATCGGCCTTTTGGCTCTCCAGCCCCGCGATCGTCCTCTCCAGCTCGGCCTCCCTCCTTTTAGTCAGATCAAAAACCGACTTGAGCTTGTCAAGTTCGGCAAAAAGGGATCGGTGCGTGTCCTCGTACTCAGACACCTTCGCCCTCGCCTCCTCCAGGTCTTTCTTTTGCTGTTCGCATACAGCCTGGAGTCTTTTCACCTCGGCGTGGCACTTCTGGATACGAGACACCGAAACCTGAGCCATCTGGACGCTCTGCAAGGAAGCAGGAAATAACCAAGCAGGTTATCCACCAGTGAGCGAAAGCCATAACCAAATAGTAAATATTGAAAGACAAAATCAGACTTACACTCAGGTTGGCCTTCATCTGCGCGGCCAGGAGGGAGATGTCGTCCATTTTATCGTGGTTCTCCATGTCCCGCGGCAGGGCACAGGCGCTCCCCAGGCAGGCAACCACGGACGGTCCCCCCGAGAGGCGATCCTCCACCGACAACGGCCTCCCGGGCTGGATCATCAAGCTCGGCTTCCAAGGAGCGGGGTGAGCCCGCGTTCCCATGACAGGCCCGGACGATTCCCCCACCGAGCTCTCTACCCGGGCTCTCTTACGGGCTTGGTCGTCCACCTGCGTGGCCAAAATGGTGGAAGGACCAGGCGTCCCGCTCCCGGTCGCGGCAAGCGGCGTCGGCGTCCGGGAAGGCGGGGGCGCGGAAGATGATGAGGGCGCATTCGTCGGCGCGGGAGCACGAGAGGAAGAAGGCGCGCCCCGACCTTTGCCAGTCATTGGAACGGCCTTGAGGTTTCGCAGGACGGGCTTCGGGCTTGTCCGGTCCATTTCTCCCTCAGACTCTGAGTCGGACAGGATGATCCTTCCGATCGTCTCGGCGTTGTCCTCGGACCCTGAAGTGGACGCCTCAGAGTTGGTCGCAGAACGGTCCGCCGCGGTCCGGTCCTCGTCCGCTCTGGTCTCTCCCTCTACCTCCGCCGCGGCTTGCCTGCGATGAGCAATCAACTTCCTCTCCTTGTAGCCGCGGTACCTGGGCTCGTATCCTAGCAGTTTCCACGCGGACCTGTCACCGTGGCCGTGGTAACTCTCTAAAGCTCGGATCCAAGCTCTGTTCAGCTCCCAGCCTTCTCGGAAAGCGGCAGCTCTCCTCTGACGAACGCCTGCAAAGCAAACAAAGGACATCAGATCGGCAAGTACAAAGGGGGATGAAAAGTAAAAGGATGTACTCAGGGTTTAATTACTTGGAGGGGTGCCGTAGTGACGAGGGATCCTGAAATTTCTTGCCGAGATGGGCTCGTCGTCACCGAACTCCCAACCGCCAGTGACCATCAGGCGATCGTCCCCGGCATATTTATTGGAATCTTCTAAGGCCTGCACGAAGGGCCTCCGCCCCGACTTAACGCGGAGGTAGTACATGTCCTTCCCGGACTTGCAGATATCGTAGGCCTCCTCGATATCGTGGATGCCGAGACTGATGCCCAGAATTGTATTGAGCGCGTCCGTACCCATTACAATTTTGAAACTGTTAGGCATCAGTTGGCAGGGGCAGAGGTGCCATGCTCGGAGACAGTCCCTAAGCAGAGGGCGGAGGGGAAACCTAACCCCGCCCTCGATCACGGCAACCAGGGGGAACGGCATCCAGCCATCACAAAAATCCCCAAGGGCATAAGACATGACTGTAGCCGCCATGACCTGGACTCCTTCTGGTATACCATACCTAGCCCTAAGGTCAGCTAGGCCCCTCTCGGACTCTATCCAATGGCTATAGATGCCCATCTCTCAGGCGAAAGCGCTAGAAATATACTAGGGAGAAAGAAAGGACCCTAAAAACAGAGAAAACCCCCAAACAGAGAGAACCCTAGACCAGGCAGAGACCTAGAAAGCAGAACGGAACAGGGAAAGGGAGAATGAGACTTACGAGAAGGTCAAGATGCAGAACGGAGTCCTGGCAGTGAGAAGCCTAGAGATTCTCTGCAACAGCCTCTTTCGGCAGAGATGAAGGCAGGAAAGGAAGAATGAGGGCTCCAAAAGCGAAAGGAAGAAGAAGGCAAGGGAAAAGAAAGACAGAATGCAAGTAAAAAAGAAAGAAGAAGGGGCGAGCCCCTATTTATAGCCAGAAAATAGGCGCCTAATCATGGCGCCTCTTCAAATTTCAAGAAGGGCGCGCCTTTTCACTGCGCGCGCCGCCGTGAAAAGACGAGCCAGCCAAATAAGGAGAGACACGTGGAAGCGCCAGCTTGTTTCTCGTGCGCCATTTAATGCCTCGAGTACGGAAGCAACAGCGGATAGGAGTAAAGACGCCAGCTACCGAAACGGCGGTGGAATTCCGAAAGCCAGGAGACGTTTGAGCTCCCCCAAGCCCGGGCAGGAAGTTATCTGACGTGAGCACCGCGGCATGTTGCATCTCGGCGAGACCTATTCAGCTTCCGACCTCAAAGAGTTGACACCCTTAAGAGCTCGGAAGACTGGGGGGCAATTGTGTGGGGGTGTTTTCACTAAGCCAAGATCAGCACTAACCCAGGCCTCCAGACAGCAGACAGAACGATTATGCCTCCCCTAGGCCAAGGGTGACCGCGGCTGAAGGACCGCAGCATTCGCCGAGGTGGGAGCTCCCGAAGTCGGACCTATCCGACTTCGGCATCGACCCCGGCAACGCGGATTTGACAGAGATTGATGGGACCCAGCGACAGAACAACGGCGCATGCTAAGGCATGCCCTGCAAATGATCATTACTGACAAAACGGCGCGTACAGGACACGTGCGCCCCCAGGGCATGGCTCCGGGCCAGGCCTGATGGGACCTGGCCCAAAAGTCAGAACCGCCGCCTGACCCAGCGAGCCTAGCATTTAATGAAGCATGGGTCAGCATTTAATGCCTTATGGGCTGAATGGACGCAGCCACTCTAGTGGCCGGCCCAGTCTTGGAACTCGCCCACAATAGTCAACCCCATCGCCTATAAATAGCGCATCCACTTCCTTCCTAAAGGTACGCAATCGAGAATACACATTATCACTCTGCGATTTCCTCTCCATCTCCCTTGTTCGTTCACTGAACTAACTTAAGCATCGGAGAGCCTTGCGCTGCCTGCAGCCAGGGTCCTCTGACGTGTTTTCCTCTCTTCCTCCTCAGGTCCAGTCGGAGCCACGGCAGTCTTCATCCAAACCACCCGAATCAAGGATCCTAATCCCTGCTTTAAAGTCCTTAATTTTTAGGCACTTACAGCTACATTAGCTACGGGCTTGCCAGGGTACAAGTAAGCAATGACTAGCTCTGTAATTACATTTAGCCCCGGTTGCTGCATGCAAAGATTAGCAAAATCAGTTAGGTAAAAAAAGTGTCTAAAAAACTTAGAAAACTTGTGTTGGTACTATGGGATTGCTAGCTAGTACAGTTACAATGGATCATACCAAGGCATTATTTGCTTGTTGATTTGGACCATTGAATTGGTAAGCCACAACACAAACTCAGGCATATTTAGTGTTCTTAGAGGCCTGATTGTTTGCATAGAATACATAGGAACTCATGTTAAAAAAAAGCTCCTTCGAAGGATATTAAAAATGTGAGGGGTAAAGAACATGAGGTGAGGGGTGAAGGATATGAGGTGGAGACGTAGATGGGATTTTTGACCTTCTTAGGACTTGAATTACTAGACTAACGTCTTGGTATTCATTTCTCATCTTCTCTTGATTCAATTTCCATTAAAGGGGACATTATTTGATGATCGTTCTTTATATTCACCTTCTATTCTTCTACCTTAACCACTTATTGGAGTGTATAGTATTAGAGTTCCTAGGAATCCAACTACATGAAACAACTATGCCCTTCCCTTTAATATAGCTTTCCAACATTTCAATTAAAGGTAGGATTGTAGTTTATTTCTTTAGCCCATCTGAGAGATTGTTTGGATCAATGAGAAAATTCTATCAATTGAACAATCGGGATGGCTACGGTATATCGGCGCATAACATTGATCATACTACTGAGAAGAGCTACCTGGTTTGTTGTTGCTTGAATGACTCCAATAGGGAGAGTGAAAAAGAGAGCTATAGCCGCAGCAAGAAAGAGACCACCCACAACAGCTAGGATTATGAGAAACCACCAGTGAGGAACAACCGCATAGTTTTTTTTCATCGTTCTGGTGTGGACGTCTTCGAACTCAGTTTTGTAGGTCGATTTGGCTTGCCTCCAGATTGTTCTACAAAAACAAAATAGATAATATTTCAGACATAATATTTTGAGATAGTAACCTATTATAGAAATTAGGAGAAGTTCTAAAACTGTATGTTTAGATAAATAACCTCAAAAGTTGATGAATATCCTAGTAAATACAGTAGGAGTCAAAATTCAAAATCCCTTTTTTCTTAAAAAAAAAAAAACTATGATATAGAAAGGGATTTTGCATCAATAAATGTGTACTTAACCATTTGATGCATTCTTTAAAGAGATAATACCCAAATAGTTCATTTATGAAGTGTTCTTGATAAATTACCAAAGAGAATGTAGAAGCTACAAACTTTCAACTAGGATATTTTTTGGGCAATGGTTTGTGAGTTGTGACAGAGGTGGATGGACAATTGATTGGATGATGTTTCGATGGCATTTGCACCATCCATGGCTGTTAGAGACTGGCATTTATTGTACTAACCCTGTGTGGGGAGATTTCCAAAACTCCAGGATTATGCTAATCACGGCTGTAAGATGGGATTAAGCATTTTCACGTGCCTTCCGCGTGCCATCCATGTGGCACCCAGACTCACCTCGGCTGCCGGGACAGAGGCCCCTGCCGAGATCAGGCAGGCTCTGGCAGCTAGCGCCGAGCTCGGCTACTAGGCGCCCACCTCGGCTAAAGAGCTTGACCCCGGCCAAAGGAGCCGGGACGGAAGCCGAAGCAAGGGAGAGTCCCCACTCGCGCCCCACGCCCGCCACGCCATCAGACACGTGGCATAGTAGGGGCGCGTGCCAGTGGGACAGATGCGATATCTAGCCGTCCACAATCTTTGCCAAATCACTGACCAGGCGGCATCCAGCGGCTGAGGCCAAATCAGGACAAGGCCCGAGGATGTACCCGATGGGACTTCTACCGCCAAAGGCGCCCAACAAGATCTGGCCCAACATGACACGCATTAAATGCGATATGGGCTTATCCGACTGGCATTAAATGCAATGTGGGCTGATCGGACCCTCATTTAATGAATTGTGGGCTGACATGGTGACGCCCCTAGGCATGCCAGGACATCATCATGAGCCTCCCCCATGCAACGTAGGCCTCTTCCTCTATAAGAGGAGGAGCGATCTCCATTAAAGGTATGCACATCTAAAACCAAAGAGCTGTTACTCTGCCTCTCTTCTTCCTCCCTTTCCTTTGTTACAGTTCAAACACTGACTTAGGCATCGGAGAGCCTTGCGCCGCCCAGGCCAGGGTCCTCTGACCGTTTGCACTTCCCTTTCAGGCTAAGAGGCAGTAGATCATCCTCTTCCGTTTGGATAAGTCCTGTAAGGCACCCTAAATATTGTGGGTCATAATTTTCCTGCACCTACAATTGGCGCCGTCTGTGGGAAAGCACTATCCCATCCCTTCTAACCTACTCAATCTTCCCAGAAACCATGCCTCCAAAAGCTAAGAAAGGCGGAGAGTCCCAAAGAGCATTGCTCGAGCGACCAGGCCCGTCGACGGACGTTCCCCCTCAAGGACGGTCCAGAACGGTGCATGGCGCGTCTGCAGGCGAGGAGCTCGTAGGCTCGTAGCCCTTCATCGAAGTTCCCTTCCAAGAGGGGCTTGAGACCTCGCTCTCTGAAGAAGAAGTCACGCCTCCCCGACGGGACGAGCGTCGACACAAGCGCCCTCTCAAAGGCAAAGCTGTGGCAGTGGAGGAGCCACGCCATGTGCAACCCCCTAATGATGGCGGAGACATCGCAGCTCAAAACGCTCTCCTCCAGAAGCAGGAGCAAATAATCCGCCAGCTCCAGCAGCAACTGAGAGCGGTGCAAAATGCCTCGTTAAGGCAGCCCTCAAAGCCCCAAGGCGAGAAGAGAGCTGTCCAGAGCAAGGTAGTCCATCCCTCCCGCGAGGATCTGAGAGCCTTTTTGGATCAGAAGCGCAGCCAGGCCCACGACGAAGGCTCGAGCAACAGCCATAGCCATCGTGGCCGCGACGGACGAGCTCATAGCCATCATAGCCGAGGCCATTCGAAGCGGAAGCCAAGAGCACCGACACCAGAGAAGGATGAGGGGTAGGAGCGGCTCGACAAGCTTATCAAGCTGGCTCTTCAGCATAACCTGGAGATGCAGGACCAGCAAGAAATCTATGGCCCCACCGATCTGGGGGCCTCTCCCTTCACACGGGACATCGAAAGAACTCCCTTGTCCAAGAAGTTCTCCGTCCCGTGGTTCGTCTCCTACGATGGATTGTCTGACCCATCCGCTCACCTCCGACACTTCTCTCAGAAGATGTCCATCTGGGGGAACGAGGGCCACCTCAACTGCAAGATCTTCTCCTCCAGTCTGAGCGACCTCCCTCTGAAGTGGTTCTGCGCCCTCCCGGAGAAGTCTATTTCGAGTTGGAAAGAGCTCCAGCTCTCCTTCCTGAAGAAGTTCCAGGCCTACAGCGTCGTCCCCAAGACCGATGCTGATATTCTTGCCCTAAAGATGAAGCAGGGCGAGAGCCTCACCCAGTTTGCCCAGCGGTTCTGGGCGATTTACAGCCAGATCGAGGATACCAAAGAAGAGGTGGCGATCTTCGCCTTCCGGAACGCCCTGTTGCCGGGGCACGAGCTGAAGAAAGATTTGGTTGGAGATCCCGCTACCTCCATGCCGGCCTTGATGTCCCGGATAAAGCGCTATGTCGCCCGGAGGAGGACGAGATCCGGGCTCGGGAGGACGAAGGCACGGGACCCAAGGAAATGAGCAACCAGCCCCAGTAGAAGGGCAAGAAGCCCTTTAAGAAGGAAGAGCTGAAGCAGACCTGGGTCTCCAGTTCGGCGAGAGCGTCCGGGTCTGGGGGGCAGCAGGAGGACCAGACCTCCCTCTGACACCCACCAGGGTGTGAACATCGTCTTCAAGGAACCGATCCACCAGATCATGAACAAGATCAAGACCAAGCCATTCTTCAGGTGGCCCCAGACCATGCGGAGTGATCCTTCCACCCGTGACCAGACCAGGTTCTGTGCCTATCATAAAGATGGCGGGCACAAGACTGAGGAGTGCAGGACTTTGAAGTATCACTTGGAGAGACTCGCCAAGGAAGGCCACCTTGCGGAGTTCGTGAAGGCAGGAGACGTAGGCAGCGGCAGCGGCAGCCGAGCTCATCAGAGCGCTGATCAGGCTCCAGACAGCGAAGACTCTAAGAAGATCATCAATGTGATCCATCTGGCGCCCTCAACTCCCTCTCCCTCAGCTAGAGGCAGCCCCCAGGCTCGTGCCGAAGCCAAGCGGGCCTCGCACGGGAAAGAGGTGATGAGAGCCGAGCTCGGCCCAGCACCCAAGAGAGCGCGCCGAGACCGCCCAGCCATCTCATTTTCAGACAAAGATCTAGAGGGAATTCAGCTTCCCCACAACGACCCTCTGCTCCTGACCATGAAGCTGAAGGACTTCACTGTGAAGAGGATCCTCTTAGACTCCGGCAGCTCTTCCGAGGTCCTCTACTATGAGTGCTTCAAGAAGATGAAACTCTCAGAAGCTGATCTGACGGAGGTCCGTGCACCCCTGATAGGGTTCAGTGCCAAACCAGTCTACCCTAAGGGGAGAATCACTCTGGAAACCAGAATAGGCGGAGCCTCCGTGATGGCCGATTTCCTAGTAGTGGACGTCCTTTCTCCCTACAATGTTATCTTGGGCAGGACATGGCTCCACAAGATGGAAGCAGTCCCTTCCTCCCTCCACCAGAAGCTGAAGTTCGTGCTCGAAAACCAGGAAGGCAAGATGGAGGTGGTCACAGTCGAAGGAGATCAGCAGTTGGCCAGGCAGTGCATGCTAGCCATGGTCCCTGGAGAGAAGGAGCCAGAGCGAGTCAATTTGGCAGATTTCGAGAAGGGACTAGATGAGATCGGTCGGGATCCTGACAAGAAGAGCATTGAGGATCTAGCCGAAGTCAGGGTCGACCCAGCAGACCCAGACAGATTTTTTCTGATCGGCACCCAGCTGCCCGACGAAGAGAGAGCCGAGCTCTCAAGGTTTCTGATGCAGAACGCGGATGTTTTCGCTTGGACCCCGAGCGAAATGCCTGGGGTCGACCCCGAGGTCATGTGCCACAAGATGAACGTGGATCCCAACCACAAGCCAGTGGTACAAAGAGCCCGCAGGACAGGGTTACAACAGATAGACGCGGTAGTCGAAGAGGTCGACAAGTTGCTAGAGGCAGGCACAATCAGAGAGGTCCAGTACCCGGTCTGGCTGGCCAATACAGTGGTGGTCAAGAAGAAGACTGGCAAATGGAGGGTGTGCGTGGACTTCACGGATCTTAACAGGGCTTGCCCCAATGACAGTTTCCCCCTTCTAAAGATTGATCAGATGATCGACGCCACCGCCGGCCATGACAGAATGAGCTTCCTCGATGCCTACAGAGGCTACCATCAGATTCCGATGTATGAGCCAGACGAGAAGAAAACTGCATTCATAACCCCCCGCGGCACTTATTGCTACAAGGTGATGCCCTTCGGGCTGAAGAACGCGGGGGCAACCTATCAGCGCCTCGTCACCAAGATGTTCCAGGCTCAGCTCGGCAAGACAGTCGAAGTCTACATTGACGACATGGTCGTCAAGTCCAAGCACTCCGGCGACCATCTGGCGGATCTGGCCCGAGTCGTCAGCGTCCTCCGCAGATTCAAACTCAAACTGAATGCTTCCAAGTGCGCCTTCGGTGTAGCTTCTGGCAAGTTCCTCGGGAGCCTGGTAACGCGGAGGGGAATAGAAGCCAACCCGGACCAGATTACTGCGATCCTGGGCATCTAGAGCCCATCTACCACAAAGGAGGTCCAGAAGCTTACAGGCATGGCTGCAGCACTCAATCGCTTCATCAGCAGATCATCAGATAAGTGCCGGCCTTTCTTTTAGCTTCTGAAAAAGAATTTAAAGTTCCAATGGACCCCTGAGTGCGACCAAGCATTGGGAGTACTCAAAACCTATTTGTCTTCACCACCCTTACTCTCTACCCCAACTCCGAGGGAGATTTTGTATTTGTATCTTGCGGTCTCGGATCATGCGGTGAGCTCCGTCCTCATCAGAGAGGACGAAGGAGTCCAAAAACCAATTTATTATACGAGCAAGATCCTGCTTGATGCCGAGACCAGATACCTTTTGCTGGAGAAGCTTGCGTTGGCACTCGTCAGCGCCTCCCGCAAGCTCTCCCATTATTTCCAATCCCACACCATTATGGTCATCACGGAGCATCCACTCCGTTCAATATTAAAGAAAGCTGACTTTTCAGGGCGAATCTCAAAATGGGCTGTCGAACTGGGGCAATATGACATACAGTACCGTCCCCGAACTACGATCAAAGCCCAAGTCCTGGCAGACTTCATTGTAGAGTTCGTCTCTCCCAGCTCGGCTTCGACCCAGCCCGGCACGGAACTGGGGGGCACAGGGCATGAGCGCGAAGTTACCGAGGTCGAACAAGTTCCCGTCTCCGCATGAAAGGTCTTTGTTGACGGCTCGTCCACCTCCAAGAGAGTTGGCGCCGGCATAGTCCTCCAATCGCCAGAGGGACTGGTCATAGAACAAGCCTTCACCTTAGACTTCAAAGCAACAAATAATGAAGCGGAATATGAAGCTCCGATAGCAGGGCGGAATAACGCCCGAATCCTCGGAGCCCAGCAATTACTGATCTTCAGCGATTCGCAACGGTAACTAGCCAGCTCGCTGGAGACTACCAAGCCAGGGACGACAGGATGGCGGCCTACTTAGCCCTCGCAAAGAAACTGCTCTCTCATTTCTAGATAGTAGAGGTCAAACAAATCTCCAGAGATACCAACACGTGCGCTGATGCGCTTGCAAACCTGGCCTCTGCTGTCGAAGTAGGAAAGAAACGGAATGTCGAGGTCGGATCGATACCAAGATCAAGCCTAGAGCTCCACTTGTCTCGGCAAGTCCTGTGTGCTGATCTCGGCCCGAGCTGGATGGATCCAATCATCTCCTACCTAAAGGACGACTAGCTCCCCGAAGACAAGAATGAAGTCCACCGAATCAGACTCAGGCAGCCCGATTCTGGCTATCTCCCGAAGGCAAACTCTACAGAAAACCCTTCACGGGTCCCTACCTCCAATGCGTCCATCCAAGAAGGGTGGACAACTTTCTGTATGAGATCCATGAAGGAATCTGCGGCAGTCACATCAGAGGTCGCTCACTGGCCTACAGAGCTATAAGCCAAGGTTACTGGTGGCCGTACATGCAGAAGGATGCGCAAGTATACGCCAGGAAATGCGAGAAATGTCAGAAGTTCTCCCACTCGCTTCATCAGCCAGCGCAAGACCTGAGTCCCCTCTCCAGTCCATGGCCCTTCGTTCAATGGGGGCTGGACATTGTGGGACCTCTCCACCGAGCTCCGGGGAACAAGAGATGGTTGATAGTTGCTACGGACTACTTCACGAAGTGGATAGAAGCTGAACCACTGTCCTCCATCACTGACAGGGACTCCAGGAACTTCGTATGGAAGAACATCATAACGAGGTTTGGCTTCCCCAGGACCCTGATTTCGGACAACGGGACTCAGTTCGACTCCAAATCCTTCAGAAACTTCTGCCAAGAGCACAGCATCAGGAACCATTACTCCACTCCGGCGTACCCGCAGAACAATGGCCAGGCCGGAATTTCTAACAAGGTACTTCTGGACGGCTTGAAGAAGCGACTGGACAAGGCAAAAGGGAGATGGATGGAGGAGCTTTCCAGCATATTATGGGCATATAGAACGACTCCAAGACGTTCCACCTCGGCCACACCCTTTTCTCTGGCCTATGGGATGGAATGATCATTCCATTGGAAATTGGCCTCCCCACCCTGAGGACAGAGCTGGTCGACCAAGGCCGAAACGAAATGAACTTGGCGATGGAGCTGGATCTAGCGGACGAGCGTCGAGAAGCGGCAGCCCTACGACTGACTGACTATCAGCAGCGGCTAGCCAGAGGATACAATGAAAAAGTCAGGGAGAGGAGCTTCTCAGTAGGAGAACTAATTCTAAAGAAGACCCTGCCAGCTGACAAAGATCCGAATGAAGGAAAACTGGCCCCAAACTGGCATGGCCCGTTTAGAGTGGTCTCACTGGCAAGACGATCCTCTTACAAACTCGAAGACTTAGAAGGCAGGCAGTTGCCGAGACCGTGGAATGCATCTCATTTGAAGAAATTCTATTTTTAAGATGTAACAAGTCTCAGAATCAATGAAAGCAACGTTTGCCTTGTCATCAATCTGTGTCATCTCATCTCGTTTGAGTTCGGCAGCTCTGGGTTCATAACACCCTGGGACCGGCACCGGGTTCATAACACCCGGGTCGCTTCCTAAACTCTGGGTTCATAACACCCTGGTACCGGCACCGGGTTCATAACACCCGGGTCGCTTCCTAAATTCTGGGTTCATAACACCCTGGGACCGGCACTGGGTTCATAACATCCGGGTCGCTTCCTAAACTCTGGGTTCATAACACCCTGGGACCGGCACCGGGTTCATAACATCCGGGTCGCTTCCTAAACTCTGGGTTTATAACACCCTGGGACCGGCACCGGGTTCATAACACCCGGGTCGCTTCCTAAACTCTGGGTTCATATTACCCTGGGACCGGCACCGGGTTCATAACACCCGGGTCGCTTCCTAAACTCTGGGTTCATAACACCCTGGGACCGGCACCGGGTTCATAACACCCGGGTCGCTTCCTAAACTCTGGGTTCATAACACCCTGGGACCGGCACCGGGTTCATAACACCCGGGTCGCTTCCTAAACTCTGGGTTCATAACACCCTAGGACCGGCACCGGGTTCATAACATCCGGGTCGCTTCCTAAACTCTGGGTTCATAACACCCTGGGATCGACACCGGGTTCATAACATCCGGGTCGCTTCCTAAATTCTGGGTTCATATACCCTAGGACTGACTTCGGATTTATACATCCAGTCTTCCCTAAAAACCAGGGTTCATACACCTCCCGAGATGGTTCCCGAACTCAGGCTCGGACAGCCGAAACCCTCGAGACTCTGGGTTCATCTCGGCACATGACAGCTCGTCTCGGCCAATCCATTTCGGCCAGTGACAGTCTTTGAAAAAAGCAGTGCAAGCACTGAAGTGCAGAAAAACAGCACAAAAATACAAGTACAGAAGTACAGAGAAAAGCAAAACAATGCAGAAAAGCAAAAAAGAATGCAAAATATTATGCACAGATCATATAGTCAGGAACTCTATTTTTTATTCATTGTAGTTACTTCATTACAAGGATTGCATAAAAGAATAAAATACAGAAAGGAGGCTCGCAGTCCTCTAAAAACAGAAAAAGAAAGGAAGCTCCGAGATTGCGCTTCGCTGATTCACTGCTAGGAGACTGATCTTCACTGACTCTTCAGTCCAGCCTCCAGCGTCCTGAGCTCTTCAACACCCTCTGGTTTGGGAGCAAAGCTCGGACTCCTGATCCACTGATTGGAGGTCTTCAGCCCGAAGACCTCTCGATCCTACTCGCTGTTCGGAGGTCTTGATATCCCACATGGCGACCTGGGGCGTGATTCCACGCAGGACCCTGTGGGATGAAAACAAGGCCCCCAAACGGGTCCTCAGTGCCAAGAGCTCCACAATCCCCTTTGGCTGGTTGGGCCAAGGTCTGCAAACAGGCTCAAGCTCCCGGTCCACTGTCGATCGATGCTTGGATCTCAACAGAGCAAAGTCTGCAACGAACCCCCGGCTGCGAAGAGCTAATCTCCTCTCAACCACATCGGGGGGAGTTGGTCGTGGACCCGCGTTCAGAGAGCGCGTGGTCCACGGAGTCCAGATTCAGAGGGCGCACATACCACGACAGACAGTCCCTCCCGGAGGAAGCTGTTTTCTGGAGCAGGGGTTTCGCCCGGGTCAAAGGCTCCTAAACCTCTATAGTACTTAGCTGCCAGAATGTCTGGCAGAGGCAGAAGGGTCCTCATTACAGTGAAGAATAAAAGAGAAGAAGGGCCTCTGGTTTAAGTTCTCTCTCTCCCATGGCGAGCTTGCCCCCCATATTTATAGGGGGATGGAGGGCTCAACACTTAAGGAAATTTATGAGGCGAGATCTCCCACACCCCACGTGGAGCGCACGTCTTCCTATATGTTGACCACCGGCTCCGATGGTGACACGTGGAGCCATCTGCTCGATTTCCTCGTTGGCCATGCCGCCATACTTACTGCTATTTATGGTCCCCATAATACGGAGTATCAGTGCAGATAACTATAGAGATCGTTCGGTACCCTCTCCATTCAACTCACACGTCATGTCGCAAAAAGTGCTCAGTCGGACTCAATCATAAAAGAGCCGAGCTCGAAAAGATAGGGAAAGACAAAAATTACAAAAGCAAAAGCAGGAAAATTACAGGGGGTCTACAGCGACTTCGGCGATCCTGCTAGCTTAACCCAGGACCAGCCTGGGGGCAGTTCGGCATCTATCCCTACCAAGTTCATACATGCAAAACATTCAACAAGCAAAGAACACACGCGATTGATGAAAAAGACAGTAGTTGGAGAAAATTTCAATTGTATTAGAATCCTTGTTCATTACATAGTGCAGCAGATACAATTGGAAAACGGAAAAGATACATCAAAGATAAAAACAAAAATTCCTCTCCACAAGCAGAATTGACGAAGGCTGGCCCGAAGTCACGCTAGACGAGAGGCGTGAGGTGCAGTAATAGAAGCTTCGCCGGCAGGAACATCGGCAGGAGGGGCAGAGCTCGGCGTCGGAAGTGGAAACAGAGGAGGTTCCTGGAAGGACGGAAGATCCTCCGAGACCTCGGCCTCCTTCAGGCCGGCGCGCCACCCTTTCACCCAGGCCTTATCCCTCACGACGATGACTCAGCCTTGTAGTGAGCCGTGACCTGCGCCTTGGCGTCCTCAAACGCAGCGTCACACTCCGTCTCGATCCTCGCCTCGGTCTTGTCCGCCCCTTTCGATTCGGCTTGAAGCAGGGCCGCGTGGTCATCTTCCATCTTCGCGATGGAGACCTCGAGTTCGGCCACCTTAGGCCTCTCCGCCTCGGTCTCTCCCTTCGCTTGCTCAAGCCCCGCCGCGTACTCTTCTTCAGCCCTCATTAATTTCTGAGTAACGGCATCTAGGGCTTCCTGCAGGCCATTCTTCTCCGTGGTCAGCTCGGCAATATCAACACTGTATTTATACAGTCTGTCGGCCGCGACCATGGACTTCCGCACCGCCTGTTGAAGATACAAGGCATTCAGGACGAAAGTCAAGAAACATTCACTGATATTGAACAACCGGACAAAATATGTAGGGGTTCAGATGGACTTACCGTGAAGTTTGACTGCAGCATCGACAGTATCAGCTTCTTATCGCTGTACCTGTCTCGGGGAAGGGCGCAGGCCCGTGCAAGTGTCTCAAGAACGAGAGGATCAATCTTGTGGAGAACGCGATCGTCCATCGTCATCGGTCTCCCCGGTTCAAGCTCGAAGCCCGGCTCCCACGGGCTTGGGCCATCAGATGGCGAAGCCGCGGCTGAACTAGGACCTGCCTCTGTTCTCGGCCTCTTATGCGGCCGAACTCCCTCTTGCTCGACCTCAGCTGGGGCGAACGTACCTCCAACTCGGCAGGACGGGGAGGAGCAGGAACCTCTACCGCTGCCAAGGGAGAAGCTTCCCGAACCCTCGGAGAAGGAGCCTCAGCGGGATCTGGATTTGTGGGCGCCTGGTGAGCTCGGGCATCCTCGACTCCAAGTGCCAGGGCCTCAAGGTCCTCAAAGGACAGACGTCTGGCGCGCCTCATCTCCGAACTCGACGAAGGGGATCGGGCGATTTGACTCGACTTCCTCCCTGAGGCCTCGCGTAGTCTCGACCCCGATGTAGAAGCTTGGGCACGGACGCAACTCTGACGTCGGACGTCGCCCGCGAAGGTCCCTCTTTGATCCCGACTCCAGGACCAGCCTGTTCTCGCTCAGCCTCGGGGTCAGCTCTGCCCGAACCTTCGTCTCGGGGCGGCTCGATTGTGCCCCTTATGTATCCACGATACTTCGGCTGGTACCCTAGCAGTGACCAAGCCGCCCTGCCCTCGTGGTCGTTGTATCGCTTCACTAGTCTGAGCCAGGCGTCGTTTCTTGTCCAGATGTACCGAGCAGCCCACTTCCTCTCCTTCACAGCTGCATGGCAATCAGAGGCATCAGCACGGCAGAACATGAAAGGAAAAAGCACGCGGGAAATGAACAAAGAAAGAGATGGTATTTACTTGGAACGGTCTCGAAATGGCGAGGAACCTGGTAGCCTCTATCAGTGTCGGCTATCCCGAACTCCCAGTTGCCCGAGACGTACAGAAGATCGTCCACGGCGTATTTACTTGAGTCTTCCAAGTAGCGGACGAAGCCTTCCCGACCTGGCTTAGCCCGGAGATAGTAGGCATCTCTAGACTTGCATATGTCATAGACGTCCTCAATATCGAAGACGCCGAGGTTGATGCCCAGGACCTCATTCAGTTTGGCCGTGCCCATCACGATCTTGAAGACATTGGGCAGTAACTGGCAAGGGCAGAGGCACCACTGACTGAGGCACCGCCTAAGAAGGGGGTGAAGGGGGAATCGGACCCCACCTTCTGTCACGGCCACTAGGGGAAAAGGCATCCAGCCTCCCGAGAAGTCATGGAGGTTGATACCATTGGGTTCAGCGCCCTTGACTTGGACATCGGCGGGAATCCTAAAGGTCGACCTAAAACCCTCAATCGCCGCTTCGCCCTCTAACCAGTGACTGTAAATGCCCATTTCTATCCTAATCTAAAAATAGAGGAATCCTTGACCTAGAGACCCACAGGAAGGAGGCAGGGGAAGGGGGACTTACGAAGGCGAAATGAAGATGCTGAGCAGCAAAGAAACTCGACTCCGGCAATGCTCCACTTCTCAGTCGGAGTTCCCTCGCAGCAGCTTCCTCCTCTCTGATTCGGAATGACAAATAGGGAGGAAGGGAACCTCGATTGCCCTATAAATAGGGGGAGGGACCCCCTCTTCAGAAGCCCTAATGGCGCGCGCCAAACAACGCTCCCTAGGGCTCCGCGTACATCATTTCAAAAATTGAATACATCCCTGACAAAACGGCGCGTGCGACCTCGAGGCGACTAGACAACTAATCAGAAGATGACACGCAGAGCCGTCGATATGTCTTCGGCATTGATTGACAGACGCCATTTATTGCCTCGATCATCCAAAGCGACTTTGAATAAAGGCCAAGCGCCAACTGTCAAGACCAAGAGGAACTCTATCCCAGAAAAATTCCCTGTCATATAGCTCCCGACCTCACTTTGCTGGCGGACTTCGCAAGGTCAGAAGCTAGGGGGCAATTGTGTGGTGAGATTTACAAAACTCTAGGATTATGCTAATCACGGCTGTAAGATGGGATTAAGCATTCTCACGTGCCTCCCGCGTGCCATCCATGTGGCACCCAGACTCACCTCGGCTGCCGGGACAGAGGCCCCTGCCGAGATCAGGCAGGCTCTGGCAGCTAGCGCCGAGCTCGGCTACTAGGCGCCCACCTCGGCTAAAGAGCTTGACCCCGGCCAAAGGAGCCGGGACGGAAGCCGAAGCAAGGGAGAGTCCCCACTCGCGCCGCACGCCTGCCACGCCATCAGACACGTGGCATAGTAGGGGGGCGTGCCAGTGGGACAGATGCGATATCCAGCCGTCCACAATCTTTGCCAAATCACTGACCAGGCGGCATCCAGCGGCTGAGGCCAAATCAGGACAAGGCCCGAGGATGTACCCGATGGGACTTCTACCGCCAAAGGCGCCCAACAAGATCTGGCCCAACATGACACGCATTAAATGCGATATGGGCTTATCCGACTGGCATTAAATGCAATGTGGGCTAATCGGACCCTCATTTGATGAATTGTGGGCTGACATGGTGACGCCCCTAGGCATGCCAGGACGTCATCATGAGCCTCCCCCATGCAACGTAGGCCTCTTCCTCTATAAGAGGAGGAGCGATCTCCTTTACAGGTATGCACATCTAAAACCAGAGAGCTGTTACTCTGCCTCTCTTCTTCCTCCCCTTCTTTTGTTACAGTTCAAACACTGACTTAGGCATCAGAGAGCCTTGCGCCGCCCAGGCCAGGGTCCTCTGACCGTTTGCTCTTCCCTTTCAAACCCCAACAACAAATGAATTGAAAATAGTGAAAGAACAACAATTACCTTCCACTGAAGAATGCAACATGAGAAATCGCAGAAGAAAGCGTTCCAAAGCTCAATCCATATGTGAGTGCAAAAAAGATGCTAAGGTAAACCTTACTGTAAGCATCATATGCCTCTCTGTTGAAATCGAAGGTCTCTGGGTTATAAATTTGTGTAACATTGTAACTATGCCCCTTGCCATCAAACACATGTGAAGAGATGATTGGAAATCGCTTGGCTTGGTACGCATTAGTCTAGTAAAAAATAGGGGTCAACATGTAAATGTTGACACCAAAAGTGTCACTTTGCTTCTTCAAGATCCAAAGAGCTACATGAAGTCGCAACCTGCCATAAATAGGCAATGCTACTTCCAAAAAAACCAAATCTTGTCAGAATCAAACAAAAACTGCAAGATCCTTCAAGACAGCCAAAAGAGGAGTACACAAGAAGTTTCAGGTCATTTCAAAATCATTTGGCCTAACTTCGCTTCTCCGGCAGCTGAAAAGGAGCTCCCGGCGGCGAAAGCATCGGAGACACCAAATCTTCGATCAGAGCTGATGGATGGTCTCAAAATACATCCAAAAGGCTCCACGTCAAGTTCCGAGTCAAACCGACTACGTTTGACCTTACATCAACCCTTGAACAGCTAAATCAAGCCTCTCGGCGGCGAGAACCACCGAGGCCATCACTCATCAGATAGAGCACATGGACGGCTTCAAAATGCTTACAAAGGGCTACACGTCAAATTTCAGGTCATTTCGACAACATTTGACCATACTTTGACGCTCGGAAGCCAAATCAGGCATCTCGGCGGCGAAGCTCCCTGGGACCATGGTTTCCAAGACAGAGCCTATGGATCATCTTAAAATGACTCCAATAGGTTCCCTGTCAAATTTCAAGTCAATCGGACATCGGTTGATCGCACATCAAGCCGCGACATCTTCATCGCGACAAAAGCAGGTCTACTGGTGATACGACCCCAAATGGCTTCAAAACTCAAACAAAAGCCTATGGTTAGTCTTATTTATTGCTCAGCAGGCTTCACCCCAAATTTTAGGCCATTCCGACATCGTTTGACCTAGTTTCAACTTCTGACGGAAAACCGGCAGCTCTGCGCAACAAAGTCTGGAAACTTTGCAAAATAAAATGCAAGGATTCTCATTAGGTTTTCTACAGGGAAATCAGGCCAATAAATGATCAAAAATGTCAAGGAAAAACATAGAAGAAAAAAGAATCGAAAAACAGCAAAAGCAGACACAAAACGGGACAAAAAGGGGGAAAAAAAAACCCAGGGTCGCTCGGTGGGCCCCGGAAACTCCGTTTTTCGCCGTTTTTTCGCGATTCGAAGCGTCCGGTCTCTGGTATTTTCCAAAATTCATACTTTTGAGTCACCAAATCCTCTGACATCCATAAAAAACACGGGTTAATCATCAAGAGTATCGAAATCTACATTGATCGCCAACTGGTCAACCAAAAAAAAGTGTGCTTTCTACCCGACCGATCGAGAAATCGACAGGACAGATGGCACCAACCCGCTGTTGGCAACCAACACCTAAGGTTATATGGTCATCCGATGTCGATCTACATGAATATCCATCGATGATCATCGCCAGAAGAATCCCAAAAGACGCGCCACGGCCCACGACTCTTCAACTGCTCGGCGACCACTTAATACGATTAATTGACTAGCTTTATTACAGTCATTAATCCATTTCTTGGACGGACCAATCAGAAGCAAGCATCCGGGAGTTACAAGTCAAGAGATTCATGGCATTTAACTCATGAAACTCCTCCCATCATGGCGATTAAAGGCGATTAAATGCCCTCAATCTCCTCCGGCCAATCAGAAACCAAGAAAAAGGAGTTACAAAATAAAGAATTCAATCTTGTAACTCCTCCCTTTATTTAGTTTTATGACAATTAAGGCTCATAAACCCTCCTAAATGGCTACCTAAAAGCCTATAAATAGGAGAGCATTCCGGAGAGAAACAGAGACACGGACAAAGCACAGAAATTCAGAGAAAGAAAGAGAGAAAACTCTGCGGAAGTTCTACACCGACCACCGCTACAAGGTGACAAAAGTCCCTTGGGGGGTACCCCCCAAGGTCCTTGCCTTCTCCTTCTGCCTCCAAATGGCTTAGACGTGGCTTTTCAGCCCGTCTACTCGGCTTTTTATTGGACATAGGACCTCTTTTTGGTCTTTGTCCTCTAAAAACCTGAGGTTATAGCCAAGCCAAGCGAATCAATAGCATCCTCTGTTCTCATCTGCATGGATGATGGCGAAGTCCACATATGGCTTGCGACCGTCAATCTGAATGGGTCCCCCACAATCTGCTGAGAAGTTAGATCCTCATTTTCTTGCTTTTCATTGTAGTTTGTATTTTTTTAAAGAGACAAAAATCACAACTCTTGTCTTTCATTATTGATAAGAATTGTAAATCGGCTATAAACGCCAAAATCGGCTATAAACGCCAAAAATCGGTTATAAACGCCAAAATAAGCTATAAATGCCAAAAAAATCGCCTTTCACGGCAAATCAAGAAAATGTCTCTTTTCTTAAATATATGTGCAATGGAAAACTTGAAAGAAGCTGATTTCCTTTTGTTGGGCTGTGACAGATTTTGTCCAAATTCGACAAACGAATGAGAGGGCAGTTATTGAAGGGAAAAGGTAGTTGGGGACAATGTAGTAAGAGAAGCTCGCGATGAGGGCTATTAGAAAGAACTGGAGTCTTGTTAGTCCTCCCTTAGGCCTCCTCTCTGTATCTTTCAATGCCCTACAAATTCACAGGAAAAATTAGCGGATTCATTGTCTAGTGTAATTTGAGTCATATTTGTGTGTGTATTCTTCTTGGTTAAATGCAAGAAATATCCTACAACTTAATATAAACTATTTAGTGAGTATGATGTATCATGTGTCTGTATGAGGGAGGGAGGGAGAGACCTGAATAAGGAAACCTGAACAAGGATGGAGGGCCACCACATATAGGGAGAATCAACAAGAAACTTCCTTAAAAGTCCAGCCCAACTATATCCAAGCATCTGACATTTCATTGAAATAAAATCAGCACATTATATATGAAATTAGAATTTTCACAAAGTCTCATTAAATCTGTAAGTGCAAAAAATGTAACTCACAAGAAGAGGGGGGTGCCTGCACGGACTTATCCAAAGAGATTAGGAACACCGATGCCTGCACCTGAAGCCTGTGAAAAGGAAGAAGAATAGTAGGTCAGAGGACCCTGGCTGTGGGCAGCGCAGGGCTCTCTGATGCCTAAGTTAGTGTGAGAACTAAGCAAAGGATGGAGATTTTTGGAGAAGAAGATGGGCGTACCTGAGTGGCCTCCTCTGTTCTGAAGCTGTAGCTGTGTTTATATAGAAAAAGAGAGGAGGCAATGAGGTGGTTGACTGTCTTGTCATAGCCCACTTTGTCAGGTACTAGGGAGGCGCAGTCCCATCGTAGCCTACTTTTCTTTAATTGCAGTCCCATCGAGCCTTATCATGGCATTTTGGGAGCTGTGGACGGCGATCTGTCAGGGACTATGGGTGGTGCCCTTGTCTTGTCGCACGTGCCCTAGCTGATGGACCGCGCTCCTGCTTGGTTCTACCGAGGTCGGCGGACGTGGGAGTCCGTCGGGTCCGACCCTTTCGTAACCGAGGGGCAGGGGCGTGCATCAACATTTCTTTTTTTGTGGGTGTGCCAGATTTTCTATTTTTACTTGGAATTGTAAGTGGTGATCCGGGGATCAACCTTCGCAAGTAAAAAGGAAATCAACTTCTTTCAAGTTTTCCATTGCACATATATTTAAGAAAAGAGACATTTTTCTTGGTTTGCCGTGAAAGGCGATTTTTTTGGCATTTATAGCCGATTTTGGCGTTTATAGCCGACTTTTGGCGTTTATAGCCGATTTTGGCGTTTATAGCCGATTTACAATCCTTATCAATAATGAAAGACAAGAATTGTGATTTTTGTCTCTTTTAAAAAAATACAAACTACAATGAAAAGCAAGAAAAGGAGGATCTAACTTCTCAGGAGATTGTGGGGGACTCGTTTAGATTGACGGTCGCAAGCCATATGTGGGCTTCGCCATCATCCATGCAGATGAGAACAGAGGATGCTATTTGATTCGCTTGGCTTGGCTATAACCTCGGGTTTTTAGAAGACAAAGACCAAATGAAGGTCCTATGTCCAATAAAAAACCGAGTAGACGGGCTGAAAAGCCATATCTAAGCCATTGGAGGCAGGAGGAGAAGGCAAGGACCTTGGGGGGGGGGGGGTACCCCCCAAGGGACTTTTGTCACCTTGTTGTGGTGGCCGGTGTAGAATTTCCGTAGAGTTTTCTCTCTTTTTCCTTTCTCTGGATTTCTGTCTGTGTGCTTGTGCTTTTTTCTCTGATTTTTCTGATGCTCCCTGATGTCCTTTCTTCTTGGAGAGCCCTCCTATTTATAGGCTTTTAGGTAGCCTTTTAGGTGGGTTTATGGGCTTTTATTGTCATTAAGCCATATAATGGGAGGAGTTACAAAATTGAATTGTTTATTTTGTAACTCCTTTTTCTTGGCTTCTGATTGGCCGGAGGAGATTGAGGGCATTTAATCGCCTTTAATCGCCATGATGGGAGGAGTTTCATGGGTTAAATGCCATGAATCTCTTGACTTGTAACTCCCGAATGCTTGCTTCTGATTGGGCCGTCCAAAGAAATGGATTAATGACTGTAATAAAGCTAGTCAATTAATCGCATTAAGTGGTCGCCGAGCAGCTGAAGAGTCGCGGGCCGTGCCACGTCTTTTGGAATTCTTCTGTCGATGATCATTGATGGATCTTCATGTAGATCGACATCAGATGACCATGTAATTTCAGGTGTTTGTTGCCAACAGCGGGTCGGTGCCATCTGTCCTGTCGATTTCTCGATCGGTCGGGTGGAAAGCACACTTTTTTTTTGGTTGACCGGGTGGCGATCAATACTGTCTTCGATACTCTTGATGATTTACCCGTGTTTTGGACGGATGTCAGAGGACTTGGTGTCTCAAAAGCATGAATTTTGGAAAGTACCAGAGGCTGGGCCCTTCGAATCGCGAAAAAACGGCGAAAACCGGGGTTTCCGGGGCTTTCCCGGTGACCCCGGGGTCCAAGGTCGCCGGCGACCCTGGCCCAGGGTCGCAGGGGTCTGCGACCCTGGGGGGGTTTTCCCCCTTTCGTGTCCCGTTTTGCGTCCGTTTTTGCTTTTTTCTGATTCTTTTTTCTTCTGTACTTTTCCTTGACATTTTGACCATTTATTGGCCTGATTTCTTTGTAGGAAACCTGATGAGAATCCTTGCATTTTATTTTACAAAGTTTCCAATTTCCTGAGAAAGCCGAAGACTTTGTCGCGCAGAGTTGCCGATTTCCCGTCAGAAGCTGAAACTGGGTCAAACGATGTCGGAATGACCTGAAATTTGGTGTGAAGTCTCCTGAGCAATAAATAAGACCAACCATAGGCTTTTGTTTGAGTTTTGAAGCCGTTTGGGGTCCTATCACCTGTAGACTTGCTTTTTGTCGCGATGAAGATGTCGCGGTTTGATATGTGGTCAACCGATGTCCGATTGACTTGAAATTTGACAGGGAACCTATTGGAGTCATTTTAAGATGATCCATAGGTTCTGTCTTGGAAACCATGGTCCCGGAGAGCTTTGTCGCCGAGAGGCCTGATTTGGCTGTCGGAGAAGCGAAGTTAGGCCAAATGATTTTGAAATGGCCTGAAACTTCTTGTGTACTCCTCTTTTGGCTGTCTGGAAGAATCTTGCAATTTTTTGTTTGATTCTGACAAGATTTGATTTTTGGAAGCAGCATTGCCTATTTATGGCAGGTTGCGACTTCATGTAGCTCTTTGGATCTTGATGAGGCAAAGTGACATTTTTGGTGTCAACAAATGCCCCCTCGAGGTACAGCGGCGAGTTGCTTTAACTTTTGTAGTCGATGTGCCTCGAAGAGATTTTTGAAGGAGAGCCTGTGACTTGACCAAGAGTCTTTGAGCAATCTTTCTTTTTGGTATTTGTAGCCTTTTGAGCTTCCAGGGGAATTTTATGGTAGTGAAAGGGATCACGTACCATCTCGAGGCAAAGTTTTGAAGATGACATCAGGGATGTGGATTTGGGTTTTGACCTTGTGACCTAACAGGCTATATATGGCAGGTTAGGGGGTCGGGTTTGGTTTTGATCGTGTGACCCAACAAGCTGTATGTGGAATGTTGGGGGATCAATTTTGGTTTTGATCTTGTGACCTAACAGGCTGTATGTGGCAAGTTAGGGGATCAGGTTTTGGTTTTTGGTTTTGGTCTTGTGACCTAACAAGCTGTATGTGGCAAGTTAGGGGACCAGGATTTGGTTTGATTTTTGTGGAATGTCAATTTCAAGATTTTGGCTCAATTTGGTAAATGAGGCTGGATGGTTTGATTTTTGAAAGCTCATGGGGCTTGGAATTTTCTTTTGTATGGTCCAATCAACTCAAAAGAGGCATGGAACCATTTTTGTATGCTCTTGGTAAGAGGGATTTCTCTTTGACTAAAAGCCCAAAATTTTTCTTTTTTTTTTTTTTTTTTTTTTTTTTGTGCCTAGGTGGTCAAACCTGACTCATATGGGCTAACCCATGGGACCTTAAGCTTTTGAAATGGCTTAGATCTCATATGGTGTCATTTTTGTAAAGAATATCCAAAAATATCTCATTTGGATAGAGAATATCTAAGAATATCTTTACTTGGAGAGAATCTCTCATGATCCCTTTATTTTTGGGATAGAATATCTCAAGATATCTTTCTTTTGGGAAAGAATCCGTCATAGATTTCTTTTTGGGAGAAAATCCTTCAAGATATCTTTCTTTTGGGAAAGAATCTTTCTAATCTCTTTCTTTTGGTAAGGTTACTAATTAGTAACACTTACCTCTTTCTTCTTTCCTTCTTTGGTTTGCTCTCCTCTATAAAAGCAAGGAGGAGGTTGGATCTCTTGCTCTTATTACTTTCTTTTGCAATAATCTCAAGAGGGCTTCAAGACCAAGAGTTCTTCTTCTTCAAGATCTTCAAGACTTTTCTTCTTCTTCTCCATCAATGGCTTCAAGTAAGTTTTCCCCTTTTTCTTTTTTCAAGAAAACTCCATTGTAGGAAAAGTTCTTTCCCCTTTTTTTTTTGTTTCTTTCTTTTCTTTTCTTCTTTTTTTCTTTTCACGTGTTTTCCTTTTTTTTTTTCACACGTTTTTTTCTTTTCTTTTCTTTCTTTCTTTTTTTTTTCATGTTTTTTTTTTTGGTGGGCCGTACGGACAGATCCGTACGGATCTGGCCGTACGGCCACGTGGCCTGTGGGCCACGGCCTGTGGGCCAGTCTGCTTCTTTTTTTTTTCTTCTCTTTTTTTTTTCCCTCCCCCTTTTTTTTTGAGAGAGTTTCTTTCTTTTTTTTTGTTTTCTTTCCCCTCTCTTTTTTTAGAGAAAGTTTCTTTTCTTTTTTTTTTTTTTCTTTTTGCTCATCATGATAATGCATTTTTTTTCGCAAACCAAGATGTTCATGCATGCCTTTAATTTGTAAATTAAATTTGTAGCATGATGTGATAGCATACCTGAAAGTTTTTGCAAATTTGGGAACTTGGAGCTCGCAGTGATGTTGAGCCCTTCCTGATTTTGCGGAGACTTTTAGGTTTCGAAAGTTTGGAGTTTCGGAGCTCGCAGCGATGTTGAGCCCATCTCAAGATTTCTATTTCTTTCGGGATAGTTCCTTTTCTTCGGAATTGCCCCGTCATCATGTCAAAATTTCGCCAGATTTTTTTTTTTTAGCGAGATTCTGTCATTTTGATGTTTGATCTTTTTCTTTTCCATCCTTTTCAGGTGGTTCCTCCAGAGCGAACAAGGGTAAAGAGCCTGCTACAAGCGTACCTCGTCGATCCTCTAGATCTTCTAATCCGGCCGTTCAGCAGGCTTTTGAGAAGGTCCAGTATGTTGAGAGAATTCTGGAAGAGTGCGACTCCCTCAACAGAGATGAGATGAGGCAGCGACTGATCACTCTCAAGGGAGAGGAATTCTATAAGATCATGGTAGGCAGTCGTCCATGGGTGATGGAAGATCAGAGCGTTTTGCCCAAGCCTACCTTCTTCTTTGGTGATGCAGTGCCTGATGACATTACATACCAGAGGAGATGTTTTCAGTTTTCCTTCACAGCAGATGATGAGAAGAAGACTGTTACTACCCGGTCGATGTTTGATCGCACCGTCTCGATTCTGAGCCTTGCCCCCACATGCCCTAAGAGGGAAGATCCTCCAAGCTGGGTGAGAAGGACAAATGTAATCAAGACCGGGGTTTTTGTTGGCGGTTCTCCTGGATATACGGAGAGGTCGCCTATTGACATGGACCTGTTGATGCCATCCAGCGGCTACCAGGGCTCTGATTATCCGTCGGTCGATTTGAGACCGGTGGGCCTTGGTATTTTCAGTGGTGACGGCAGCAATTGGATCAAGCCTTTCCGACTTCGTGGCCGCTTCAATGCTGACTCCGAGTGGAAGTCGTGGACTGATCGCGTCCTGCTGATTGGTGGCGCCGTTTTGAAGGAAACCGGGATTTTTGATGCGGTCCGCGCCTTTAGGGAGACCGTGATCTTTTCCGACGAAGCCTTCATGGCTATGCTGGAGTCATTCCTCCCACAAACCAATACCTTCGTTGTGACGAATGGTGAGATTGGTTTTTCTTTGAAGGAGCTGAGCGCCATTACCGGATTGCCCATCCTCGGCAAGCTCTATGAGGAGTTTATGCCGATTGACAGCGTCCTCGAGGGGCAGTCTGAGGAGTTCAGGCTTTTATACTTTCAGCTCGTCGCCTTCTATGATTTTTTGAAGGAGAAGGGGGGTTCGAAAGTTAGATCCAGCAGCTGGAAGAGTTTTAGCTCTTCATTCCCTAACTTTTTTGATAGTAGGGAGTCTTCTGATAGCATGACCCAGGAAGCCGGAGCTCAGGATCCAAAGAAGATCTTGGCCATGCAAGAAGAGTTGAGAGATTTCTATGCAAGTACAAACGCCATATGTCCTGACATTGCACTGAGGAGAGATCTCGCTGTGTACCTCACTTATTGGCTTGGTGAGGCTGTTTTTGCTGGAGGAGATGGAACG
The DNA here is from genome assembly GCA_012931725.1 of Litsea cubeba. Classification (NCBI taxonomy): domain Eukaryota; kingdom Viridiplantae; phylum Streptophyta; class Magnoliopsida; order Laurales; family Lauraceae; genus Litsea; species Litsea cubeba. Next base: position 35,046,789 of record CM022946.1, read on the forward strand.
CACATCAGGCCGCATTGTATTTTTCTGGCTTGTCAGGTGGCGTTTGGAGAGCAGCTTGCTTTGGTGCCAGCTCTTTACTCCTACCTGTGTACCGAACTGCAGGCTGCTGCTTTTCTGGTTCGGCTTGGGCTTCCCATGAATAGGGTATTTTCAGCCCATATCTTTTATTCGTGGTATGTATACCACTGTCCTGGCTTCCATCGGCTGGGTGCTGCACAGGATGATGATCCTCTGATGATTCGACTGGCTAAGGGCAAAGCCGTGTCCGAATCACTTTTGTTTGCCCGTATGAGGATCCGACGGTTCAGGGACGTCGAGATGGGGCAATCTTCAGTAAAGCTTTCTCCGGGGTTGCGGAAGAAGGCTTTTGATTTGGTGCCTCCCGAGACTCTACCAGGGCGGGGTCGGGAAGGCATTATTCCTTGACAAACGCAGAGAGAGAGTGGCTTTTCAGCATACGTGTCGGCACGATGGTGTACCGTAAACATCTTTTCGTCGACATCCAGCCGTATGTACCCTCTCGTTTTGCTTTGCAGCTTGGCTTTTCTCAAGGCGTTGTTGGAGCGCCTTCAAGTATGGTGAAGCGCTTTGGAGGCTTATAGGACGGGAGAAATGCATGGGCTTTCTATAGTGCTGAAGACACTACAGCCATGATTTCTTATCCTGTGTTGCTGACTTCCCGGACTGCCGGCTTTGCGAAGTGGTTCGCGGAGAGCTTCTCGGCATATCGGGGACTTTCCAGGAAGGAGCTTGATGTGAAGCTGGTATCTGGAAAGGGCCTTGGAAAGTCGGATGGCATCCGGCGAGAGGAAGTTTGGGCCTTCCTTTCTGGAGAGAAGCACAAGATAGGCTTTCTCGGTGACCAGGGCGTCATCGGTTCTGAAGCTGTTCGAGAAATACCTGACGAGGCTTTGGAGCAGCTAGAACAGGAGGAAGCCGAACTTGGTGCTTGGATGCAAGCGGCACAGAGGCAAGCTTCCGTGGAGTCTACTGGCAAGAGCAGACCATCCAGTGAGGAGTCAAGTGGGAAACCTGACTCTGACAGCGGGGCAGGTTCCTCTAAGAAGCGAGCCCGCAGAAGTAAGAGGAGGAGGAGTCATCATCGCAGCAAGGGGCAGCATGAGGACTCTCCTAACTTGGAAGTTCCTCTTACTATTAATGAGGATGTGCCAGTGGATGCTGACGAGCCTCCAGAGAAGAGAAGCCGAGAAGAAGAGACCGTCGGTGAAGGTATGATTCTTCCTTTTTCTCTTTACATTTCTTTTCATGGGATTTTTTCCATGTTATGATTTGCTTCTTGTTTCTGCTTTTCTTTTTTTTTTTTTTAGCAGAGGAAGACTTGGTGATGCCTGAGGTCCCAACCGATGAGGTGGTGATGGATCCTGTCGAGGCACCTGAAGAAGAACTGAGGGACTCTGGAGTAAATCCAGAATCTCCAATTGGTACGACTTCTTTTGCTCTTTTTTTTTTTTTTTTTTTTTTTTGTTTGTGACTCGGTTTGCTAACACATTTTTTTTTGTCAGCTGACTTGCCACAGGATTCCGATGACTTTGAACCATCGATGGATGCAAATGTTGATGATGCTTCCGATGAGTTCATGGAGGAGGAAAGTGTTCCACCAGTCGTCGAAGAAGGTATTTTGTAGTTATAACTCTGATAATGATTTTCAAACAGGGTCATATTCATACCTTTTTGTGTTTCCTTTGCAGGTTTTGAGGTGGCAGAGGAGGATCCATCGCTTCCAGAGAAAGAGATGCCAGAGGTTGATCCAGAGGTAGAGATTCTTGGGACCAGCTCTGACAATATTGAGGAGATTCCTCGCGCTGAGATTCCTTCCCGAGCAGGAGCAGCTTCAGCTGGAAAGAGTTCTTTTGTTACTCTTTCAACAGATGATATGAGTAGCCGACCAACGGAGTTGGGCGAATCTTCAGCTGGGCCATCTCTTCTTTTTGCGAAGAAGGTGGTGGTGCGAGTTGTGAGCTCTTGGATTGAGACTCTCCTTTCTGGGCACTTGGAAGCCGGGATTTGGCATGATCCAGCATGTGCAGGAGATTCTCAGTGATGCTGAAGAAGCTGGTACAGATGTCACAGGTGCCAGGGCGATCGTTGATAGGATCATTGCACTGGGTGACAAGTGGTTTGAGACCGTGAGTTTGGCTGATGACCAGTTCTTCAAGGAGATGTTCCTGGACCCTGCTGATAAGGCTAAGTCTGACCTGGATGAGGCTACAAAAAGCAGGAAGTAGGCAGTCCGAAAGAGGAACTTAGAAGAGCTAGCCATCATCAGGCTGACGCATGACCTTAGCATCCTTGACAGGGAGGTCGATGAGGCCAGGAAACGTCTTGAGCATTTGCAGGCACAAGTCGCTGCCAAGTGGACTGCCATAATAGAGGCTCGCGACAGGGAGAGTGCTCTGATTCACCAGGTTGCAGATGCCGAACGGGTTCTCAAAAGGAAGTCTGATGAGGAGGAACAATGGCAAACTGCTCGAGGTAAGCTTCCTGGTGTGAAAGAAGGGGTACAGCCCACTCCAGCATCTCATGGCAGGTTCCTGAAGAAGCGTGCCTTGGAATCCTTGACGGATGAGGCTAAAAGTTTGCTTGGGGAGCCGAACTCTTGGCTGGAGACCATTTTTGATTGAGCTCCTGTATATCATCCTTCTCTCTTTTCTTTTTTTTTTTGGTACCACTTGTATTTTTTTTGGTACTTATTTTTTTGTAGTGCTTATGAACACTTTCTCTCTTTTTTTTTGGTACCACATGTATTTTTTGGTACTCATTTTTTTGTAGTGCTTATGAACACTTTCTCTCTTTTTTTTTTTGTTATCCCTACGCTCACTTGAATCTTTTTGTGATAAAAGTAATTGCTAAATGGGATGCTCTTCTTTTTTTTTTTGTTATCCCTACGCTCACTTGAATCTTTTTGTGATAAAAGTAATTGCTAAATGGGATTTGATCAAAAGGTTGTCATTTTGTGAAAATCTTTTGTCAAGTGATTGTTTTGGCATAAAAACCAGGTTTTTTGTTTGTGGCGTGGAAGCCAATTTTGGCATGAGAGCCAGCTTTTCTTGTGGCATTGATAGCCGAGTTTTTTTTTTGTGTGTGGCATCTATAGCCAATTTTGGTGGCATTGATAGCCGGTTTGTTTTGTGGCATCTATAGCCGGTTTTTGGTGGCATTGATAGCCTGTTTTGTTTTGGTGGCATTGATAGCCGGGTTTTTTGAAATCCAAGTTTTTTTTTTTTTTTTTTTTTTTGTGGCATTGATAGCCGGTTTTGTTTTTGGTGGCATTGATAGCCGGTTTTGTGGCATTATAGCCTGTTTGTTGCATTTATAGCCGGTTTGGTTTTCAAAAAAAATGCAAGTATCCGACTAAAAGTCGCCTCCCTGCTGAATGTTCTTGCAAGTATCGATGGAATGTCGCATCCTTGCTCATTCGGTGCGAGTATCGATGGAATGTCGCATCCTCGCGGATTTGGGTGCAAGTATCGATGGAATGTCGCATCCTTGCTTTTCAAAAATTCTGGTTTTGCGGGTAATGACTTGATGTCGGTTTCCCCCACGATTTTTTGAAATTTGTGGTTTTTCTCAAACCTTTGGGTTATGGATATCAACTGAAATGTTGCGTCTCCACGTGTTTTTTTTTTTTTTTTTTTGAAATTTGGGTTGTGGATATCAACTGAAATGTTGCATCTCCATGGTTTTGGATTTTGCAGTAGCGACGAAAATGTCGCTTCCCTGCGATTTTGGAAGTGTCGAACGTGGTTCGCTTGCTTCCGAGTTGTGCGAGTATCGACTAAAGCGTCGCTTCCTCGTGGTTTTTGAAAAACCAGTTTTTTTGTTTAAAGACCGAGGGTCAAAGTTTTGACCTAAAACCATTTTGGCGGTAAAGGCAGGGTGGACTAGAGTGGGAAATACCCTGAATCCGGATTTTGTTTCAAACCATGAATTTTGGGTTCAAGGTTGAAAAATTTTGGTCAAGTTAGGGAAAGGTTCCTGAACGTGGATATATTTTTTTTTTGAACAATGAAACGATGAAAGTAAGCATTGTTTTAGATTTCTAGAAATTTCAACATTTGATATGAAAATTCTAAAAAAAGGGTGGGTTTAGCGAGCGGTGTACCTGGAAACCGGTTTTGGCCATACAGGCATTGCTCTTACCCAGTTGGGTAAGTCTTCAAGGGCTTGGCTTGGCTATAACCTCAGGTTTTTAGAGGACAAAGATCAAAAGGAGGTCCTATGTCCAATAAAAAGCCGAGTAGACGGGCTGAAAAGCCACATCTAAGCCATTGGAGGCAGGAGGAGAAGGCAAGGACCTTGGGGGGGGTACCCCCCAAGGGACTTTTGTCACCTTGTAGCGGTGGCCGGTGTAGAACTTCCGCAGAGTTTTCTCTCTTTTCCTTCTCTGAATTTCTGTGCTTCTGTCTGTGATTTTCGTTGTCTGTGATTCGTTGTCTGTCCTTTCTTCTTGGAGAGCTCTCCTATTTATAGGCTTTTAGGTAGCCATTTTAGGAGGGTTTATGAGCTTTTATTGTCATTAAGCCGCATAATGGGAGGCGTTACAAAATTGAATTCTTTATTTTGTAACTCCTTTTTCTTGGCTTCTGATTGGCCGGAGGAGATTGAGGGCATTTATTCGCCTTTAATCGCCATGATGGGAGGAGTTTCATGAGTTAAATGCCATGAATCTCTTGACTTGTAACTCCCGGATGCTTGCTTCTGATTGGTCCGTCCAAAGAAATGGATTAATGACTGTAATAAAGCTAGTCAATTAATCACATTAAGTGGTCGCCGAGCATCTGAAGAGTCGCGGGCTGTGCCGCGTCTTTTGGGATTCTTCTGGTGATGATCATCGATGGATCTTCATGTAGATCGACATCAGATGACCATGTAATTTCAGGTGTTTGTTGCCAACAGCGGGTCGGTGCCATCTGTCCTGTCGATTTCTTGATCGGTCGGGTAGAAAGCACACTTTTCTTGGTTGACCGGGTAGCGATCAATATTGCTTTCGATACTCTTGATGATTAACCCGTGTTTTGGACGGATGTCAGAGGACTTGGTGTCTCAAAAGCATGAATTTTGGAAAGTACCAGAGGCTGGGCTCTTCGAATCGCGAAAAAACGGTGAAAACCGGGGTTTCCGGGGCCTTCCCGGCGACCCCGGGCTCCAAGGTCGCCGGCGACCCTGGGCCAGGGTCGCAGGCCCTGGGGGGGTTTTCCCCCTTTGTGTCCCGTTTTGTGTCCGTTTTTGCTGTTTTCGATTCTTTTTTCTTCTGTATTTTTCCTTGACATTTTGACCATTTATTGGCCTGATTTTCCTGTAGGAAACCTGATGAGAATCCTTGCATTTTATTTTGCAAAGTTTCCAATTTCCTGAGAAAGCCGAAGACTTTGTCGCGCAGAGCTGCCGATTTTCCGTCAGAAGCTGAAACTGGGACAAACGATGTCGGAATGACCTGAAATTTGGTGTGAAGCCTCCTGAGCAATAAATAAGACCAACCATAGGCTTTTGTTTGAGTTTTGAAGCCGTTTGGGGTCCTATCACCAGTAGACTTGCTTTTGTCGCGATGAAGATGTCGCGGTTTGATGTGCGGTCAACCGATGTCCGATTGACTTGAAATTTGACAGGGAACCTATTGGAGTCATTTTAAGATGATCCATAGGCTCTATCTTGGAAACCATGGTCCCGGAGAGCTTTGCCACCGAGAGGCCTGATTTGGCTTCCGAGCGTCAAACTATGGTCAAATGTTGTGGAAATGACCTGAAATTTGACATGTAGCCCTTTATAAGCATTTTGAAGCCGTCCATGTGCTCTATTTGATGAGTAATGGCCTCGGTGGTTCTCGCCGCCGAGAGGCTTGATTTAGCTGTTCGAGGGTTGATGTAGGGTCAAACGTTGTCGGTTTGACTCGGAACTTGACGTGGAGCCTTTTGGAAGTATTTTGAGACCATCCATCGGCTCTGATTGAAGATTTGGTGTCTCCGATGCTTTTGCCGCCGAGAGCTCCTTTTCGGCTGTCGGAGAAGCGAAGTTAGGCCAAATGATTTTGAAATGGCCCGAAACTTCTTGTGTACTCCTCTTTTGGCTATCTTGAAGGATCTTGCAGTTTTTGTTTGATTCTGACAAGATTTAATTTTTGGAAGTAGCATTGCCTATTTATGGCAGGTTGCGACTTCATGTAGCTCTTTGGATCTTGAAGAGGGAAAGTGACATTTTTTGTGTCAACAAATGCCCCCTCGAGGTACAGCGACGAGTTGCTTATCATTTGTAGTCGATGTGCCTCGAAGAGATTTTTGAAGGAGAGCCTGTGACTGGACCAAGAGTCTTTGAGCAGTCGTTTTTTTTTTTTTTGGTATTTATAGCCTTTTGAGCTTCCAGGGGAATTTTATGGTAGTGAAAAGGATCACGTACCATCTCGAGGCAAAGTTTTGAAGATGACATCAGGGATGTGGATTTGGGTTTTGACCTTGTGACCTAACAGGCTCTATGTGGCAGGTTAGGGGGTCGGGTTTGGTTTTGATCGTGTGACCCAACAAGCTGTATGTGGAATGTTGGGGGATCAATTTTGGTTTTGATCTTGTGACCTAACAGGCTGTATGTGGCAAGTTAGGGGAGCAGGTTTTGGCTTTTGGTTTTGGTCTTGTGACCCAACAGGCTGTATGTGGCAAGTTAGGGGACCAGGATTTGGTTTGATTTTTGTGGAATGTCAATTTCAAGATTTTGGCTCAATCTGGTAGATGAGGCTGGATGGTTTGATTTTTGGAAGCTCATGGGGCTTGGAATTTTCTTTGTATGGTCGAATCAACTTAAAAGAGGCATGGAACCATTTTTGTATGCTCTTGGTAAGAGGGATTTTTCTTTGACTAAAAGCCCAAAATTTTTTTTTTTTTAAGTGCCTAGGTGGTCAAACCTGGCTCATATGGGCTAACCCATGGGACCTTAAGCTTTTTGAAATGGCTTGGATCTCATATGGTGTCATTTTGTAAAGAATATCCAAAAATATCTCATTTGGATAGAGAATATCTAAGAATATCTTTACTTGGAGAGAATCTCTCATATTCCCTTTATTTTGGGATAGGATATCTCAAGATATCTTTCTTTTGGGAAAGAATCCTTCATCGATCCTATCTATTAGGAGAAAATCTCTCATTGATTTCTTTTTGGGAGAGAATCCCTCAAGATATCTTTCTTTTGGGAAAGAATCTTTCTAATCTCTTTCTTTTGGTAAGGTTACTAATTAGTAACACTTACCTTTTTCTTCTTTCCTTCTTTGGTTTGCTCTCTTCTATAAAAGCAAGGAGGATGTTGGATCTCTTGCTCTTATTACTTTCTTTTGCAATAATCTCAAGAGGGCTTCAAGACCAAGAGTTCTTCTTCTTCAAGATCTTCAAGACTTTTCTTCTTCTTCTCCATCAATGGCTTCAAGTAAGTTCCCTTTTTCAAGAAAACCCCATTGTAGGAAAAAAAGTTCTATCTTTTTTTTTTGTTTCTTTCTTTTCTTTTCTTCTCTGTTTTTTTTCTTTCACGTGTTTGCTTCTTTTTTTTTTCCACACGTTTTCTTTTTTTTTTGCTTTCTTTTCTTTTTCTTTTTTTTTGTTTTGTTTTTTTTTTTATTTGTGGGCCGTACAGCCAGATCCGTACAGTGGGCCACGGCCTGTTGGCCAGCCCCTTTTTTTTTGTTTTCTTTCCCTCCCCTTTTTTTTTGAGAAAGTTTCTTTTCTTCTTTTTTTTTTTTTGTTTCTTTCCCCTCTTTTTTTTTTGAGAAAGTTTCTTTTTTTTTTTTTTTTTTCTTTCCCCTCTTTTTTTTTTTTGAGAAAGTTTCTTTTTTTTTTTTTGCTCATCATGATAATGCCCCTTTTTTTGGCAAACCTAGATGTTCGTTCATGCATGCATTCATTTGTACATTAAATTTGTAGCATGATGTGATACATACCTGAAAGTTTTCGCAAATTTGGGAATTTGGAGCTCGCAGCGATGTTGAGCCCTTCCTGATTTTGCGGAGACTTTGAGGTTTCGAAAGTTTGGAGTTTTGGAGCTCGCAGCGATGTTGAGCCCATCTTCAAGCTTTCTTATTTCTTTCGGGATAGTTCATTTTCTTCGGAATTGCCCCGTCATCATGTCAAAATTTCGCCAGATTTTTTTTAGCGAGATTCTGTCATTTTGATGTTTGATCTTTTTCTTTTCCATCCTTTTCAGGTGGTTCCTCCAGAACGAACAAGGGTAAAGAGCCTGCTACAAGCGTACCTCGTCGATCTTCTAGATCTTCTAATTCGGCCGTTCAGCAGGCTTTTGAGAAGGTCCAGTATGTTGAGAGAAATCTGGAAGAGTGCGACTCTCTCAACAGAGATGAGATGAGGCAGCGACTGATCGCTCTCAAGGGAGAGGAATTCTATAAGATCATGGTAAGCAGTCGTCCATGGGTGATGGAAGATCAGAGCGTTTTGCCCAAGCCTACCTTCTTCTTTGGTGATGCAGTCCCTGATGACATGACATACCAGAGGAGATGTTTTCAGTTTTCTTTCATAGCAGATGGTGAGAAGAAGACTGTTGCTACCCGGTCGACGTTTGATCGCACCGTCTCGATCATGAGCCTTGCCCCCACGTGCCCTAAGAGGGAAGATCCTCCAAGCTGGGTGAGAAGGACAAATGTAATCAAGACCGGGGTTTTTGTTGGCGGTTCTCCTGGATATACGGAGAGGTCGCCTGTTGACATGGACCTTTTGATGCCTTCCAGCGGTTACCAGGGTTCTGATTATCCGTCGGTCGATTTGAGACCGGTGGGCCTTGGTATTTTCAGCGGTGACGGAAGCAATTGGATCAAGCCTTTTCGACTTCGAGGCCGTTTCAATGCTGACTTCGAGTGGAAGTCGTGGACTGATCGCGTCCTGCTGATTGGTGGTGCCGTTTTGAAGGAAGCCGGGATTTTTGATGCAGTCCGCGCCTTTAGGGAGACCGTGATCTTTTCCGACGAGGCCTTCATGGCTATGCTGGAGTCATTCCTCCCACAAACCAATACCTTCGTTGTGACGAATGGCGAGATTGGTTTTTCTTTGAAGGAACTGAGCGCCATTACTGGATTGCCTATCCTCGGCAAACTCTATGAGGAGTTTATGCCGATTGACAGCGTCCTCGAGGGGCAGTCTGAGGAGTTCAGGCTTCTGTACTTTCAGCTCGTCGCCTTCTATGATTTTTTGAAGGAGAAAGGGGGTTTGAAAGTTAGATCCAGCAGTTGGAAGAGTTCTAGCTCTTCATTCCCCAACTTTTTTGATAGCAGGGAGTCTTCTGATAGTGTGACCCAGGAAGCCGGAGCTCGGGATCCAAGTTCAAAGAAGATCTTGGCCATGCAAGAAGAGTTGAGAGATTTCTGTGCAAGTACAAATGCCATATGTCCTGACATTGCACTGCGGAGAGATCTCGCTGTTTACCTCACTTATTGGCTTGGTGAGGCTATTTTTGCTGGAGGAGATGGAACGCACATCAGGCCGCATTGTATTTTTCCGGCTTGTCAGATGGCTTTGGAGAGCAGCTTGCTTTGGTGCCAGCTCTTTACTCCTGCCTGTGTACCGAACTGCAGGCTGCTGCTTTTTTGGTTCGGCTTGGGCTTCCCATGAATAGGGAATTTTCAGCCCATATCTTTTATTCGTGGTATGTATACCACTGTCCTGGCTTCCACCGGCTGGGTGCTGCACAGGATGATGATCCTCTGATGATTCGACTGGCTAAGGGCAAAGCCATGTCCGAATCACTTTTGTTTGCCCGCATGAGGATCCGACGGTTCAGGGACGTCGAGATGGGGCAGTCTTCAGTGAAGCTTTCTCCGGAGTTGCGGAAGAAGGCTTTTGATTTTGGTGCCTCCCGAGACTCTACCAGGGCGGGGTCGGGAAGGCATTATTCCTTGACGAATGCAGAGAGAGAGTGGCTTTTCAGCATACGTGTCGGCACGATGGTGTACCGTAGACATCTTTTCGTCGACATCCAGCCGTATGTACCCTCTCACTTTGTTTTACTGCTGGGCTTTTCTCAAGGCGTTGTTGGAGCGCCTTCAAGCATGGTGAAGTGCTTTGGAGGCTTACAGGACGGGAGAAATGCATGGGCTTTCTATAGTGCTGAAGACACTACAGCCATGATTTCTTATCCTGTGTTGCTGACTTCCCGGACTGCCGGCTTTGCAAAGTGGTTCGCGGAGAGCTTTTCGGCATATCGGGGGCTTTCCAAGAAGGAGCTTGATGTGAAGCTGGCATCTGGAAAGGGCCTTGGAAAGTCGGATGGCGTCCGGCGAGAGGAAGTTTGGGCCTTCCTTTCTGGAGAGAAGCACAAGATAGGCTTTCTCGGTGACCAGGGCGTCATTGGTTCTGAAGCTGTTCGAGAAATACCTGATGAGGCTTTAGAGCAGCTAGAACAGGAGGAAGCCGAACTTGGCGCTTGGATGCAAGCGGCACAGAGGCAAGCTTCCGTGGAGTCTACTGGCAAGAGTAGACCATCCAGTGAGGAGTCAAGTGGGAAACCTGACTCTAACAGCGGGGTAGGTTCCTCTAAGAAGCGAGCCCGCCGGGGTAAGAGGGGGAGGAGTCATCATCGCGGCAAGGGGCAGCATGAGGACTCTCCTGACTTGGAAGTTCCCTTACTATCAATGAATGTGCCAGTGGATGCTGACGAACCTCCAGAGAAGAGAAGCCGAGAAGAAGAGACCGTTGGTGAAGGTATGATTCTTCCCTTTTTCTCTTTCCATTTGTTTTCATGGGATTTTTCCATGTTCTGATTTGCTTCTTGTTTCTGCTTTTCTTTTCTCTATTTTTTTTTAGCAGAGGAAGACTTGGTGATGCCTGAGGTCCCAACCGATGAGGTGGTGACGGATCCTGTCGAGGCACCTGAAGAAGAACCGAGGGACTCTGGAGTGAATCCAGAATCTCCAATTGTACGACTTCTTTTTCTTTTTTTTTTGTGTCTGTGACTCGTTTGCTAACATTTTTCTTGCCAGCTGACTTGCCACAGGATTCCGATGACTTTGAACCATCGATGGACGCAAATGTTGATGATGCTTCCGATGAGTTCATGGAGGAAGAAAGTGTTCCGCCAGTCGTCGAAGAAGGTATTTTGTAGTTATAACCCTGATAATGATTTTCAAACAGGATTATATTTAAATTCACGTATGCCGTCAAAGGCCTATTTGAATTTAAACTCAAAATTATTTTTTCACTAAAATAATTCAACCACATATCATCTAAACAAATTAGGAAACCATGCCAATATAGGAAAGTGGCTAGAGGAGGGACCAAAAGACATATTTGCCCTTGGCTCCCAAAATGACCAAAATGTCCAAGCTAAACCCATAGCAACATTAAGACCATTTTAACCTTAACTCATTCCACTAAAGAGTTATGGTTGAACTTCAGAGATAAATATTTAATATGATTTTAAGCTAGTCAGAAAGTGACAGTCGTCTTCAACCTACTAAGTGAAATGACCAAAATGCCTCTCTATGTAACATCCATAATCAAGTCAGGTTATCAAAGGCACTATCAACCTTCTCGATTACATCTCAACCTTAGAACTTCATATCCTTGACTTAATCATCATCCGGATATCATTCTCTTGGTCCAGGGAGCGACCCACAAGTTCAATATCCATATGGAACATCCATATACTAAGATCTTAGATTTTTATGATTAATCAGATAATTCTAAGGGGACGATCACTCCATCACTAGATGGCATAGATTCTTTATCGCATCTGCACGTCTCAACTAATCAAGCCCGAGCACCCAAAACACAGAGCTGTTGACCCATGAAAAAGATCTCACCCATAGTGAATTAAAGCACAAGAACTCGATTTCGTCAGTTCATCCACAAATGCTCAAGATTAAGAGCATTGGTCACTCAGTAGAATGAGGTGACTCGATCTCTCTTAGTGATAGTACTATTTTAGAGATCACACCTACAATGGTCCTGTTCAATGCATGACATATGCACTAATGAGATAAATCCGGGATAGACCTCCCGTGACTTAGGTAAGTCACCATGAATACAGGAGAGTATCTCACTATAACTTATATCAAGATGAAGTGCCCAACTTCATCTCTCAGTTATGAACAAATTTGTTGTTTCTAGTGTCCATGACTCAGACCTATCTGTGTGTAGCCACTACACACCTAATTCATTTACTATAAATAATGGGCCTTACACAACCATACATATATACATGCAGAAATAGAAAAAGAGTCATTCCATTAAATAACCAGTAAATATCCAGTGACAAAAGATGAGAGTGCAGCTAGTGGGCTTTAGGGCATACACCAATCCCAACAAACTCCCACTTGCACTAAAGATTACTATTTCCTAACCTAACTCCCATAGACTCAACATGAGAAGTAAACACTTTCTCAGTAAGTGTCTTAGTAAATGGGTCAGCTAAGTTATTTGCTGAGGCAATTTGCTCCACCACTATTTCTCCTTCTTGGATGAATTCCCGGATCAAGCGGTACTTTCTCTGAATGTACTTGCCTTTCTTGTAATTCCTGGGCTCTTTGCACTGTGCTACGGCACCAGTGTTATCGCAGTACATGATAATCGGTTTTTGTACTGCAGGAACAACTCCCAATTCCAATAGGAATTTTCTGAGCCATACTGCTTCCTTTGCAGCTTCCGATGCCGCCACATACTCTACCTCCATGGTAGAATCAGCAGTATAAGATTGCTTGACACTTCTCCATGAAATAGCCCCTCCTGACTGAATAAAAACGTATCTTGAGGTAGACTTTCTGGCATCTCTATCAGATTGAAAATCAGAATCTGTATACGCTAATGGCGTTTGGTCATCTGCTCGATAGGTCAGCATATAATCTTTCGTTCTCCGAAGATACTTAAATATATGCTTAACAGCTGTCCAATGCATAGGTCCAGGGTTTGACTAATATCTGCTAACCATGCCAACGGCAAAGCAAATATCTGGTATAGTACATAACATTGCATACATGAGGCTTCCAACAGCAGATGCATATGGAACTCTCCTCATGCTATCTATCTCCTCAGGTGTCATTGTACATTGATCTCGAGATAGTGGTACTCCATGTTTAGAAGGTAGCTGATGGACCGCGCTCCTGCTCGGTTCCTACCGAGGTCGGCGGACGTGGGAGTCCGTCGGGTCCAACCCTTTCGTAACCGGGGGGCAGGGGCGTGCATCAACATTTCTTTTTTTGTGTGGGTGTGCCAGATTTTCTATTTTTACTTGGAATTGCAAGTGGTGATCCGGAGATCAACCTTCGCAAGTAAAAAGGAAATCAACTTCTTTTAAGTTTTCCATTGCACATATATTTAAGAAAAGAGACATTTTCTTGGTTTGCCGTGAAAGGCGATTTTCTTTTTTTTGGCATTTATAGCCGATTTTGGCATTTATAGCCGATTTTTGGCGTTTATAGCCGATTTTGGCGTTTATAGCCGATTTACAATCCTTATCAATAATGAAAGACAAGAGTTGTGATTTTTGTCTCTTTTGAAAAAATACAAACTACAATGAAAAGCAAGAAAAGGAGGATCTAACTTCTCAGGAGATTGTGGGGGACTCGTTTAGATTGACGGTCGCAAGCCATATGTGGGCTTCGCCATCATCCATGCAGATGAGAACAGAGGATGCTATTGATTCGCTTGGCTTGGCTATAACCTCAGGTTTTTAGAGGACAAAGATCAAAAGGAGGTCCTATGTCCAATAAAAAGCCGAGTAGACGGGCTGAAAAGCCACATCTAAGCCATTGGAGGCAGGAGGAGAAGGCAAGGACCTTGGGGGGGGGTACCCCCCAAGGGACTTTTGTCACCTTGTAGCGGTGGCCGGTGTAGAACTTCCGCAGAGTTTTCTCTCTTTTCCTTCTCTGAATTTCTGTGCTTCTGTCTGTGATTCGTTGTCTGTGATTCGTTGTCTGTCCTTTCTTCTTGGAGTGCTCTCCTATTTATAGGCTTTTTGGTAGCCATTTTAGGAGGGTTTATGAGCTTTTATTGTCATTAAGCCGCATAATGGGAGGCGTTACAAAATTGAATTCTTTATTTTGTAACTCCTTTTTCTTGGCTTCTGATTGGCCGGAGGAGATTGAGGGCATTTATTCGCCTTTAATCGCCATGATGGGAGGAGTTTCATGAGTTAAATGCCATGAATCTCTTGACTTGTAACTCCCGGATGCTTGCTTCTGATTGGTCCGTCCAAAGAAATGGATTAATGACTGTAATAAAGCTAGTCAATTAATCACATTAAGTGGTCGCCGAGCATCTGAAGAGTCGCGGGCTGTGCCGCGTCTTTTGGGATTCTTCTGGTGATGATCATCGATGGATCTTCATGTAGATCGACATCAGATGACCATGTAATTTCAGGTGTTTGTTGCCAACAGCGGGTCGGTGCCATCTGTCCTGTCGATTTCTTGATCGGTCGGGTAGAAAGCACACTTTTCTTGGTTGACCGGGTAGCGATCAATATTGCTTTCGATACTCTTGATGATTAACCCGTGTTTTGGACGGATGTCAGAGGACTTGGTGTCTCAAAAGCATGAATTTTGGAAAGTACCAGAGGCTGGGCTCTTCGAATCGCGAAAAAACGGTGAAAACCGGGGTTTCCGGGGCCTTCCCGGCGACCCCGGGCTCCAAGGTCGCCGGCGACCCTGGGCCAGGGTCGCAGGCCCTGGGGGGGTTTTCCCCCCTTTGTGTCCCGTTTTGTGTCCGTTTTTGCTGTTTTTCGATTCTTTTTTCTTCTGTATTTTTCCTTGACATTTTGACCATTTATTGGCCTGATTTTCCTGTAGGAAACCTGATGAGAATCCTTGCATTTTATTTTGCAAAGTTTCCAATTTCCTGAGAAAGCCGAAGACTTTGTCGCGCAGAGCTGCCGATTTTCCGTCAGAAGCTGAAACTGGGACAAACGATGTCGGAATGACCTGAAATTTGGTGTGAAGCCTCCTGAGCAATAAATAAGACCAACCATAGGCTTTTGTTTGAGTTTTGAAGCCGTTTGGGGTCCTATCACCAGTAGACTTGCTTTTGTCGCGATGAAGATGTCGCGGTTTGATGTGCGGTCAACCGATGTCCGATTGACTTGAAATTTGACAGGGAACCTATTGGAGTCATTTTAAGATGATCCATAGGCTCTATCTTGGAAACCATGGTCCCGGAGAGCTTTGCCACCGAGAGGCCTGATTTGGCTTCCGAGCGTCAAACTATGGTCAAATGTTGTGGAAATGACCTGAAATTTGACATGTAGCCCTTTATAAGCATTTTGAAGCCGTCCATGTGCTCTATTTGATGAGTAATGGCCTCGGTGGTTCTCGCCGCCGAGAGGCTTGATTTAGCTGTTCGAGGGTTGATGTAGGGTCAAACGTTGTCGGTTTGACTCGGAACTTGACGTGGAGCCTTTTGGAAGTATTTTGAGACCATCCATCGGCTCTGATTGAAGATTTGGTGTCTCCGATGCTTTTGCCGCCGAGAGCTCCTTTTCGGCTGTCGGAGAAGCGAAGTTAGGCCAAATGATTTTGAAATGGCCCGAAACTTCTTGTGTACTCCTCTTTTGGCTATCTTGAAGGATCTTGCAGTTTTTGTTTGATTCTGACAAGATTTAATTTTTGGAAGTAGCATTGCCTATTTATGGCAGGTTGCGACTTCATGTAGCTCTTTGGATCTTGAAGAGGGAAAGTGACATTTTTTGTGTCAACAAATGCCCCCTCGAGGTACAGCGACGAGTTGCTTATCATTTGTAGTCGATGTGCCTCGAAGAGATTTTTGAAGGAGAGCCTGTGACTGGACCAAGAGTCTTTGAGCAGTCGTTTTTTTTTTTTTTGGTATTTATAGCCTTTTGAGCTTCCAGGGGAATTTTATGGTAGTGAAAAGGATCACGTACCATCTCGAGGCAAAGTTTTGAAGATGACATCAGGGATGTGGATTTGGGTTTTGACCTTGTGACCTAACAGGCTCTATGTGGCAGGTTAGGGGGTCGGGTTTGGTTTTGATCGTGTGACCCAACAAGCTGTATGTGGAATGTTGGGGGATCAATTTTGGTTTTGATCTTGTGACCTAACAGGCTGTATGTGGCAAGTTAGGGGAGCAGGTTTTGGCTTTTGGTTTTGGTCTTGTGACCCAACAGGCTGTATGTGGCAAGTTAGGGGACCAGGATTTGGTTTGATTTTTGTGGAATGTCAATTTCAAGATTTTGGCTCAATCTGGTAGATGAGGCTGGATGGTTTGATTTTTGGAAGCTCATGGGGCTTGGAATTTTCTTTGTATGGTCGAATCAACTTAAAAGAGGCATGGAACCATTTTTGTATGCTCTTGGTAAGAGGGATTTTTCTTTGACTAAAAGCCCAAAATTTTTTTTTTTTTAAGTGCCTAGGTGGTCAAACCTGGCTCATATGGGCTAACCCATGGGACCTTAAGCTTTTTGAAATGGCTTGGATCTCATATGGTGTCATTTTTGTAAAGAATATCCAAAAATATCTCATTTGGATAGAGAATATCTAAGAATATCTTTACTTGGAGAGAATCTCTCATATTCCCTTTATTTTGGGATAGGATATCTCAAGATATCTTTCTTTTGGGAAAGAATCCTTCATCGATCCTATCTATTAGGAGAAAATCTCTCATTGATTTCTTTTTGGGAGAGAATCCCTCAAGATATCTTTCTTTTGGGAAAGAATCTTTCTAATCTCTTTCTTTTGGTAAGGTTACTAATTAGTAACACTTACCTTTTTCTTCTTTCCTTCTTTGGTTTGCTCTCTTCTATAAAAGCAAGGAGGATGTTGGATCTCTTGCTCTTATTACTTTCTTTTGCAATAATCTCAAGAGGGCTTCAAGACCAAGAGTTCTTCTTCTTCAAGATCTTCAAGACTTTTCTTCTTCTTCTCCATCAATGGCTTCAAGTAAGTTCCCTTTTTCAAGAAAACCCCATTGTAGGAAAAAAGTTCTATCTTTTTTTTTGTTTCTTTCTTTTCTTTTCTTCTCTGTTTTTTTTCTTTCACGTGTTTGCTTCTTTTTTTTTTCCACACGTTTTCTTTTTTTTTTGCTTTCTTTTCTTTTTCTTTTTTTTTGTTTTGTTTTTTTTTTTATTTGTGGGCCGTACAGCCAGATCCGTACAGTGGGCCACGGCCTGTTGGCCAGCCCCTTTTTTTTTGTTTTCTTTCCCTCCCCTTTTTTTTTGAGAAAGTTTCTTTTCTTCTTTTTTTTTTTGTTTTCTTTCCCCTCTTTTTTTTTTTGAGAAAGTTTCTTTTTTTTTTTTTTGTTTTCTTTCCCCTCTTTTTTTTTTTTTGAGAAAGTTTCTTTTTTGTTTTTTGCTCATCATGATAATGCCCCTTTTTTTGGCAAACCTAGATGTTCGTTCATGCATGCATTCATTTGTACATTAAATTTGTAGCATGATGTGATAACATACCTGAAAGTTTTCGCAAATTTGGGAATTTGGAGCTCGCAGCGATGTTGAGCCCTTCCTGATTTTGCGGAGACTTTGAGGTTTCGAAAGTTTGGAGTTTTGGAGCTCGCAGCGATGTTGAGCCCATCTTCAAGCTTTCTTATTTCTTTCGGGATAGTTCATTTTCTTCGGAATTGCCCCGTCATCATGTCAAAATTTCGCCAGATTTTTTTTAGCGAGATTCTGTCATTTTGATGTTTGATCTTTTTCTTTTCCATCCTTTTCAGGTGGTTCCTCCAGAACGAACAAGGGTAAAAGAGCCTGCTACAAGCGTACCTCGTCGATCTTCTAGATCTTCTAATTCGGCCGTTCAGCAGGCTTTTGAGAAGGTTCCAGTATGTTGAGAGAAATCTGGAAGAGTGCGACTCTCTCAACAGAGATGAGATGAGGCAGCGACTGATCGCTCTCAAGGGAGAGGAATTCTATAAGATCATGGTAAGCAGTCGTCCATGGGTGATGGAAGATCAGAGCGTTTTGCCCAAGCCTACCTTCTTCTTTGGTGATGCAGTCCCTGATGACATGACATACCAGAGGAGATGTTTTCAGTTTTCTTTCATAGCAGATGGTGAGAAGAAGACTGTTGCTACCCGGTCGACGTTTGATCGCACCGTCTCGATCATGAGCCTTGCCCCCCACGTGCCCTAAGAGGGAAGATCCTCCAAGCTGGGTGAGAAGGACAAATGTAATCAAGACCGGGGTTTTTGTTGGCGGTTCTCCTGGATATACGGAGAGGTCGCCTGTTGACATGGACCTTTTGATGCCTTCCAGCGGTTACCAGGGTTCTGATTATCCGTCGGTCGATTTGAGACCGGTGGGCCTTGGTATTTTCAGCGGTGACGGAAGCAATTGGATCAAGCCTTTTCGACTTCGAGGCCGTTTCAATGCTGACTTCGAGTGGAAGTCGTGGACTGATCGCGTCCTGCTGATTGGTGGTGCCGTTTTGAAGGAAGCCGGGATTTTTGATGCAGTCCGCGCCTTTAGGGAGACCGTGATCTTTTCCGACGAGGCCTTCATGGCTATGCTGGAGTCATTCCTCCCACAAACCAATACCTTCGTTGTGACGAATGGCGAGATTGGTTTTTCTTTGAAGGAACTGAGCGCCATTACTGGATTGCCTATCCTCGGCAAACTCTATGAGGAGTTTATGCCGATTGACAGCGTCCTCGAGGGGCAGTCTGAGGAGTTCAGGCTTCTGTACTTTCAGCTCGTCGCCTTCTATGATTTTTTGAAGGAGAAAGGGGGTTTGAAAGTTAGATCCAGCAGTTGGAAGAGTTCTAGCTCTTCATTCCCCAACTTTTTTTGATAGCAGGGAGTCTTCTGATAGTGTGACCCAGGAAGCCGGAGCTCGGGATCCAAGTTCAAAGAAGATCTTGGCCATGCAAGAAGAGTTGAGAGATTTCTGTGCAAGTACAAATGCCATATGTCCTGACATTGCACTGCGGAGAGATCTCGCTGTTTACCTCACTTATTGGCTTGGTGAGGCTATTTTTGCTGGAGGAGATGGAACGCACATCAGGCCGCATTGTATTTTTCCGGCTTGTCAGATGGCATTTGGAGAGCAGCTTGCTTTGGTGCCAGCTCTTTACTCCTGCCTGTGTACCGAACTGCAGGCTGCTGCTTTTTTGGTTCGGCTTGGGCTTCCCATGAATAGGGAATTTTCAGCCCATATCTTTTATTCGTGGTATGTATACCACTGTCCTGGCTTCCACCGGCTGGGTGCTGCACAGGATGATGATCCTCTGATGATTCGACTGGCTAAGGGCAAAGCCATGTCCGAATCACTTTTGTTTGCCCGCATGAGGATCCGACGGTTCAGGGACGTCGAGATGGGGCAGTCTTCAGTGAAGCTTTCTCCGGAGTTGCGGAAGAAGGCTTTTGATTTTGGTGCCTCCCGAGACTCTACCAGGGCGGGGTCGGGAAGGCATTATTCCTTGACGAATGCAGAGAGAGAGTGGCTTTTCAGCATACGTGTCGGCACGATGGTGTACCGTAGACATCTTTTCGTCGACATCCAGCCGTATGTACCCTCTCACTTTGTTTTACTGCTGGGCTTTTCTCAAGGCGTTGTTGGAGCGCCTTCAAGCATGGTGAAGTGCTTTGGAGGCTTACAGGACGGGAGAAATGCATGGGCTTTCTATAGTGCTGAAGACACTACAGCCATGATTTCTTATCCTGTGTTGCTGACTTCCCGGACTGCCGGCTTTGCAAAGTGGTTCGCGGAGAGCTTTTCGGCATATCGGGGGCTTTCCAAGAAGGAGCTTGATGTGAAGCTGGCATCTGGAAAGGGCCTTGGAAAGTCGGATGGCGTCCGGCGAGAGGAAGTTTGGGCCTTCCTTTCTGGAGAGAAGCACAAGATAGGCTTTCTCGGTGACCAGGGCGTCATTGGTTCTGAAGCTGTTCGAGAAATACCTGATGAGGCTTTAGAGCAGCTAGAACAGGAGGAAGCCGAACTTGGCGCTTGGATGCAAGCGGCACAGAGGCAAGCTTCCGTGGAGTCTACTGGCAAGAGTAGACCATCCAGTGAGGAGTCAAGTGGGAAACCTGACTCTAACAGCGGGGTAGGTTCCTCTAAGAAGCGAGCCCGCCGGGGTAAGAGGGGGAGGAGTCATCATCGCGGCAAGGGGCAGCATGAGGACTCTCCTGACTTGGAAGTTCCCCTTACTATCAATGAAGATGTGCCAGTGGATGCTGGCGAACCTCCAGAGAAGAGAAGCCTAGAAGAAGAGACCGTTGGTGAAGGTATGATTCTTCCCTTTTTCTCTTTCCATTTGTTTTCATGGGATTTTTCCATGTTCTGATTTGCTTCTTGTTTCTGCTTTTCTTTTCTTTTTTTTTTAGCAGAGGAAGACTTGGTGATGCCTGAGGTCCCAACCGATGAGGTGGTGACGGATCCTGTCGAGGCACCTGAAGAAGAACCGAGGGACTCTGGAGTGAATCCAGAATCTCCAATTTGTACGACTTCTTTTGCTTTTTTTTTTGTGTCTGTGACTCGATTTGCTAACATTTTTCTTGCCAGCTGACTTGCCACAGGATTCCGATGACTTTGAACCATCGATGGACGCAAATGTTGATGATGCTTCTGATGAGTTCATGGAGGAAGAAAGTGTTCCGCCAGTCGTCGAAGAAGGTATTTTGTAGTTATAACCCTGATAATGATTTTCAAACAGGATTATATTCATACCTTTTTGTGTTTCTTTTGGCAGGTTTTGAAGTGATAAAGGAGGATCCGTCGCTTCCAGAGCAAGGGATGCCAGAGGTTAATCCAGAGGTAGAGACTCCTGGGACCAGTTCTGACAATGTTGAGGAGATTCCTCGTGCTGAGATTCCTTCCCGAGCAGGAGCAGCTTCAACTGGAAAGAGTTCTTTTGTTACTCTTTCAACAGATGATGACATGAGCAGCCGACCAACGGAGTTGGGCGAATCTTCAGTTGGGCCATCTCTTCTTTTTGCGAAGAAGGTGGTGGTGCGGGTTCTGAGCTCTTGGATTAAGACTCTGCTTTCTGGGCATTTAGATGCCGGATTTGGGATGATCCAGCATGTGCGTGAGATTCTCGGTGATGCCGAAGAAGCTGGTCTGGATGTCACAAGTGCCAGGGCGATCGTTGATAGGATCATTGAGCTGGGTGACAAGTGGTTTGAGACCATGGGTTTTCCTGATGATCAGTTCTTCAAGGAGATGTTCTTGGACCCTGCAGATAAGGCTCAATCTAACCTGGATGAGGCTACAGAAAGCAGGAAGTAGGCAGTCCGAGAGAAGAACTTAGAAGAGCTAACCATCATTGGGCTGACACATGACCTTAACATCTTTGATAGGGAGGTCGATGAGGCCAGGAAACGTCTTGAGCATCTGCAGGCACAAGTCGCTGCCAAGTGGACTGAAATAACAGAGGCTCGTGAAAGGGAGACTGCTCTGATTCACCGGGTTGCGGATGCCAATCGAGTTCTCAAAAGGAAGTCTGATGAGAACAAACAATGGAAAACCGCTCGGGGGAAGCTTCCCAGTGCGAAAGAAGGGTTACAGCCCACCCCAGCATCTCATGGCAGGTTCCTGAAGAAGCGTGCCTTGGAATCCTTGAAGGATGAGGCCAAAAGCTTGCTTAAGGAGCTGAACTCTTGGTTGGAGACCATTTTTGATTGAGCTCTTGTATGTTTTTTTTACAGAAACCATCCTTCTCTCTTTTTTTTTTGGTACCACTTGTATTTTTTTGGTACTTTTTTTTTTGTAGTGCTTGCGAACACTTTCTTTTTTTTTTTGGTACCACATGTATTTTTTGGTACTCTTTTTTTTTGTAGTGCTTGTGAACACTTTCTTTTTTTGTTATCCCTACGCTCACTTCAATCTTTTTGTGATAAAAGTAATTGCTAAATGGGTTTTGATCAAAAGGTTGTCATTTTGTGAAAATCTTTTGTCAAATGATTGTTTTTGGCATGGAAGCCAGATTTTGTTTGTGGCATGGAAGCCGATTTTTGGCAGTGATAGCCGTTTTTGGTGGCATTGATAGCCGATTTGTGGCATTGATAGCCGGGTTTTTTTTTTTTTGAAAGCCAAGTTTTTGGTTTGTGGCATTGATAGCCGGTTTGTTTTGTGGCATTAATAGCCGGTTTGTGGCATTTATAGCCGGTTTGTTTTGGTGGCATCTATAGCCTGTTTTGATGGCATTTATAGCCGGTTTGTGGCATTTATAGCCTATTTTGATGGCATTTATAGCCGGTTTGGTTTTCAAAAATGCAAGTATCGACTAAAAGTCGCCTCCCTGCTGAATGTTCTTGCAAGTATCGATGGAATGTCGCATCCTTGCTCATTCGGTTGCGAGTATCGATGGAATGTCGCATCCTCGCGGATTTGAGTGCAAGTATCGATGGAATGTCGCATCCTTGTTTTTCAAAAATTTTGGTTTTGCGGGTACTGACTTGATGTCGTTTCCCCACGATTTTTGAAATTTGTGGTTTTTTCGAACCTTTGGGTCATGGATATCAACTGAAATGTTGCGTCTCCATGGTTTTGGATTTTGCAAGTACCGACGAAATGTCGCTTCCCTGCGATTTTGGAAGTGTCGAACGTGGTTCGCTTGCTTCCGATTTGTGCGAGTATCGACTAAGCGTCGCTTCCCCGCGGTTTTTGAAAAACCATTTTTTTTTTGTTTAAAGACACGAGGGTCATAAGTTTTGACCTAAAACCATTTTGGCGGTAAAAGGCAGGGTGGACTAGGGTGGAAATCCCTGAATCCGGATTTTGTTTTAAACCATGAATTTTGGGTTCAAGGGTTGAAAATTTTGGTCAAGTTAGGGAAAGGTTCCTAAACTTGGGTTTTTTTTTTTGACAATGAAACGATGAAAGTAAGCATTGTTTTAAATTTCTAGAAATTTCAACATTTGACATGAAAATTCTAAAAAAGGGTGGGTTTAGCGAGCGTGTACCTGGAAACCGGCTTTGGCCGTACAGGCATTGCTCTTACCCAGTTGGGCAAGTCTTCAAGGGTAGTACCACTTTAAGAACTTGCCGTTGATGGGCAGCATACATCTATCACCTTCCATGTTTAGGAGTGTGTATGCGCCGTTGGAGAAAACCTTGTCGATGACGTAGGGTCCCTCCCATTTTGGCTCAAATTTGCCTTTGGATTTATGAGCGAAGACCATTGGTCTTTTTACCGCGAGAACCAAGTCACTCTTTTTGTAGGCGCGTTGCCTGACCTTTTTATCGAAAGATCCTGCCATGCGTGCTTGGTAAAGTTCAATGCTTTGTTGAGCTTCGAGCCGTCTCTCATCGAGATTGTCCAGCTCATGGAGTCGCAATTTGACATTGCTTTCTTGAGTCATGTCATTTTGCAAGGATACCCTCAAGGAAGGAATTTGTACTTCCAAGGGCACGACAGCTTCGCATCCATAGACTAAGGAGAATGGTGTGCTATGGGTCGGTCCTCGAACGGTGGTTCGATAGGCCCACAAAGCTTCAGACATTTTGTCGCTCCAGTCTCTTTTGTGACTAGAGACCATTTTTTTAAGGATTTTGCAGAGTGTCTTGTTGAAAGCTTCTGCTAACCCGTTTGCTGCCGGATTGTATGGAGATGAAGGACAGCTTTGGATTTTGTATTTGTCGCAGAACCTGTAGAATCGATGATCCCGGAATTGTGGTCCGTTATCATGGACGAATCTTTTGGGTATGCCGAAACGACAAATGATGTTGGTGCGCAGGAGCTGAAGGACTGATGAGGTCCTCATTTCGTTGAACGCAAATTCTTCTGACCACTTGGAGAAATAATCCGTTGCAGCGAAGATGAAGCGATGACCTTTGCTCGAAGGGGGAGAAATAGGACCTATGATGTCCATTCCCCAGGCTTCGAAAGGCCATGAGATCGCTGTAGGATGCAGCCATT
The DNA here is from genome assembly GCA_012931725.1 of Litsea cubeba. Classification (NCBI taxonomy): domain Eukaryota; kingdom Viridiplantae; phylum Streptophyta; class Magnoliopsida; order Laurales; family Lauraceae; genus Litsea; species Litsea cubeba. Next base: position 35,070,590 of record CM022946.1, read on the forward strand.
CTGGAGGCATGTGAATGTAATCTCCATGAATTTCGCATTGTTGGCAGCGCTTAGCAAATTGCATTGCGTCAGCTACCATGGTAGGCCAGTAATATCCTAACATTTTTATCTGATCATAGAGCTTGGGACCAGCTTGATGAGCTCTGTAAAGACCAGCATGAACTTCTTTCAGTGTTTCTTCAGCCTCTTGTTGTGACAAGCAGCGTAGAAGTACTCCGTTGAAGGATTTCCTATAAAGGATTTTTGAAGGAATATCCAAATGAAAGCTTGGGGTTCGCCTTTGGGTGCTTACCCGTTCTTTTGGATCTTCAGGTAGGATTCCGAACATAATGTAATCAATGAACGGATCCCTCCAGTCGCCGATTGAAGTTTGAAGGATTGAAATCCGACTTCCAACCACTTGGTGGCATTCAGCAACAGCTTGGTGTGTGTTAAGAGGAGGAAGGATTCTTCTTTCGCACACTGTGATTTGCATGTTTTCCCCTTCCTGGATTGCCATGGATGCGGCAAGTCCAGCTAGGGCATCTGCACGTATGTTTTCACCTCTACGAATATGGGTGATGTGACAGATGTCAAACTTTTGCAGAAGTGGTTGTTCCTTGTTGTAGTAAGGCAGTAAATCTGGCTTTCTGACTTCAAATTTCTGATTCATCTGGTTGACGATCAGTTGAGAGTTTCCAAAGACTTCCAGCATGGTGATACCGGATTCGATGGCGAGTTCCAATCCTAAGATCAGAGCTTGATATTCAGCTGCATTGTTTGTCCATGGTTCCAGTAGCGAGAAAGCGTGTGGAATCATGTATTTGTCGGGGCTAACAAAGAGGATGCCAACTCCCGAGATCAGCTGTCTTTTTTCATTTGTCCTGGTTGCACCGTCAAAGTACATGTCCCAGGAGGCACTTTGTGAGAAAGTCTCCACATTGTAGACTGGTTCGTCTGGGAGATCATCTCTGAGTGGAGAATCTTTAGGCAATGGATGCTCTGCGAGGAAGTCCGCTAGAGCTTGCCCTTTGATTGCTTTTTGTGGTACATACCTAATATCAAATTGTGACAGAAGGATGGACCATTTTGCCAGTCGAGCATTGAGAGAACCTGCATTTGTGACAAGGACCTTCAAGAGGTTGACCCTTGAGACCAGGTATACTGTGTTGGAAAGAAAGTAGTGATGCAGCTTTTGTACGGCGAACATCACTGCAATACATTCTTTTTCGACTGGAGAGTAGCGATGCTCTGCACCTACTAGCATGCGGCTGAGGTAATATAGAGCAGCTTCTTTTCTTTGATCATTTTCTTGTGCAAGCAGAGCTCCCAAAGAGTGATCAAGGGCTCTTGTGTACAAGATGAATGGTTTTCCAGTGGTAGGAGCAGCTAACACTGGAGGTTTTGTCAGGTATGACTTGATGTCTTGGAAAGCAGCTTCACAGTCAGCATCCCAGACAAAGTTTACACCTTTTTTCATCAATCGGGAGAATGGACGGCATTTCCCCGAAAGATTGGAGATGAACCGTCTGATGTAGGCCAATCTCCCTTGAAGCCCTTTGAGTTCTCTCAAGGTTCTTGGAGAGGGCATTTCTAGAATGGCTTTGACTTTTATGGGGTCAAGCTCTATTCCAGCTTTCCGAACTAAGAATCCGAGGAAATTACCCGACGAGACGCCGAAGAAGCATTTCAAAGGATTCATTCGCAGTTTGTGTTTGCGAAGCCGGAGGAAGACTTCTCGAAGGTTTTTGAGATGATCTTCTTTTCTTTTGCTTTTGACGGCGAGGTCATCAACGTAACATTCAACCGTCTTGTGCTGCATATCTTGGAATATTTTCATCATAGCCCTCTGATATGTGGCACCAGCATTTTTCAGACCAAATGGCATGACAGTGTAGCAATACACGCCAAATGGGGTCCGAAAAGATGTATGTTTTTCATCTTCGGGATGCATCTTTATCTGATTGTAGCCAGAGAAACCATCCATGAATGTCATTCGCTCGAATCCACAGGTGTTATCAATCATTACCTCTGGTATGGGGAGCGAAAATTCATCTTTAGGGCATGTGCCATTCAGGTCTCTATAGTCAATACAGACCCTGATCTGCCCGTTCTTCTTTGTCACGGGGACGATGTTGGCCAACCATTCAGGATGTTGTTCCTCACGGATGAAACCGACGCTTTTGAGTTTTTGAACTTCTTGTTCAATTTTATCCATCACATCCGGACGGAATCTTCTTTGGCCTTGCTTGACAGGCTTGATGTCTTCTTGAAGATTGAGTTTGTGAACCGCTATTTTGGGGTCTAACCCAGGCATTTCAGCGTAAGACCATGCAAAGCAATCAACGAACTCACGAAGAAAGGCGATATACTCGGGTAACTCATCATCCTTTATATTCTTGCTTATGAATACAGGACGTGGGTTATCTAGTGTTCCCAAGTCTATCTTTTGAACAGGATCTTCTGTTGGAAGGTTCGAAGGTGGTTCCTCCACAATATTTTCGGAGGCTTCCAGCTCAACGAAACCTTCTGGGGTTTCAAGGGCATTTCCAGACCAAGGCTTTGTTCCTTTCCACGGGTCTTCTTGATCGGTAATTTTCCCAAGGCTTGCTATGAGATGATCCCAATCGCTTGTTGAAACCGGGTCGAAGTAGGCTACTTCTTTTGGAGATGAGGGTTCTTCTGGGTCAGAAGACCACACGTCTGTGCCATCGGACAACTCCTCTTCATTTTCGGAGAAATCGTGCCAATTGGATGAGCTTCCTGGATCTTTGTCAGGTGACTCATCAAAGAGATATCCAGGGATATCGATGTCTTCATGGACTTGAGAAGTTGAGGCTTGGTCAGTATATTGACTTTTAAGCCTTTGTGTCAACTGTCTCAAGGGAGTGTCGGGATCATACCCTAACCCGTGTGAAGACTTTTCTACATAGCCGTAGAGTCTCCAATCTTCCAGCTGGCTTTTGGTCAAGACGGGCCCCAATGGCGTGAGAATACCGCGTCCTTCTCCCAAACCGACTGGGTTTTGAGCGTCATAGCCCATTTTCTTCATAATAGCTTGTGCCACAGAACTGTATAAGGATAGTTGAGGCATACCTTTATTTTGGAAAGGTTCAAGCATGGAGTTTGATGAAGAAGCATCCGATCTATGGAAGAAGATCGGCTTTTCCTTTGCTGAAGTTGCTGGAACAACGAAGGAAGCTGACGTAGGATCTTCTATGTCAGAAGTTATCTCCATTGGAGTGAGAGCAGGCTGAACTTGCTGAGTGTCAGCTTGGCTTGACGATGTGTCGTCTTCCGGCTCTGAATCCGAGTCCGTATCTTGCATGATAGACACGAAAGAGACAACAAATTTGCCCCCAGGCTTTTGCTTTGCCTTCTTCACTTTAGTTGTGATGATCAAAGGCTTTGAAGGTTTGAGGGAGATGATGAAGGGAGTTTGAATGCTCTCTTCAGATTTACCGGATGGTTTGTTTTCTTCCGGTGATTGTTGAGGAGCTTTGCCTTTATCTTTCTGGAGATTTTCGGCAAAGGATGCTGTGTGTTTCTCCTCTTCTTCTTTTTCACCTTCATACATCTGTGAGTCTGCGAAGTGGACTTCTTTACCTTTGAAGGGTTTTCTGTCCGCAAAGACTCGATGTATCATGCCGTCGTCGCCAACAAACTTGATGCATTGATGTAGAGTTGAAGGGACAACACCATTCTCGTGGATCCAAGGGCGTCCGAGAAGGATGTTGTAGCATGAAGGGGTTTTTATTGCATATACTGTGACCTCAGAGATAAGATCACCGATCTGCAGTTTGAACCCGATTTTGTCGATAGGCCTTTGAGTACTCCCATCGTATCCAAAGATAGATACAGATGTGTGGCTCAGTTTGCTGGGTGGGATGCCCAACTCTTCAAGAGCCGATGTGGAGATGAGGTTGAGTGCAGAACCTGGGTCGATCTGAACTCTGTGCATAGGCATTTCCTTGATATACCCTGTGAAGTACAGGGGTCGGTTATGCCTGGTTTCTCCAAGTAGGAGGTCGTCCTTTGTGAAGGCGATGGTTGCACTGGCTGCTTTTTTAACCGAGAGGCATTCAATGCATGATCCCTCAGTTTTCTTCTTTTCTCCCTTTGAGGAGGCTTCTGAGTTTTTGACCCGGTAATCCATTTCAATTTGGAGGACTTGCGGGGCATATTTGTCGACATCCTCATTCAGCTTTTGTAATTCCGAGATGAGATTATCACGAGTGTGCGGAGACATTCGCAACAAATCTAGGATGTGCAGACGTGCAGGTATGTGCTTGAAGTGTTCAATCAAGTCATACTTGAAAGCCTCCTTAGGGCCTGCATGTTCATCATTGTTGCCACTAGGGGCGCTTACAACATCTTTTCCCAAAGGATTTACATATGTAAAGGAAGATTGGTTGTGATTTTTGTGGTAGTCCCGGCCAGAGCGGGTGCCTCTACCAACTTCGAGAGCTTCTTGAGAAGGGTCTTCGTTTGGAAGATTGTCTTCAGGATCAAGAGGCTGTCGTTTTTCATTTGCTGAGGATGTATCAGCAGCAGAGTTACCATCCTCAGTGATTGTGTTGCATGGAGCATTTTCCGGGAATAAGTCCTGAACAGCATCTAGCAATCTTTCTTCTTCGTTGACTAATTCATCGTCCCAAGCATCAATAGCTGGGAATTCTTCAGTTAGGAAGGGTGTGAACTTTGAAGTCACAGTCTCAGGGGAAGAAACCTGAGAGGGTGTCATCTCAGTGAAAGTCATGTGAGACGAGGTGGTTTCAGAAGATACATTGCTAGGCGTCGCCGGAGTGTAAGTGCTCTCATCAGACGATGCTTCGGAAGAGCTATAATCCCGAATTATCACATTACAGGAAGCTCTGACGGGAGACGTTGCCTGATCGGAGTCAGACTCATCCTCGGATGTAAGAGGATCGTCTATCCAGCAATTCTCTCCATTTTCAGGAGTTAAGGGAGAATGTACCTGGTGGTCTTCAGGGACTTCAGGCTCTGGGTTGCGAGGAGGCTCGTTGACGCGGTCTTGCTCTTGTTCTAGAGTGAGTCGCTGCAAGATCCTTGCATATTCTTCAAGATCAGGCATGGGAGCCGGATCTTCTTCTTCATCAACTCTTTGTGGCTCAACATGGTTGATTTCCACTGGAGTAATGAGAGGTGCTGGGTCAGCAGCATTTTCTTGTACAGCTTCTTGGTCTTCTTCATCATCAGACCAGGATCCTTGTGGCTGTAGTGGGTTATACCAGATTACTGGCATAAGATGAGACTCAGGAACCCATTCTTCATCGGAGAGATATTCTCCTGTTTCAAGGGACTCCTCCCACTCATCTGTGTAGTTGGACTCGAATCCATCATCGGTGTCGCTGGACTCGTATCCATCAATGGAGAATCCAACTACCGAATTGCAAGAGTATGATGCCTCCTGCATGGCTTCTTTGAATTGAGGTGGCATGGAATCACTGAGAGTGAATTTTCTTACCCCCTTTAAAGTCTCTGGAAGGGATGTTTTTGTTGCCTCCAGTGAAATGGAAGAGGAAGCCTCTGCCTTTTCTTTGACCTCTAGTTTTGGCTGGGTCTTCTCTTGCCGTTTGAGCTTGAGGAGATGTTTCCTAGCCTGCCTTCGCTGTTGAGCTGTAGGCTTTGTTTTCACGACCTCCCAATTTTCATCTTCCAGGAGATCGGGATGTACCTATATCGGTTGTCCGTCTGGTGTCGGGTAAGGAACCAGTTTCTCGGACGCTTGGATTGAGTTTATCACCTTGAAGGAAGTAGTGGTCTTCTTCTTCAGTGATTTTGATGTTTGTCCACATGTCACCATGTTGACGGAGGCAGACTCATAGTTTTTGTCAAAGGTGATGACTCTGTTTTTCCACATCTCGTTTATTTTCTCCCTCACAACGAAGAATTGGTTGAGAGGATGCGAGATCATCTGGTGGTATGGACAGTACCGAGGATCGTTGGTTTTGCCAACATCACCCGGTCTTTTTGGTTTAGGCAAGGTGAGCTTGCCGTTTGCCACAAGAGCCCCGAAGATTTCATCAACATCTTCATCAAACGGGTATTTCTTCTCTACTCGTTCTTTGAAGGCATCTGAGAGTTCAGGTCTCTTACCCGCAGCTTTATTTTCAGCTTTCTTTGGTGGCTGAGGAGCTGACTTGGTCTGCACATTGAGGACCTCTTTTTTCTTTGGTTTAGAGGTTGCAATGGCGGTTAGCTCTTTTCTTGATGATTTCTGACTGTTGAGGTCTTTAATCACCGTTTCAGCTTCCATGGAAGCTTCTAGGAGTTCTCCCAGGTTTTTTGATTTGTTGCCGATGATCATGGAGCAGATTCTGGCTCTCATGTTGTTTCGGCAGATGTCGACTAGCGACGCTTGTGGCAATACATCAGAGCATTTGTATGCCATTGCTTTCCACTTGTGAATGAAGTCATATGTTGATTCATTCTCCACCTGTTTTAGGCTGCACAGCTGAGCCATAGTAGCGGGATGATCCTCACCTTTGAAGTGAGTCAGGAAGCGTGTCTCTAGCATGGCCCAGTTTTGGATTGAGTCCTCCGGCAGAGTGGAGTACCAATCGAAGGCCGTACCTTTTAGGGTACTTGCAAAGAGGCGGATCTTGAGTGCATCTTGATCCGCGATAGCTCCTGTCAGGATTTTGAAGTGGATGACGTGCTGTCTGGCTGATCCTTTCCCCGTATATGTTTGGAGAGTAGGATGCTTGAATTTGGTGGGGAACGGGACCGAGTCCATCCATAAGGGATATGGCGGCTTGATCCCATGCTCCTTGAGTATATCCTCTTCTTTTGCTTTGGCGAGGATATTGTCTACGTCCTTTTGGTAAGGGCGCGTGACTCATTTTCTTCTCTATTTACCTCATCGTCTTGATGATTCGGAGGAGGTTCATTGTTCGCCTGATTTTGGAAGGCGATGAGAAGGTTTTCCATCAGAGTTTCAATCCTCTGCTGGCCCTGTTCCAACTGCTGGATGCGGGTGATCGCATCTTCTGGAGGTGGATTACGGGGTGGTGGCTCAGAATTTGTAGCCAAGACATTCATCCTTCGTGATTCGAACGAAGAATCTGTCCTGGCGACTGAGCTGGGGCTCATTCTTTTTGAAGAAGAGCTTGAGGAAGGATCACTCTGCTGTCCTTTGCTTGAAGGAGCAGGGGATTCTTCTGAATGTCTTCTTGTCCTGGAGACGCTGCGGGTCATCGGACGTCGGACATGGATTTTTGTTGCTGATTTTTTGCGCCTTCTGGTTTTTCCAACCATATGGACGGCAGTAACTTGGTTGGGTCTTTCTTTTTCGACCCATTTGGGAGAGACTTGGAGTGTAGGAGACTGGGTCCTTTGCTTCTCTAGTCTCTTTTGTCTATACGACGCGCGGCAGCGTATGCGACGAGCAATTTGAGCTTCAGTCAGCTCTGGCTGGGCTTTGACGATGAAGGATGTGCTCCCTCGGGCGCAACAGCCGAGCCTGTCTTCTTTGCAGCTGGGCAAGGACAGGATACGAACCCTGTCCTTCGCATGTTGCAGTGAAGCTTTGAATTTTTGGAGTTCGGCCCTTGTAGAGATGAAGGGTCGAACTGCAGGTTTGTAGGCCTTAGCAGGTGCTTGTAGAGGCCTTGTGATGCATGATCTGATTTTGGGCTTGTAGGAACAAGCCGACTCATGCTGGGATGACTTAGAAGTCAGGTTGGAGATGGGTTTCTCCTCTTTCATGTAGGCAAGAGGATAGAACTGGTTCTCCTTGAGTGGGGCCAGGAATGCTGGCTTGGTAGATGTTTGGGACCTTCTTTGTTTTGGTGAAGGTCTTGGGGACCAAGTCTTGGGATAGACCTGGTTGCTTACAGGTCGAGGCTTCGTGGGGGTGCCACGGGCTTCAGGCTTTCTGGTGCTCGCCTTTGGTGTCATGGTAGTGACACGTTGAGAGGCGAGTTTCTGCTTCTTGGAGGGAGCAGTTTGTTCCTCGGGAAGTGGGAATGGTCCCAGCGTCCCAAAGACGATAGTCCGGGGAGTCGAGGTCGACCCGGAGTTCAGAGAGTTGCCGAGGGAGTTGATGCTTCGGCAGCTGATGGGGCGCTTGTAAGTGCGCGTGGTTTGCTTCTGTTGAAGCATGAGTTGGTGCTTGCTCTCATCGAAAGTAATGGTTAATGAAGCTGCCATTGTTAGTTTTCGAAAATTTCTGAAACAAGACCACATCCATTAGTAATCACAAGAATATAATGATCATAAATGGGAAGTTCTATGGTTTCGTCTTTTCAAATTGCTCGAGGGAGATGACCCAAGCAATATGAGGAAGGCAAAATGCCATAGAGGGTACAATTGTTCTGATCGCAGGTATGGTAGGCCGAGAATGGGCATCCCAGTGACTGCTAGAAGCAATTGTGAACTTAAATTCGACTTATCGAGATGCAGAGCTTGCTCGAGCTAAGAAGAATATAAAGTTGGAGTTACAGATGTGCCGGTCGCAATACAGTAGACCCTGAAAGGGCGTACTAGTACCGCTAGACACAAATGTTTTGAGACCGCATCTATGAGATGAGATTCTCTGTTTTGAAAGGTCAAGATTGGATTCATCAAAGAGAGCAGATGGTATTCCGATCTGAACACGGGCTCAGCGATTTCCGCGAGCGCCAGTGCTCAGAAAGAAATGAACCATAATTTCTCGGATCTGAATCTAAAAATGACGAGTTTTTTTTTTTGAAAGGCCAATATCGGGTTCATCAAAGAGAGCAAAAGGCACTCCAATCTGAACACGGGCTCAGCGATTTCCGCGAGCGCCAGTGCTCAGAAAGGAGAAGACCAAGATTTCTCCAATCTAAACCCAAAATGACGGAAGTTTTTTTTTTTTTTTTTGAAGATTTTGAAGATTTTATTTTATTTTTTTTAAAAATCTTTTTTTTTAAGATTTTTTTTTTCGAAATTTTTTTTTATTTTTTATTTTAAAATTTTTATTATTTAAAAAAAAATTATTATTATTTTTTTAAAAAAATTTATTTAAAAGACGAGAGAGTACACATAGGCCTCCTAACCCGGTCTTAAGAAATCTTGATTGATAGAATTGCCCCCAGGTAAGGGTAGGATTACTTAATGAACCCGTTTGGAGGACCCTTGCCTAGAACAGTCAAGCTGTCTCCACACTCTGGACAAGGCTTTTCTTTGAATCAACCATGATCAAAGAACACAGTTGGTTTAACCTTAGTGGTCTATGTCTTTTTTTTTTGTTTTATATATATATATATATATTTTGTTTTTATTTTTAATGAACTCATCGAAGAGAAACGATGGCCCAAAACCTTAGTCGAACAGGCTCAACATTTCTGCGAGCGCGATGAACGATAGGAACGGATCAAGGTTTCTCAATTTTGAATCCAAATTGAGAAATCTAAAATTTTTTTTATATTTTTTTTTATATATATTTTTTAGATCTTTAATGAACTCATCGAAGAGAAACAATGGCCCAATCCCCGATCCGAACACGGTCTCAGCGATTTCCATGAGCGCCAGTGCCCAGAAGGGAAAGGATCAAAGTTTCTCAATTTTGAATCCAAACTGAAAAATCTGATTTTTTTTTGTTTTTTTTTTTAAAAAGAGAAAGAGTGGAAATAAATTCAAAGAATTAGAAATTTCCAAACAAAAAAATCTCATCTCATTTTTTTTTAGCTGCGGAATTCAACATAGGCCACCAATTATAAAGTAGCCAAGGAATCGAGAAAAGAAATATAAGCATAGAGCAAAATATATGATATGCGAATATTTCATTTCTAGCATCGTGTTCTCAAATAAACGAGTCCCACCGGGTGTGCCAGCTTGATGGACCGCGCTCCTGCTCGGTTCCTACTGAGGTCGGCGGACGTGGGAGTCCGTCGGGTCCAACCCTTTCGTAACCGGGGGGCAGGGGTGTGCATCAACATTTCTTTTTTTGTGTGGGTGTGCCAGATTTTCTATTTTTACTTGGAATTGCAAGTGGTGATCCGGAGATCAACCTTCGCAAGTAAAAGGAAATCAACTTCTTTTAAGTTTTCCATTGCACATATATTTAAGAAAAGAGACATTTTCTTGGCTTGCCGTGAAAGGCGATTTTCTTTTTTTTGGCATTTATAGCCGATTTTGGCGTTTATAGCCGATTTACAATCCTTATCAATAATGAAAGACAAGAGTTGTGATTCTTGTCTCTTTTGAAAAAATACAAACTACAATGAAAAGCAAGAAAAGGAGGATCTAACTTCTCAGGAGATTGTGGGGGACTCGTTTAGATTGACGGTCGCAAGCCATATGTGGGCTTCGCCATCATCCATGCAGATGAGAACAGAGGATGCTATTGATTCGCTTGGCTTGGCTATAACCTCAGGTTTTTAGAGGACAAGACCAAAAGGAGGTCCTATGTCCAATAAAAAGCCGAGTAGACGGGCTGAAAAAGCCACATCTAAGCCATTGGAGGCAGGAGGAGAAGGCAAGGACCTTGGGGGGGTACCCCCCAAGGGACTTTTGTCACCTTGTAGCGGTGGCCGGTGTAGAACTTCCGCAGAGTTTTCTCTCTTTTCCTTCTCTGAATTTCTGTGCTTCTGTCTGTGATTCGTTGTCTGTGATTCGTTGTCTGTCCTTTCTTCTTGGAGTGCTCTCCTATTTATAGGCTTTTTGGTAGCCATTTTAGGAGGGTTTATGGGCTTTTATTGTCATTAAGCCGCATAATGGGAGGAGTTACAAAATTGAATTCTTTATTTTGTAACTCCTTTTTCTTGGCTTCTGATTGGCCGGAGGAGATTGAGGGCATTTAATCGCCTTTAATCGCCATGATGGGAGGAGTTTCATGAGTTAAATGCCATGAATCTCTTGACTTGTAACTCCCGGATGCTTGCTTCTGATTGGTCCGTCCAAAGAAATGGATTAATGATTGTAATAAAGCTAGTCAATTAATCACATTAAGTGGTCGCCGAGCATCTGAAGAGTCGCGGGCCGTGCCGCGTCTTTTGGGATTCTTCTGGTGATGATCATCGATGGATCTTCATGTAGATCGACATAAGATGACCATGTAATTTCAGGTGTTTGTTGCCAACAGCGGGTCGGTGCCATCTGTCCTGTCGATTTCTTGATCGGTCGGGTAGAAAGCACACTTTTTTTGGTTGACCGGGTAGCGATCAATATTGCTTTCGATACTCTTGATGATTAACCCGTGTTTTGGACGGATGTCAGAGGACTTGGTGTCTCAAAAGCATGAATTTTGGAAAGTACCAGAGGCTGGACTCTTCGAATCGCGAAAAAACGGCGAAAACCGGGGTTTCCGGGGCCTTCCCGGCGACCCCGGGCTCCAAGTTCGTCGGCGACCCTGGGGGGTTTTCCCCCCTTTGTGTCCCGTTTTGTGTCCGTTTTTGCTGTTTTTCAATTCTTTTTTCTTCTGTATTTTTCCTTGATATTTTGACCATTTATTGGCCTGATTTCCCTATAGGAAACCTGATGAGAATCCTTGCATTTTATTTTGCAAAGTTTCCAATTTCCTGAGAAAGCCGAAGACTCTGTCGCACAGAGCTGTCGATTTTCCGTCAGAAGCTGAAACTGGGACAAACGATGTCGGAATGACCTGAAATTTGGTGTGAAGCCTCCTGAGCAATAAATAAGACCAACCATAGGCTTTTGTTTGAGTTTTAAAGCCGTTTGGGGTCCTATCACCAGTAGACTTGCTTTTGTCGCGATGAAGATGTCGCGGTTTGATGTGCGGTCAACCGATGTCCGATGGACTTGAAATTTGACAGGAAACCTATTGGAGTCATTTTAAGATGATCCATAGGCTCTGTCTTGGAAACCATGGTCCCGGAGAGCTTTGCCACCGAGAGGCCTGATTTGGCTTCCGAGCGTCAAACTATGGTCAAATGTTGTGGAAATGACCTGAAATTTGACGTGTAGCCCTTTATAAGCATTTTGAAGCCGTCCATGTGCTCTATCTGATGAGTAATGGCCTCGGTGGTTCTCGCCGCCAAGAGGCTTGATTAACTGTTCGAGGGTCGATGTAGGGTCAAACGTTGTCGGTTTGACTCGGAACTTGACGTGGAGCCTTTTGGAAGTATTTTGAGACCATCCATCGGCTCTGATCGAAGATTTGGTGTCTCCGATGCTTTTGCCGCCGAGAGCTCCTTTTCGGCTGTCGGAGAAGCGAAGTTAGGCCAAATGATTTTGAAATGGCCCGAAACTTCTTGTGTACTCCTCTTTTGGCTGTCTTGAAGGATCTTGCAGTTTTTGTTTGATTCTGACAAGATTTAATTTTTGGAAGTAGCAATGCCTATTTATGGCAGGTTGCGACTTCATGTAGCTCTTTGGATCTTGAAGAGGCAAAGTGACATTTTTGGTGTCAACAGTAGCAAGCCCTTCTTGGAGTCATGCATGTTAAACAAGACCAATATGTTCTCAATATACGAAGATTGAGATAAGGCTAACATCTTATTCTTGCGATCTCGCAAAAGCTTGATCCCTAAGACATAGCTTGCCTCACCCAAATCCTTCATCTGAAATTGAGAGGATAACCAAACCTTTGTGGATGACAATATACCTACATCATTTCCAATGAGCAATATGTCATCTACATATAGAACCAAAAATACAACTGCGTTACCACTTCCTTTCTTATATACACATGGTTCATCAATGTTTTGATCAAAGCCAAAAGATTTGACTGCCTGATTAAACTTGATGTTTCATGCCCTAGATGCTTGGTTAAGTCCATAAATAGACTTTTTAATTTACAAACCATGTTATCTTGGCCACTAGCAATGAAACCCTCTGGTTGCATCATATAGATGCATTCGTCAAGACTTCCATTAAGAAAAGCTGTCTTGACAACCATCTGCCATATCTCGTAGTCATAATGACATGCGATGGCTAAGAGAATCCTTATGGACTTGAGCATGGCCACTGGTGAGAAGGTTTCCTCATAATCAATACCCTCTTTCTGAGTATATCCTTTTGCCACCAGTCTTGCTTTGAAGGTTTCCACCTTCTCATCCACTCCTCTCTTCCTCTTGTAGATCCACTTGCACCCTATGGGTTTAATCCCTTCAGGTGCATTCATAAGTTCCCAGACTTGATTGGAATACATAGAATCCAATTCAGATTTCATCGCTTGCTGCCACATGTCAGCATCTATATCCATCACTGCTTTATCATAACTAGCAGGATCCTCAACCAGATCCTCAGAGTCTGTCTTAAAAGACACTCCTAGATATCTTTCTGGCTGTCTAGAAATTCTCCCACTACGACGAGGCTCCGGAGTGTTAAAAGGAATATCTTGTTCATCTACCGCCTCAGGATCTGGTACAGGTGTTGCTGGAGATCCTGGAAGAATCTCCTCAAGGGTTTCTTTACAATTAAGCTCTTGGTACATTATACAATCATCCTCCAAGTATCTAGCATGAGTGCTAATAAGCACTTTTTACTCCTTTGGATGATAAAAGATGCCACCTCTCGTTCCCTTAGGATACCCAATGAAGTAGCACATTTCCGATCTGGGTTCCAGCTTGGTAGCTTTATCATTCAGTACATAGGCTGGATAACCCCAAATGTGGATATGTCTTAAACTGGGTTTTCGACCTGTCCACATTTCTTGCAGTGTCCTAGGCACTGATTTAGAAGGTACCAGATTTAAAATGTATGCTGCTGCTTCTAGGGAATATCCCCAAAAAGATATAGGTAGGGTTGCATGACTCATCATGGACCTTACCATATCAAGAAGGGTACGGTTTCTTCTCTCCGCTACACCATTTTGCTGGGGTGTACCCGGTGCAGACAACTGAGACACAATCCCATGTTGTGTGAGGTACTCTTTGAACTCACCCAGGAGGTACTCGCCACCTCGATCAGATCGAAGGGCTTTGATATGTTTCCCTAGTTGTAACTCCGCCTCAGCCTTGAATTGCTTGAATTTATCAAACGCCTTAGACTTGCGTCGCATTAAGTACACATATCCATACCTAGAGTAATCATCAGTGAAGGTGATGAAATACTCATAACCTCCTCGAGCCGGTTTGTTCATAGGACCACACACATCAGTGTGAACCAATTCTAACAACTCTTTTGACCTTTGTCCCTTTGCAGAGAATGACCTTTTGGTCATCTTTCCCTTGAGACAAGATTCGCACTGAGGCAAAGGTTCAAGATCTAATGAGCTCAAAGGCCCATATTCTACCAACCTCTGAATCCATTTTAGGTTAATGTGACCCAAACGTAAGTGCCTAAGATAAGTGTCATTGGTTGAAGATACCTCCTTTTAAGGGAAGTTGAGCTTTCTATTTGTACATTATGCAGTGTGGGAGCAATATGATATATATTAAATAAGTTGTCATGCATTCTACCGGAACATATAATATTTCCATCTCTACTGATGTCAATACCAGAATGGAATGAAACTGAAAAATTAAATTCAATGAGTCTGGAAACTGAAATTAAATTCTTCCTCATGTCCGGAACATAGAAAACATTATTTAAAACTAATATCCTATCACATGAAAAATGTAAGGAAACAACTCCCACTGCAACTGCCCAAACTTTAGCTCCAGTTCCAACTCTAAAGGCAAACTCTCCTTTCTCAAGCTTCTGCATTATCTGAAACCCTTGCAATGAATTGCAGATATGATTAGTGGCTCCAGAGTCTACTATCCACGAATCAGTAGAATCAACCACAAGATTAGTTTCAACGTACTAGGAAAGAGATATACCTTTCTTAACTGAGGCTAGGAACTTGGGACAATCTTTCTTCCAATGACCTTTGAGGCCACACTTGAAGCATTTTCTTTTGGGCTTTTCACCTATACCCTTTTCCTTCTTTTTACCAGTATTGCCCTTTTTCTGTCCCTATCCCTTATCCTGCTTCTTCTTGAACTTCTTCCCTTTCGGGTTCAGTTTAGAGGAAGACTGGAAAAAGTGAGCTTGGGCTTTGGGCTTCATGATAGCCTCTGCCGCCTGGAGTTCTTTCATTAACTCAGATAAAGTCATGTCCATCTTGCTCATATTGAAATCGAGCTTGAACTGAGTGAAAGAGTCCGGCAGAGTTTCGAGAATCATATCAGTTTGACTCTCTGAATCAATCTCAGCCCTTAGAATCTCAGCCACATTGAAACAATCCATCATCTTGAGCATATGCTCTCTGACAGGTGTTCCCTCAGCCATCATAGTATTCATGATTGTCCTTATAGCAGCTTGTCTAGCTGGCCTGCTCTTGTCTGCAAACATTTTAGACAAGGACAACATGATGTCAGAAGCTGTGTCCATTTGCTCGTGCTGTGTTTGCAACACGTTGGACATGGAAGCAAGCATGTAGCATTTAGCCATGCTATTTGCTTTCTTCCATTTCCTTTCAGCCTCTAGCTGGTCATCTGTAGAATCACCATAAATCTCAGGATAGGATTTCGACAAGTCATACTTGTACTCCTCAGCAGTGAGTACTATGTCAAGATTTCTCTTCCAATCTACGTAATTAGGGCCATTCAGTTTGTTCTCACGAAGAATGCTCATCAACGGGCTAAAAGAATCCTTAGTCATCTCTCTCTGGATAGGAAACGGCTTATAATTAGACGGGCAGTATATATGTTATATGCATATGGTGCTAGTTATAAAAGGAAATACATGCACAAAACTTTTTACATTATTTAACCTTAAACATAATGTATCAGTGTTTCAACCTCCTCATAGACCCTCCATCGAAGGGATGGCCGAGCCTACAGTCACGTTGAGTTAAGCTCTGCTTATTTGGATTATCACTGTCTGGATACACATATCCAGCGACAGTCCAATCACTGATTGGTTTGGCCTCATATGACAAATAACTCTAACTCCTAGGGAGAGGTCATTACCGTCTTATGTCAAGTGTATTACCATCTCTTATGAAATTTCCCAGAATGTCTATGACTTGAGTCCTCCGAAGGGAAGTGACTTTAATCCATTCTAGAAGTGAACTTTAGTAAAGAGCTCCACCGAAGGGATGGCTGCTCCCACCAACACTTCATTAACATTCTATAGAAGTGATCTTTAGTAAAGAACTCCACCGAAGGGATGGCCGTTCCCACTAACACCTCATTACGAATATTCACATTAGTTCACCCACTAACCCATCGAAGCGATCTTTAGTAAAGAACTCCACCGAAGGGGTGGCCGCTCCCACTAACACTCCATTGAGATGACATGAACCGAAAATAGAAGGTCGTGGGGCTTTTTCCAAACCCCTCTCCCACTTGATTATTTATCACTAGGGTTTTTTTTTTTTTTAATCTTTTGACCTTTACATTGTTTACTCAAAAACTCTTTTAAATCTAGCAAACTTAGTTAATTAAATTTATGACTCAATGACTTAAGTCATCTTAAAAATAAATAACCTTTGCTTTGAAACATTTGAGTAAATCCCTTTAAAGAGTCAAAAACCTAACTTGGGTTATGGGAACCCTTAGGTAGTATCTTATTAGATTTTAGTTTAGCCTCTTTTGGAAACCAAGGGTACCAAGATAAACTAAACCCTAACCAATTTTAAACCTTAGACAAAAAGAAGGTGCTGGTCTAAGTTCCGTTTAAAAATAATCTGCCAAACTAAAACAATCCAATTTTAAAACCTAGTGGTGGCCATGTTTCTAGGTGACAATCTAGCAAATATATATAGAATGCAATCCTTGATGGCTCCTTGCTCTTAGGACTTCAAATCCTAATCAAACTAGGACATCAAAAATAGATCTCCACTTGCGCCAAGAAGCTTTGTCTCCTCCATCACTAAGGCACCCAGTTTCTTGCAACCTTTCTAGCTTGAAGCTTTCTTCTTCTTGTTTGTTACAATAAATTAAATTTATACAAGCAAACCCATGAAAAGCAAAATAAAAAAAAATACATTGGAGATCCCTATGCTTTTCAAGAAAGCTTACATCAAGACTAGTTGGAATAAAAGCAAGGAAAAAAATACAACTTCCTATGATTGCTAAACGCGCAATCGTACACTTTCCAACTAATGTAAAAACACCCAAATCCACACAACAAATATGTGAACCATCAAGGATGCAATTATGGCTGCATACAAAGAGGTTAGTGCATGAAAAACGCAATGTACAGCACTATTCAGATCTGGAAAAATTAATTCCAGCAGGTGCCACCATGCCCTTAATTAAACAAGGATTAATATTAACAGAACATGGGATCATGATTTCACATGGAGTGGCTCTGATACCACTGAAAGAACATGCGATACAGATCAGAATATCTCATATCAAGAGACGTCCATGGCTGATTTGTAACAAAACAGATTTAAAAAAAAAGGATCTGGGCAGCGCAGATCAGCCATATAAATCGCATAAATACTCCATGGTTTCATGATCAACAATTGTATAATCAAAGGAGATATAAGAAGACTATTACCTTGATGATATGAAGACTTCAAATATCTGAAATTAAAAATCTAAGAGGGCTGATATCAGATCTGCAATTAGCAAAACAAGTTGCTGTAATTTTCTGCAGCAGCTATGTATTCAGTCTTCTCCTCTATACCACTTCCAAATCTAATTGGCTAAGATTGTGGGATCTAAATATGGATTTCTTGAAGGGTTTTTCTGAACTATGATGTATGGAGGAAAAAAAACAGACTTAATGCTCACTTCAAGGAAGAAGAAGAAGAAGCCTGGGCGTGTGTAATCTTGGGTGTGGACGGCCAAGGGAATATATATCCTTTTATTTTATTTTATTTTATTGCAAACCTAGGGATTTCTTTCCCTAAAACCTTTTCCTACTAATCCTCTTGGACGCCCTAAAAGGAAATACAATGCTAAGATTTATTTCCTTCTAAGTTCTCTCCAATTAGAAAAAGGAAAATAAAAAGGAACATCCCAAAAACTTAGCAATTAGTTACCTTAGGTGTGCAACACCTACTAACTTTTAGTTTCTAAAATAAAACGGAAATTTACTATAGGAATTCTTATTCAAAGATGAGTCCAACCTTTCCAAGTAAAGAAACCTACTCAAAGTTGGAAACCTCACACAAGGAATTCTTATTATGGCCGACCCACATGATAATTAATCACACCATGGCCCACAAGACAATAATTTAGCTAGAGTTAAATTCACGTATGCCATCAAAGGCCTATTTGAATTTAAACTCAAAATTATTTTTTCACTAAAATAATTCAACCACATATTATCTAAACAAATTAGGAAACCATGCCAATATAGGAAAGTGGCTAGAGGAGGGACCAAAAGACATATTTGCCCTTGGCTTCCAAAATGACCAAAATGTCCATGCTAAACCCATAGCAACATTAAGACCATTTTAACCTTAACTCATTCCACTAAAGAGTTATGGTTGAACTCCAGAGACAAATATTTAATATTATTTTAAGCTAGTCAGAAAGTGACAGTCGTCTTCGACCTACTAAGTGAAATGACCAAAATGCCCCTCTATGTAACATCCATAATCAAGTCAGGTTATCAAAGGCACTATCAACCTTCTCGATTACATCTCAACCTTAGAACTTCATATCCTTGACTTAATCATCATCTGGATATCATTCTCTTGGTCCAGGGAGCGACCCACAAGTTCAATATCCATATGGAACACCCATATACTAAGATCTTAGATTTTTATGATTAATCATATAATTCTAAGGGGACGATCACTCCATCACTAGATGGCAAAGATTCTTTATTGCATCTGCACGTCCCAACTAATCAAGCCTGAGCACCCAAAACACAGAGCTGTTGACCCATAAAAAAGATCTCACCCATAGTGAATTAAAGCACAAGAACTCGATTTCGTCAGTTCATCCACAAATGCTCAAGATTAAGAGCACTGGTCACTCAGTATCATGAGGTGACTCGATCTCTCTTAGCAATAGTACTATTTTAGAGATCACACCTACAATGGTCCTGTTCAATGCATGACATATGCACTAATGAGATAAATCTTGGATAGACCTCCCGTGACTTAGGTAAGTCACCCTGAATACAGGAGAGTATCTCACTATAACTTATACAAAGATGAAGTGCCCAACTCCATCTCTCAGTTATGAACAAATTTGTTGTTTCTAGTGTCCATGACTCAGACCTATCTATGTGTAGCCACTACACACCTAATTCATTTACTATAAACAATGGGCTTTAAACAACCATACATATATATACATGCAGAAATAGAAAAAGAGTCATTCCATTAAATAACCAGTAAATATCCAGTGACAAAATATGGGAGTGCAGATAGTGGGCTTTAGGGTATACACCAATCCCAACATACTAGGCTCGCGACGATAGGATGGCCTCCTACTTGGCGCATACAAAAAAGCTCCTCTCGCAGTTCCAAAGAGCTGAAGTCAAGCGGATCGGGAGGGACTCCAACTCGCATGCCGACGCCCTCGCCAGCCTAGCTTCAGTGGTTAAGGCAGGGAGGAAAAGAACTGTCGAGGTAGGATCGCTAGAGAGGCCAAGCACGGAGGTCCCCCCACCTCGACAGTTTCTATGCGTCAATCTCGGTCCGAGCTAGATGGATGAAATCATTGCCTTCCTCAGAGATGACCAGCTCCCCGAAGACAAGAACGAAGCTCGCTGGATCAGACTCAAAGCGGCTCGATTTTGGTTAAGCCCACAAGGCAAGCTCTGCAGGAAGTCCTTCACTGGCCCCTACCTTCAGTGCGTGCACCCCGACAACGTCGACAACTTCCTCTATGAGATGCATGAAGGAATCTGCGGAAGTCATATCGGTGGACGGCCGCTGGCGTACCGGGCTATCAGCCAGGGTTACTGGTGGCCGTATATGCAGTCAGATGCGCAGAAATATGCGCAGAAGTGCGAAAAGTGCCAGAGGTTTTCACACTCCCTCCACCAACCGGCCCAGGTTCTGAGTTCACTATCTAGCCCGTGGCCTTTCGCCCAATGGAGACTGGACATCGTAGGACCTTTCCACCGAGCTCCAGGAAATAAGAGGTGGCTGATAGTGGCCACCGATTACTTCACCAAGTGGATAGAAGCAGAAGCACTCTCCTCCATCACCGAGCACGATTCAAAGAATTTTGTCTGGAGAACATCGTCACAAGGTTCGGAATCCTACGAACTTTGATCTCGGATAACGGGACTCAGTTCGATTCCAACCTCTTCAAAACCTTCTGCCAGGGGCTCGGCATCAGAAATCATTACTCTACCCCAGCATATCCCCAGAGCAACGGCCAAGCCGAGATCTCCAACAAGGTGATGCTCGATGGACTCAAGAAGAGGCTCGATCGAGCCAAAGGAAGATGGGTGGAAGAACCGCCGAGCGTCTTGTGGGCATACAGGACGACGCCAAGATGCTCCACCTCGGCGACACCCTTCTCCCTCGCCTACGGTATGGAAGCCGTGATTCCACTTGAGATCGGCCTCCCGACCTTGAGGTCGGAACTCTTCGACCAAGGCCATAACGATGTGAACTTGACTCGGGACCTAGACCTAGCCGAAGAGCGCAGGGAAGCGGCGGCCGTCCGTCTAGCCGCCTACCAGCAGCAGTTAGCCAGGGGCTACAACCAAAGGGTCAGAGAGAGGAAATTCTCGGTTGGGGAACTCGTCCTGAAGAAGTCACTCCCGCAGGACAAAGATCCGAACCACGACAAGTTGGCGCCAAACTGGCATGGACCAATCACGGTCACTGAGGTCTGCGGTCGTTCGGCCTACAAGCTTGAAAACATGGATGGCAAACAATTGCCACGGCCATGGAATGCAACGCACCTCAAAAAGTTCTATTTCTGAATTGTAACCGATTCTTGAAAGGCAATAAAAGCACTTTGTTCTTTGTCTCCCTCAATTCTCTCCAGAATGTAGAACTCTCCAACGGCGCGCCCCTGGCATCGAGTCAGTGGGTCTTCTCCATTTCGCGTTATGAGCGCACCTCGGCACTCATGCCAGGTAGCCGACGCGCCCCTGGCGACGAGCCAGTGAGTCTTCTCCATTTCGCGTTATGAGAGCACCTCGGCACTCTTGCCAGGTAGCCGACACGCCCCTGGCGACTAGCCAGTGGGTTTTCTCCATTTCGCATTATGAGCGTACCTCGGCACTCTTGCCAGGTAGCCGACGCGCCCCTGGTGACGAGCCAGTGGGTCTTCTCCATTTCGCGTTATGAGCGCACCTCGGCACTCTTGCCAGGTAACCGACGCGCCCCTGGCAACGAGCCAGTGGGTCTTCTCCATTTCGCGCTATGAGCGCACCTCGGCACTCTTGCTAGGTAGCCGACGCGCCCCTGGCGACGAGCCAGTGGGTCTTTTTCATTTCGCGTTATGAGCGCACCTCCGCACTCTTGCCAGGTAGCCGGCGCTCCCCTGACGACGAGCCAGTGGGTCTTCTCCGTTTCGCGGTATAAGGGCACCTCGGCACTCATGCCAGGCTACCGACGCATTATCTACCGATGGGGTAGCAATCCTAATGATATAATCTCGGGCTATTCTAGGGGCAGATCGACACCTACCCATACCGAGCTCATATACTTGTGCAAAATATTGGGAAAACAACGCACCTATCCCTACCAAGCTCATACACTTGCGTAAAATATTGGGAAAACAAAAACATGCATAACAAGAAAGATGACCCAGTCATTAGCCAAATGGAACTTGAGTTATATTGAATTTCCGTTCATTACATGAGACAGCAGGTACAATTGAAAACAAGGAAGCAGGAAAGATACATCGAGAGCAGAGGCAATTGCAAGAAAAATAAACAGAGTCGGTCCGAGGTCACGTGGGGTCAGAGGCATGAGGAGCGGCGGCAGCTCTGATGTCGGCCCCGGACTGATCGGCATCTGCCTCCCTAGCAGCTCTCTCACTAGCAATCATGGGAGGAGCGGCGTTCGGCACTGGAGCTGGGTACGGAGGCAGATCCTTGAAGGACGGATGCCCTTCTGAGATCCCCACCTCCTTCAGGGCGGAGCACCATCCTTTTGCCCAGGCTTTATCCCTCACCACAAGCACCCTGGCCTAATAGTGCGCCGTCACCTGCGCCTTGGTGTCCTCAAAGACAGCATCGCACTCAGATTCGAGCTTGGCCTCGGCTTCATCCGCCCTCTTCGATTCGGCTTAGAGCTTGGCCTCGAAATCATTTTTCAGCCTTTGCAGGGAAGCCTCAAGCTCGGCCACCTTCCTCCTCTCGGCCTCCGTCTCATCCCTCGCCTGCTTAAGCCCAGCCTCGAACTCTCCTTCGGCCCTTGCTAATTTTTGGGTAACGGCGCCTAGGGCTTCCTCGAGGCCGCTCTTCTCTGCGTTCAGCTCGCTGACCTCGACGCCGTACTTGTACAGCCGGTCGGCCGCAACCATAGACTTCTGCACTGTTTGTTGAAGAAACAAGGAAAGAAAGTAAGAACAATCACCGATATTAAACAACTTGACGAAAAGATTAAAGGTTCGGATAGACTCACCGCGAAGCACAACTGCAGTAGTGACAGTATCAGCTTCGGGTCGTTATATTCGTCCAGTTGAGCCATATCTCGAGGTAGGGTGCAAGTCCGCCCAAGCGCCTCGAGAACGAGGGGATCGACCTTCCGAAGGACACGATCCGCCATCGTCATCGGTCTCCCCGGTTCGAGCACGAAGCTCGGCTCCCATGGGCGTGGGCCACCAGATGGCGACGCCGCAGACGAGCTGGGACCCACCTCGGTTCTTGGCCTTTTCTGCGGCCGGTTTTCCTCCTACCCGACCTCGGCTGGGGGTGGCCGAGCCTCCGATTCAGCAGGACTGGAACGGGTAAGGATCTCTGCCGCTGCTGCGGGAGAAGCCGCCTGAGTCCCCGGAAGAGGAGTCTCGAGGGCATCCGGATTCGTAGGCACCTGGAGGGCCTGGGCGTCCTCGACACCAAGTACCAAAGTCTCGAGGTCCTCGAAGGACATACGCCTGGCGCGCCGCATCTCTAAGCTCGGCGAAGGAGACCGAATGATCTGACGCTGCCTTTTTCTTGAGGCCTCGTGTGGCCTCGACCCGGACGTAGAGGCCTGAGTGCCGGACGCGGCCCTGCTTTTGATATCGATCACAGCCCGCGAAGGCCCTTCCTCTTCGGTCCTGGCCCTGGGAGCAGCTTGTTTTCTCTCGGCCTCGGGCTCGGCTCCGTCCGAACTTCCTTCTCGGGACGGCTCGGTTGTACCCTTGATGTATCCACGGTACTTCGGCCGGTACCCTAACAGCGACCAAGCCGCCCTGCCCTCGTAACCATTATATCACTTAACTTGTCGGAGCCAAGTTTCGTTCCTCGCCCAGATATACCTAACAGCCTGCTTCCTCTCCTTAACAGTTGCACAGCAAGCAGAGATATCAGTACGACAAGATAGGAAGGGAAAAGCATATGGAATATGTACAAAGAAAGGGGGATGGTATTTACTTGGAATAGTCCCGAAGCGGCAGAGAACTCGGTAGGCTCTATCAGTGTCGGCTACGCCAAACTCCCAGTTACCTGAGATGCACAGGAGATCGTCCCCGACATATTTACTTGAGTCCTCCAGGTAGCGAACAAAGCCTTCCCGACGCGGCTTAGCCCGGAGATAATAGGCATCTCCAGACTTGCATATGTCGTAGACGTCCTATATATCGAAGACGCCGAGGTTGATGCCTAGGACCTCGTTAAGCTTGGCCGTACCCATTACGATCTTAAAGACGTTGGGCAGCAGCTGGCAGGGGCAAAGGCACCACTGACTAAGACACCTCCTTAGAAGAGGGTGAAGGGGGACACGACCCCACCTTCAGTCACAGCCACCAATGGAAAAGGCATCCAGCCTCTCGAGAAGTCACGGAGGTTGATACCATTAGGATCAGCCCCCCTAACTTGGACGTCGGCAGGGATCTTATAGGTTGACCTAAATCCCTCAATCGCCGCCTCACCCTCTAACCAATGACTATAAATGCCCATCTCTACCAAAATCTACGAGCAAGAAGAGACCCTAGACCCAAAACCTACGGGAAAAGGCAGGGGAAGATGAACTTACGAAGGCAGAACCAGAGTACAGACTAGCAAGAGCTCGATCTCGGCAGCACCCCTCTTCTCAGGCAGAGTTCTCTCGCAGTGATTGGGTCTTCTCCGGTTCAAAGCGATAATAGGGAAGAAGGAAACCTTGATGACCCTATAAATAGGGGAAGGGGGAGGGATCCCCTCCTCAGAAACCCTAGAGAAGCACGTGCTAGACGCTCTCTGGGGCTCCGTGAACATCATTTCAATCATTGAATGTGTCCCTGACAAAGCGGCGCATGCGCCCTCGAGGCGATTGGACAACTAATCAGGTGATGACACGTAGAGCCGTCGATATGTCTTCGGCATTGATTAGCAAGCGTCATCTATTACCCCCGTCATTCAGAGCGACTGCGGGTGAGGGCCAAGCGCCAGCGGTCAAAACCAAGAAGAACTCTACCCTAGGAGGATTTCCTGTCTTATAGCTCCCGACCTCACAGAGCTGGCGAGCTCCGTAAGGTCAGAAGCTAGGGGCAATTGTGTGGGGATGTCCCCGAAGTACTGAGGTTATGCTAACTTCGGTGCTTATGCCCATTAGTCGAGCCCTGACCTCGGCAAACATTGCTGATGTGCTACCCGAACTCAAGACCGTCTCTGGTATCGGGCACCCCCAACCTCAATGCGAAGCCTCCACTTCGGCCACTCAGTTCGGCATCAGAGCCAGACCCTTAGCCGAGATGGGTGGTAACGGCTGTACTTTCAAGAGTGTCCAGTTGGAACTGATAAAGCCATCCTGGCCACCTCTTACCCCTGACAGTGTGGCATCCAGTAGCCACGTCCCATCAAAGCATGGCCCCAAGCCAGGCCCGATGGGACTAGGCCCAAAAGTCAGATGTGGTAAGGCCCGAGTAGACCAGCATTTAATGCGCAATGGGCTGATCGGACTGCCATTTAATGAGTAATGGGCTGACATGACGATATCCCTGGGAATGCTAGGACGTCATCATGAGCCTCACCATGCAACGTAGGCCTCCTCCTCTATAAATGGAGGAACGATCTCCATTACAGGTATGCACACCATAACCAGAGAGCTGTTACTCTGTCTCTCTTCTCCCTTATCTCCATCCTACTGCTCAGACCCCTTACTGACTTAGGCATCGGAGAGCCTTGTGCTGCCCACAGTCAGGGTCCTTTGACGCCCTCATCTTCTTCCCTTTCAGGTTCTCAGGCCATTCATCATCTTCTAAGGAGCATCAGACTCAAGATAATCTTCATTATAAAGTCCGTAATATTTAGGCACTTACAAAGACAATACCAAACAAAAAGACGTAACTAGTAAAGGTTACATTGTAGTCTTCAAATCATAAAATTTACTAACATGAAGAGGAATAAACACACAAACAGAGAGAGTGGGAGAGATAACTAACCACCAGACAAGATGCCTCTTTTATCAATTGTCTCAATCCCAGACAACGTCTCCAAAAGATGATGGTGAAGGAAGGTGGTGGTCGTCCAACACAATACACAATAAGAGGCTGAGGTCTAGAGACAAGACATGCACGTCCTATATATGAACAATTGAATCAATGGTTTCTCCTTTTCCCTTTTTAACTAATCCAATGCAACACCATCAACACCATCTTCAATAGAGTTCTGTTCTTATATCCTTCCTTTTCTTCCTACGTGTTTTTATTTTTGTTCCTTCTTAAAATCCTAATTGCATTATGTATTTTGTTTCTTATATCGTTTCTTTTATCTCTGTGTTTTAAATTTTGTTCCTTCTGCCCCTTGAATTCATTAATTATATATATAGCTCTTTTATATTAAAGGAAAGATCCACCAATTATTCTCAATCACACTAATTACTAAATCAACCACGATAGCAACTAGTATCAATCAATTATAATAAATCCCTTTAATTATAAGAGAGGACTAGCAAAACATGCCCGCGCTAAGCCCAGGCACAAAATAAAATTATATTCGATTTGGGACTATTTTTTAAACTACTAATTTATGAGATTAACACAAATCCAAAATAAATCAATGCACCATCTATCATGTTCAGAATTTCAAAGGAGAATGTATACATAGCAAAACTACACAATCTGCGAATCAATTTTGGATTTATTAAATTTCATGCATTTTGATTTTGTTTGATATAAAAATCCATAAAAAAAAGAGAGAAATATTAATTCTTTAAACTCTACAAGGAGATAAAAATCATAAACGTCCATTGTTTGATAAGATTTCAAGTGCATAAGAGTCAAAGAGTTATTGAGAGAGAGACCATAGGGACTTAGGATAAAATAATAAAAATTTTATAAATGTAAGAGCAAAACTGTCATTTTTATAAAACCTCAACACAAACCTTTTAGTGGTTGCCCGGTCTCATTAAGACTGCTGATTTTGAGGATATGGAAGGTAATAAAATAAAAGGGCAGGGGAGGGGCTATATACAAATACTAAAACCACAAGATCGTAATTATAAATTCTATAAACCTTAGGAGATAATTAAATACAAATACTGAAACCACAAGGGCGCGTATTTATAAATTCTATAAACGTTAGGGGATAATTAAAAAAATCAATTGCATTTTTAATATAAAACCAACCACAAATGGAAAATGGAGCAGAGACATATCTCCACCGTGGGGTCAAGTGTCTCCTAAGGAAGTTAAAGGGCACAGGTCGTTAAATATTCTAGATTCTGAAATGTCAAATAATCTTTGATCATAGACTTTCAGAAAATTCAATGATACATATTCTGACAACAATTTGATCACTTTCAAAATTATCCAAACCAAGTAGGATAAACAAAATTCACATCATAAAATGAGTCCCAATGTGAAATTGATCAGGTTTTTTTAAGCAAGTTGGCAATTTGTCCATTATCACTAAAACATATCTATTTAATTTTGATTTTTAACCATGTGTTTATCACACTGATATTTTTCTTATATGAAACACGTTTAGATCAAGTACCATGTTTAGATCAATAAACATGTCTTGATTTTTTATCAATAGAATTAAAATAGTTAAACTAATAACTATTTTTCTAATCACTAATCTCTAATCCCAAAGTACTAATCCTAATTTATGATGCCTAATCTCCAATCTCCTTTCTTTAATCCCTAATCTCTAGCCCCCTAATCCCAAATCCCTAACACGATTTCCTTAATACAAAACCCCGACAATAAAACCCAAACCCACATTAACTAATTCCTATTTGGGTTCAAGTCAAGCTCAATCTGAGATTGGCTGGCCTATTCTTATCATGCAAAAGTAAAGTGAGGCATTTGGTTTCCCGCCCATAGCTAGTCCAAGGACCATTTTGGACTCAGATTGTCACCCATGGGTAGGATCCAGCCTTCTAGATCAATAAATGTCTTTATTTTTTTATCAAGAGAATTAGAATAGCTAGACTAATAACTATTTCTCTAATCACTAATCTCTAATCCAAAGTGAAAGAAGAATTGAAGAGACGTTTTGTAGTTGTGTTACAATATAGGGAACCTAGTAGAGATAGATCTAAATTGGACTATTTAGATTAGTTAAAATCAATTTAAATTTGAAACTTCTCTCTAAATTGGACTCTTTAGATTAGTTAAAATTTATTTAAATTTGGAAGCCAATCCCTCAATCAATTGGAAAAGTGGAAGTCGATTTCTCAATCAATTACGAAATCGGACTCCAATTTCAAAATCAAATCCTACACCTATAATAATGGGACTGTGATGCGTAGGACTGCATTGTCCTCCAACACTCCCCCTCTAGAGTGAGAATATCAAGAACACCCAACTTGCTTTTCAAAAAGTTGAGCTGATCACGGCCAAGTGCTTTAGTGAAGATGTCTGCGATTTGCTCTTTGGAAGGTAAATGACTAGTACGAATAATGCCAGCTTGAAGCTTTTCACGAATGAGATAACAATATATCTCAATATGTTTTGTATGTTTATGAAAGATTGGATTGACAGCGATATGAATAGCAACTTTATTATCAATAGAGTTTCATGGGATGCCAATGGTAGATCCCAAGATCATATAATAGTAGTGGCAGCCATAGAGCGATATTAGTGGCAGCCATCTGTTTCTGCAGATGAACGAGAGACAATAGATTGTTTCTTGCTCTTCCAAGAAATATGGCTCTCTCCAAGAAAAGTAATATAATAAGTAGTAGAATTTTTACAGGTCCGCCAACTGCTTGGGTAATGAATATTTCTTCTTACCTAGTATAAAAAAAAGGGGAACCCCATCAAATAGAAGTCATAGAAAGTAAAAAATAATACACATTAGGTTGAGAACTCCTGATTTAAACTAGTTACAGAAGTGATAGAAAGTCAAAAATTAATACACATTAGGTTTAGAACTCCTGATTTGAACTAGATACAGAAGTAATAGCAAGTCAAAAATTAATAACAGTAGGTTTAGAACTCCTGATTTGAACTAGATGACCTGATATGACATCCTTTAATGCAATTTCTTCTTACCTAGTATAAAAAAATAGGGGAACCACATCAAATAGAAGTCATAGAAAGTCAAAAATAATACACATTAGGTTGAGAACTCCTGATTTAAACTAGATACAGAAGTCATAGAAAGTCAAAAATTAATACACATTATGTTGTGCACGTGTATGCGGAAACGTGAATCAGCGATCGAACGAACAATCAACCACACAAGACAAACAATCACACACAAGAGAATTACGTGGTTCGGCAATCTTGCCTACGTCCACGGGAAAAGAAAACTCGACTCTCCTTTAGGTTCACTCTCTTTATGTCTGTCTGTATCTCATGGGTTACACATTACATCATATATATAATGTTCTCTTTCTTATTCCCTAAGAAACCCTATCTTAGTCAATAAGAAAGTCCCGGTACAATTACCATAATACCCATGTCCATGAACCCAATTTGTCTGGACCTACTAATCCCAACAATCTCCCCCTCTAGACCATGGGGAAGACGTCTCTGAACCCCTTACTAGGAGTCCAGTCCTGCCAACTCTGAACACAGCTCCAGCTTTCCCTTAGACACGACCTTAGTCATCATGTCAGAGGGATTCTTGTTAGTGTGAATCTTTTCTAGCTTCATGAGATTCTTCTCGATGACCTCACGAATCCAATGATATCTCACATCAACGTGCTTTGTGCGGGCATGGTATGTAGCATTTTTGCTAAGATCCATAGCACTCTGACTATCACAGTAGACTACATACTCTCCTTGCTTCAAATCCAGTTCTTTAAAGAAATTCTTCAACCAAATCATCTCCTTCCCTGCTTCATTAGCAGCTATGTATTTTGCTTCGGTTGTAGACAATGCTGTACACTTCTGCAACTTAGACTGCCAGGAAATAGCTCCCCCTGCAAAAGTAAATAAGTACCCAGAAGTAGACAACCGACGATCAAGATCGCCTGCAAAATCAGCATCTGTAAAGCCTTCAAGTACTGGTTTTAAGCCTCCGAAACACAAGCAAAAATCTGATGTGCCTCTCAAATATCTGAAGATCCACTTCACTGCTTCCCAATGCTCTTTCCCAGGGTTAGAAAGAAATCTACTCACTACACCCACTGCATGAGCAATGTCTGGCCGTGTACACACCATGGCATACATAAGACTCCCAACTGCTGAGGAGTATGGAACAGACATCATCCGTTCCTTTTCTGTATCTGTAGTAGGACATGATCTCTTACTGGGCTTGAAGTGACTGGCTAAAGGCATGCTAACTGGCTTAGCATCTATCATGTTGAATCTCGCTAGCACCCGTTCAACATATTTCTCCTGTGACAACCACAGCTTCTTGGCATTCCTGTCACGACGAATTTGCATTCCCAAAATCTGTCGTGCGGGACCCAAGTCTTTCATGTCAAAAGTTTTTGACATGTCCCTTTTCAATCTGCCAATCATTTCACTATCTTGTCCAACTATCAACATATCATCTACATATAAAAGAAGGATGATAAATTTGCCATTACCAAATTTACGAACATAAACGCAGTGATCTGGAGCTGTCCTCCGGTACCCATGACTCACCATGAATGAATCAAACTTCTTGTACCACTGTCTCGGTGCTTGTTTCAGCCCGTAGAGACTCTTTTTCAACCTGCAAACTAGCTGTTCTTTTCCTTCTACCTCAAACCCCTCCGGCTGAGTCATGTAGATCTCTTCTTTCAGATCACCGTGAAGAAAAGCAGTCTTCACATCCATCTGTTCAAGTTCAAGGTCCATGCTGGCAACTAGACCTAAGATAACTCTGATGGAAGTCATCTTCACAACTGGAGAGAATATTTCATCGAAGTCAAGACCCTTCGTCTGCGCAAAGCCTTTAACCACTAGCCGAGCTTTGTGCTTTATCAGTTTTCCACTGTCATCTCTCTTCACCTTGAACACCCATTTGTTCTTCAAAACCTTCTTGCCTTTTGGGAGTTCCACCAGCTCATAAGTATTGTTCTTTTTCAAAGAACTCATCTCATCCTGCATAGCCTTCATCCACTCATCTTTATCTTCATGAGTTTTTACTTCTGGGTAGCTCTCTGGCTCCCCCTCATCAGTAAGCAAAATATAATCTGATGCAGGATATCTTGTTGATAGTTGACGCTCTCGAGTAGACCTTCTAGGAGGTTCCGTGGTTTCTGACTGAGGAGACTGCTCCCCCTGCTCAACACCCTGTTCATCTGGCAACCCCTGCGCCTCTTCACGATCTAAATCGTTTTGTCCACCTTCTCCACCTGTAGTCTGCACTGGAGAAGGAGTCGGTGTGAGATCAACCACTCCATCAACAACTTCTTTAGACTTTTCAGTCTTTTCAATATCTCCAAAGAATTGGTCTTCATGAAACACCACATCCCTACTTCTGATAATTTTTCTTTTCTCTGGGTTCCATAACCTGTAGCCAAACTCGGCTCCACCATAGCCAAGAAAAATGCAACACACTGCCTTATCATCCAGCTTTGAACGCTGCTCCTTTGGTACATGTGCAAAAGCCTTGCACCCAAATACCTTCAAATGAGAATAAGAAACATTTTTACCTGTCCATACTCTCTCCGGAAGATCAAAATCCAAAGGAACTGAGGGAGACCTGTTAATCAGGTAAACGGCAGTCAGAATAGCTTCACCCCAAAATGGCTTGGGTAGCTGTGCCACTCTAATCATGCATCTCATCTTTTCAAGAATAGTACGGTTCATTCTTTCGGCTACACCATTGTGCTGTGGAGTACCAGGAACTGTTCTTTCATGTCGAATACCATGCTTCGAGCAATAGCCTTTAAACTGGTTTGATGTGTACTCACCACCATTATCAGTGCGGAGACACTTCAAGAGCTTTCCTGTTTCTCTTTCAACCATGACATGAAACTGCTGAAATATCTGGAACACTTGATCCTTCGATTTCAACGCATAAACCCAGACTTTCCTGGATGCATCATCAATAAATGTGACAAAAAGCTTATTGCCACCCAATGACTCCACCTCCATGGGACCACAAACATCAGAATATACCAAATCCAACACATTAGATTTTATAGTTGATGTTTTAGAGAAAGAAACCCTATGCTGTTTACCAAATAAACAATAATCACAAGGGTCAAGGGATGTACCTTTGGAGTAGTTAATCAGATCTTTCTTTGCCAATAACTGCAGTCCTTTCTCACTCATATGTCCAAGTCTCTTGTGCCACAGATTTGGAGAGGATCTGTCTTCAACAGTATTCAACACACCTTTGCATAGCTTCACATGTGTCTTGTACAGTGTATTACACGCCTTCCCCCTCGCAAAAATAAGAGACCCTTTAGTGAGTTTCCACCTGCCATTTCCGAAGTAACTTTCATAACCTGCATGGTCCAATGAAGTCCCGGAAATCAGATTTAACCGCAGATCAGGAATATGTCGCACATCTTTCAGCGTCATTGTGCAACCAATATCGGTTTAAATGCAGACATCACCGATCCCAACAATATTTGAATGACTTGTGTTGCCCATCTTCACAGTGCCAAAGTCCCCTGCTTTGTACGTCGTGAACATCTCCTTACAAGGAGTAGCATGGTAGGATGCTGCTGTGTCAACAACCCACTCAACCTGATTATCTGCAACACTCAAACACTCTTCAACTTCACTGGTAAGAATCACTACTTCATTATCCAAAGTAGCAGTAGTGTTCGTGTCATTCTTCTGCTCATTGTTGGTTTCTTTCTTTTCCTTCAAGGCAAAACAATTCTTTCTAATGTGACCCTCCTTGCCACAATGAAAGCATTTTCCAGACTTTTTCTTAGTCTGTGATTCCTTGCCACCTCTGGACTTGCCACGACCCCCCTTTGGTCCCCTACTCTTACTCCTCCCTCTATTCTCAGTAACAAAGGCCTGTGCATTATCTGTCCCTGCAGTTTTCCTTCTTGTTTCTTCATTTAACAAGCTGCTAGTAACTTGACTCATTGATAACACACCATCTGGAGTAGAGTTGCTCACGGAAACAACCAATGTCTCCCATGTATCTGGTAAAGAACTTAAAAGAAATAAAGCTTGCATCTCATCATCAAGGACCATCTTTATTGTAGCCAGTTCATTCACAATGCATTGAAAATCATTTATGTGATCTTCAATTTTACCACCCTCCTTGAATTTCATATTCACAAGCTTTCTAATCAGAAAAGTTTTGTTTACGGCGGTTTTCTTCTCATATCTTTCTTCTAACTTCATCCAAAGGGTTCTCGCATTGGTTTCATTAGACACGTGATGAAATATGCTGTTATCCACCCACTGTCTGATGTGACCAATGGTCTTTCTATGCATCATTTTCCAATCTGGATCAGACATATCTTTTGGTCGGGCACTATCCCCCTCAATGGGATCATAGAGGTCTTTGCAATAGAGTATATCCTCCATCTTAGGTTTCCAAATCAACCAATTGGTATGGTTGAGTTTGATCATGGTAGTGTTCACAGTGTTATTCTCCATCTTAATTTAATAATCAAGAAAATATAAACAACTGTCACTAACCTCAATTTCTGCACCAATCTGTAGATCTCGTCACCACGAGCACGCTGGAAGAAACGGATCTAAAATCCGACTCTGGATGGCTCCGATATCGCAAAAATAGTTTTCTGCGCTCCGATTGGTCAAACTTTCTTGTTGACCGTCAAACTGCCAATCTTCTTCCACAGTTACGTAGATCTGCTTGCAACGAGTCTGTAGGCGCAAACGGATCTCCGATCTGACCTCGGATGATCAAGATATCGACGAAACAAGTTTCAACCGTCGATCTGGTCAAACCTCTGTTGACCGTAAAGTGCGCTGACGTGGCGCTGACGTCAGCAGAAATTGGAGTGGGCTTCCTGTTCACGGGTCAGGCGAAACTGACCCAGAACCTGACCTGACCTGGCCTGGTTCTATACTGGGCTTTAAACCACTGGGCTTCCTGCAGAAGGGTCAGGTCAACCTGACCCGAGCCCAACCCGACCTGGGTTGTTCTTCTTCTCCAAACAGAACCAAACAGAACCCTGTTCTGTTTTTGTAAAACGAAGACGATGGAGACTGTGCTGCTCCGGCGATGGTGCGTCGGCAATGGCACGGCAGCGAACTCCGGCAACGGCACGGAAGCAGCGGCGGACCGGCGATGGTGCAGTGGACGGCGGGCGGGCGACGCACGGATTGCGTCCGTGCGGTCGTGGGTTCGATTCCCCACAGCAGCAACAGGATGGCCCCTTCTTCTCCGGCCAGAACGAAGAAGCAGAAGGATGGCGTTCCTTCTTCTCCGGCCAGATGCGCGGACTCCGATCACAGGCGATCGTGTGGCCCAGCGATGATAAAACAAAATCAACCAAAACCCAATCTCTGATCGTCGAACCTTCCTGTTTCCAATTAGAAACTTCGATCCTTGTGATCCGTGTGGCCCAACAAAGATCGGAAACGATCTCTTTTTCCTGCCACGAAGAACCACGCGCAGAAGATCCGGATACCCTTGATCCGATCCGTCGATCGCAACGCGGCACAATCCAACCCTAGTAAATCCTAGGCTCTGATACCACTTGTTGTGCACGTGTATGCGGAAACGTGAATCAGCGATCGGACGAACAATCAACCACACAAGACAAACAATCACACACAAGAGAATTACGTGGTTCGGCAATCTTGCCTACGTCCACGGGAAAAGAAAACTCGACTCTCCTTTAGGTTCACTCTCTTTATGTCATTCTGTATCTCATGGGTTACACATTACATCATATATATAATGTTCTCTTTCTTATTCCCTAAGAAACCCTATCTTAGTCAATAAGAAAGTCCCGGTACAATTACCATAATACCCATGTCCATGAACCCAATTTGTCTGGACCTACTAATCCCAACACATTAGGCTTAGAACTCCTGATTTGAACAAGATACAGAAGTAATAGCAAGTCAAAAATTAATACACAGTAGGTTTAGAACTCCTGATTTGAACTAGATGACCTGATCTGACATCCTTTTATGCAACTCTTTCCTAGGGATTCCTAGGTGGTGTTGATGTCTTATGTGGGAAAAAGGGCCTTATTTGGTAGAGCGTGCAAGTGGATGGTTTGTTTTTGCTGAAATTATTTCACCAACCTTTCTCCAATAATAATGATTTGGTATAAGAGAAAAAGTTTGATGGTCACTTGTTCACCTCTAACCTTTACTTACCAATGACCCTAGTCCACACCTAATATGCAAACACCTTTCTTTTTTTTCTTTTTTTTTTTTTCTTGTTTTAAGATGATGAAAACACCTTTGTCATGAGATTTCCGAGAAAGTAACATGCTATTAGAACTGATTAATTTAAATCCTTATCTATTTTTAACTATCCATTGATCAACTAGTTTAGATTCCTTCTAGAAATTAAAGTTGAATATATTACAAACATCAAGTCTGGTACACACTGTTAAAACAGAAAACTTATGGGTCGTTTGTCTACACCCATTTACATATATAAATGGTGAATATGCGTAATATTTACGTATCAGTCATGTTTACTTACAATTATTTACGCATCTTGCTTGTAAATCAGATGTGCCAAAATTTGAACACATGTTGAGGTGGGAAATGGAGAATACCCGTTTGGATGAGAACTGTTTGGTGTTGAGGCATTTCCGTAAAAGAGGTTCTGGGTTCGAATCCCTCCTCCAATTGTATTAGAAAAATAATAATAAAAGAGGTCTAAAAAAGATAAATTAAAGGGATAAAATCTGTATGATAAAAAAACTTATTAGAAAATGAAAGTGGCTCCAATGATTTTAAGGGACAAAATATGTAAGACAAAAAAATATATTAGAAAATAAAGTGTCTCCAATGATTTTAAGAGATAAAGTCTGTAAGACAAAAAAAACATATTAGAAAATGAAAGTGGCTCCAACTCCGCCTATGTTGGGGTATCCTTGACATAGCCGGTCCCAAGCCCGGACAAAGGAGGAGGGTTGTGCGTTAGGTAGCCGACAGCCAGCACAATACTCAGTCGGATTTTTTTATGGATTTGATACCTAATGAAATTTCGTTGGGGCGTCCCCTACTTAGCGACGCGCTGTATGGTCCGGGTACAGTGATAAATGAGCAAGGACCGCTGCATCGGCGCCCAGGTGCAGTGCTAAATAGGCAAGGGTCCTCACACTTTATTGGACGAGTGTGGGGGGTAAGGAAGCTAGTCCAAAATAGAAGGCTGAGATTGGGCACTTGGAACATTGGGAGCCTAACTGGGAAACTTATGGAAGTGGTGGATACAATGGAAAGGAGACGAATCGCAATTGCTTGCTTGCAAGAGACAAGATGGGTGGGACACAAAGCAAAAGAGATTGAGAGGACCGGGTATAAGTTATGGTATACGGGACTTAATAGATCGAGGAATGGGGTCGGCATAGTGGTAAACAAGGACTTAAAGGAAGATGTAGTGAATGTAAAGCGCTATGGAGATAGGATTATTGCAATTAAGTTAGTATTAGGAGAAGAGATAGTGAACGTAATTAGTGCTTATGCCCCCCAGGTGGGCTTAGGAGATGGACATAAAGAGAAGTTTTGGGAAGACTTGGAAGGAGTGCTACTAGAGATACCCCAAGGAGAGATGGTCTTCATAGGAGGTGATTTGAATGGTCATGTAGGACGTGACGTAGATGGATACATAGGAGTACACGGGGGACATGGGTACGGTAATAGAAATGAAGAAGGGAAGGATATCTTGGAGTTTTCAGTGGCTTATGATCTCATGGTAACTAACACATTTTTTAGAAAGAGAGAGGAGCATTTGGTGACTTATAAGAGTGGCTCATCGAGGACACAAATTGACTTCTTCTTAACTAGGAAAAGAGACCGTTTAGCTTGTAAAGATTGTAAGGTTATACCGGGGGAGAGCTTGACTTCCCAACATAGGTTGTTGATCATAGATGTGCAGTTACAAAGGTGGACTAGAAAAAAGAAGTTGTATAGATGCTCAAGGACTAAATGGTGGAACCTGAAAGGTGATAAGCAACTAGCTTTAAGGGAAAGAGCACTAGAGGAAGACGTTTGGGCGACAGATGAGAGTGCAAATAATATGTGGGATAAGGTAGCAGAGTGTATTCGGAGGGTAGGAAAAGAAGTCTTAGGAGAATCTAAAGGGGGTGCTCCGGTACAGAAAGAGGCATGGTGGTGGAGCGAAGCCGTCCAAGACAAGATAAGAGTTAAAAGAGAGTGCTTTAAAACGTGGCAAAAGGATCGAATTGAAGCGAACTTGGAGAGGTATAAAGAAGCAAAAAGAGAAACCAAAAAGGCAGTTAGTGAGGCCAAGGCAAAGGCATTTGAGGAGCTATATAGGCGACTTGACACTAAGGAAGGCGAAAGAGAGATATTCAAGCTTGCTAAAACTAGAGATCGGCGGACCAAGGACTTAAACCAAGTTAAATGCATTAAGGATGAGGATGAAAAGGTATTAGTAAAGGAGGAGGAGATAAAGGAGCGTTGGAAGAGCTACTTCTACAAGTTATTTAACGAAAGCAGTAGTAGTGACATACAATTGGGGCAGCTTACCATTTCTAGAGAAGAAGCGAATCATATGTTCTATAGGAGAATCAGTAGGGAAGAAGTTAAAGAAGTATTGAAAAGAATGAAGAATGGGAAAGCGGTTGGGCCAGATGGTATCCCTATTGAGGTATGGAGGTACTTGGGGGAGGATGGTATTAGTTGGTTGACAAAGCTTTTTAATGTAGTGCTAAAGAGCAAGAAGATGCCTAATGCATGGAGGAAAAGTATTCTTATACCCATATACAAGAACAAAGGAGATATTCAGAACTGTGCGAACTACCGCGGGATTAAATTGATGAGCCATACGATGAAATTATGGGAGAGAGTTATTGAGAGAAGACTAAGAAGAACAACAAATATTTCAGAGAATCAATTTGGTTTCATGCCTGGGAGATCAACCATGGAGGCTATCTTTCTCTTGAGGAGGTTAATGGAACAGTATAGAGAAGGTAAGAGAGATTTACATATGGTGTTCATTGACTTGGAGAAGGCTTATGACCGGGTTCCTAGGGAGATTCTTTGGAAAGTTCTGGCAAAGAAAAGAGTTTGTGTCGCTTATATTGAGGCGATAAGGGATATGTATGATAGAGTCGGGACATCTATAAGGACGACTGGCGGCGAAACTAAGGAGTTTCCTATCACGATTGGTCTACACCAAGGCTCAGCGTTAAGCCCGTACTTGTTTGCCCTAGTTATGGATGAGATTACAAGACATATCCAGGATGAGGTGCCGTGGTGTATGTTATTTGCAGATGACATTGTTTTAGTGGATGAGACGAGAGAAGGAGTGAATACTAAACTTGAATTGTGGCGGAAAACATTAGAGACAAAAGGGTTTAGGCTAAGTCGATGCAAAACGGAATATATGGAATGCAAGTTTAGTCAAAGTAGGACACCTGGTAACATAGAAGTAAGTTTGGGCACACAAAAGATAGTAGAAAAAGAAAACTTTAGGTACCTTGGATCTATGGTGCAACAGGATGGAGGGATTGATACTGATGTAAGTCACAGGATTCAAGCCGGGTGGACCAAATGGAGGAGTGCTTCGGGGGTCTTGTGTGATCGGAAAGTCCCCCTCAAGGTTAAAGGAAAGTATTATAAGGTGGCGGTACGGCCAGCGTTGTTATATGGATCAGAGTGTTGGGCAGTAAAGCATAATCATGTCAAGAAGATGGAAGTTGCGGAGATGAGAATGCTAAGATGGATGTGCGGGATCACAAGGAGAGATAGGATTAGGAATGAGGAGATTAGGGGCATAGTAGGAATAGTACCGATTGGAGATAAAATGAGAGAAAATCGACTGAGATGGTTCGGCCATGTTAGAAGGCGTCCAACAGAGGCACCTGTTAAAAGGTGTGAAAGCATGGAGTTTGCCAAGAGTAGGAGAGGGAGAGGGAGACCCAAGAGAAGTTGGAAAGAAACTATTAAACATGATCTTGCCTACATAGATCTAACGGAGGACATGGCCCTAAACAGATTTGATTGGCGACGTCAAATCCATATAGCCGACCCCACCTAGTGGGAAAAGGCTTGGTTTGGTTTGGTTTGGTTAGAAAATGAAAGTGGCTCCAATGATTTTAAGAGACAAAATCTGTAAGACAAAAAACATATTGATAGTAAGAATCTTAAGGGACAATTTATAAGATAAATATCTCAATGATTTTTCTATATAAACTTTTAAATAGTTAATTACCTTATTATTTCAGTTTTCTTCTAATATCTCAATGATTTTTCTAAAGTTATTTATTATTGCAATACTTTAAAAATCTTTAAACATATATATATGAATGTAAGAGAGAAGGAAGAATGTATTTTATATAGCATTATGGGATCATTCAAAAATCATGTATAAATGCATTTTCACCTAACCATAACAAATTTGTGACACTTTTAATATGATTGAACATAGCCACAAAATACTAATTTTACAAACTTTCTATAATTGATTAATATTAGTATAAAGCCTATGAGATGCATGGGTTAAGTTTAATGCAAATTGAATAATGAATTAAGATCAATATTGAATTAAATATTAATTGATAAAAATATTAATAATAATGCTATTTGCTTAACCATCATAATATAAATTCATATTTGCTTAACCAAACATGTTGGAATGCATTTTTGTGAAGGTGATCATTGATAGAAATATATATTTTTTAAAAGTGTATTTCATGTTGAAAGACATGTTCCTTTTAAACCAAACTAAGCCTTTTCCCACTAGGTGGGGTCGGCTATATGGATTTGACGACGCCAATTAAATCTGTTTAGGGCCATGTCCTCCGTTAGATCCATGTAGGCAAGGTCATGTAGGCAAGGTCTTTATGGATTTGAGACCTAATGAAATGAAAGACATGTTCCTTTTAAAGGATCTAAAATACAAATGAAAGCTCTGATATAAAATGCACCTTTTTGTCTCATTTTTCAAATCATTATAGTAGAATTTAATTTAATGAATAATAAGTATCATTTACAAAATCATCTAATATATTTACACATATAAGCGAAACAAACATGTTAAAATGAATCACATAGGTAAATGATGTGAATATGGTGTTATTAGACAAACGTTGTAAAAAAAATGCATGTGTAAATGTTACATACTTAAAATCTGAATATTTATCATTTACATTGTATTTACATATCCCATGCGTCAAAGACATACGGCCCCTTAATAAGTATGATATCAAAACTGTGCATCAAAACCAGGGGCGGACCCTTGAAATTTTTCTTGGAGGGGCCACTGTAAAATAAGAAAAACTTTGGAGTAGCCATAACGAAAGGGGTTTATCGAAACGGGGGGGGGGGGGTGGAGAGGGGTGCATGGCACTCTAGGTCCTCAATGATTACTCGGAGGTTCTGACACATTTAAAACAGGGTTTGGCTCCTTATTTAGGCCCCAATAAGTAAAGAGGTCTAAGGCCGGCTCTTGTTTTGGACCCTTGACCTAAACGGGTTCGGTCCGATTCCACCTTGGTTCCGACCCGTGGACCCTGGACTTGACATTTACCTTAACTTTGACAATCCCTCCTAAAAAGGTTTTTTTTTCCATATCATTCTCTATATAGATCCCGACCCGTCCCATATATGCAACTGATTCCAGTTCCTTCTTCTTATTAACTTTTGCAACTCCCCTCCCTTGTAGCAAGCCTCTTTCTTCAATGAGCATTTGCCCATTTGCCACCTGTTCATGCACATTATGTGGGGACGTTCCTAAAGACACCATGATTATGTTATCCCTGGTAAAGGTGACCGACTAATTATGCCTCAAGCTTGGCTACGTATACCCATTCAGTGATGCTAGGGTGCCAGCCGTTGCTAAGCCCATGCCGACCTCGGTCACTTCTGACCTTGGCAATCCACTCCGACCTCGGTCAAGCATCTCGGTCCCGTACCAACGTCACGAAATGCATGATGAGATATGGGCACGCGCGGATGATACTGAGAAGACATCTCAGCCGCCCAGAGTCCCTGACAGATATGCATCTAGCGGCTACGTCTCCATCAGGGCAAGGCTCCAGGCGACGACCCGATGGGACTACCGCCGAAAGGCCCAGACAAGGTGAGGCCCAATTGGACCCTCATTTAATGCATTGTGGGCCGATTGGACCGCCATTTAATGAAAGGCGGATCTAATCGGATTGTCAATTAATGAATGGCGGGCGGACAAGACCTTCATTTAAGGGAATGTGGGCTGATGTGACTGTGTCGCCCAAGTAGAAGACAAGCCAGTGGGCCCCACCGTCCTCTACCACGAGGCTTCCTCTATAAATAGAGAAGCCCTCACAAACCCCAGGTATCGAACATCTAATACTTGAGCCCTCACTCTGTCTCTCTTCTTCCTCCACCCTACTGTTGAGTTCCCTGAACTAACTTAGGCATCGGAGGGCCTTGCGCTGCCTACAGCCAGGGTCTCTGACGATTGTCTTCTTCTTGCTCTCTCCCTTTCAGGTTCCGGGCGGGCACATCAATCTCATCAGGGAGCCTCCGAGAGATCTCAAACCTCTACTAATCATATCCGTGATTTTTAGGCACTGACAATTGGCACCGTTTGTGGGAAAGAAATAACCCACATCCTTTTCCTCAGAGTATGCCTCCCAAATCAAAGAAGGGTGAGAAAGCGTCAAAGGCGAGACCTTCCTTGTCTGCCCCTCCTCGGGGTGGACAGGGAGTGATGATTGCTGCAACTGTGGTTGAGGAGCGTCCTATAGAGCTCCCCCTATCCCGGTCATTGTGGAAGGACTCGATACTGATCAATCGGAAGAAGAAGTAGCACCTCCGCCTCGAGAACGCCCCCAGCAGAGTGCTCCCATGGAGACACGTCCCAGAAAAGACAAAGGTCCAATGGTGGGAAGGTCGCATCAGACTACCCATCAGAACTACGATGCTGGAGGTGAAAACCCGTATTTCGAAGAAGTCAGGGCCCAAAACTTTGCCCTTTAGGAGAAGGATGAGCTGATACGTCAGCTTCAGGAGCAGCTCCAGCGGCAACGCCAGGCTACGGCCTCACTTCCCCAAAGCAGACAGATTCCTCCACCCCAGATGGATCTAGGGCACAGTCTCAACTAGAAGAGATGCCACCGAGTCGAAGATGAAGGCTCCAGCAATAGTCGGACGGAGCGGAAGTCGGAAACCATGCTAGAAGTCAAGAACGACCTGAAGGAGTGGGTCGATCAGCACGTGAAGCAGACGCTACTGCATAATCTGGAGGTAGCCGGTTTCCCCCAAAATCGGCGAGACATGTCCTACCCCGACGACCTTGGTGTTTCACCTTTCTCTCAGGAGATCAGGAGTTTTCCTCTCCCAAAGAAGTTCAGTGTCCCGAGGTTTGTTCTGTATGATGGAGCCTCCGACCCAGCAGCGCACCTGCGCCATTTCACCCAAAGAATGTCGATCTGGGGTGACATAGGCCACCTGAACTGTAGGATTTTTTCCTCCAGTTTGGGAGACCTCCCCCTAAGGTGGTTCTGCGCACTCCCAGAAGGTTCGATCTCGAACTGGCAGCAGCTCCGGAGTTCGTTCCTAGAGAAGTTCCAGGCACATAGGGTCATCCCTAAAACAAATGCTGACATAATGGCTCTCAAGATTAGGCAGAACGAGAATGTCACTCAGTTCACCAAAAGATTATGGACCATTTACAGCCAAGTGGAAAACGTGGCTGAAGAAGTGGCGGTAACATCTTTTCAGCAAGCCTTGCTGACAGGGACTGACCTTCAGAAAGACTTGGCCCAGAACCCTGTGACCTCGATGAAAGCTCTTATGGCCAGGGTGAACCGGTTTATAGAAGGAGAGGAGGACGAGATCCGAGCTTGAGAGAATTTCATATTCTGGCGTGAGGGCCAATCCTCCAAGAAAGACCGGAAGTCGTCCCGGAAGGAGGAAGCGAACCGGGACCGGACTCCCAACAGCTCGGCCAAGACTTCGTTTCCCAGCTCGGGAGGCGAACGGAAGTTCAAGCAAGCCCACCGGCCTAAAGAGGGGCAACTTGCCGCCACTGCCTTCAAAGCCATTGACACAATCTTCAAGGAGCCGATCTTTAGGCTCCTGAACAAGATCAAGACGCAACTGTATTTCAGCTGGCCCCAGCTCATGAAAAGTGACCCTTCCACTCGCAACCAGGGCAAGTACTGTGCCTACCATAAGCAAAATGGGCACAGAACCGAGAACTGCATGTCGCTGAAATCACACCTAGAGAAGCTCGTCAGGGATGGGCAATTGAAGGATTATGTCCAAGAAGGAGAAAATGTGAACAGCAGTCGAGCTCAGCGCCAGGAAGACAAACCCCAGGATAGTGATGAATCCGAAAGGAGCATCAATGTCATCCACTTAGCTCCTCCCCCCAAGGGGAGTAACCAATCTCGTGCCGAGGCCAGGAGGGCCTCACACGGAAAGCAAGTGATGACGGCCGAGCTCGAGCCACCGTCAAAGAAAGCTAGAAAGGAGAAGCCAAAGATTTGGTTTTCGAAAAAAGATCTGGAGGGAGGTCAGCTCCCGCACAATGATCCGTTGATAGTCACATTGAAGCTGAAGAATTGTCAAGTACATAGGATCCTTGTCGACCCCGACAGCTCATCCGAGGTCCTCTACTTTGACTGTTTCAAAAGGATGGGCCTTGGAGAGGAAGATCTGCAGGAAGCTCTCACCCCCCTGATAGGCTTCAGCGCCAAGCCTGTGTACCCCAAGGGTAAGGTCTCTCTCAAGGTCAAAGTTGCAGGAGCCACAGTAACGGCCGATTTCCTGGTAGTCAATGCGCCATCCCCATACAATGCCATAATGGGGAGGACCTGGTTGCACAACATGGAGGCGGTGCCGTCCACTCACCACCAGAAGCTACAGTTTCCATTTGAGAATAAGAACAATAATATGGAGATAGTCACGGTCAGAGGCGACCAGGAGATGGCCAGGCGGTGTATGATGGCCGTGGTACTGGGCGAGAAGGAGCCCAAATAGATAAACATGGCCGAGCTGGAGGCGGAGCTGGACAAGGTCGATCGAGAACCTGAGCAGAAAAGCATTGAAGAACTCACCGAGGTCAGGATCGACCCAAGTGATCCCGAGAGATATTTCCTGCTCGGGAGTCAGTTTCCCGAGCCCGAGAGAACCGAGCTCCTGGATTTCCTGTTGCAGCACATAGGAGTCTTTGCATCGACCCCCTACGAGATGTCCGGTATCGCCCCTGAGATCATGTGCCATAAGCTGAACGTGGATCGTAAACACAAGCCTGTCTTCCAGAAGGCACGAAGAACGGGGATCCCACAGACGGAGGCCATGATCGAAAAGGTTGAAAAGTTGTTGGACGCCAAAGCCATCAGAGAAGTCCAGTACCCGGACTGGCTAGCCAACACGGTGGTGGTGAAAAAGAACACCGGTAAATGGAGAGTCTGTGTCGATTTTACCGATCTCAATAAGGCCTGTCCCAAAGACAGCTTCCCTCTTCGAAAGATCGACTAGATGATCGACGCCACCGCCGGTCATGATAGGATGAGTTTCCTCGATGCATACCGAGGTTATCATCAGATCCCGATGCATGGTCCAGATGAGGAGAAAAATGCGTTCATTACCCCCAGAGGCATCTACTGTTATAAAGTGATGCCCTTTGGGCTGAAGAATGCAGGGGTGACTTATCAGAGGTTGGTCACCAAGATGTTCCAACCTCAGCTCGGGAAGACAGTAGAGGTCTACATTAACGACATGGTCATCAAGTCCAAATAGTCTCAAGACCACTTAACCGATCTTCGTCAAGTGTTTGATATCCTCCAGAAGTATTAGCTTAAGTTGAACGCTTCAAAATGCGCCTTCGGAGTCGGCTCCGGCAAATTCCTTGGGAGCCTCGTCACCAGGAGAGGAATCGAGGCTAATCCGGATCAGATCTCGACGATCCAAGGAATTCAAAGTCCGACCACTGCGAAGCAAGTCCAGAGATTGACTGGCATGGCCGTTGCACTGAGCCGCTTCATCAGCAGATCCTCGGACAATTGACGGCCTTTTTTTCAGCTCCTCAAGAAAAACTTGCAGTTCCAATGGATCCCAGAGTGCGATAAGGCTTTGCAAGAGCTGAAGGCTTATCTAGCGTCACTTCCCCTGCTCTCGACCACGACACGGGGAGAAGAGCTTTACTTGTACCTGGCGGTCTCGGACCACGCAGTGAGCTCGGTCCTCGTCAGAGAGGACGATAAGTAGCAGAAGCCAATCTACTATATGAGCAAGATCTTACTAGACGCCGAGACCAGATACCTGCCTATGGAGAAGTTAGCATTAGCACTCGTCAGCGCTTCTCGCAAGCTCTCCCATTACTTCCAGGCGTATATAATAGTGGTCGTGACTGAGCACCCACTAAAATCTCTCTTCAAGAAGGCTGACTTTTCCGGACGAGCGTCCAAGTGGGCCGTCGAACTGGGGCAGTATGATATCAGATATCAACCCAGAACGGCGATCAAGGCCCAAGTTTTGGCGGATTTTATTGTGGAATTTGTTTCTCCTAGTTCGGCACCGACCCAGCTCGGTGCCGAACTGGGGCGCCCAGGGAATGAGGACGAAGTCATAGAGACTGAAGAAGAACGATCTTGGAAACGATTCCTTGCTTCAGTCTGGAAGGTCTTTGTCGACGGATCCTACACCTC
This sequence comes from Litsea cubeba, assembly GCA_012931725.1. NCBI lineage: Eukaryota > Viridiplantae > Streptophyta > Magnoliopsida > Laurales > Lauraceae > Litsea > Litsea cubeba. Next base: position 35,115,582 of record CM022946.1, read on the forward strand.
TAAAAGAGCCGGCGCTGGTGTAGTCCTTCAATCTCCAGAGGGACTTGTTGTCGAACAAGCTCTGACTCTTGACTTCAAGGCATCTAACAATGAAGCTGAGTATGAAGCACTGATTGCATGACTGAATAGTGCTAAAATTTTGGGAGCGCAGCAACTGGTGGTCTTCAATGACTCACAGTTGGTGACGAGCCAGCTAACTGGAGACTACCAGGCTCACGACGAAAGGATGGTAGCCTGCCTTGCCCTTGCAAAGAAGTTCCTCGCTCAATTCCAAAACGCAGAAGTCGGGCAGGTCGGTAAAGAATCCAACTCTCACGCAGATGCTCTCGCCAACCTCGCCTCCGCCGTTGAAGTAGGAAACAAGAGAATCATTGAAGTAGGATCCCTGGGAAGACCAAGCATAGAATTGTCTCCGCCTCGTCAAGTATTGTGTATCGATCTCGATCCAAGCTGGATGGACCCTATCATCACCTACCTCAGAGACGACCAGCTTCCCGAGAACAAGCTCGAAGCCCATAAGATCAGAATCAAGGCAGCACGGTTCTGGTTGTCTTAAGAGGGGAAACTCTACAAGAAGTCCTTCACCGGCCCATACCTTCAATGTGTGCATCCGAATAAAGTTGAAGATTTTCTTTATGAGATACACGAAGGAATCTGTGGAAGCCACATCAGAGGACGATCGTTAGCCTACCGAGCCATCAGCCAGGGTTACTGGTGGCCGTATATGTAGAAGGATGCCCAACGGTATGCCATGAAATGAGAGAAATGTCAGAAGTTCTCCCCATCCCTCCATCAGCCAGCGCAAGACCTGAACCCTCTCTCCAGCCCGTGGCCCTTTGCCCAGTGGGGGTTGGACATCGTGGGACCACTTCACCGAGCTCCAGGGAATAATAGGTGGCTGATTATGGCCACCGATTACTTTACCAAGTGGGTAGAGGCAGAAGCGTTATCTTCCATCACCGAGCAGGACTCGAAGAACTTTGTGTGGAAGAATATCATCACGAGGTTCGGCATTCCGCGAGTTTTGGTCTTGGACAACGGGACCCAATTCGATTCCAACCTTTTCAAGAACTTCTGCCAGGGGCTCGGCATTAGGAACCACTACTCTACTCCAGCATATCCTCAAAGCAATGGCCAAGCCGAAAGCTCCAACAAAGTGATGCTCGACGGACTCAAGAAGTGGCTCGACCGAGCTAAAGGAAGATGGGTGGAAGAGCTACCAAGTGTCCCCTGGGCCTATAGGACAACTCCAAGGCGCTCCATCTAGGCAACGCCTATCTCTTTGGCCTACAGAATGAAAGCGGTGATTCCACTTGAGGTCGGCCTCCCGACCTTGAGATTAGAACTCTTCGATCAGGGCCAAAATGATCTGAATCTGGCCCGGGAGCTGGACCTAGATGAAGAACGCAGAGAAGCAGCAACCATTAGTCTAGCAGCCTATCAGCAGCAGCTAGCTAGGGGTTACAATCATAAGGTCAGGGAAGTGAGATTCTCAATTGGAGAATTGGTCCTGAAGAAGACGCTCCCCGCAGATAGAGATCCAACCCAAGGCAAACTTGCACCGAACTGGCATGAACCGTTCAAGGTGATTTTAACTACTGGGCAGTTGGCTTACAGACTTGAAGACATGGACGGCAAAGGGCTGCCACGACCGTGGAATGCGATGCACCTCAAGAAATATTTCTTCTGAATTGTAATCACTTTCTGAAGATCAATAGAAGTTCTTGTCTTCAGAATGAACTTGAATCTATGATTGTTTCTAAATGAGGAGCTTGGCAGCAGTGTAATTCTCCAGTCCGGCTGTGGTACACTCTCCAGTTCAGCCACACGCGCGTCTCGGTAAGAGTACTAGACCGCTGGGCGACAAGACTACACCTCTGGTGACGAGCCAGCTGGTTACATCCCTATTTGACTAAATCCGTGTTGAGACTAGCAAAAGCAGCACTGGGACAGTTTGGCCAATATGCGCGACTCTATAAGAATACCAGAGCGCTGGCTTACAGGACTACACCTTTAGTGACGAGCCAGCTGGTTACGTCCCTATTTGATAAGCCCGTGCTAAGACTAGCAAAAGCAGCATTGGGGCAGTTTGGCTGATGGGTGTATCTCGGTAAGAATACCAGATCGCTGGCCTAACAGGACTACACCTCTGGTGATAGCCAGCTGGTTACGTCCCTCTATGAGATCAGGCCCGTGCTGAGATTAACAAAAGCAGCGCTGGGGCGGTCCGGTCATACGCGCATCTCGGTAAGAATGCCAGATCGCCGACGGTGAGACTACGCCTCTGGTAACGAGCCAGCTGACCACGTCTCGATCCTAATTCAGCAAATGTGCTACAAAGCCTATCCTGGCACGGGTGAAATTCCTAAGCAGCCAGAGAAAAGGAAAAGTGCAGAAAACATTCTCAAAGTAGCAGAAGAGAAGACACAAGATAAAGAAAACTTTTATTGAGTTGTTAAGTAGGATTACAAGCAGAAGCGATCTCTGTTACATCCTATTACTAGCAGAAAAGAAACTCCTACTGCATCAGAAAGGGATAGATGCGTCAAAGGAAAGAGTGGGGGAGAAAGGAGGACATCTATTTTCCTTATACAGCCTGATGTCACCAAATATAGATGCCTTATCTCCTCCCAGCCGGCAGGAGTGGTCGAGGACGTATTTTATGAAGACACCGGTAGCTCCATTGGAGCACCACCTCCGACCGCTTCCTGCTAAGACGGGCCAAAGCCCTATTTTACGAAGACACGGGCAGTTTGGTGATGGCTGAACCTCAACCGCCAGCGCCACCCCCTATTCATTAAAGACCAGGGGCCTAACCCCAGTAACGGCTTCTTCATCAAAGATACTCCCTCCCTTGCTTCAAACCTTTCGGTTTCTTCTCTGGCCAAGGCAAAGATGCAAGTTGGGGCAAGACCTGATCTTTCATCCATATTTATAGCAAGGAATAAGCGTCATTTCCCAAGCCTTCAGATACACGTGTCAGGCATCCCGCCACACCGCATCGAAAGCCGCATACGCCTCCTTTAAGGCAACGTGCGTCTTTTCAAGATAGTCAGATGACCGTCCAGATGATGACACGTAGTGCCGTCGATTTATCTCCTACATTGATCATAGAGCATCATTATGGCCTTGGGAAGTCAATCGCCCGGAAGATTCTCCATGATCTCCAAAACTGCAAGTATCACGATGATGGCTCGATAAAAGTGTCAAGCCGAGACCATGTCTGGTGGCAAGCCAACTCGGTGATTGCTGTAGTGGCCGCCTTGGCTACGATGCCAAGCCCACCGCAAACAATCCCGAGATGAAGGACAGTCCAATCCGCTCCCACTCCGACTCGGTTATTGGGATCGGCTATGGCACGAGAAGATTCGTGTGCAAGAAGCCCGGTCTGAAAGCTGAAGCCAAACACTTGGCGAAATTTCTAATTACAAACATGAGAAGCAGGAAATAGAATGAAAGCAAACACCAAAATGTGAAGATCAAAATCATAAAAAAAAGAGGATTTCATTCCAACGGTTGATCATTACATCCAATCATTATATCCGAGGCAGAAGAAAAAAGAGAAAAAACACATCAAGAGTAAAGCCTTCAAGAAGACGCAGGCTTAAGAACGGCACCGGATTTAGTCTGGATAGGCTCAGGGTCGGCAGTCTTGGAGATTTCTATCACCACAGGAGGAGCCTTGGGCGCGGAAGACTCAACAGGAGCAGGAGATTCAGCAGGAGCAGAGCTCGGCCCACGTACCTTGACGGGATACGGGGGTGGATCTCTGAATGCAGGGTGACCCTCAGAGATCCCCGCTTCCTTCAGGGCCGCGCGCCACGCTCCTGCCCAAGCCTTGTCCCTCACTTTGATGACCTGGGCCCTGTAGTGCACTGATGCACTCTCCGCTCCCTCCTCAAAAGCAACGTCACACTCTGATTCAAGCCTAGCCTCGGCTCCCCCCTTGAACTTCTCGAGCTTGGCTATCCGCTCATTTCCGGAACGGAGCCTTGTCTTGAGGTCATTCCTCTGCACCTTCTGCACCTCCAAGGAGGACTCAACTTCAGCAAGCTTTTTCTTTAAGGCCTCGACCTCGGATGTGCGCTTGGCATCTTCAGCCTTGAGCTTCTCGAGCTTGGCCTTGTAGCCATCCTTCACTTCCTCCGCATGCTTCAATGCCTTAGTCATCTCGTCCAGCTTCCCCTGAAGAGTCTTTTTTCATACTTCGATCTGGCAAGCGTTGGGCCACTCTTATGGAGCCGGTCCAGGGTGACCATGCACCTCTGCACATTCTGTTGAGGGGAGTGAGGCGTTAAGAGTCAAAATCGAGATCGAAACAAACTGGCAAAGAAATGCAAGAGAGGAAGATCTGAGCAGACTTACTGCGAGGGATGACTGCAAGCACGCCAACGCCAGCTTGGTGTCATCAAACTTCTCAAGCTGGGCAATGTCCAGCGGAAGGGCACAAGCTCGTCCAAGTGCCCGAGCACACTAAGATCGACCTTCCGAAGAATTCGGTCCTTGATTGTCACCGGCTTCCCAGCCTCCAACAGCAGATCCGGCCTCTAAGGCGTAGAGCGGTCTGGTCGACTCGTTGAAAGCAATCCATATCCCCCTTCAACAGGAGCAGCAGGGGCGGTCCTCTTTCCAGAACGAGCTTTCGCCAGCGCAGCATTGGGAGCTCGCTTCCGAACCAGGGCACTTGACCTTGGCTCGGGGGCAGCCGTCTGCAAATCGGAGACGTCTGCTGGTGGCTCAGAGGTGGTTGCGGGAGTAGCAGTCCCCGGTTGGCTAGAAGTCGGGGGAACCTCTGGCAGCATGGGGGCGAGGACCTCTGCCACGACTGAGTTTGCTGGTACCTCGGGAGAATGACCCCCAAGTGCCAGAGCTTCCAGGTCGTCCAACGCCAGATGCTTCTTCCTCACTATCTCTCCTTCTACCGAGCTCAAAGAAGGGGACCGAGACGACTGGCGCAACTCTCTCCTCCTCAGGGGAACTTCTTCCGACTCCAGCTCGGATGTAGAAGCCCTTGCTCCGGACGCAGCTCGGTCCCGGCTGGATGAATTCTTTCCTCGACTACGGGTGCGGGGACCAGACTCAGATCGTCCTTCCTCTTGAAGTAGGACCTGTACTTCGGGTCGTAACTAAGAAGGGACCAGGCCGATTTGTCAGCGTGGCTGTGATAACTGCTTATGGCCCGGAGGCAGGCCTCGTTCCTGGTCCAACCGACTCTCTGAGCCTCTCTCCTCCTGTCGGCAATACCTGCACAGCAAATTGAAAAGGTGTCAGCTCGGCATTACAAGAAGAGGGGTAAATGCAAGGTAAGGATGTAGTATTTACTTAGATGAACACCAAGACGACGGGGGATCCGAGAAAGCCTATTCGACGCGGGCTCATCGTCGCTGAACTTCTAATTGCCTGAAATAAGCAGGCGATCGTCCCCAGCATACTTGCTCGAGTCCTCCAAGGCATTGATAAAACTACTCCGGCCCGATCTAATCCGGAGATAAGTAGGTGTTGTCACGAGCCTTACAGAGGTCATAGACGTCCTCGATGCCATGGACACCAAGGTTGATTTCCAAAACCCTATTAAGCACCGCCGTGCCCATGACGATTTTGTAACCGTTCGGCATCAACTGGCAATGGCAGAGATTCCACGCCCTAAGGCAATCCCTAACCAGAGGATGAAGGGGAAAACGTACTCCACCCTCTACTATGACTATCAAGGGGAATGGCATCCAGCCATCATAAATGATGTCATCAATGTAAGAGGCAAGGTGGGGTACTTTGAGTAAAACATTGTTGGGTATCTTATACACCGACTTGAGTTGGGCTACGGACCCTTCGTTCTCTATCCAGAAGCTATAAGCACCCATTCCTATGGTTTTTCTAAGGCCTAAGGACCCGAAGTGTGAATCGCAGAAAGGGAACAGAACCCTAACCGTGAAGAAAGGGTGCAAAGCAGAGAATGAAGACTTACAAAAATGAAATAAGCAAGAGGCGGGGCTGAACCTAGAGTGGATCGATCCTGGCGGTGCTTCTCTTCGGGGCAGACTCCCTTCTACAAAAAACTCTCTTCTTCTTCTTCTTCTCTGGCGAAGCACAAGTAGAAGCAAAAAGGAGCCCTAGCCTCCATTTTTATAGACGGGGGGAAGAGCGCCTTTTCATATCCCGAGGACGCATGTGCGAAGCCTCAAGTGCCGTGTACGTCCCTTCGGCGCAGAGCACGCACCTCCGAAATATCTGAATCATCCATCCAGCATCGACACGTAGCATCGACGGTACACATTCTGCATCGAGCGCATCGTAACATTTATTGCCTCAGGCAGAAGGAAAGGGCATGGATAAGGATGAAACGTCAGCAATCAGAGCCGAGGTGAGATTTGAAAAATACCCGGGTCTGGAAAGAGAGCAACTCGGCAGCACAATTGATGTCCTCAAGGACGTTACCTTCTATCACCGATCTCCGAGTGCCCTCACGACTTGTAGCTTCCGACCTCAAAAGGTGTTGAGAAACTCTTAAGAGCTCAAAAGCTAGGGGCAATTGTGTGTGGACGTTCCTAAAGACACCAAGATTATGTTAGCCCTGGTAAAGATGACTGACTAATTATGCCTCAAGCTCGGCTACGTATACCCAGGCAGTGATGCTAGGGCGCCAGCCGTTGCCAAGCCCATGCCGACCTCGATCACTTCTGACCTCGACAGTCCACTCCGACCTCAGTCAAGCATCTTGGTCCCGTACCAGCATGCTAGTCGAGTCGGGCGCTAACTACCAAAGCACCACCGGAGAACCGGCTACGTCACGAAATGCATGATGAGATATGGGCACACGCGGATGATACTGAGAAGACATCTCAGCCGCCCAGAATCCCTGACAGATCTGTATCTAGCGGCAAGGCTCCAAGCGACGACCCGATGGGACTACCGCCGAAAGGCCCAGACAAGGTGAGGCCTGATTGGACCCTCATTTAATGCATTGTGGGCCGATTGGACTACCATTTAATGAAAGGCGGATCCAATCGGACTGTCAATTAATGAATGGCGGGCGGACGTGACCTTCATTTAAGGGAATGTGGGCTGACGTGACTGTGTTGCCCAAGTACAAGACAAGCCAGCGGGCCCCACCGTCCTCTACCACGAGGCTTCCTCTATAAATAGAGAAGCCCTCTCAAACCCCAGGTATCGAACATCTAATACTTGAGCCCTCACTCTGTCTCTCTTCTTCCTCCACCCTACTGTTGAGTTCCCTGAACTAACTTAGGCATCGGAGGGCCTTGCGCTGCCTACAGCCAGGGTCTCTGACGATTGTCTTCTTCTTGCTCTCTCCCTTTCAGGTTCCGGGCCGGCACATCAATCTCATCAGGGAGCCTCCGAGAGATCCCAAACCTCCACTAATCAAGTCCGTGATTTTTAGGCACTCACACACATAAAGAATAATGCATGTCAGCTGGTTGTGTTTGTTTGAACATCGTGAGAAGAGGTGGTCCCAACTTTGCTAGAACCATCCGCCACCCTACCCTATTTGAAGTTCTACTGCAGTACCCAAAGGACGAATATTGTATATGTCCCAGGAGAACATTCATTTGCTTGGAGGCCTATATCCATTAACAACGCATATATCCTCTTCAAAGATTATATTATGAAGCTGCTCAGTAAGAACCACATGATCAATACCTTAATATATTTTTCCCTATAGTAGACCAACAGTAGCTGACCTGCATGACTTGCAACTACTCATCCAACCCAGCATAGTTGGCAGCATTATCGATTGAGCCATCACAATTTAATTTGAGAAATCCAGGAGGTGGTGGAACCCACATTTCAATTGTCCTGATATATGTTACACATCCTGCTAGTGTGATTGAGATGTGCCATTGGTTCAACAAGGTAAGGTTTTGGCATGTATCAAGGGAGAAGATTGGAAAATATATAATTAAGAGACTCCCATAGGTACCAAAGAATGATTAAACCAATCATGCATGATAATTTTGATATTGGATGCCAGAACCAGTGCGTCCACCTATACTAGAAAATTGGTTTGGACTGGTAATTAAAATAAGTAGTAAATGTCAAATGAGCTGTACACCATATTAGTCTGCAATCATGCTAGATTATAGGATCAATTACAGGATCAAATTGATCCTCTGTTTATAGTGTTTCCTAGAATAGTTTTTCCATTCTCTATATAAACCAATGTATTGCTACATGATTTATTATCAATCAATATATTTCTTAACCCATTGTTAAGATGGTATCAGAGCATGTCGATCATGAATGTCTCTTAATCTAACCCTTTATCGCTTCCGCAGCCAAAGCCACAGCCACCATACAAACCCAGACACGAGATCGTTCTCTGTTAAAAAAAAAAAAACAGAGATTGATCTTAAGAGGGCCACACCGATCAGGTTTCTCAGTACCTAATCTTCCATCGCCTCCTGCAGCGCAGCCACGGCAGTGCTCTGGAACCTCAGATCCGTCTTGAAATCCTGCGCAATCTCACGAACAATCGCTGGAACGGCAGCTTCCATCGCCTCTCTTCACCTGATCAGAAAACTCACCAGATAGGAGATCTGAGATCTCCAGTCTTCTTCTGAACCGATCGGGACACACCGGTCCTCACCGGACGCGCGCAGTCGCCACTGCTGCTGTCCACCACTGCCGCTGCCGCCGGACACACGCAGGTCTGGTTACAGAAACATCACCGGATACATCACCGGTCCTCACCGGACGCGCGCAGTCGCCACTGCGCTGTCCACCGCTGCCGGACGCGCGCAGTCACCGCTGCTGCTGTCCACCACTGCCGCTGCCGCCGGACACGCGCAGGTCTGGTTACAGAAACAGGCGCTGTGCGTCTGCTGTTGCCGCCCGCTGGTTCCCGCCGCTGCCTCTGGTCGCCGGAGCTCTTCCGCCGCTGGTCCGCTCGACGCCGTTGCATCGCCGGAGAGGAAGCGGTCACAGGCGCTGGGTTTGGTTGCAGAACCAGAACAGATCCAAGGAGGAAAAAGGTGGGTTTGGTTCGGGTCTGTTGGGTCGGTTCTGACCTGACTCGTTAAGCCCAGCCCACTTCCCAACTAGGTCCAGGTTGGATTTGGGTCGGTTCTGACCTGACCCATTTGCAGAAATTGCCGCTGTTCATTCTGTTTGAAAAACAGAAACCAGATCGATACAGACGAAGGAGGAGAAATATTTTTTTTTTTTCCAGGCAAGGTCCAGCCCAGATCACCCATCATCCATCCAGTCCAGATCGTCCATCATCCATTGAGCCATCATTATGGCAAGTGGAGACGATTCCAGCAAATCCAATTCAACCACTCAGATTGTCACCATCCAAGGAGATAATTCCAACTTCTCAACTGGAATCAAATTGGATGAACATAATTATTCTCTATGGCATCAAGTCATAGAGATGAAGATTGCCGGACGAGAGAAACATGGTCACTTGACAGGTGATATGACCCAACCTGCAGCCACAGATCCAACATACAACAAATGGCGTGCGTCAGATTGCCAAGTCAAGAGCTGGTTATTCGATGCCATGAAACCCGATCAGATGAAACGGTTTATCCGTTATGACACAACCAAGCAAGTCTGGGATGCAATCAAGAAAACATACTCTGATGGTTCAGATGAGGCAAAGATCTATGATCTACACAGAAGGTCATTCACGATGACACAGAATGGAGCACCTGTTGCCAATTACTACAGTGAGCTCACTGCGATTTTCCAAGAGCTTGATCAATTAAGTCCAAGTAACATGAAGGATCCAGAAGATATTGAAACTAGACGCAAGGAAATTGACCGTCTCCGAGTTTATATCTTTCTTGCAGGTTTGGACAATATTTTTGATCAAATTCGAGGAGAAATTTTGAGGATGGAGCCTAAACCTGAACTTGAGGCAGCATATGCACATATTAAAAGAGAGAGTAACCGACAGGGAACCATGTCTGAAGCTGGTGCCTCATCCGATGCCACAGCTTTGGTCACTGCAAGGTACAAGCAATCTCGGTTACCCACCCAGAAAACAGACTCTACTCGTAACCGGCCTCCAATGAAGTGTACCAAGTGTGGTTTAGATAACCATACAATTAAGGGTTGTTATGAGATCATTGGTTATCCAGAAGGGTGGGTTCACAAAGGGCGAAAGAGGGATTCGAGCAGAGCCTCATTCGCATCAACGGAGTCATCCCAAAATACTGCATCGGAACCTCCATCAGGTACATCTGGCTCCAAGGCCTTGGCCACCTCAGGTACTTCCTCCTGCACATCTTCACTTACTTATAATAGATCATGGATTCTTGACACTGGTGCTACTGATCACATGACATCTAGTTTCACTGGATTACACTCTACCAAACCATCAAGCCAAACACATATTACCAGTGCAAATGGAACCACTTCCCCAGTTTTGGGAGAAGGGTCCCTATCTCTTACATCTTCATTAAGTCTCGATCATGTCTTGGTTGTTCCTTCACTCGACTATGATCTGTTATCTGTTCCTCAAATCATTGATTCCCTCAATTGTACTGTGTGTTTTTGGCCATTGTATTGTCTGTTTCAGGATCTTCTCACCAGGGCCGTGATTGGATGTGGTACTAGGAGGGGGAAGTTGTATTATCTGGACTTGACAGATGACTGCTGTGAGAAATTGAGTAAAGCACATCATGTGAGAGGAGACGAGTCCGTCAGAATGAAGAAGATTTGGCTGTGGCATAGACGATTAGGTCATGCTTCTTTTGGTTATTTAAAACTTTTATTTCCAGATTTATGTTCTCAGTTTGCTGCATCAGACTTTCATTGTGAAACTTGTGTTTTGGCGAAAAGCCATCGTGTTTCTTACCCATTAAGATTGAATAAAAGTTCTATGCCTTTCATGCTTATCCATTCAGATGTCTGGGGTCCGTCAAGAGTTCTTACTATTCGTGGTTTTAAATGGTTTGTGACATTTATAGATGATTGTACTAGGATGACTTGGGTTTTTCCCATGAAGCAGAAAAGCGAAGTCACCACCAAATTCAAACAATTTCACCAATATGTTGCTACTCAATTTGACAAGAAAATCACAACATTGAGGTCGGACAATGGAGGAGAGTACGTCAACAACGATCTGCATACCTTTTTAAGCCAACATGGTATTGTTCATCAAACCACATGTGCCTATACCCCACAACAGAATGGTGTAGCAGAACGTAAGAATCGTCATCTCCTGGAAGTTGTTCGTGCCTCTCTATTTGAGGCTCATATGCCTCATCATTTTTGGGGAGAGGCCCTTTGTTCCGCTGCCTACCTCATCAATAGAACACCATCAAGTACTCTCCAGTATCAGACTCCAATGCAGACATTGACCACTCTCCTCACCATGCCATCCACACCAAATCTCGAACCGCGTGTATTTGGATGTGTTGCTTATATCCAGGTATATCCACACCAGCGTGGTAAACTTGATCCATGTGCTCTCCGCTGTGTCTTTGTGGGGTATTCCGACACTCAAAAAGGCTATAAGTGTTTCCATTCTCCTACTCAGACCTTGCATGTTACAGCCGATGTTACTTTCCACGAGAGTGAGTTCTATTACTCAGGGGGAGATTCCGAGCATCCCCTGCAGGGGGAGAGCTCTATCTTTGCAGAAGATACTCAGAATCAGATCATTCAAGTTCCACAGAATGTTCTAGATCAGCTTATGTCAGAGCAGCCGCGGACAACACCTAAGGATGTAGTGACTACTGAGTCACCAACTCCACAGGTACAGCAAGAGCAAGAGCTACAACAACTAGAGACTCCAGATAGTATTTCAGATACAGTTCTTCCTACAGTACCACCACCAATCATCCAATCAGGTCCTGAGATCCATCATCCTCCACAGGTAACCGAACACTCAAACTCTCACTCTAGCCCTTTACCTGAGTCAAGTCATACAGGAAACACAGGTTATCAGTTACCTCCTCGTACAAATAGAGGGATTGCTAAACAACAATATGACCCGGACCCTAAAGCAAAGGTTAAATACCCTATTGCTAATCATGTGTCTCTACATAGGCTATCTCCGTCATGTGCATCATTTGTGTGTCAATTATCCACTGTATCTATTCCAAGTAATGTGCAGGAAGCTCTGAAAGATCCCATGTGGACTCAAGCAATGAATGAAGAAATGGAGGCTCTCCAGAAGAATTCCACTTGGGAGATGACTACCCTTCCTAAAGGGAAGAGAACAGTAGGTTGCCGATGGATATATACGATAAAGTTCAAAGCAAATGGCACCATTGAACGATACAAAGCAAGACTAGTGGCAAAAGGTTACACTCAGACTTATGGGATTGACTATGGGGAGACCTTTGCTCCTGTAGCCAAGATCAACACAATTCGGGTCCTTCTTTCTCTGGCAGCAAATCTGGACTGGCCATTACATCAGTTTGATGTAAAAAATGCCTTCTTGCATGGAGACCTAGAAGAAGAAGTCTATATGGATCCTCCTCCAGGATGCAAGATGGGGTCCAGTCAAAACAACATGGTGTGTAAACTAAGAAAGTCTCTCTATGGATTGAAGCAATCACCCAGAGCATGGTTTGGAAGGTTCAGCAAATCAATGAAGAATTTCGGCTACAAACAAAGTAACTCAGATCATACTCTTTTCTTGAAACATAGGAAAGGTAAGGTCACTGCCCTTATTGTGTATGTTGATGACATGGTGGTTACTGGAAATGACCCGGAGGAAAAAGCAGCATTGCAACTTTATTTATCCAGTGAATTTGAGATGAAAGATCTCGGTGCTCTGAAGTATTTTTTGGGTATTGAAGTGGCTCGTTCAGAACAAGGAATATTTCTATCACAACGGAAATACATCCTCGACATTTTGACCGAAACTGGAATGTTAGCCTGCCAGCCAGCTGATACCCCGATGGAGGTGAATCATAAACTTGGTGAATATCTTGACCAGGTACCCACCAACAAAGGAAGATATCAACGCCTTGTTGGTAAGTTGATATATCTATCACTTACTAGACCTGATATCGCATATGCAGTAAGTGTGGTGAGTCAGTTCATGCATGCACCAAGTGAAGGACACATGGACGCTGTAAATCGGATTCTAAAATATTTGAAGTCAGCTCCTGGAAAAGGATTGATGTTCTCAAAGCATGGTCATCTAGATATTCAAGGGTACACTGATGCAGATTGGGCTGGGTCTGTTACTGATAGGCGGTCAACATCTGGATACTTTACTTTTGTGGGAGGAAATTTAGTCTCTTGGCGCAGTAAGAAACAGAAAGTGGTAGTCCCGATCGAGTGCTGAAGCTGAATATCGGGGTATGGCACATGGAATATGTGAGCTACTCTGGATACGGAATTTGTTGGGGGATTTGGGATTCAAACCCAAACGTACCATGCAACTGCATTGTGATAACAAGGCCTCAATAGACATCGCACATAATCCAGTGCAACATGATAGGACTAAGCATGTTGAAGTTGACAGACATTTCATCAAGGAGAAACTCGAGGCCAAGATCATTGAGGTACCATTTGTTAAATCCGAAGATCAACTTGCAGATATCCTCACCAAAGCAGTCACCGGCAGAATTTTTCACAGCTCACTTAGCAAGTTGGGCATTGATGACATATATGCACCAACTTGAGGGGGAGTGTCAAATGAGCTGTACACCATATTAGTCTGCAATCATGCTAGATTATAGGATCAATTACAGGATCAAATTGATCCTCTGTTTATAGTGTTTCCTAGAATAGTTTTTCCATTCTCTATATAAACCAATGTATTGCTACATGATTTATTATCAATCAATATATTTCTTAACCCATTGTTAAGAGTAAAATCCCTCCAACCTAATTTGGCAAAATCACAATGTAGGAAAAGATGGTATGTAGCTTCAGGCCACCTTGCAGTAGTCATCATTGGAAGAACCAGGGATTTATAAAGGGCCTTAATAGTGAACAAACAGAGGACATGGTAGAATTGCAAGACTGATGAGGTAGATCTGAAACTGTTTCTTCTCATTTCATTTCTACAAAACTCTTACAGAAGACACGACCTCCACTTATATACACATATACAGAGATTAATTAGAGCTGATTAGTTACAGTTACAACTAACTTGACTCAATGAGTCTAAGATCAACACACTCTAGCTTAACTCAGTCAGCTTCAGTTGTGGCTTGTCAACACAAACTAGCTGGTTCCATCCCCAACATAACACATCCTGTTCCCTTATTAGGGGTAATTGCATGCATAATTTTAGAGACAATGTGGGGGTCCCAATGTGGGGGCTTGTAAGGGTGAAGTCATTTCCAAAATTTGGCTGATGTAAGAGTGAATGGTTAGTGTCACGCCCCTATAATGTAATCCGGAGATATGCGTGAAATCAGCGCCAATTAAAAACTTTTCCAACATTAATCAAATGTAACTTGGCCCCAATCGTGTCCCAAATGGATCGAAGACCGCTGTTAGGTGTAGACATTTCCTCAAATATAAATAACAAATAACGGAAGCTTTATAAATGCAAGTGGTATCTAAAGACTGTATAGTTTAGAGCAAAAACCGAATATCATAACTAAGTTCAATGTTTGAGACTGTTAACAAAATATTAGTTACAACATTAGGCCACACCAAAAACCTGGGCCTAATCAAAATGATAAAAGAACCAAAAGATGAAACTAATCAGATAGAACATGAAGGCACTCGTGTACGGGGTCAATACGACTAGACAATGCCGTCCGTACTATACTCTATGCAGTCATCAGGCTGATCTGCCTGAACTTCCTCCGTGGTTTCCTCTTCGTAGTAGGTAAGCTCGATACCTATGCACCAAGAGTAGCGTCATCAGACACGAAGGTCGGCAAGAAATATATATAAAACATCAACAGATATGCAGGACGAATCAGAGTAGACGATAGGCAAATCATATGAAATGCATAGCATTCGGAAGTAAGTAATGCATAGCATTCTAATCATAAACAGACTAACAGAACATCTAACAAATAGGCAGTCCACATATACTAATCACCACGTGATATTTCAACATCGCCCTCCTAGCTCAACATGAGAGCTGTGGTAGAGATAAGCAAAAGGCACGGGATAAAAACCCGGCAAACAATCAGAATGATACCCTTTAAAACAAAACAAAATAAAACATCAAACTTCTTCAAAACGGGTATCCAATAGTGTACATCCATTTTATAATAAAAAGTCGTACTGCGCAGACGTTCAATCCAAAGTCCTCACACAAATGGTGCCCCAAGAGTGTTGGGCGTTTACAGCTGAGTGGTGGCTTACACAAGAATCCTAAACATACAATAGTGAGGCGCTAGACTTTTCTTGTGTGAACAAGAATTATCAAATCATAGAGAACTAGTTTTCGGTCATCAAATCAAACCAATATGATCAAACTTCTTCAAAACATAAACATCATAAGTAGTTCTCGACAAGCCTTTCAATTAAAGCAGTCTAGCCTCAACACTTTCATCAAACTTCAGAATAACCGGAACATCAAAAGGGATCCTACTGATGGACCGCGCTCCTGCTTGGTTCCTACCGAGGTCGGCGGACGTGGGAGTCCGTCGGGTCCGACCCTTTCGTAACCGGGGGGCAAGGGCGTGCATCAACATTTCTTTTTTTTTTGTGGGTGTGCCAGGTTTTCTATTTTACTTGGAATTACAAGTGGTGATCCGGAGGTCAACCTTCGCAAGTAAAAAGGAAATCAACTTCTTTCAAGTTTTTCATTGCACATATATTTAAGAAAAGAGACATTTTTCTTAGTTTGCCGTGAAAGGCGATTTTTTTGGCATTTATAGCCGATTTTGGCGTTTATAGCCGATTTTTGGCGTTATAGCCGATTTTGGCGTTTATAGCCGATTTACAATCCTTATCAATAATGAAAGACAAGAATTGTGATTTTTGTCTCTTTTGAAAAAATACAAACTACAATGAAAAGCAAGAAAAGGAGGATCTAACTTCTCAGGAGATTGTGGAGGACTCGTTTAGATTGACGGTCGCAAGCCATATGTGGGCTTCGCCATCATCCATGCAGATGAGAACAGAGGATGCTATTTGATTCACTTGGCTTGGCTATAACCTCGGGTTTTTAGAAGACAAAGACCAAAGGAAGGTCCTATGTCCAAAAAAAAAACCGAGTAGACGGGCTGAAAAAGCCACATCTAAGCCATTGGAGGCAGGAGGAGAAGGCAAGGACCTTGGGGGGGGTACCCCCCAAGGGACTTTTGTCACCTTGTTGCGGTGGCCGGTGTAGAACTTCCGCAGAGTTTTCTCTCTTTTTCTTCTCTCTGGATTTCTGACTGCTGTCTGATGTTTGTTGTGTGTTTTTCTGATCTTTCTGATGATCTGGATTCCTTTGGAGTGCTCTCCTATTTATAGGCTCTTGGTAGCCATTTAGGAGAGCTTATGGGCTTTTAATGTCATTAAGCCACATAATGGGAGGAGTTACAAAATTGAATTGTTTATTTTGTAACTCCTTTTTCTTGGCTTCTGATTGGCCGGAGGAGATTGAGGGCATTTAATCGCCTTTAATCGCCATGATGGGAGGAGTTTCATGGGTTAAATGCCATGAATCTCTTGACTTGTAACTCCCAAATGCTTGCTTCTGATTGGGCCGTCCAAAGAAATGGATTAATGACTGTAATAAAGCTAGTCAATTAATCGCATTAAGTGGTCGCCGAGTAGCTGAAGAGTCGCGGGCCGTGCCACGTCTTTTGGAATTCTTCTGTTGATGATCATCGATGGATCTTCATGTAGATCGACATCAGATGACCATGTAATTTCAGGTGCTTGTTGCCAACAGCGGGTCGGTGCCATCTGTCCTGTCGATTTCTCGATCGGTCGGGTGGAAAGCACACTTTTTTTTGGTTGACCGGGTGGCGATCAATACTGTCTTCGATACTCTTGATGATTTACCCGTGTTTTGGACGGATGTCAGAGGACTTGGTGTCTCAAAAGCATGAATTTTGGAAGTACCAGAGGCTGGGCTTCTCGAATCGCGAAAAAAACGGCGAAAACCGGGGTTTCCGGGGCTTTCCCGGCGACCCCGGGGTCCATGGTCGCCGGCGACCCTGGCCCAGGGTCGCAGGGGCCTGCGACCTTGGGCCAGGGTCGCAGGGGCCTGCGACCCTGGCCCAGGGTCGCAGGGTCTGCGACCCTGGGGGGTTTTCCCCCTTTTTGGTCCCGTTTTGCGTCCGTTTTTGCTCTTTTTTTATTCTTTTTTCTTCTGTACTTTTCTTTGACATTTTGATCATTTATTGGCCTGATTTCTTTGTAGGAAACCTGATGAGAATCCTTGCATTTTATTTTGCAAAGTTTCCAATTTCCTGAGAAAGCCGAAGACTTTGTCGCGCAGAGTTGCCGATTTCCCGTCAGAAGCTGAAACTGGGTCAAACGATGTCGGAATGACCTGAAATTTGGTGTGAAGCCTCTTGAGCAATAAATAAGACCAACCATAGGCTTTTGTTTGAGTTTTGAAGCCGTTTGGGGTCCTATCACCTGCAGACTTGCTTTTTATCGCGATGAAGATGTCGCGGTTTGATGTGCGGTCAACCGATGTCCGATTGACTTGAAATTTGACAGGGAACCTATTGGAGTCATTTTAAGATGATCCATAGGTTCTGTCTTGGAAACCATGGTCCCGGAGAGCTTTACCACCGAGAGGCTTGATTTGGCTGTCGGAGAAGCGAAGTTAGGCCAAATGATCTTGAAATGGCTTGAAACTTCTTGTGTACTCCTCTTTTGGCTGTCTGGATGAATCTTGCAGTTTTTGTTTGATTCTGACAAGATTTGATTTTTGGAAGCAGCATTGCCTATTTATGGCAGGTTGCGACTTCATGTAGCTCTTTGGATCTTGAAAGGCAAAGTGACATTTTTGGTGTCAACAAATGCCCCCTCGAGGTACAGCGGCGAGTTGCTTAACTTTTGTAGTCGATGTGCCTCGAAGAGATTTTTTGAAGGAGAGCCTGTGACTTGACCAAGAGTCTTTGAGCAATCTTTCTTTTTGGTATTTGTAGCCTTTTGAGCTTCCAGGGGAATTTTATGGTAGTGAAAGGGATCACGTACCATCTCGAGGCAAAGTTTTGAAGATGACATCAGGGATGTGGATTTGGGTTTTGACCTTGTGACCTAACAGGCTATATATGGCAGGTTAGGGGGTCGGGTTTGGTTTTGATCGTGTGACCCAACAAGCTGTATGTGGAATGTTGGGGGATCAATTTTGGTCTTGATCTTGTGACCTAACAGGTTGTATGTGGCAAGTTAGGGGATCAGGTTTTGGTTTTTGGTTTTGGTCTTGTGACCTAACAGGCTGTATGTGGCAGGTTAGGGGACCAGGTTTTGGTTTGATTTTTGTGAAATGTCAATTTCAAGATTTTGGCTCAATTTGGTAGATGAGGCTGGATGGTTTGATTTTTGGAAGCTCATGGGGCTTGGAATTTTCTTTTGTATGGTCCAATCAACTCAAAAGAGGCATGGAACCATTTTTGTATGCTCTTGGTAAGAGGGATTTCTCTTTGACTAAAAGCCCAAAATTTTTCTTCTTTTTTTTTTTTTTTTTTTTTTTTTTGTGTGTGCCTAGGTGGTTAAACCTGGCTCATATGGGCTAACCCATGGGACCTTAAGCTTTTGAAATGGCTTAGATCTCATATGGTGTCATTTTTGTAAAGAATATCCAAAAATATCTCATTTGGATAGAGAATATCTAAGAATATCTTTACTTGGAGAGAATCTCTCATGATCCCTTTATTTTTGGGATAGAATATCTCAAGATATCTTTCTTTTGGGAAAGAATCCGTCATAGATTGATTTTAGGAGAAAATCTCTCAATATCCCTTTATTTTGGGATAGGATATCTCAAGATATCTTTCTTTTGGGAAAGAATCCGTCATAGATTGATTTTAGGAGAAAATCTCTCAAGATATCTTTCTTTTGGAAAAGAATCTTTCTAATTTCTTTCTTTTGGTAAGGTTACTAATTAGTAACACTTACCTCTTTCTTCTTTCCTTCTTTGGTTTGCTCTCCTCTATAAAGCAAGGAGAAGGTTGGATCTCTTGCTCTTACTACTTTCTTTTGCAATAATCTCAAGAGGGCTTCAAGACCAAGAGCTTTTCTTCTTCAAGATCTTCAAGAGTTTTCTTCTTCTTCTCCATCAATGGCTTCAAGTAAGTTCTTCTTTTTCAAGAAAACTCCATTGTAGGAAAAAAAAAAGTTCTTCTTTCTTTTTTTTTTGTTTCTTTCTTTTTCTTTTCTTTTCCACGTGTTTTCCCCCCTTTTTTTTTTTACACGTGTTTTTTTTTTTTGCTTTCTTTTCTTTCTTTTTTTTTTTTCATGTTTTTTTTTTATTGTGTGGGCCGTACGGACAGATCCGTACGGATCTAGCCGTACGGCCACGTGGCCTGTGGGCCACGGCCTGTGGGCCAGCCCGTTTTTTTTTTTTCTTTCTTTTTTTTTTCTCTTTTTTTTTCCCCCCCTTTTTTTTGAGAGAGTTTCTTTTCTTTCTTTTTTTTTGTTTTCTTTCCCCTCTTTTTTTTTTAGAGAAAGTTTCTTTTCTTTTTTTTTTTTTATCATGATAATGCCCTTTTTTTTTCGCAAATCTAGATGTTCATGCATGCCTTTAATTTGTAAATTAAATTTGTAGCATGATGTGATTGCATACCTGAAAGTGTTTGCAAATTTGGGAACTTGGAGCTCGCAGTGATGTTGAGCCCTTCCTGATTTTGCGGAGACTTTTAGGTTTCGAAAGTTTGGAGTTTCGGAGCTCGCAGCGATGTTGAGCCCATCTTCAAGCTTTCTATTTCTTTCGGGATAGTTCCTTTTCTTCGGAATTGCCCCGTCATCATGTCAAATTTCGCCAGATTTTTTTTAGCGAGATTCTGTCACTTTGATGTTTGATCTTTTTCTTTTCCATCCTTTTCAGGTGGTTCCTCCAGAGCGAACAAGGGTAAAGAGCCTGCTACAAGCGTACCTCGTCGATCTTCTAGATCTTCTAATCCGGCCGTTCAGCAGGCTTTCGAGAAGGTCCAGTATGTTGAAAGAAACCTGGAAGAGTGCGACTCCCTCAACAGAGATGAGATGAGGCAGCGACTGATCACTCTCAAGGGAGAGGAATTCTATAAGATCATGGTAAGCAGTCGTCCATGGCTGATGGAAGATCAGAGCATTTTGCCCAAGCCTACCTTCTTCTTTGGTGATGCAGTCCCTGACGACATTACATACCAGAGGAGATCTTTTCAGTTTTCCTTCACAAGCAAATGGTGAGAAGAAGACTGTTACTACCCGGTCGATGTTTGATCGCACCGTCTCGATTCTGAGCCTTGCCCCCACGTGCCCTAAGAGGGAAGATCCTCCAAGCTGGGTGAGAAGGACAAATGTAATCAAGACCGGGGTTTTTGTTGGCGGTTCTCCTGGATATACGGAGAGGTCGCCTGTTGACATGGACCTGTTGATGCCATCCAGCGGCTACCAGGGCTCTGATTATCCGTCGGTCGATTTGAGACCGGTGGCCTTGGTATTTTCAGCGGGTGACGGGCAGCATTGGATCAAGCCTTTTCGACTTCGAGGTCGTTTCAATGCTGACTCCGAGTGGAAGTCTTGGACTGATCGCGTCCTGTTGATTGGTGGCGCCGTTTTGAAGGAAGCCGGGATTTTTGATGCGGTCCGCGCTTTTGGGGAGACCGTGATCTTTTCCGACGAGGCCTTCATGGCTATGCTGGAGTCGTTCCTCCCTCAAACCAATACCTTCGTTGTGACGAATGGTGAGATTGGTTTTTCTTTGAAGGAGTTGAGCGCCATTACCGGATTGCCCATCCTCGGCAAACTCTATGAGGAGTATATGCCGATTGACAGCGTCCTCGAGGGGCAGTCTGAGGAGTTCAGGCTTCTATACTTTCAGCTCGTCGCTTTCTATGATTTTTTGAAGGAGAAGGGGGGTTCGAAGTTAGATCCAGCAGTTGGAAGAGTTTTTTGCTCTTCATTCCCCAACTTCTTTGATAGTAGGGAGCCTTCCGATAGCATGACCCAGGAAGCTGGAGCTCAGGATCCAAGTTCAAAGAAGATCTTGGCCATGCAAGAAGAGTTAAGAGATTTCTGTGCAAGTACAAACGCCATATGTCCTGACATTGCACTGAGGAGAGATCTCGCTGTGTACCTCACTTATTGGCTTGGTGAGGCTGTATTTGCTGGAGGAGATGGAACGCACATCAGGCCGCATTGTATTTTCCCGGCTTGTCAGATGGCGTTTGGAGAGCAGCTTGCTTTGGTGCCTGCTCTTTACTCCTACCTGTTGTACCGAACTGCAGGCTGCTGCTTTTCTAGTTCGGCTTGGGCTTCCCATGAATAGGGTATTTTCAGCCCATATCTTTTATTCGTGGTATGTATACCACTGTCCTGGCTTCCATCGGCTGGGTGTTGCACAGGATGATGATCCTCTGATGATCGACTGGCTAAGGGCAAAGCCGTTTCCGAATCACTTTTGTTTGCCCGCATGAGGATCCGACGGTTCAGGGACGTCGAGATGGGGCAATCTTCAGTAAAGCTTTCTCCGGAGTTGCGGAAGAAGGCTTTTGATTTTGGTGCCTCCCGAGACTCTACCAGGGCGGGGTCGGGAAGGCATTATTCCTTGACAAATGCAGAGAGAGAGTGGCTTTTCAGCATACGTGTCGGCACGATGGTGTACCGCAGACATCTTTTCGTCGACATCCAGCCGTATGTACCCTCTCGCTTTGCTTTGCAGCTTGGCTTTTCTCAAGGCGTTGTTGGAGCGCCTTCAAGCATGGTGAAACGCTTTGGAGGCTTACAGGACGGGAGAAATGCATGGGCTTTCTATAGTGCTGAAGACACTACAGCCATGATTTCTTATCCTGTGTTGCTGACTTCCCGGACTGCCGGCTTTGCGAAGTGGTTCGCGGAGAGCTTCTCGGCATATCGGGGACTTTCCAGGAAGGAGCTTGATGTGAAGCTGGCATCTGGAAAGGGCCTTGGAAAGTCGGATGGCATCCGGCGAGAGGAAGTTTGGGCCTTCCTTTCTGGAGAGAAGCACAAGATAGGCTTTCTTGGTGACCAGGGCGTCATCGGTTCTGAAGCTGTTCGGAGAAAATACCTGACGAGGCTTGGAGCAGCTAGAACAGGAGGAAGCCGAACTTGGCGCTTGGATGCAAGCGGCGCAGAGGCAAGCTTCCGTGGAGTCTACTGGCAAGAGCAGACCATCAGTGATGAGTTCAAGTGGGAAACTGACTCTGACGGCGGGGCAGGTTCCTCTAAAAAGCGAGCCCGCAGAAGTAAGAGGAGGAGGAGTCATCATAGTAGCAAGGGGCAACATGAGGACCCTCCTAACTTGGAAGTTCCTCTTACTATTAATGAGGATGTGCCAGTGGATGCTGACGAGCCTCCGGAGAAGAGAAGCCGAGAAGAAGAGACCGTCGGTGAAGGTATGATTCTTCCTTTTTCTCTTTCCATTTCTTTTCATGGGATTTTTCCATGTTATGATTTGCTTCTTGTTTCTGCTTTTCTTCTCTTTTTTTTTTTTTTTTTTTTTTAGCAGAGGAAGACTTGGTGATGCCTGAGGTCCCAACCGATGAGGTGGTGATGGATCCTGTTGAGGCACCTGAAGAAGAACCGAGGGGACTCTGGAGTAGATCCAGAATCTCCAATTGGTACGACTTCTTTGCTCTTTTTTTTTTTTTTGTTTGTGACTTGGCTTGCTAACACATTTTTTTTTTTTTTTTTTTTTTTTTTTTGTCAGCTGACTTGCCACAGGGTTCTGATGACTTTGAACCATCGATGGACGCAAATGTTGATGATGCTTCCGATGAGTTCATGGAGGAAGAGAGTTGTTCCGCCAGTCGTAGAAGATAGGTATTTTGTAGTTATAACTTGATAATGATTTTCAAACAGGGTCATATTCATACCTTTTGTGTTTCCTTTGCAGGTTTGAAGTGGCAGAGGAGGATCCGTTGCTTCCAGAGCAAGAGATGCCAGAGGTTGATCCAGAGGTTAGAGATTTCCTGGGGACCAAGCTCTGACAATATTGAGGAGATTCCTCGCGCTGAGATTTCCTCTCCGAGCAGGAGCAGCTTCAGCTGGAAAGAGTTCTTTTGTTACCTCTTTCAACAGATGATGACATGAGTAGCCGACCAACGGAGTTGGGCGAATCCTCAGCTGGGCCATCTCTTCTTTTTGCGAAGAAGGTGGTGGTGCGAGTTGTGCGCTCTTGGATTGAGACTCTCCTTTCTGAGCACTTGGAAGTCGGATTTGCATGATCAGCATGTGCAGGAGATTCTCAGTGATGCTGAAGAGGCTGGTCTGGATGTCACAGGTGCCAGGGCGATCGTTTGATAGGATAATTGCACTGGGGTGACAAGTGGTTTGAGACCGTGAGTTTGGCTGATGACCAGTTCTTCAAGAGATGTTCCTGGACCCTGCTGATAAGGCTAAGTCTGACCTAGATGAGGCTACAGAAAGCAGGAAGGTGGCAGTCCGAAAGAGGAATAGAGAAGAGGTAACCATCATCGCAGCTGACACCTGACCTTAACATCCTTGATAGGGAGGTCGATGAGGCCAGGAAACGTCTCTGAGCTTCTGCAGGCACAAGTAGCTGCCAAGTGGACTGCCATAATAGCAGCTCGCGACAGGGAGAGTGTCCTGATTCATCAGGTTGAGATGCCGAACGGGTTCTCAAAAGGAAGTCTGATGAGGATAAACAATGGCAAGCTGCTCGAGGTAAGCTTCCTGGTGTGAGAGAAGGGGTACAGCCCACTCCAGCATCTCATGGCAAGTTCTTGAAGAAGCGTGCCTTGGAATCCTTGACAGCTGAGGCTAAAAGTCTGCTTGGGGAGTTGAACTCTTGGCTGGAGACCATTTTTGATTGAGCTCCTGTATACAGAAACCATCCTTCTCTCTTTTTTTTTTTTGGTACCACATGTATTTTTTTTTTTGGTACTCTTTTTTTTGTAGTGCTTGTGAACACTTTTTTTTTTTTTTTGGTACCACATGTATTTTTTGGTACTCTTTTTTTTTATAGTGCTTGTGAACACTTTTTTTTTTGTTATCCCTACGCTCACTTTAATCTTTTTGTGATAAAAGTAATTGCTAAATGGGATGCTTTTCTTTTTTTTTTTGTTATCCCTACGCTCACTTGAATCTTTTTGTGATAAAAGTAATTGCTAAATGGGATGCTTTTCTTTTTTTTTTGTTATCCCTACGCTCACTTGAATCTTTTTGTGATAAAAGTAATTGCTAAATGGGATGCTTTTCTTTTTTTTTTTTTGTTATCCCTACGCTCACTTGAATCTTTTTGTGATAAAAGTAATTGCTAAATGGGATGCTTTTCTTTTTTTTTTGTTATCCCTACGCTCACTTGAATCTTTTTGTGATAAAAGTAATTGCTAAATGGGATTTGATCAAAAGGTTGTCATTTTGTGAAAATCTTTTGTCAAATGATTGTTTTGGCATGAAAGCCATGTTTTTGTTTGTGGCATGGAAGCCAATTTTGGTGGCATTGATAGCCGAATTTGTTTTGTGGCATCTATAGCCGGTTTTTGGTGGCATTGATAGCCGGTTTGTTTTGGTGGCATTGATAGCCGGTTTGTTTTGGTGGCATTGATAGCCGGTTTGTTTTGGTGGCATTGATAGCCGTTTTTGAAATCCAAGTTTTTTTTTTGTTGTGGCATTGATAGCCGATTTTGTTTTTGGTGGCATTGATAGCCGGTTTTTTGATGGCATTATAGCCGGTTTTGGTTTTCAAAAATGCAAGTATCGACTAAAAGTCGCCTCCCTGCTGAATGTTCTTGCAAGTATCGATGGAATGTCGCATCTGCTCATTCGGTTGCGAGTATCGATGAATGTCGCATCCTCGCGGAGTTGGGTTGCAAGTATCGATGGAATGTCGCATCCTTGCTTTCAAAAATTTTGTTTTGCGGGTACTGACTTGATGTCGTTTCCCACGATTTTGACATTTGTGGTTTTCTCGAACCTTTGGGTCATGGATATCACTGAAATGTTGCGTCTCCACAGTTTTTTTTTTTTTTTTTTTTTTTTAGGTTTCTTTTTTTTTATGAACCTTTGAAATTTGGGTTGTGGATATCAACTGAAATGTTGCATCTCCACAGTTTTGGATTTTGCAAGTATCGACGAAAATGTCGATTCCCTGCGATTTTGGAAGTGGTCGAACGTGGTTCGCTTGCTTCCGATTTGTGCGAGTATCGATTAATTGTCGCTTCCTCCGCGGTTTTTGAAAAACCATTTTTTGTTGAAAGACACGAGGGTCATAATTTTGACCTAAAACCATTTGGGCAGGTAAAAGGCATGGTGGGACTAGGGTGGAAATCCCGGAATCCGGAATTTTGTTTTCAAACTATGAATTTTGGGTTCAAGGGTTGAAAATTTTGGTCAAGTTAGGGAAAGGTTTCCTAAACTTGGATTTTTGTTGAACAATGAAACGATGAAAGTAAGCATTGTTTTTAGATTTCTAGAAATTTCAACATTTGATATGAAAATTCTAAAAAAAGGGTGGGTTTGGCGAGCGTGTACCTGGAAACCGGTTTGGCCGTACAGGCATTGCTCTTACCCAGTTGGGTAAGTCTTCAAGGGTAGTACCAGCTTTAAGAACTTGCCATTGATGGGCAGCATACATCTGTCACCTTCCATGTTTAGGAGTAGCGTATGCGCCATTGGAGAAAACTTTGTCGATGACGTAGGGTCCCTCCCATTTTGGCTCGAATTGCCTTTGGACTTGTGAGCGAAGACCATTGGTCTTTTTACCGCAAGAACCAAGTCATTCTTTTTGTAGGCGCGTTGTCTGACCTTTTATCGAAAGATCCTGCCATACGTGCTTGGTAAAGTTCAATGCTTTGTTGAGCTTCGAGCCGTCTCTCATCGAGATTGTCCAGCTCATGGAGTCGCAATTTGACATTGCTTTCTGAGTCATGTCATTTTGCAAAGGGATACCCTCAAGGAAGGAATTTGTACTTCCAAGGGCACGACAGCTTCGCATCCATAGACCAAGGAGAATGGTTGTGCTATGGGTTGGTCCTCGAACGGTGGTTCGATGGCCACAAAGCTTCAGACATTTTGTCGCTCCAGTACTCTTTTGTGACTAGAGACCATTTTTTTGAGGATTTTGCAGAGTGTCTTGTTGAAAGCTTCTGGCTAACCCGTTTGCTGCCGGATTGTATGAGTCGAAGGACAGCTTTGGATTTTGTATTTGTCGCAGAACCTGTAGAATCGATGATCCCGGAACTGTGGTCCGTTATCATGGACGAATCTTTTGGGTATGCCGAAACGACAAATGATGTTGGTGCGCAGGAACTGAAGGACTGATGAGGTCTTCATTTCGTTAAACGAAATGCTTCTGGACCACTTGGAGAAATAATCCGTAGCGGCGAAGATGAAGCGATGACCTTTGCTTGAAGGGGAGAAATAGGACCTATGATGTCCATACCCCAGGCTTCGGAAAGGCCATTGAGATCGCTGTAGGATGCAGCCATTCTGGAGGCATGTGAATGTAGATCTCCATTAACTTGGACATTGTTGGCAGCGCTTAGCAACTTGCATATGCGTCAGCTACCATGGTAGGCCAGTAATATCCTAACCTTTTATCTGATCATAGAGCTTAGGGTCCAGCCTGATGAGCTCCACAAAGACCAGCATGAACTTCTTTGAGTGTTTCTTCAGCCTCTTGTTGTGAATAAGCAGCGTAGAAGTACTCCGTTGAAGATTTCCTGTAAAGGATTTTTGATGGAATATCCAAATGGAAGCTTGGGGTTCGCCTTTGGATGCTTACCCGTTTCTTTTGGATCTTCAGGTAGGATTCCGAACATATGTATCAATGAAACGGATCCCTCCAGTCGCCAATTGAAGTTTGAAGGATTGAAATCCGACTTCCGACCACTTGGTGGGCATTCAGCAACTGCTTGTGTTTGTTAAGAGGAGGAAGGATTCCTTCTTTCGCACACTGTGACTTGCATGTTTTCCCCTTCCTGGATTGCATGGATGCGGCAAGTCCGGCTAGGCATCTGCACGTATGTTTTCACCTCTACGAATGTGGGTGATGTGACAGATGTCAAACTTTTGCAGAAGTGATGTGCCTTGTTGTAGTAGGGCAACAAATCTGGCTTCCTGACTTCAAATTTCTGATTCATCTGGTTTGACGATCAGTTGAGAAGTCTCCAAAGACTTCCAGCATGGTGATACCGGATTCGATTGGCGAGTTCCAATCCTAAGATCAGAGCTTGATATTCAGCTGCATTGTTTGTGCATGGTTCCAGTAGCGAGAAAGCGTGTGGAATCATGTATTTGTCGGGGCTAACAAAGAGGATGCCAACTCCCGAGATCAGCTGTCTTTTTTCATTTGTCCTGGTTGCACCGTCAAAGTACATGTCCCAGGAGGCACTTTGTGAGAAAGTCTCCACATTGTAGACTGGTTCGTCTGGGAGATCATCTCTGAGTGGAGAATCTTTAGGCAATGGATGCTCTGCGAGGAAGTCCGCTAGAGCTTGCCCTTTGATTGCTTTTGTGGTACATACCTAATATCAAATTGTGACAGAAGGATGGACCATTTTGCCAGTCGAGCATTGAGAGAACCTGCCTTGTGACAAGGACCTTCAAGAGGTTGACCCTCGAGACCAGGTAGACTGTGTTGGAAAGCAAGTAGTGACGTCGCTTTTGTACGGCGAACATCACTGCAAGACATTCTTTTTTTCGACTGGAGAGTAGCGATGCTCTGCACCTACTAGCATGCGGCTGAGGTAATATAGAGCAGCTTCTTTTCTTTGATCATTTTCTTGCGCAAGCAGAGCTCCCAGAGAGTGATCAAGGGCTCTTGTGTACAAGATGAATGGTTTTCCAGTGGTAGGAGCAGCTAATACTGGAGGTTTTGTCAGGTATGACTTGATGTCTTGGAAAGCAGCTTCACAGTCAGCATCCCAGACAAAGTTTACACCTTTTTTCATCAACCGGGAGAATGGACGGCATTTCCCCGAAAGATTGGAGATGAACCGTCTGATGTAGGCCAATCTCCCTTGAAGCCCTTTGAGTTCTCTCAAGGTTCTTGGAGAGGGCATTTCTAGAATGGCTTTGACTTTTATGGGGGTCAAGCTCTATTCCAGCTTTCCGAACTAAGAATCCGAGGAACTTACCCGACGAGACGCCGAAGAAGCATTTCAATGGATTCATTCGCAGTTTGTGTTTGCGAAGCCGGAGGAAGACTTCTCGGAGGTTTTCGAGATGATCTTCTTTCTTTACTTTTGACGGCGAGGTCATCAACGTAACATTCACCGTCTTGTGCTGCATATCTTGGAATATTTTCATCATAGCCCTCTGATAGTGGCACCAGCATTCTTCAAACCGAATGGCATGACAGTGTAGCAGTACACGCCAAATGGGGTTCGAAAGGATGTATGTTTTTTTCATCCTCAGGATGCATCTTTTATCTGATTGTAGCCAGAGAAACCAATCCATGAATGTCATTCGCTCGAATCCACAGGTATTATCAATCATTACCTCTGGTAATGGGGAGCGGAAATTCATCTTTTGGGCATGCGCCATTCAGGTCTCTATAGTCAATACAGACCTGATCTGCCCATTTTTCTTTGTCACGGGGGACAATGTTGGCCAACCATTCAGGATGTTGTTCCTCACGGATGAAGCCGACGCTTTTGAGTTTTTGAACTTCTTGTTCAATTTTATCCATCACATCTGGACGGAATCTTCTTTGGCCTTGCTTGACAGGCTTGATGTCTTCTTGAAGATTGAGTTTGTGAACTGCTATTTTGGGGTCTAAGCCTGGCATTTCAGCATAAGACCATGCAAAGCAATCAACGAACTCACGAAGAAAAGCGATATACTCGTGTAAACTCATCATCCTTTATATTCTTGCTTATGAATACAGGACGTGGGTTATCTGGTGTTCCCAAGTCTATCTTTTGAACAGGATCTTCTGTTGGAAGGTTCGAAGGTGGTTCCTCCACAATATTTTCGGAGGCTTCCAGCTCAACGAAACCTTCTGGGGTTTCAAGGGCATTTCCAGACCAAGGTTTTGTTCCTTTCCACGGGTCTTCTTGATCGGTAGTTTTCCCAAGGCTTGCTATGAGATGATCCCAATCGCCTGTTGAAACCGAGTCGAAGTAGGCTATTTCTTTTGGAGATGAGGGTTCTTCTGGGTCAGAAGTCCACACGTCTGTGCCATCGGACAACTCCTCTTCATTTTCGGAGAAATCGTGCCAATTGGATGAGCTTCCTGGATCTTTGTCAGGTGACTCATCAGGGAGATCGATGTCTTCATGGACTTGAGATGTTGAGGCTTGGTCAGTATATTGACTTTTAAGCCTTTGTGTCAACTGTCTCAAGGGGTGTCAGGATCATACCCTAACCCGTGTGAAGACTTTTCTACATAGCCGTAGAGTCTCCAATCTTCCAGCTGGCTTTTGGTCAAGACGGGCCCCAATGTGCCCTTGTCTTATCGCACGTGCTGTAGCGTGCCTGAGCGTCCATGGAAGGACGGCTGTCAGCCCCTGCCTCGGCTAGCTCTGACATCCTGACCGAGGTCAGGATGTGTTGCCAAGGTGGTTGGGGTTCCGAGGTCGGGAGACGCCTTGCGACCTTGGTTGGGAGTCCGAGGTCGGGAGAGGCCTTGATGTTTGGTGCCGAGGTGGCCGAAGTGGAATCCCCCGAGGTGGAGTGCAAGGCCGAGATGAAAGCGTGGACTGAGGTGGGAGAACCTGGCCAAGCTTGCGGAGGCATGGACCAAGGTGGGAGCACTTGGCGGAGCTGGTGGAGGCTGAGACCGAGCCTTGCCGAGATGGACTAGCTGGCCCTGGAGTACGGGATGGATCATCAGGCCAGTATTCCGGTGAGTTCGGAAATATACCCACACAGGATTAAAGTTGGATTGCCCATACGATTACTAGAAAGCCCATACAATGCATTAAAAAAGCCGGTTTGGCCCGGTCTGACTGACTGTACTGCCTGGCTTGAGCTTGAATTTCACTGCATATGTCAGGCTTGTGCCAGATGTGGGGCTTGTGTTTCTAAAGTCAGGATGGGCCTTGATAGGAGGAGTTAGCCCTGCCTAGGCCATGAACAACCCAAACGTCCTCACATATTCGCACGGGTGAAATTTTTGCACTATAAAAAAATATGATATAAATATAAGACCATTTTTTACTTATTAGTAAGACTATATATCTGTAAGCTCCAGATAGCAGCAAAGAGGACTTCCAAACTGTTCTTTGGCCTTTTGTGGTGGAAATTCAAGACTCAAGTCCTCGAAAGTAGCCCTTAGGCTCAGGCCCAGAATCAAATTATAAATGGGTACAAAAGACCCAAACCAATTTTTTGAGTGGAACCAATTGGGTACTACTTTTTCATCCATAGGTGGGGCCTTAAGTTTGGAGGTTGGAGACCAAGTCTTAGGGGTCTTTTTTTTTTCAACTGGCCAATCCATGTCAGATGGGTTGTGCCCTATGCAACTGATCAGTTTCCCTAATATATACAACTATTTATATTATTCTTAGTAAGGTTTCCACATTTAAAAAAAAATCCAAAATACTGAAACTCAAAGTGTTTCTTATAAGAGTTGCAGCAAAAGAGCAAGTGTCCCTAAAATGGGGGAGTAGGGGGTATTTACAGGCTTCTATACTCTATAGCTTCCACAGGCATTTGAAAAAAATGGGCATTTGATGAGTAACAGAGTGCATCCCCTTGCCACGCCTAGGTGAAGGTTGTACGCATCTTTCTACCTTTTTTTTTTGCAGCTGAAACTTCAAATGACTGTAAGTACAGCAATGCATAAGCATGAAAAATTAAAAGAAGAAATAATAACAATAGTATTAACAGGAGTCAACATTCTAACGATAAAATAAGTTTTATGAATATGTCATAAATAAAGTCTATTCGGAGTTGATGATAAAAAAATATTATAAGCCCAATGGCATGGGTTTCCGCTTCATCTAACTACTTTAACATTGTTCAAATAGAATTTTATGCAAATGTGTTGTGTGGTGCAGTGGTTAAGTATTTTTCAGTGGCAGAGGTCATGACATATGCATGTTAGTTATTTTAGTTTTTTTTTTTTTTTTACCAAGGCTCCTTTGAAAAGTCAAAATTGAAGGAATTCAATTAAAATTGAATCAAGAACGCTTGTCTTTAATACATTATAATTGAGGAAAAAAATGGATGTGTTTGATAATAAGAGTTTGAAAAACTTTTGTTTGCACATTGCCAATGCCTTCAAATCTTGTTAGAAATTCAACAATTGGAATTCTTAAAATGCCAATATCCAAAAAAGCTATTTTTTTTTAATTTTTGATTTTGGACTATTTCTGAAGGCTATTTTACCGTGCCTGATTTTCGAAATTCCCTCTACCAAACAAAGACTTTGGGAAATCTAAAGAAGCGATTGAGAAGCTTTCAAATGCCATATACCCAAATTATACTCTGGAATTTTCTTTATTTTTAAAGCTTTGTGGGCATGTGGCCGAGCTCTAAGCTTGGTCATTAGACTTCTTTAAGCTCTGCTTTTAGGCCTATGGGCTGGACCCTTTCCCCAAGTGCGCTGGTCATTTCGTCCTTTAAGCCTGACCTATTTTGAGCTAGGCTCAAAAAGGTTCTTAATGAATTGGACCAGGGGTGGCACTAAAATGTAAGTTTATCTAATTTATGGGCCTCGCTCAATCTTAAGCTCATTTTTAACATTGGGGCCTGCACAGGCTTCTGATCATAAGTACTTGTCAGTCTGACCTAGGCTTAGCCCATTTATCACATTTACCTATCTAGTATTTATAATTAAATACGTCTTAGCTCTTAGTATAGCCTATTACCCTTTTTTTTTAAAGATAAGTTAGTCTTTCATTTTCTCAAAACAAATAAATTATAAAAATGAGAGATAACTACTCAAAAGAATAACGGGTTTTTAACGAAAAAATAACTTTAAACCCAGATTACATGGATTTATTAACAAATACATAAAAATCTCGAATAGGGGGCTCACACATTTTTTTTGGGACTAATGTACCCCCCTAAAGATATCGTTACTAGTTTGCCCCAACGATTAGTAGGGGTGCACATGGCGGTTCGAATCGGTTTAGATGGGAAACCAAACTATCAACCAAACCGAACCCATAAACCATCCACTAAAACGAACCCATCGGTTTTCTATTTTCCCAAACCGAACTGAACCGCCCATGTCCTCAAACCGATCGAACCAAAAAGATCTAATTCGGTTCGGTTATGTTTTTTTATTATTATTTCTTTTTTCACAAAAAAAGGCAGTTCAATTGGTGAGAGACGTTGGATTTCAAGTAACGGAGTGAGGCTTCAAGTCTTCTTCAAATAATTTTTCATATTCGTTTATATATTTTATAAAAAATATATATTTATATAATTGGTTCGGTTCGATTTGAGCGGTTTAACCGCACCTTCAAACCGAAAACCGAACTGAACCGAACGGTTTGAAGGAAATCCAAACCATGACCAAACCGATCTACTACAAAACCGATCCGAACTGCCCGGTTCTGGTCTGTCCGGATCGGTTTAGCGGTTTTTTTGTGACCCCTAATGATTAGTCTAATGTTAAAACCCAATCCCTCGTTTTCACTTCTTCCTTCTTCTCTACTCTCTGCATCTGTTACTAACTCTGGTTGCCACCTTTCACTTTGACCACCGAAAAAGGTAAGCTACTCGTCTAGGGCCATCTTCCTCCTTCCACTAGTCTTTTCTTCACTCCCCTTTGCGAAGCTGCTGGTCGAAGTCCTTTTTCATTGTCACCTGGCCTTCTCCAAAATTCACAATCGGAGGGAATTCCATAGAGTTGAGTTTCCACAAGTCTATAAATGTGGTTTGTCTTGAGGTTAGATATTTTAAGTGTTTTCACCTTCTTGTATTTCTATAGAAGGAGATTTCTTATTTTTGCTTGCGGTTATATTTTTCTTTCATATATGCGGACAAGATTTTTCGATTTTGTATGATCTGAAGTATGCTAATTTATTTTTTCATTATATATTTACAAGTTGCTATGTCAAAAAATGCATTGAGAATGAAGTCTACGGAATTTGATTTTTGCTGCTGCTTTGTGAATATGGCAGATGATTAATGAACTTACATTTTTCCCCCAAGGATTCTTCCATGGAAGTTGATTAATGGGGTTGTGAGATCTCATAAGTATATAAGATTTCGCACACTAAGGGGAGAGGAGGAGATGTACTAACGATGTTGCCAGGGAAGAAATATAACAATGTGTTATGTATTCTTAACAAGGGGCAAAATTATCTTTTTACTGTGTACGAACCCCTAATTCGATTTTTTCAAATATTTCTGAATCAATTTGTCTAAACAATATTTATGATGAGAATTTTCGTAAAATTCCCTTGATTCTTTCATTTTTATGTTACAGGAAAGGGAAAGGAATGCTTGCGATGAATTTGGGTACACATGCAGGTTTACCGCTGCTTGTATAAGTGGCAAAGCCGCATTTGCAAGTTTTCCTCCCGTCTGAGAGAAGGAAGTCTTGCACTTGCAGCCGTACCGTTGGTCCGTAAGGCGGTAAAGTCTCCTTTGCATGTTTTCCAGTTATCTTGCAAACCTTCTTTTTTTCCTCTATTTACATCTTGGTCGGGTTGCGGGTTAGGGATTTAGTCCACACAGTAATGGATGGGCATGGGCATGTATGATTAACATTTAAATGCAATAATATCAAATCACAACAAATACATAATAAATCACATGTTTGGTAAATTTACTTTACCGGTGAAGTAAATGGATGATGCGAGAGAGGCCAAAAGTGAAGGTTTGGTCAAATCAAAAGGTGAGAGAGTTGCTTTTTTAGTCTTTCTTTTAAAAAGAATGCTGTTGTTTGTAAGGGTGCTCATGGATCGGGCTGGCCCACATTGGGTCAGGCACGGGGTTTGGGTTATAATAGATGCGCCGTGCCTATATTTTTTTTATTTGAACTCAGTTGTTGAGATCCGGAATTCCAGCCCAGCCCAAATATACATATATAATTATTAGCGAGGGGGTAGTAATGGGGGGACTCAAACCCATGACCTCTCACCGAAGGTTGATATGACCAAACCAGCTGAACCGGCCTAGGACATAGTAAAAAAAACTCTCTTTTTTTGTTCTATAAGTCTAACATGGGTCGAGCTCGGGTTTGGTCATTTCCATGCAGGTTAGGCTCAGGCGAGCAACTTCAAGACTGACTCACGCCTGGGCCAGGCTTAGGCTTCTAGTTTATAAGTCGGGTCGTTTTAGACCTTCCTCAACCTAGCCCAGCCTGGTCAATGAACAACCCAAAGCTTTTCTTGTCATTTAGCGGCATGAGAAAATATCCTTTTAACATATTTTTTTTGTTAAAAGGAAGAGGTGATTTTAGAAATTTAGTATTTTTTTATATGACCCCTCTTTTTATTGTTTCTTGAATTAACCGCTCACTTTACTTCACTGCGGGTAAAGTAAGTTCATGAAATATGAAGCAGTCACTGAGTGAGAAGTGAACAGGTAGGGTGGTGTCCACTCTGATTAAATCTTACGGTTAAAAATAAATATCATCTGGGTTTTTGGTGTCCGATCCTCATAGGTGAAAAACGAGTTTCATAATGGAATAGGTCGGGGTGGAATGGGCTGTCTCAAACCAAGTACAGGATGGACTGGACACAAGAAAACTGATCCAATATAGGCATGCTCGCTTAGCTCGTTTTAGGTTGAGGGTGAGTTAATCTCGATCATTGATCTGGTCATAACTCGACCACTTTCCACCTCTAGGATATGCATATCTAAGTTTGCTGAAAGGTTTCTCATGGTTTGATCTAGCTTAGCCTAACTAGTGTCTGGCCTTTTTGGTCTTCACAAAGTCTATGGGGGTTTTCCTGTTAAAATACTCTAGAAAGGAAAAAGAAAAACTCGCAGACAACTTTTGACTACTATATATCTATTATTATTGCATCTAATATATATTTGACTGCTCATTCAGTTATGATTGTTTAAGTTATTCTTTCTTAGTACACATAGTCTTTGCTGGTCTAAAAGTGATAATGACTTCCATGATGGTTTTTTTTTTTTTTTTGTGAGAGAACTCCATGATGATTAAGTATTTGTTAAGTGTCTCATGGCTATGCAGATTTTGAGATTTCCAAACTAAACATCTCTTTGGTTCTATGAAAAATTTAATTCTTGGATGGGTTTATACAAAGTGAAAGATTGTTAACATCAGAAATAAGAGCTCCTGATATCTGGGATTGAGAACAAACGCGAAACCAACAAAACCCTGATTTCAAAAAAACAAAAACAAAGCCTGTACTCGCAAGCATGCCCTAGTTGTCCCCCCATCACAACTTTTTTGTGCATGTACATATCTATGTGTTGTTTTGTTATGGTCCTAAATAGGTATAGGGCTCGACTTGACGCTTTCCATCAGTCCTACGGCTTATTGGTTAGGTCCATAACATTCGGTATCAACGCCGGCGTCAACGTCTTGAGTTTGAGAGTCAAAGAAAGGAGTTTTCCTTTGCATTTTCAATAAGAAATGTTGCCAATCAAAAAATTGAAAAATAGGAAAAAGAAGTAAAAGAAATGCTCCAAACCTTAATTCTTTCCTTTCATGCTATAGGAAATGATGGCAAGGGGTGCTTGCTGTCAAGAACAAAAATTTGGTACTATAAAATGTTTATTGTTGTTTGATCATTAAATTGTTGCCAAGAGTGTTTTAGGAATGGAAAAAATAGATTAAGATCATCACACCTTACTTACTGTCCCAACTGCTTGCCTTATACGAAGATCTGAAACCGAACTTGAAGCTTCAATGCTGATGAATACGGCGGCAAAGTTTTCAAACTGGCTTTTTTTCTTTCTTTTTTTAATATCTGGGTCGGGTCATGGGTCAAGGGTCAGCTCCACACAATGATGGATGAGCTTTTTTTCTTTCTTTTTTTTAGTTTTTTTTTTTACCAAGGCTCCTTTGAAAAGTCAAAATTGAAGGAATTCAATTAAAATTGAATCAAGAACGCTTGTCTTTAATACATTATAATTGAGGAAAAAAATGGATGTGTTTGATAATAAGAGTTTGAAAAACTTTTGTTTGCACATTGCCAATGCCTTCAAATCTTGTTAGAAATTCAACAATTGGAATGCTTAAAATGCCAATATCCAAAAAAGCTATTTTTTTTAATTTTTGATTTTGGACTATTTCTTAAGGCTATTTTACCGTGCCTGATTTTCGAAATTCCCTCTACCAAACAAAGACTTTGGGAAATCTAAAGAAGTGATTGAGAAGCTCTCAAATGCCATATAACCCAAATTATACTCTGGAATTTTCCTTATTTTCAAAGCTTTGTGGGCCTGTGGCCGAGCTTTACTTGTTGTGCGCGTGTATGCGGAAACGTGAATCAGCGATCGAACGAACAAATTAAGCCACACAAGACAAACAATCACACACAAGAGAATTACGTGATTCGGCAATCTTGCCTACGTCCACGGGAAAGAAAACTCGACTCTCCTTTAGGTTCACTCTTCTCTGTCTGTCTGTATCTCATGGGTTACACATTACATCATATATATAATGTTCTCTTTCTTATTCCCTAAGAAACCCTATCTTAGTCAAATAGAAAGTCCCGGTACAATTACCATAATACCCCCAATTGGTCTGGACCTACTAAACCCAACAATCTCCCCCTCCAGACCATGGGGAAGACGTCTCTGAACCCCTTACGAGGAGTCCAGTCCTGCCAACTCTGAACACAGCTCCAGCTTTCCCTTAGACACGACCTTAGTCACCATGTCAGAGGGATTCTTGTCAGTGTGAATCTTTTCCAGCTTCATGAGATTCTTCTCGATGACCTCACGAATCCAATGATATCTCACATCAACGTGCTTTGTGCGGGCATGGTATGTAGCGTTCTTGCTAAGATCCATAGCACTCTGACTATCACAGTAGACTACATACTCTCCTTGCTTCAAATCCAGTTCTTTAAAGAAATTCCGCAACCAAATCATCTCCTTCCCTGCTTCATTAGCAGCTATGTATTCTGCTTCGGTTGTAGACAATGCTGTACACTTCTGCAACTTAGACTGCCAGGAAATAGCTCCCCCTGCAAAAGTAAATAAGTACCCAGAAGTAGACAACCGACGATCAAGATCGCCTGCAAAATCAGCATCTGTAAAGCCTTCAAGTACTGGTTTTAAGCCTCCGAAACACAAGCAAAAATCTGATGTGCCTCTCAAATATCTGAAGATCCACTTCACTGCTTCCCAATGCTCTTTTCCAGGGTTAGAAAGAAATCTACTCACTACACCCACTGCATGAGCAATGTCTGGCCGTGTACACACCATGGCATACATAAGACTCCCAACTGCTGAGGAGTATGGAACAGACATCATCCGTTCCTTTTCTGCATCTGTAGTAGGACATGATCTTTTACTGAGCTTGAAGTGACTGGCTAAAGGCATGCTAACTGGCTTAGCATCTATCATGTTGAATCTCGCTAGCACCCGTTCAAATATTTCTCCTGTGACAACCACAGCNTTCTTGGTATTCCTGTCACGACGTATTTGCATTCCCAAAATTTGTCGTGCGGGACCCAAGTCTTTCATGTCAAAAGTCTTTGACATGTCCCTTTTTAATCTGCCAATCATCTCACTATCCTGTCCAACTATCAACATATCATCTACATATAAAAGAAGGATGATAAATTTGCCATTACCAAATTTACGAACATAAACGCAGTGATCTACAGCTGTCCTCCGGTACCCATGACTCACCATGAATGAATCAAACTTCTTGTACCACTGTCTCGGCGCTTGTTTCAGCCCGTAGAGACTCTTTTTCAACCTGCAAACCAGCTGTTCTTTTCCTTCTACCTCAAACCCCTCCGGCTGAGTCATGTAGATCTCTTCTTTCAGATCACCGTGAAGAAAAGCAGTCTTCACATCCATCTGTTCAAGTTCAAGGTCCATGCTGGCAACTAGACCCAAGATAACTCTGATAGAAGTCATCTTCACAACTGGAGAGAATATTTCATCGAAGTCAAGACCCTTCGTCTGCGCAAAGCCTTTAACCACTAGCCGTGCTTTGTGCTTTATCAGTTTTCCACTGTCATCTCTCTTCACCTTGAACACCCATTTGTTCTTCAGAACATTCTTGCCTTTTGGGAGTTCCACCAGCTCATAAGTATTGTTCTTTTTCAAAGAACTCATTTCATCCTGCATAGCCTTCATCCACTCATCTTTATCTTCATGAGTTTTTGCTTCTGGGTAGCTCTCTGGCTCCCCCTCATCAGTAAGCAAAATATAATCGGATGCAGGATATCTTGTTGATGGTTGACGCTCTCGAGTAGACCTCCTAGGAGGTTCCGTGGTTTCTGACTGAGGAGACTGCTCCCCCTGCTCAACACCCTGTTCATCTGGCAACCCCTGCGCCTCATCACGATCTAAATCGTGTTGTCCACCTTCTCCACCTGTAGTCTGCACTGGAGAAGGAGTCGGTGTGAGATCAACCACTCCATCAACAACTTCATTAGACTTTTCAGTCTTTTCAATATCTCCAAAGAATTGGTCTTCATGAAACACCACATCCCTACTTCTGATAATTTTTCTTTTCTCTGGGTTCCATAACCTGTAGCCAAACTCGGCTCCACCATAGCCAAGAAAAATGCAACACACTGCCTTATCATCCAGCTTTGAACGCTGCTCCTTTGGTACATGTGCAAAAGCCTTGCACCCAAATACCTTCAAATGAGAATAAGAAATATTTTTACCTGTCCATACTCTCTCCGGAAGATCAAAATCCAAAGGAACTGAGGGAGACCTGTTAATCAGGTAAACGGCAGTCAGAATAGCTTCACCCCAAATGGCTTGGGTAGCTGTGCCACTCTAATCATGCATCTCATCTTTTCAAGAATAGTACGGTTCATTCTTTCGGCTACACCATTATGCTGTGGAGTACCAGGAACTGTTCTTTCATGTCGAATACCATGCTTTGAGCAATAGCCTTTAAACTGGTTGGATGTGTACTCACCACCATTATCTGTGCGGAGACACTTCAAGAGCTTCCCAGTTTCTCTTTCAACCATGACATGAAACTGCTGAAATACTTGGAACACCTGATCCTTCGATTTCAACGCATAAACCCAGACTTTCCTGGATGCATCATCAATAAATGTGACAAAAAGCTTATTGCCACCCAATGACTCCACCTCCATGGGACCACAAACATCAGAATATACCAAATCCAACACATTAGATTTTATAGTTGATGTTTTAGAAAAAGAAACCCTATGCTGTTTACCAAATAAACAATAATCACAAGGGTCAAGGGATGTACCTTTGGAGTAGTTAATCAGATCTTTCTTTGCCAATAACTGCAGTCCTTTCTCACTCATATGTCCAAGTCTCTTGTGCCACAGATTTGGAGAGGATCTGTCTTCAACAGCATTCAACACACCTTTGCATAGCTTCACATGTGTTTTGTAAAGCGTATTACACGCCTTCCCTCTCGCAAAAATAAGAGACCCTTTAGTGAGTTTCCACCTGCCATTTCCGAAGTAACTTTCATAACCTGCACGGTCCAATGAAGTCCCGGAAATCAGATTCAACCGCAGATCAGGAATATGTCGCACATCTTTCAGCGTCATTGTGCAACCAATATCGGTTTGAATGCAGACATCACCGATCCCAACAATATTTGAATGACTTGTGTTGCCCATCTTCACAGTGCCAAAGTCCCCTGCTTTGTACGTCGTGAACATCTCCTTACAAGGAGTAGCATGGTAGGATGCTGCTGTGTCAACAACCCACTCAACCTGATTATCTGCAACACTCAAACACTCTTCAACTTCACTGGTAAGAATCACTACTTCATTATCCAAAGTAGCAGTAGTGTTAGTGTCATTCTTCTGCTCATTGTTGGTTTCTTTCTTTTCCTTCAAGGCAAAGCAATTCTTTCTAATGTGACCCTCCTTGCCACAATGAAAACATTTTCCAGACTTTTTCTTAGTCTGTGTTTCCTTGCCACCTCTGGACTTGCCACGACCCCCCTTTGGTCCCCTACTCTTACTCCTCCCTCTATTCTCAGTAACAAAGGCCTGTGCATTATCTGTCCCTGCAGTTTTCCTTCTTGTTTCTTCATTTAACAAGCTGCTAGTAACCTGACTCATTGATAACACACCATCTGGAGTAGAGTTGCTCACGGAAACAACTAATGTCTCCCATGTATCTGGTAAAGAACTTAGAAGAAATAAAGCTTGCATCTCATCATCAAGGACCATCTTCATTGTAGCCAGTTCATTCACAATGCATTGAAAATCATTTATGTGATCGTCAATTTTACCACCCTCCTTGAATTTCATGTTTACAAGCTTTCTAATCAGAAAAGTTTTGTTTACGGCGGTTTTCTTCTCATATTTTTCTTCTAACTTCATCCAAAGGGTTCTCGCATTGGTTTCATTAGACACGTGATGAAATATGCTGTTATCCACCCACTGTCTGATGTGACCAATGGTCTTTCTATGCAACTTTTTCCAATCTGGATCAGACATATCTTTTGGTCGGGCACTATCCCCCTCAATGGGATCATAGAGGTCTTTGCAATAGAGTATATCCTCCATCTTAGGTTTCCAAATCAACCAATTGGTATGGTTGAGTTTGATCATGGTAGTGTTCACAGTGTTGTTCTCCATCTTAATTGAATAATCAAGAAATATAAACAACTGTCACTAACCTCAATTTCTACACCAATCTGTAGATCTCGTCACCACGAGCGCGCTGGAAGAAACGGATCTGAAATCCGACTCTGGATGGCTCCGATATCGCAAAAATAGTTTTCTGCGCTCCGATTGGTCAAACTTTCTTGTTGACCGTCAAACTGCCAATCTTCTTCAACAGTTACGTAGATCTGCTCGCAACGAGTCTGTAGGCGCAAACGGGTCTCCGATCTGACACCGGATGATCAAGTTATTGACGAAACAATTCTCAGCCGTCAATCTGGTCAAACCTCTGTTGACCGTAAAGTGCGCTGACGTGGCGCTGACGTCAGCAGAAATTGGAGTGGGCTTCCTGTTCACGGGTCAGGCGAAACTGACCCAGAACCTGACCTGACCTGGCCTGGTTCTATACTGGGCTTTAAACCACTGGGCTTCCTGCAGAAGGGTCAGGTCAACCTGACCCGAGCCCAACCCAACCTGGGTTGTTCTTCTCCAAACAGAACCAAACAGAACTGGTTCTGTTTCTGTAAACAGAAACCGATGGAGTTGCTGCTCCAGTCTTCTTCCTCTGCGACGATGACGCAGCGGCACGGACGGCGGCGGAGTGAGCGAACTCCGGCGATGGTGCGACGGCGGCAAGGCGGCGGCGGACAGCGGGCGACGCACGGATTGCGTCCGTGCGGTCGTGGGTTCGTTTCCCCACAGCAGCAACAGGATATAGCCGAAAGGATGTAGGGGGCGCAGGATGGCTCCTTCTTCTCCGGCCAGAACGAAGAAGCAGAAGGATGGTGTTCCTTCTTCTCCGGCCAGATGCGCGGACTCCGATCACAGGCGATCGTGTGGCCCAGCGATGATAAAACAAAATCAACCAAAACCCAATCTCTGATCGTCGAACCTTCCTGTTTCCAATTAGAAACCTCGATCCTTGTGATCCGTGTGGCCCACCAAAGATCGGAAACGATCTCTTTTTCCTGCGACGAAGAACCACGCGCAGAAGATCCGGATACCCTTGATCCGATCCGTCGATCGCAACGCGGCACAATCCAACCCTAGTAAATCTAGGCTCTGATACCACTTGTTGTGCGCGTGTATGCGGAAACGTGAATCAGCGATCGAACGAACAAATTAAGCCACACAAGACAAACAATCACACACAAGAGAATTACGTGGTTCGGCAATCTTGCCTACGTCCACGGGAAAGAAAACTCGACTCTCCTTTAGGTTCACTCTTCTCTGTGTCTGTCTGTATCTCATGGGTTACACATTACATCATATATATAATGTTCTCTTTCTTATTCCCTAAGAAACCCTATCTTAGTCAAATAGAAAGTCCCGGTACAATTACCATAATACCCATGTCTATGAACCCAATTGGTCTGGACCTACTAAACCCAACACTTTAGGCTTGGTCATTAGACAATTCCTTAAGCTCTGCTTTTAGGCCTATGGGTCTGACCCTTTCCTGAAGTGCACTGGTCATTTCGTCCTTTAAGCCGTACCCATTTTGGGCTAGGCTCAAAAAGGTTCTTAACGAATTAGACCAGGGGTGGCACTAAAATGTAAGTTTATCTAGTTTATGGGCCTCGCTCAGTCTTAAGCTCATTTTTAACATTGGGGCCTACACAGGCTTCTGATCATAACCTATCGATTTAACCTAGGCTTAGCCCATTTATAACATTTACCTATCCAGTATTTATAATTAATTAAGTCTTAGCTCTTAATATAGCTAATTACACCCTTTTTTTTAAGATAAGTTAGTCTTTCATTTTCTCAAAACAAATAAATTACAAAAACGAGAGATAACTACTCAAAAGAATAACGGGTTTTTTACGAGAAAATAGCTTTAAACCCAGATTACATGGATTTATTAACAAATACATAAAAACCTCGGATAGGGGGCTCGCACATCTTTTTTGGACTAATGTACCCTTCTAACGATATCGTTACTAGTTTGCCCTAATGATTAGTCTAATGTTAAAACCCGATCCCTCTTTTCTCTTCTTCCTTCATCTCTACTCTTTGCATCTATTACCAACTCTGGTTGCCACCTTTCAATTTGACCAAAGAAAAAGGTAAGCCACTTGTCTAGAGCCATCTTCCTCCTTCTACTAGTCTTTTCATCATTCCCCTTCGTGACGCTGCTAATCGAAGTCCTTTTTCATTATCACCTGGCCTTCTCCAAAATTCACAATCGAAGGGAATTCCATAGAGTTGAGTTTCCACAACCTC
Source organism: Litsea cubeba (assembly GCA_012931725.1). NCBI lineage: Eukaryota > Viridiplantae > Streptophyta > Magnoliopsida > Laurales > Lauraceae > Litsea > Litsea cubeba. The sequence continues at coordinate 35,158,469 of CM022946.1, forward strand.
TCAATAAATGTGGTTTTCCTTGAGGTTGGATACTTTAAGCGTTTTCACCATCTTGGATTTCTATAGAACGAGATTTCTCATTTTTGCTTGCGGCCATATTTTTTTGTGCCAATCTCTCTTTTATATATGTGGACGAGGTTTTTCATTTTTGTATGATCTAGAGTATGGTAATTTATTTTTCATTATATATTTACAAGTTGCTCTGTCAAAAAATGCATTGAGAATGAAGTCTGCAGAATTTGGTCTTTGCTGCTGATTTGTGAATACGGCAGATGATTAATGGACTTACATTTCCCCCCCTAGGATTCTCCATGGAAGTTGATTAATGGGGTTGTAAGATCTGATAAGTATATAAGATGTCGCACGCTAATGGGAGAGGAGGAGATGTACTAACGATGTTACATGGTAAGAAATATAACGATGCGTCGTGTATTCTTAACAAGGGGCAAAATTATATTTTTACTGTGTACGAGCCCCTAATTCGATTTTTTCATATATTTCTCAATCAATTCGTCTAAACAATATTTATGATCAAGATTTTCATAAAAATCCCTTGATTCTTTCATTTTTATGTTAAAGGAAAGGGAAAGGCATGCTTGCGATGAATTTGGGCACACATACAGGTTTACCGCTACTTGTATTGGTTGTAAAACCGCATTTGCAAGTTTTCCTCTCCTCTGAGAGGAGGAATTCTTGCACTTGCAGCCATACCGTTGGTTCGTTAGGCGGTAAAGTCTCTTTTGCAAGTTTTCCTCCCCTCTGAGTGGAAGAAAACTTGCAATTGAAACACATCACCCGGTTATCTTGCAAACCTTTTTTTTTACCTCTATTTACATCTTGGTCAGGTCGCGGGTTAGGGATTTGGTCCACACGGTAATGGATGGCCATGGGCATGTATGATTAACGTTTAAATACAATAATATCAAATCACAAAAAATACACCATAAATCACTTATTTGGTAAATTTACTTTACCGGTGAAGTGAAGTAAATGGATGATGCAAGAGGCCAAAAGTGAAGGTTTGGTCAAATCAAAAGGTGAGAGATCGAGTAGCTTTTTGAGTCTTTCTTTTAAGAAGTATAGTGTCGGTTGTATGGCTGCCCATGGATCGGGCTAGCCCACATTGGGTCGGGCATGGGGTTTGAGTTATAATAGATGCGTCGTGCCTAGATTTTTTTATTTGGACTCAGTTGTCGAGATCCGGACTCCCCGCCCGGCCCAAATATACATATATAATTATTAGGGAGGGGGTAGTAATGGGGGGACTTAAATCCATGACCTCTCACAGAAGGTTGATATGACCAAACCAGCTGAGCCGGCCTAGGACATGGTAAAAACTCATTTTTTATTGTTCTATAAGTCTAACATGGGTCGAGCTCGAGCTTCGTCGTTTCCATGCAGGTTAGGCTCAGGCCAGCAACTTCAAGACTGACTTACTTCAAGGCCAGGCTTAGGCTTCTAGTTTATCAGTTGAGCCGTTTTAGACATTCCTAAACCTGGCCCAGCCTGGTACATGAACAACCCAAGCTTTTCCTGTCATTCAGCGGCATGAGAAAATATCCTTTTAACTTTTTATTTGTCAAAAAGAAAAGGTCATTTTAGAAATTTAGAGTTTTTTAATTTGACCCCTCTCTTTTTATTGTTTCTTGAATTAACCACTCAATTTACTTCACTGTGGGTAAAGTAAGTTCATGAAATATGAACCAGTCACCGAGTGAGAAGTGAACAAGTAGGGTGGTGTCCACTCGTTATTAAATCTTATGGTAAAAAATAAATATCATCTGGGTTTTTTGTATCGGATCCTTACAGGTGAACAACGAGTTTCATAATGGAATAGGTAGGGGTGGAATGGGCTGTCTCAAACCAAGTACAGGATGGACTCGACACAAGAAAACTGATCCAATATGGGCATGTTTAGCTCGATTTAGGCTGAGGGTGAGTTAATCTCGATCATTGATCTAGTCATAACTAGACCATTTTCCACCTCTAGGATATGCATATCTAAGTTTGCTAAAAGTTTCTCACGGTTTGATCTAGCTGAGCCTAACTAGTGTCTGGCCTTTTTGGTCTTCACAAAGTCTATGGAGATTTTCCTGTTAAAATACTCTAGAAAGGAAAAAGAAAAATTTGCATACAACTTTTGACTACTATATATCTATTATTATTGCGGCTAATATATATTTGATTGCTCGTTCAGTTATGATTGTTTAGGCTATTCTTTCTTAGTACATAGAGTCTTTTCTGGTCTAAAAGTGAGAATGAATTCCAAGATGATTTTTTTTTTCTTTTGAGAGAAAATTCCATGATAATTAAGTATGTGTTTAAGTGTCTCATGGCTATGCAAATTTTGAGATTTCCAAACTAAACAGTTCTTTGGTTCTATGAAATATTTGGTTCTTGGATGGGTATATTGATAAGTCCACAAAATTATAGTTCTCATTCATCATTTTATGTTACTTTGTGGACTTAATTAGGGTAATTTGCACTCAATTTAATAGAATTTCATAATTCCATGCATTTGAGCATCAAAGTTGGAATTTTAGCCAAAATCATTCAAAATCATCAATCTTGCATGAATTTTATGAAATCATTGGTTTACATCATCTTAGTGTCACACAAATTAGCTTTTTGATTCTTGCATCATCAATTAGTTCATGAAAAATCATCCAATAATGGTGCATTCATGTGCATGATCTCATTTGGGTCCCATGCATGACATTTATGAATTTTAAACATGTTATGGCTGAATTATTCTTTTTATTCTTGTAGGGAATCTTCAGTTAATTGGGACCCACCTTGAAAAGAAATTAAGAAAATAAATTCACAGAGAATATCCAAGCCATGCCACTTCAAGGTGTGTGCACTCCCCATGTGGTCCCACACCATGCCAAGCTTTGCTATAAATTCAATTTTAGATTTGTTTGAAGAACTTATCAAAGAAAATGGGTCCATTTCATGAGGATTTGCTTAAAGTAAAATTTAGAAGGTGTGAGCAAGTAAGGAGTTTACAAAAATAGTTTTGGAAGATTCTCTCCAAAAATCTCTACCATTATTTGCCAAATCTTGCAAGCTTGGAAAGCAAGAAGAAGACTTACTGGAGATTCTTATGCTAAAAAAGAGGATCTAGAAAGAAAGAATATGGAGCTCATGCCCTATTTAAACAAGACCTTGGACGTCCAAAAAGGAACCTCCTCTTCCATTAAAAAGTCTCACGTGCAATACTCTCTCTCTCTCTCATATATATTCCCTTCTTTCTTTCTTTCTTCCTTTTCTATTAGTTAGTTTTTCTTTCTTTATTTTGGTAACCTTGGCCATGTCCAAGGACTTGTTTTGAAGGAGAATTTTTGTGAAGGAGAAGTTGTAAAGATGAAGTTTTTAATGACAAATCAATAATCAATTTTTTGCAATGAAGGAGTAGATCCCTGGATCAGAGTGTCAGATAAAGTTAAGTATTTCTCACCATTATTATATGTGATATTTTTGTCTCTTACGTATTTATTATAATAATAAATCTGCCTTTTGTCATTAACAACCCGTGTTATTCAATTTTTTTATTTGAACAAATGCTTTAATCATGTATGTTTTCTTAATAGGTTATTCTTAGATTGAAACTCTTTGATAACCTATCTTTGATTAATATGTGATATTTAGTTAAGTTCATAATTTCATTAGGTGAAGGAGATTATTGCCTTGAATAAATTGTGAAAATTGTGCTCTTTGATAAACAAATTATCTGAATCAGGAACATTAATTTGTTTCTGATTTGAAGGATTTTTGGGACAAATTTATTTTATTGATTGCATAGAATGATGATGGGACTACTTAATGGATTCATGATATTCTGATCTGCATTTTCTCATATTTTATTTCTGTATTTTTTTCCAGTATTATTATTATTTTTCTATCTCTCTTGTCATTATTATTGATAAAAACATCAGATTTTAGTAAAAGAAAAAAATAGATTTTAGCAGTGCTCCCTATGGGATTCGACCTGTACTTGTCACTGTCTCGACAAGACAACTGTGCACTTGCAGTATTAAAAGATTGAATTTAGTTTCACATCATATATAAGGTGAAAGATTGTTACCATCAGAAACCAAAGATCCTAATATCTGGAATTGAGAACATACCCGAAACCAACAAAATCCTAATTTCAAAAAAAACAAAAACAAAGCTGGTACTCACAAGCATGCCCAAGTTGTCCACCCATCACAACTTTTTTTGTGCATGTACATATCTATGTGTTGTTTTGTTATGGTCCTAAATAGGTATAGGGCTTGACTTGACGCGTTCCATCAGTCCTAGGACTTATTGGTTAAGTCCATAACATTTGGTATCAATGCCGATGTCAACGTCTCGAGCTTGAGAGTCACAGAAAGGAGTTTTCCTATGCATTTTCAATAAAAAAATGTTGCCAATCAAAAAAATTGGAAAATAGGAAGAAGAAGTAAAAGAAATGCTCCACACCTTAATTCTTTCCTTTCATGCTGTAGGATATGATGGCATGGGGTGCTTGCGGTCAAGAACAAAGATTTGGTACTGTAAAAATTTTTTTGTCATTTGATCATTAAATTGGTGCCGGGAGTGTTTTAGGATAGGAAAAAAATGATTAAGATCATCACACCTTATTTATTGTCCCAACTGCTAGCCTTATACGAAGATCTGAAACCAAACTTGCAGCTTCAATGCTGATGAATACGGTGGCAAAGTTGTAAACTGGCTTTTTTTCTTTCTTTTTTTTTAATATCTGGGTTGGGCCATGGGTCAAGGGTCGGCTCCACACAAGGATGGATGAGCATGTACGATTAACATTTAAATGAAATAATATCAAATCACGATAAATCGCCTGTTTCATAAATTTACTTTACCCAACCTAGGCTAGCAGCCGCTTTGGGCTGGGCTTAGATTCTTTATTTGGTCCGTTTAATAGATGGGTTTGGCTTGGGCTCAATTGGAGAGAGCCCGAAGCCTGGCCCGGCCCGAATACGCAAATAATTATAAGGGAGCAGGGGCCCCAAATTACACGCAAGTCTGTGATCGAGCCCAAGCCCGACAAAGAGTGATATCATTATTCATTAGCACATTATTATAGTGTAATAAAATATCATATTGTATTTAAACTTGTAAGAATGGCACCCAAGCGATCCAAGCTTAGGAATGACTGTATGACCAAAATAATTAAATGGACATTTCTACCATACAAGTCACCTAACTTTTAGGTAGGGCGACATCCAAATTTAGCAGCCCTTGAAGCCGTGTGATCAAGTTCCAGTGATCCAGAAAATAGAGGCAGTTTCGGCCAATGCAATGTTTGATCAATGGCTTCGGCACCTTAATCCATTAGCCCGATCCGGCAAAAAATGAGGGCCGGTTTGAAAATAAATGGGTTGAAAATTACTCTTCATCATTTAGTTATTGAATTCAACTAGCACAATAACCAGTGCTAAGCTGGAGCATGTCTACCAATAGTTTTTGTACAAAATAAAGAAAAACTAATAAAAAAATTAATTTAAATTAATTTTTTTATTAGTTAAAAGATAAAAGAATCATATGATTAAACTTTAAGTAAATGACAATGCAATAGTTGGTAAATACAATTAATAATTTATCATACGTAAAAAAAAATAGTTAGTAAATGCAACGACACCAATGTATAAGAATGAAAAAAATAAAAGAAGAAATAGTAACAAGAGTATTAATAGGAGTCAACATTCTAACGATAAAATAAGTTTTATGAATATGTCATAAATAAAGTCTAATTGGAGTTAATGATATAAAAAAATGCTATAAGCCCATTGGCATGGGTATCCGCTTCATCTAACTACTTTGACATTGTTCTAATAGACTTTTTATGTAAATGTGTTGTGTGGTGCAGTGGTTAAGTATTTTTCAGTGGTAGAGGTCATGACACATGCATGTTAGTTATTTTAGTTTTTTTTTTACCAAGGCTCCTTTGAAAAGTCAATATTGAAGGAATTCAATTAAAATTGAATCAAGGGGATTTTACTGAAAAAATCCTGAAATACAGGCATTTATCCCGAAGGGCCCTGGCAAAATGTGCAACACTAATGGGGTTTGTCAGGCCTTGTTTCCTTTTTTTTTTTTCATCTTTAAGGGGAGTGACGCTAGCGTCACTCATCTCTGACTAGAGAAACGCTAGTGTCGCTCGTCACTGCAATTCTTTACATCTTCTTCTTCCTTTCTTCATCTTTCTCCGATTTTCCCCTACCTTTTCGCCAACAGGTTGGGATGGTTGGTTCGGATGAAGAAAGCAAATATGCCTTATGCCGGGATCAACCAAATTATCCCCTCTCTGGTCGGGATTCCCTTGATTTAAGGGATGTTGTTAAGGATTCTAGATATAGAGACGCCCGTGCTTTATCAGTTAATACCATACCAGGTGAGGAACCTATTAAGTATGTTTTGAAGCATAGGGACTGAGGCCCGTGCAGCTATCCAAATCAGTGGATGGATCTGCTGCAGTTGGAATCAATGGAAAACCAAAGTTGCCCTCGGATCTCAATGAGTCACTGCCGGTGGTTTTTTGATGAAGTTAGAAAGCCATTGAGATCTCCTTGTGAAACAAAATACAGTTCATTTTCGGCATCAAAGGATGCTCCACGATTCTCATATGCAGGCCCACTTGGAAAACAGTCTCAATAGCTCATCAGCTACTTTGAAGAAGTGGAAGGGGTCGCAAAGATAACTCATGGATACAACGCGGCAACATGGATGTTGGTAGTTAGTTCAATAGGATCAGAGAATCGACTCGGAGTAGTTTTTGCTGAGCAGATTTTGCTGAGATCTATCTCCAGTCGTCTCTCTATCAGAAAAACAAAGCATTGATTGACGAATTGAAGAAACCAGACCCCAGTTCCGAGGATCTCTGCTTTGAAACATAATTCTCTCAACCCTTTTGGGTTCACTTCAAGGGCTGTCTCTGGAAGCAAAACTGGTCCTACTGGAGAAATCCACAGTAGAATTCTATTCGCTTTTTATTCACTCTCATGTGTGCACTACTATTTGGCAACATATTTTGGAACATGGGTAGCAAAATGTAAGCCTCCTTAAAATCAGAATTAATAATTTTGATAGCAGAGAAGTAATAATTTTGATGCAAAATCGAGTAAGTCAAATCTGTTTCCTGCCTTGAATCTGGAGAAAGAATTGGCGAGTAGCAAGAGACCACCTAGCGTTTTGCCAAGTCGGGTCATTTTTTCTTTCATTTGGTTGGCGGTTTTGTCTCCAAGAAGGATGTGAAATGGGGGTTTTGATTGATTTCTGTTCTTTATTGTTGTGTAGAAGATGCAAATGGAAAGAAAAAAAAAAGGTAGGGGAGAACCAGAGAAATAGGAGGAGGAGAGGAAGAACAAGATATTAGGAGATGCTCTAACCAGCGACGCTAGCGTCGCCCATGGTGACGCTATCGTCACTCGGAAAAAAGTATAAAAAATAAAAAAATTGGCGGGAGGACCTCATTAGTGCTGCACGTTTTGCCAGGACCATTCTGGATAAATTCCTATATTTCAGAATTTTTCCAGTAAAATCCTCTTAAATAAAGAACGTTTGTCTTTAATATATTATAATTGAGGTAAAAAATGGATGTGTTTGATAATAAGAGTTTGTAAAACTTTTGTTTGCACATTGTCAATGCCTTCAAATCTTGTTAGAAATTCAGCTATTGGAATTCTTAAAATGTCAATCTCCAAAAAAGCTTTTTTTTTTATTTATTTCAGAATTTGCACTATTTCTTAAGGCTATTTTAGCTATCTTACCGTGCCTGATTTTTGAAATTCCCTCTACCAAACAAAGACTTTGGGAAATCTAAAGAAGCGATTGAGAAGCTTTCAAATGCCATATAACCCAAATTATACTCTGGAATTTTCCTTATTTTTAAATCTTTGTGGGCCTGTGGCCAAGCTCTAGGCTTGATCACTAGACTTCCTTAAGCTTTGCTTTTAGGCCTATGGGTCTGACCCTTTCCTGAAGTGCACTGGTCATTTCGTCCTTTAAGCCGTACTGTTGACACAAAAAATGTCACTTTGCCTCTTCAAGATCCAAAGAGCTACATGAAGTCAAATTTCAAGTCATTTCGACAACGTTTGACCAGACTTCGACGCTCGGAAGCCAAATCAGGCCTCTCGGCGGCGAAGCTCCCCGGGACCATGGTTTCCAAGACAGAGCCTATGGATCATTTTAAAATAACTCCAATAGGTTCCCTATCAAAATTCAAGTCAATCGGACATCGGTTGACCGCACATCAAGCCGCGACATCTTCATCGCGACAAAAACAAGTCTACTAATGATAGGGCCCCAAACGGCTTCAAAACTCAAACAAAAGCCTATGGTTGGTCTTATTTATTGCTCAGCAGGCTTCACCCAAAATTTCAGGTCATTCTGACATCGTTTGGCCCAGTTTCAGCTTCTGACGGAAAATCGGCAGTTTTGCGCGACAAAGTCTTCGGCTTTCTCAGAAAATTGGAAACTTTGCAAAATAAAATGCAAGGATTCTCATCAGGTTTTCTACAGGGAAATCAGGCCAATAAATTATCAAAAATTTCAAGGAAAAATACAGAATAAAAAAGATTAAAAAAACAGCAAAAACGGACACAAAACGGGACTAAAGGGGGGAAAACCCCCCAGGGTCGCAGACCCCTACGACCCTGGAGCCCGGGATCGCCGGGAGGGCCCCGGAAACCCCGTTTTTCGCCGTTTCTTCGCGATTCGAAGCGTCTGACCTCTGGTATTTTCCAAAATTCATACTTTTGAGATACCAAATCCTCTGACATCCGTCAAAAACACGGGTCAATCATCAAGAGTATCAAAATCAACATTGATCGCCAACCGATCAACCAAAAAAAGTGTGCTTTCTACCCGACCGATCGAGAAATCGACAGGACAGATGGCACCGACCCGCTATTGGCAAATAATACCTGAAGTTACATGGTCATCCAATGTCGATCTACACGAAGATCCATCGATGATCATCGCCAGAAGAATCCCAAAAGACGCGGCACGGCCCACGACTCTTCAACTGCTCGGCGACCACTTAATGCGATTAATTGACTAGCTTTATTACAGTCATTAATCCATTTCTTTGGACGGCCCAATCAGAAGCAAGCATCCGGGAGTTACAAGTCAAGAGATTCATGGCATTTAACCCATGAAACTCCTCCCATCATGGCGATTAAAGGCGATTAAATGCCCTCAATCTCCTCCGGCCAATCAGAAGCCAAGAAAAAGGAGTTACAAAATAAAGAATTCAATCTTGTAACACCTCCATTTATGTAGCTTTATGACATTTAAAGCTCATAAATTCTCCTAAATGGCTACCTAAAAGCCTATAAATAGGAGAGCATTCCAAAGAATTCCAGATCGGAGAAATCACAGAGATCGGAAAAAAACAAGACACGTCCCAAATCAGAAAAAAGCACAGAAATCCAGAAAAAGAAAGAGAGAAAACTCTGCGGAAGTTCTACACCGACCACCGCTACAAGGTGACAAAAGTCCCTTGGGGGGTATCCCCCCTCCCCCAAGGTCCTTGCCTTCTCCTTCTACCTCCAATGGCTTAGACGTGGCTTTTCAACCCGTCTACTTAGTTTTTTATTGGACATAGGACTTCCTTTTGGTCTTTGTCCTCTAAAAACCTGAGGTTATAGCCAAGCCAAGCGAATCAATAGCATCCTCTGTTCTCATCTGCATGGATGATGGCGAAGTCCACACATGGCTTGCGACCGTCAATCTGAACGGGTCCCCCACAATCTCCTGAGAAGTTAGATCCTCCTTTTCTTGCTTTTCATTGTAGTTTGTATTTTTTCAAAAGAGACAAAAATCACAACTCTTGTTTTTCATTATTGATAAGGATTGTAAATCGGCTATAAACGCCAAATCGGCTATAAACACCAAAAATCAGTTATAAACGCCAAAATCGGCTATAAATGCCAAAAAAATCGCCTTTCACGGCAAATCAAGAAAATATCTTTTTTCTTAAATATATGTGCAATGGAAAACTTGAAAGAAGCTGATTTCCTTTTTACTTGCGAAAGTTGATCTCCGGATCATCACTTGCAATTCCAAGTAAAATAGAAAATCTGGCACACCCACACAAAAGAAATGTTGATGCAAGCCTCTGCCCCCCTCCGGTTAAGAAAGGGTCGGACCCAAACAGACTCCCACGTCTGCCGACCTCGGTAGAACCAAGCGGGCAGAATGCGCTTGTCCATCAAGCTGGCACACCCGGTGGGACCCGTTCATTTGAGAACACGATGCTAGAAATGAAATATTTGCATATCATATCTATTGCTCTATGCTTATACTTCTTTTCTTGATTCCTTGGCTACTTTCTAATTGGTGGCCTATGTGTTGGATTCCGCATAAAAAAAATGAGATGAGATTTTTTGGAAATTTCTAATTCTTTGAATTTATTTCCACTCTTTCTTTTTTTTTTAAAAAAAAGAAATCGGATTTTTGGATTCAAAATTGAGAAACCTTGATCCTTTCCTACCGTTCATCGTGCTTACAGAAATGTTGAGCCTGTTCGACTAAGGTTTTGGGCCATCGTTTCTCTTCGATGAGTTCATTAAAAATCTAAAAAAAATAAATAAATAAAAAATAAAAAAATCAGATTTTTCAGTTTGGATTCAAACTTGAGAAACCTTGATCCTTTCCTATAATTCATCGTGCTTGCAGAAATGTTGAGCCTGTTCAACTAAGGTTTTGGGCCATCGTTTCTTTTCGATGAGTTCATTAAAAATCTAAAAAAAATTAAATAAATAAATAAAAATCAGATTTTTCAGTTTGGATTCAAAATTGAGAAACCTTGATCCTTTCATATCGTTCATCGTGCTTGTAGAAATGTTGAGCCTGTTCGACTAAGGTTTTGGGCCATCGCTTCTCTTCGATGAGTTCATTAAAAATCTAAAAAAAATAAATAAAAAAAAACAAAAAAATCAGATTTTTCAGTTTGGATTCAAAATTGAGAAACCTTGATCCTTTCCTATCGTTCATCGTGCTTGCAGGAATGTTGAGCCTGTTCGACTATGGTTTTGGGCCATCATTTCTCTTCGATGAGTTCATTAAAAAAAAATAAAAAAAAAGATTTTTCATTTTGGATTCAAAATTGAGAAACCTTGATCATTTCCTATCGTTCATTGTGCTTGCAGAAATGTTGAGCCTGTTCGACTAAGGTTTTGGGCCATCGTTTCTCTTCGATGAGTTCATTAAAGATCTAAATATATATATATAAAGAGACATAGACCACTAAGGTTAAACCAACTGCGTTCTTTGATCACGGTTGATTCAAGAAAAGCCTTGTCCAGAGTGTGGAGACAGCTTGACTGTTCTAGGCAAGGGTCCTCCAAACGGGTTCATTAAGTAATCCTGCCCTTACCTGGGGACAATTCTATCAATCGAGATTTCATAAGACCGGGTTAGGAGGCTTATGTGTACTCTCTTGTCTTTTGAATAAAATTTTCTCAAAATAAAATTTTTAAAAAATAAAAATTTTAAAATAAAAAAAAAAAAAAATTCAAAAAAAAAATCTTTAAAAAAAATTAAAAAATAAATAAATAAATGATTTTTTTTTTAAAAACTTCAAAATAAAAACTTCCGTCATTTTGGGTTTAGATTGGAGAAATCTTGGTCTTCTCCTTTCTGAGCACTGGCACTCGCGGAAATCGCTGAGCCCGTGTTCAGATTGGAGTGCCTTTTGCTCTCTTTGATGAACCCGATATTGGCCTTTCAAAAAAAAAACTCGTCAATTTTGGATTCAATTCCGAGAAATTATGGTTCATTTCCTTCTGAATACTGGCGCTCGCGGAAATCGCTGAGACTGTATTTGGATCTGAATACCATCTGCTCGCTTTGATGAATCCAATCTTGGCCTTTCAAAACAGAGAATCTCATCTCATGGATGCGGTCTCAAAACATTTGTGTCTAGCGGTACCAGTACGCCCTTTTCAGGGTCTACTGTATTCGCGACCGGCACATTTGCAACTCCAACTTTATATTCTTCTTACATCGAGCAAGCTCTGCTTCTCGATAAGTCGAATTTAAGTTCACAATTGCTTCTAGCAGTCACTGGGACGCTCATTCTAGGCTTACCATACCTGCGATCAGAACAATTGTACACTCTATGGCTTCCTGCCTTCTTCATATTGCTTGGGTCATCTGCTTCGAGCAATTTGAAAAGACAAAACCATAGAACTTCCCATTTATGATCATTATATTCTTGTGATTACTAATGGATGTGGTCTTGTTTCAGAAACTTTTCGAAAACTAACAATGGCAGCTTCACTAACCATTACCTTCGACGAGAACAAGCACCAACTTATGCTTCAACAGAAGCAAACCACGCGCACCTACAAGCGCCCAATCAGCTGCCGAAGCGTCAACTCCCTCGGCAACTCTCTGAACTCCGGGTCGACCTCGACTCCCCGAACTATCATCTTTGGAACGCTGGGACCATTCCCAGTTCCTGAGGAACAAACTGCTCCTTCCAAGAAGCAGAAACTAGCCTCTCAACGTGTCACTACCGTGACACCAAAGGCGAGCACCAGAAAGCCCGAAGCCCGTGGCAGCCCCACGAAGCCTCGACCAGCAAACGACCAGGTCTATCCCAAGACTTGGTCCCCAAGACCTTCACCAAAACAAAGAAGGTCCCAAACATCCACCAAGCCAGCATTCCTGGCCCCACTCAAGGAGAACCAGTTCTACCCTCTTGCCTACATGAAAGAGGAGAGACCCATCTCTAATCTGACTCTCAAGTCAACCCAGCATGAGCCGGCTTGTTCCTACAAGCCCAAAATCAAGTCATGCATCACAAAGCCTCTGCAAGCACCTGCTAAGGCCTACAAACCTGCAGTTCGACCCTTCATCTCTACAGGGGCCGAACTCCAAAAGTTCAAAGCTTCGCTGCAACAGGCGAAGGACAGGGTTCGCATCCTGTCCTTGCCTAGCTACAAAGAAGACAGGCTCAGCTGTTGCACCCGAGTGAGCACATCCTTCATGGTCAAAGCCCAGCCAGAGCTGACCGAAGCTCAAATTGCTCGTCGTATACGCCGTCACACTTCGTATAGGCAAAAGAGACTAGAGAAGCAAAGGACCCAGCCTCCTACACTTCAAGTCTCTCCCAAATGGGTCGAAAAAGAAAGACCCAACCAAGTTGCTATTGTCCATATGGTTGGAAAAACCAGAAGACGCCAAAAGTCAGCATCCAAAATCCATGTCCGACGTCCAATGACCAGCAGCGTCTCCAAGACAAGAGGACATTCAGAAGAATCCCCTGCTCCTTCAAGCAAAGGACGGCAGAGTGATCCTTCCTCAAGCTCTTCTTCAAAAAGAATGAGCCCCAGCTCAGTCACCAGGACAGTTTCTTCATTCGAGTCCCGAAAGATGAACGTCATGGCTACAAATTCTGAGCCACCACCCCGCAATCCACCTCAAGATGATGCGATCACCCGCATCCAGCAGAGGATTGAAACTCTGATGGAAAACCTTCTCCTCGCCTTCCAAAATCAGGCGAACAATGAACCTCCTCCGAATCATCAAGACGATGAGGTAAATGGAGAAGAAAATGAGTCACGCACCCTTACCAAAAAGGACGTAGACAGTATCCTCGCCAAAGCAAAAGAAGAGGATATACTCAAGGAGCATGGGATTAAGCCACCATATCCCTTATGGATGGACTCGGTCCCGTTCCCCACAAAATTCAAGCATCCCACTCTCCAAACATATACAGGGAAAGGATCAGCCAGACAGCACGTCATCCACTTCAAGATCCTGACGGGAGCTACCGCGGATCAAGATGCACTCAAGATCTGCCTCTTTGCAAGTACCCTAAAAGGTACGGCCTTTGATTGGTACTCCAATCTGCCAGAGGACTCCATCCAAAACTGGGCCATGCTAAAGACACGCTTCCTGACTCACTTCAAAGGTGAGGATCATCCCGCTACTATGGCTCAGCTGTGCAGCCTAAAACAGGGGAAGAATGGGTCAACGTATGACTTCATTCATAAGTGGAAAGCAATGGCATACAAATGCTCTGATGTATTGCCACAAGTGTCGCTAGTCGACATCTGCCGAAACAACATGAGAGCTAGAATCCGCTTAATGATCATCGGCAACAAATCAAAAAACCTGGGAGAACTCCTAGAAGCTTCCATGGAAGCTGAAACGGTGATTAAAGACCTCAACAGTCAGAAATCATTAAGAAAAGAGCCAACCGCCATTGCAACCTCTAAACCAAAGAAGAAAAAGGTCATCAATGTGCAGACCAAGTCAGCTCCTCAGCCACCAAAGAAAGCTGAAAACAAAGCTGCTGGTAAGAGACCTGAACTCTCAGATGCCTTCAAAGAATGAGTAGAGAAGAAATACCCGTTTGATGAAGATGTTGATGAAATCTTCGGGGCTCTTGTGGCAAACAGCAAGCTCACCTTGCCTGAACCAAAAAGACCGGGTGATGTTGGCAAAACCAATGATTCTCGGTACTGTCTATACCATCAGATGATCTCGAATCCTCTCAATCAATGCTTCGTTGTGAGGGAGAAAATAAATGAGATGTGGAAAAACAGAGTCATCACCTTTGATAAAAACTATAGGTCTTCCTCCGTCAACATGGTGACATGTGGACAAACATCAAAATCACTGAATAAGAAGATCACTACTTCCTTCAAGGTGATAAACTCAATCCAAGCAACTGAGGAACTGGTTCCTTACCCGACACCAGACGGACAACCCATATGGGTACATCCCGATCTCCTGGAAGATGAAAATTGGGAGGTCGTGAAAACAAAGCCTACAGCTCAACAGCGAAGGCAGGCTAGGAAATATCTCCTCAAGCTCAAATGGCAAGAGAAGACCCAGCCAAAACAAGAAGTCAAAGAAAAGGCAGAGGCTTCCTCTACCACTTCACTAGAGGCTGATGGACCGCGCCCCAATGCTCGAGTTCCTACCGAGGTCGGCGGACGTGGGAGTCCGTTTGGTTCCGACCTTTCGTAACCAGGGGGCAGGGGCGTGCATCAACATTTCTTTTTTTGTGTGGGTGTGCCAGATTTTCTATTTTTACTTGGAATTGCAAGTGGTGATCCGGAGATCAACCTTCGCAAGTAAAAAGGAAATCAACTTCTTTCAAGTTTTCCATTGCACATATATTTAAGAAAAGAGACATTTTTCTTGATTTGCCGTGAAAGGCGATTTTTTTGGCGTTTATAGCCGATTTTGGCGTTTATAGCCGATTTACAATCCTTATCAATAATGAAAGATAAGAATTGTGATTTTTGTCTCTTTTGAAAAAATACAAACTACAATGAAAAGCAAGAAAAGGAGGATCTAACTTCTCAGGAGATTGTGGGGGACTCGTTTAGATTGACGGTCGCAAGCCATATGTGGGCTTCGCCATCATCCATGCAGATGAGAACAGAGGATGCTATCGATTCGCTTGGCTTGGCTATAACCTCAGGTTTTTAGAGGACAAAGACCAAAAGAAGGTCCTATGTCCAATAAAAAGCCGAGTAGACGGGCTGAAAAGCCATATCTAAGCCATTGGAGGCAGGAGCAAGGACCTTGGGGGGGGGGTACCCCCCAAGGGACTTTTGTCACCTTGTTGCGGTGGCCGGTGTAGAACTTCCGCAGAGTTTTCTCTCTTTTTCCTTTCTCTGGATTTCTGTGCTTCTGTCTGTCTGTCTGTTTGTGCTTTTTTCTGATTATCTGTGACTATCCTTTCTTCTTGGAGAGCTCTCCTATTTATAGGCTTTTAGGTAGCCTTTTAGGAGGGTTTATGGGCTTTTATTGTCATTAAGCCGCATAATGGGAGGAGTTACAAAATTGAATTGTTTATTTTGTAACTCCTTTTTCTTGGCTTCTGATTGGCCGGAGGAGATTGAGGGCATTTAATTGCCTTTAATCGCCATGATGGGAGGAGTTTCATGGGTTAAATGCCATGAATCTCTTGACTTGTAACTCCCGAATGCTTGCTTCTGATTGGGCCGTCCAAAGAAATGGATTAATGACTGTAATAAAGTTAGTCAATTAATCGCATTAAGTGGTCGCCGAGCAGCTGAAGAGTCGCGGGCCGTGCCATGTCTTTTGGGATTCTTCTGTCGATGATCATCGATGGATCTTCATGTAGATCGACATCAGATGACCATGTAATTTCAGGTGTTTGTTGCCAGCAGCGGGTCGGTGCCATCTGTCCTGTCGATTTCTCGATCGGTCGGGTAGAAAGCACACTTTTTTTGGTTGACCGGGTGGCGATCAATATTGTTTTTGATACTCTTGATGATTGACCCGTGTTTTGGACGGATGTCAGAGGACTTGGTGTCTCAAAAGCATGAATTTTGGAAAGTACCAGAGGCTGGGCTCTTCGAATCGCGAAAAAACGGTGAAAACCGGGGTTTTCGGGGCCTTCCCGGCGACCCCGGGTTCCAAGGTCGCCGGCGACCCTGGCCCAGGGTCGCAGGGGTCTGCGACCCTGGGGGGGTTTTCCCCCTTTTGTGTCCCGTTTTGTGTCCGTTTTTGCTGTTTTTCGATTCTTTTTTCTCCTGTACTTTTCCTTGACATTTTGACCATTTATTGGCCTGATTTCTTTGTAGGAAACCTGATGAGAATTCTTGCATTTTATTTTGCAAAGTTTCCAATTTCCTGAGAAAGCCGAAGACTTTGTCGTGCAGAGCTGCCGATTTTCCGTCAGAAGATGAAACTGGGTCAAACGATGTCGGAATGACCCGAAATTTGGTGTGAAGCCTCCTGAGCAATAAATAAGACCAACCATAGGCTTTTGTTTGAGTTTTGAAGCCGTTTGGGGTCCTATCACCAGTAGACTTGCTTTTTGTCGCGATGAAGATGTCGCGGTTTGATGTGCGGTCAACCGATGTCCGATTGACTTGAAATTTGACAGGGAACCTATTGGAGTCATTTTAAGATGATCCATAGGCTCTGTCTTGGAAACCATGGTCCCGGAGAGCTTTGCCGCCGAGAGGCCTGATTTGGCTTCTGAGCGTCAAACTATGGTCAAATGTTGTGGAAATGACCTGAAATTTGACGTGTAGCCCTTTATAAGCATTTTGAAGCCGTCCATGTGCTCTATCTGATGAGTAATGGCCTCGGTGGTTCTTGCCGCCGAGAGGCTTGATTTAGCTGTTCGAGGGTTGATGTAGGGTCAAACGTTGTCGGTTTGACTCGGAACTTGACGTGGAGCCTTTTGGAAGTATTTTGAGACCATCCATCGGCCCTGATCGAAGATTTGGTGTCTCCAATGCTTTTGTCGTCGAGAGCTCCTTTTCAGCTGTCGGAGAAGCGAAGTTAGGCCAAATGATTTTGAAATGGTCCGAAACTTCTTGTATACTCCTCTTTTGGCTGTCTTGAAGAATCTTGCAGTTTTTGTTTGATTCTGACAAGATTTGATTTTTGGAAGCAGCATTGCCTATTTATGGCAGGTTGCGACTTCATGTAGCTCTTTGGATCTTGAAGAGGCAAAGTGACATTTTTGGTGTCAACAAATGCCCCCTCGAGGTACAGCGACGAGTTGCTTAACTTTTGTAGTCGATGTGCCTCGAAGAGATTTTCGAAGGAGAGCCTGTGACTTGACCAAGAGTCTTTGAGCAGTCTTTCTTTTTGGTATTTGTAGCCTTTTGAGCTTCCAGGGGAATTTTATGGTAGTGAAAGGGATCACGTACCATCTCGAGGCAAAGTTTTGAAGATGACATCAGGGATGTGGATTTGGGTTTTTGACCTTGTGACCTAACAGGCTATATGTGGCAGGTTAGGGGGTCGGGTTTGATTTTGATCGTGTGATCCAACAAGCTATATGTGGAATGTTGGGGGATCAATTTTGGTTTTGATCTTGTGACCTAACAGGCTGTATGTGGCAAGTTAGGGGATCAGGTTTTGGTTTTTGGTTTTGGTCTTGTGACCTAACAGGCTGTATGTGGCAAGTTAGGGGACCAGGATTTGGTTTGATTTTTGTGGAATGTCAATTTCAAGATTTTGGCTCAATTTGGTAGATGAGGCTGGATGGTTTGATTTTTGGAAGCTCATGGGGTTTGGAATTTTCTTTTGTATGGTCTAATCAACTCAAAAGAGGCATGGAACCATTTTTGTATGCTCTTGGTAAGAGGGATTTCTCTTTGACTAAAAGCCCAAAATAATAATTTTTTTCTCTTTTTTTTTTTTTTTGTGTGCCTAGGTGGTCAAACCTGGCTCATATGGGCTAACCCATGGGACCTTAAGCTTTTGAAATGGCTTAGATCTCATATGGTGTCATTTTTGTAAAGAATATCCAAAAATATCTCATTTGGATAGAGAATATCTAAGAATATCTTTACTTGGAGAGAATCTCTCATGATCCCTTTATTTTGGGATAGAATATCTCAAGATATCTTTCTTTTGGGAAAGAATCCGTCATAGATTCCTTTTTGGGAGAAGATCCTTCAAGATATCTTTCTTTTGGGAAAGAATCTTTCTAATCTCTTTCTTTTGGTAAGGTTACTAATTAGTAACACTTACCTCTTTCTTCTTTCCTTCTTTGGTTTGCTCTCCTCTATAAAAGCAAGGAGAAGGTTGGATCTCTTGCTCTTATTACTTTCTTTTGCAATAATCTCAAGAGGGCTTCAAGACCAAGAGTTCTTCTTCTTCAAGATCTTCAAGACTTTTCTTCTTCTTCTCCATCAATGGCTTCAAGTAAGTTCCCTTTTTCAAGAAAACTCCATTGTAGGAAAAAAAAAGTTCTTCTTTCTTTTTTTGTTTCTTTCTTTTCCTTTTCTTTTTTTTTTCACGTGTTTGCTTCTTTCTTCTTTTTTTTTTTATTTTCTTTCCCCTTTTTTTTTTGAGAAAGTTTCTTTTCTTTTTTTTTTTGTTTTCTTTCCCCTTTTTTTTTTTTGAGAAAGTTTCTTTTTTTTTTTTTTGCTCATCATGATAATGCCCCTCTTTTTTGGCAAACCTAGATGTTCATGCATGCATTCAATTGTAAATTAAATTTGTAGCATGATGTGATAGCATACCTGAAAGTTTTCGCAAATTTGGGAATTTGGAGCTTGCAGTGATGTTGAGCCCTTCCTGATTTTGCGGAGATTTTGAGGTTTCGAAAGTTTGGAGTTTCGGAGCTCGCAGTGATGTTGAGCCCATCTTCAAGCTTTCTATTTCTTTCGGGATAGTTCATTTTCTTCGGAATTGCCCCGTCATCATGTCAAAATTTCGCCAGATTTTTTTTAGCGAGATTCTATCATTTTGATGTTTGATCTTTTTCTTTTCCATCCTTTTCAGGTGGTTCCTCCAGAGCGAACAAGGGTAAAGAGCCTGCTACAAGCGTACCTCGTCGATCTTCTAGAACTTCTAATCCGGCCGTTCAGCAGGCTTTTGAGAAGGTCCAGTATGTTGAGAGAAATCTGGAAGAGTGCGACTCCCTCAACAGAGATGAGATGAGGCAGCGACTGATCGCTCTCAAGGGAGAGGAGTTCTATAAGATCATGGTAAGCAGTCGTCCATGGGTGATGGAAGATCAGAGCGTTTTGCCCAAGCCTACCTTCTTCTTTGGTGATGCATTCCCTGATGACATGACATACCAGAGGAGATGTTTTCAGTTTTCTTTCACAGCAGATGGTGAGAAGAAGACTGTTGTTACCCGGTCGACGTTTGATCGCACCGTCTCGATTCTGAGCCTTGCCCCTACGTGCCCTAAGAGGGAAGATCCTCCAAGCTGGGTGAGAAGGACAAATGTAATCAAGACCGGGGTTTTTGTTGGCGGTTCTCCTGGATATACGGAGTGGTCGCCTGTTGACATGGACTTGTTGATGCCATCCAGCGGCTACCAGGGCTCTGATTATCCGTCGGTCGATTTGAGACCGGTGGGCCTTGGTATTTTCAGTGGTGACGGCAGCAATTGGATCAAGCCTTTTCGACTTCGAGGCCGTTTCAATGCCGACTCCGAATGGAAGTCGTGGACTGATCGCGTCCTGCTGATTGGTGGCGCCGTTTTGAAGGAAGCCGGGATTTTTGATGCGGTCCGCGCCTTTAGGGAGACCGTGATCTTTTCCGACGAGGCCTTCATGGCTATGCTGGAGTCATTCCTCCCACAAACCAATACCTTCGTTGTGACGAATGGTGAGATTGGTTTTTCTTTGAAGGAGCTGAGCGCCATTACCGGATTGCCTATCCTCGGCAAGCTCTATGAGGAGTTTATGCCGATTGACAGCGTCCTCGAGGGGCAGTCTGAGGAGTTCAGGCTTCTATACTTTCAGCTCGTCGCCTTCTATGATTTTTTGAAGGAGAAGGGGGGTTTGAAAGTTAGATCCAGCAGTTGGAAGAGTTTTAGCTCTTCATTCCCCAACTTTTTTGATAGCAGGGAGTCTTCTGATAGCGTGACTCAAGAAGCCGGAGCTCAGGATCCAAGTTCAAAGAAGATCTTGGCCATGCAAGAAGAGTTGAGAGACTTCTGTGCAAGTACAAACGCCATATGTCCTGACATTGCACTGCGGAGAGATCTCGCTGTTACCTCACTTATTGGCTTGGTGAGGCTGTTTTTGCTGGAGGAGATGGAACGCACATCAGGCCGCATTGTATTTTTCCGGCTTGTCAGATGGCGTTTGGAGAGCAGCTTGCTTTGGTGCCAGCTCTTTACTCCTACCTGTGTACCGAACTGCAGGCTGCTGCTTTTCTGGTTCGGATTGGGCTTCCCATGAATAGGGTATTTTTCAGCCCATATCTTTTATTCGTGGTATGTATACCACTGTCCTGGCTTCCATCGGCTGGGTGCTGCACAGGATGATGGTCCTCTGATGATTCGACTGGCTAAGGGCAAAGCCGTGTCCGAATCACTTTTGTTTGCCCGCATGAGGATCCGACGGTTCAGGGACGTCGAGATGGGGCAGTCTTCAGTGAAGCTTTCTCCGAAGTTGCGGAAGAAGGCTTTTGATTTTGGTGCCTCCCGAGACTCTACCAGGGCGGGGTCGGGAAGGCATTATTCCTTGACAAATGCAGAGAGAGAGTGGCTTTTCAGCATACGTGTCGGTACGATGGTGTACCGCAGACATCTTTTCGTCGACATCCAGCCGTATGTACCTTCTCGCTTTGCTTTGCAGCTGGGCTTTTCTCAAGGCGTTGTTGGAGCGCCTTCAAGCATGGTGAAGCGCTTTGGAGGCTTACAGGACGGGAGAAATGCATGGGCTTTCTATAGTGCTGAAGACACTACAGCCATGATTTCTTATCCTGTGTTGCTGACTTCCCGGACTGCCGGTTTTGCGAAGTGGTTCGCGGAGAGCTTTTCGGCATATCGGGGGCTTTCCAAGAAGGAGCTTGATGTGAAGCTGGCATCTGGAAAGGGCCTTGGAAAGTCGGATGGCATCCGGCGAGAGGAAGTTTGGGCCTTCCTTTCTGGAGAGAAGCACAAGATAGGCTTTCTCGGTGACCAGGGCGTCATTGGTTCTGAAGCTGTTCGAGAAATACCTGATGAGGCTTTGGAGCAGCTAGAACAGGAGGAAGCCGAACTTGGCGCTTGGATGCAAGCGGCACAGAGGCAAGCTTCCGTGGAGTCTACTGGCAAGAGTAGACCATCCAGTGAGGAGTCAAGTGGGAAACCTGACTCTGACAGTGGGGCAGGTTCCTCTAAGAAGCGAGCCCGCCGGGGTAAGAGGGGGAGGAGTCATCATCATAGCAAGGGGCAGCATGAGGACTCTCCTAACTTGGAAGTTCCTCTTACTATCGATGAGGATGTACTAGTGGATGCTGACGAGCCTCCAGAGAAGAGAAGCCGAGAAGAAGAGACCGTTGGTGAAGGTATGATTCTTCCTTTTTCTCTTTCCATTTCTTTTCATGGGACTTTTTCCATGTTCTGATTTGCTTCTTGTTTCTGCTTTTCCTTTTTTTTTTTTTTTTTTTTAGCAGAGGAAGACTTGATGATGCCTGAGGTTCCGGTCGATGAGGTGGTGACGGATCCTGTCGAGGCACCTGAAGAAGAACCGAGGGACTCTGGAGTGATTCCAGAGTCTCCAATTGGTACGACTTCTTTTGCTCTTTTTTTTTTGTCTGTGACTCGGTTTGCTAACACTTTTTTTTTTATGTCAGCTGACTTGCCACAGGGTTCTGATGACTTTGAACCATCGATGGACGCAAATGTTGATGATGCTTCCGATGAGTTCATGGAGGAAGAAAGTGTTCCGCCAGTCGTCGAAGAAGGTATTTTATAGTAATAACCCTGATAATGATTTTCAAACAGGATTATATTCATACCTTTTTGTGTTTCTTTGGCAGGTTTTGAAGTGACAGAGGAGGGTCCGTCGCATCCAGAGCAAGGGATGCCAGAGGTTAATCCAGAGGTAGAGACTCCTGGGACCAGTTCTGACAATGTTGAGGAGATTCCTCGCGCTGAGATTCCTTCCCGAGCAGGAGCAGCTTCAACTGGAAAGAGTTCTTTTGTTACTCTTTCAACAGATGATGACATGAGCAGCCGACCAACGGAGTTGGGCGAATCTTCAGCTGGGCCATCTCTTCTTTTTGCGAAGAAGGTGGTGGTGCGAGTTCTGAGCTCTTGGATTGAGACTCTCTTTTCTGGGCACTTGGAAGCCGGATTTAGCATGATCCAGCATGTGCGTGAGATTCTTGGTGATGCTGAAGAGGCTGGTCTGGATGTCACATGTGCCAGGGCGATCGTTAATAGGATCATTGAGCTGGGTGACAAGTGGTTTGAGACCATGGGTTTTCCTGACGATCAGTTCTTCAAGGAGATGTTCTTGGACCTTGCGGATAAGGCTCAATCTGACCTGGATGAGGCTACAGAAAGCAAGAAGCAGGCAGTCCGAGAGAGGAACTTAGAAGAGATAACCATCATTAGGCTGACACATGACCTTAACATCCTTGATAGGGAGGTCGATGAGGCCAGGAAACGTCTTGAGCATCTACAGGCACAAGTCGCTGCCAAGTGGACTGAAATAACAGAGGCTCGTGAAAGGGAGACTGCTCTGATTCACCGAGTTGCGGATGCCATTCAAGTTCTCAAAAGGAAGTCTGATGAGGACAAACAATGGAAAACCGCTCGAGGGAAGCTTCCCAGTGCAGAAGAAGGGTTACAGCCCACCCCAGCATCTCATGGCAGGTTCTTGAAGAAGCGTGCCTTGGAATCCTTGACGGATGAAGCCAAAAGCTTGCTTAAGGAGCTGAACTCTTGCCTGGAGACCATTTTTTATTGAGCTCCTGTATACAGAAACCATCCTTCTTTCTTTTTTTTTTGTACCACTTGTATTTTTTTGGTACTTTTTTTTGTAGTGCTTGTGAGCACTTTTCTTCTTTTTTTTTTGGTACCACATGTATTTTTTGGTACTCTTTTTTTTTTGTTATCCCTACGCTCACTTGAATCTTTTTGTGATAAAAGTAGTTGCTAAATGGGATGCTCTTTTTTTTTTTTGTTATCCCTACGCTCACCTGAAAGTAATTGCTAAATGGGATGCTCTTTTTTTTTTTTGTTATCCCTACGCTCACTTGAAAGTAATTGCTA
The DNA here is from genome assembly GCA_012931725.1 of Litsea cubeba. Lineage (NCBI taxonomy): Eukaryota > Viridiplantae > Streptophyta > Magnoliopsida > Laurales > Lauraceae > Litsea > Litsea cubeba. The sequence continues at coordinate 35,181,948 of CM022946.1, forward strand.
AATGGGATTTGATCAAAAGGTTGTCATTTTGTGAAAATCTTTTGTCAAGTGATTGTTTTGGCATGAAAGCCAGGTTTTTGTTTGTGGCATGGAAGCCAATTTTGGCATGAGAGCCAGCTTTTCTTATGGCATTGATAGCCGAGTTTTTTTTTTGTAGCATCTATAGCCAGTTTTGGTGGCATTGATAGCCGGTTTTGTTTTGGTGGCATTGATAGCCGTTTTTTTTTTTTTGGTGGCATTGATAGCCGTTTTTTTTTTTTGAAATCCAAGTTTTTTTTTTGTGGCATTGATAGCCGGTTTTGTTTTGGTGGCATTGATAGCCGGTTTTGCTTAGCTGGCATTTATAGCCGGTTTGTGCATTATAGCCTGTTTTGATGCATTAGCCGGTTTGGTTTTCAAAAAATGCAAGTATCGACTAAAAGTCGCCTCCCTGCTGAATGTTCTTGCAAGTATCGATGGAATGTCGCATCCTTGCTCATTCGGTTGCGAGTATCGATGGAATGTCGCATCCTCGCGGATTTGGGTGCTCATTCTTGCAAGTATTTGATATGAAAATTCTAAAAAAGATGGTGGGTTTAGCGAGCGTGTACCTGGAAACCGATTTTGGCCGTACAGGCATTGCTCTTACCCAGTTGGGTAAGTCTTCAAGGGTAGTACCGCTTTAAGAACTTGCCGTTGATGGGCAGCATACATCTGTCACCTTCCTTGTTTAGGAGTGCGTATGCACCATTAGAGAAAACCTTGTCGATGACGTAGGGTCCTTCCCATTTTGGCTCAAATTTGCCTTTGGACTTGTGAGCGAAGACCATTGGTCTTTTTACCGCAAGAACCAAGTCACTCTTTTTGTAGGCGCGTTGCCTGACCTTTTTATCGAAAGATCCTGCCATACGTTGCTTGGTAAAGTTCAATGCTTTGTTGAGCTTCGAGCCGTTTCTCATCGAGATTGTCCAGCTCATGGAGTCGCAATTTGACATTGCTTTCTTGAGTCATGTCATTTTGCAAGGATACCCTCAAGGAAGGAATTTGTACTTCCAAGGGCACGACAGCTTCGCATCCATAGACCAAGGAGAATGGTGTGCTATGGGTTGGTCCTCGAACGGTGGTTCGATAGGCCCACAAAGCTTCGGACATTTTGTCGCTCCAGTCTCTTTTGTGACTAGAGACCATTTTTTTGAGGATTTTGCAGAGTGTCTTGTTGAAAGCTTCTGCTAACCCGTTTGCTGCCGGATTGTATGGAGTCGAAGGACAGCTTTGGATTTTGTATTTGTCGCAGAACCTGTAAAATCGATGATCCCGGAACTGTGGTCCGTTATCATGGATGAATCTTTTGGGTATGCCGAAACGACAAATGATGTTGGTGCGTAGGAGCTGAAGGACTGATGAGGTCTTCATTTCGTTAAACGCAAATGCTTCTGACCACTTGGAGAAATAATCCGTAGCGGCGAAGATGAAGCGATGACCTTTGCTTGAAGGGGGAGAAATAGGACCTATGATGTCCATACCCCAGGCTTCGAAAGGCCATGAGATCGCTGTAGGATGGAGCCATTCTGGAGGCATGTGAATGTAATCTCCATGAACTTGGCATTGTTGGCAGCGCTTAGCAAATTGCATTGCGTCAGCTACCATGGTAGGCCAGTAATATCCTAACCTTTTTATCTGATCATAGAGCTTAGGTCCAGCCTGATGAGCTCCACAAAGACCAGCATGAACTTCTTTGAGTTTTCTTCAGCCTCTTGTTGTGACAAGCAGCGTAGAAGTACTCCGTTGAAGGATTTCCTGTAAAGGATTTTTAAAGGAATATCCAAATGGAAGCTTGGGGTTCGCCTTTGGATGCTTACCCGTTCTTTTGGATCTTCAGGTAGGATTCCGAACATAATGTAATCAATGAACGGATCCCTCCAGTCGCCGATTGAAGTTTGAAGGATTGAAATCCGACTTCCGACCACTTGGTGGCATTCAGCAACTGCTTGGTGTGTGTTAAGAGGAGGAAGGATTCTCCTTTCGCACACTGTGATTTGCATGTTTTCCCCTTCCTGGATTGCCATGGATGCGGCAAGTCCGGCTAGGGCATCTGCACGTATGTTTTCACCTCTACGAATGTGGGTGATGTGACAGATGTCAAACTTTTGCAGAAGTGATTGTGCCTTGTTGTAGTAGGGCAACAAATCTGGCTTCCTCACTTTAAATTTTTGATTCATCTGGTTGACGATCAGTTGAGAGTCTCCAAAGACTTCCAGCATGGTGATACTGGATTCGATGGCGAGTTCCAATCCTAAGATCAGAGCTTGATATTCAGCTGCATTGTTTGTGCATGGCTCCAGTAGCGAGAAAGCGTGTGGAATCATGTATTTGTCGGGGCTAACAAAGAGGATGCCAACTCCCGAGATCAGCTGTCTTTTTTCATTTGTCCTGGTTGCACCGTCAAAGTACATATCCCAGGAGGCACTTTGTGAGAAAGTCTCCACATTGTAGACTGGTTCGTCTGGGAGATCATCTCTAAGCGGAGAATCTTTAGGCAATGGATGCTCTGCGAGGAAGTCCGCTAGAGCTTGCCCTTTGATTGCTTTTTGTGGTACATACCTAATATCAAATTGTGACAGAAGGATGGACCATTTTGCCAGTCGAGCATTGAGAGAACCTGCCTTTGTGACAAGGACCTTCAAGAGGTTGACCCTCAAGAACAGGTAGACTATGTTAGAAAGCAAGTAGTGACGCAGCTTTTGTACGGCGAACATCACTGCAAGACATTCTTTTTCGACTGGAGAGTAGCGATGCTCTGCACCTACTAGCATGCGGCTGAGGTAATATAGAGCAACTTCTTTTCTTTGATCATTTTCTTGCGCAAGCAGAGCTCCCAAAGAGTGATCAAGGGCTCTTGTGTACAAGATGAATGGTTTTCCAGTGGTAGGAGCAGCTAACACTGGAGGTTTTATCAGGTATGACTTGATGTCTTGGAAAGCAGCTTCACAGTCAGCATCCCAGACAAAGTTTACACCTTTTTTCATCAACCGGGAGAATGGACGGCATTTCCCCGAAAGATTGGAGATGAACCGTCTGATGTAGGCCAATCTCCCTTGAAGCCCTTTGAGTTCTCTCAAGGTTCTTGGAGAGGGCATTTCTAGAATGGCTTTGACTTTTATGGGGTCAAGCTCTATTCCAGCTTTCCGAACTAAGAATCCGAGGAACTTACCCGACGAGACGCCGAAGAAGCATTTCAATGGATTCATTCGCAGTTTGTGTTTGCGAAGCCGGAGGAAGACTTCTCGAAGGTTTTCGAGATGATCTTCTTTTCTTTTGCTTTTGACGGCGAGGTCATCAACGTAACATTCAACCGTCTTGTGTTGCATATCTTGGAATATTTTCATCATAGCCCTCTGATATGTGGCACCAGCATTCTTCAGACCGAATGGCATGACAGTGTAACAATACACGCCAAATGGGGTTCGAAAGGATGTATGTTTTTCATCCTCAGGATGCATCTTTATCTGATTGTAGCCAGAGAAACCATCCATGAATGTCATTCGCTCGAATCCACAGGTATTATCAATCATTACCTCTGGTATGGGGAGCGGAAATTCATCTTTTGGGCATGCGCCATTCAGGTCTCTATAATCAATACAGACCCTGATCTGCCCATTTTTCTTTGTCACGGGGACAATGTTGGCCAACCATTCAGGATGTTGTTCCTCACGGATGAAGCCGACGCTTTTGAGTTTTTGAACTTCTTGTTCAATTTTATCCATCACATCTGGACGGAATCTTCTTTGGCCTTGCTTGACAGGCTTGATGTCTCTTGAAGATTGAGTTTGTGAACTGCCATTTTGAGGTCTAAGCCTGGTATTTTCAGCGTAAGACCATGCAAAGCAATCAACGAACTCACGAAGAAAGGCGATATACTCGGGTAACTCATCATCCTTTATATTCTTGCTTATGAATACAGGACGTGGGTTATCTGGTGTTCCCAAGTCTATCTTTTGAGTAGAATCTTCTGTTGGAAGGTTCGAGGGTGGTTCCTCCACAATATTTTCGGAGGCTTCCAGCTCAACGAAACCTTCTGGGGTTTCAAGGGCATTTCCAGACCAAGGCTTTGTTCCTTTCCACGGGTCTTCTTGATCGGTAATTTTCCCAAGGCTTGCTATGAGATGATCCCAATCGCCTGTTGAAACCGAGTCGAAGTAGGCTACTTCTTTTGGAGATGAGGGTTCTTCTGGGTCAGAAGTCCACACGTCTGTGCCATCGGACAACTCCTCTTCATTTTCGGAGAAATCTTGCCAATTGGATGTGCTTCCTGGATCTTTGTCAGGTGACTCATCAAAGAGATATCCAGGGAGATCGATGTCTTTATGGACTTGAGATGTTGAGGCTTGGTCAGTATATTGACTTTTAAGCCTTTGTGTCAACTGTCTCAAGGGAGTGTCAGGATCATACCCTAACCCGTGTGAAGACTTTTCTATATAGTCGTAGAGTCTCCAATCTTCCAGCTGGCTTTTGGTCAAGACGGGCCCCAATGGTGTGAGAATACCGCGTCCTTCTCCCAAACCGACTGGGTTTTGAGCGTCATAGCCCATTTTCTTCATAATAGCTTGTGCCACAGAACTGTATAAGGATAGTTGAGGCGTACCTTTATTTTGGAAAGGTTCAAGCATAGAGTTTGATGAAGAAGCATCCGATCTATGGAAGAAGATCGGCTTTTCCTTTGTTGAAGTTGCTGGAACAACGAAGGAAGCTGACGTAGGATCTTCTATGTCAGAAGTTGTCTCCATTGGAGTAAGAGCAGGCTGAACTTGCTGAGTGTCAGCTTGGCTTGACGATGTGTCGTCTTCTGGCTCTGAATCCGAGTCCGTGTCTTGCATGATAGACACGAAAGAGACAACAAATTTGCCCCCAGGCTTTTGTTTTGCCTTCTTCACTTTAGTTGTGATGACCAAAGGCTTTGAAGATTTGAGGGAGATGATGAAGGGAGTTTGCATGCTCTCTTCAGATTTACCGGATGGTTTGTTTTCTTCCGGTGATTGTTGAGGAGCTTTGCCTTTATCTTTCTGGAGATTTTCGGTAAAGGATGCTGTGTGCTTTTCCTCTTCTTCTTTTTCACCTTCATACATCTGTGAGTCTGCGAAGTGGACTTCTTTACCTTTGAAGGGTTTTCTGTCCGCAAAGACTCGATGTATCATGCCGTCGTCGCCAACAAACTTGATGCATTGATGTAGAGTTGCCCATTCTCGTGGATCCAAGGGCGTCCGAGAAGGATGTTGTAGCATGAAGGGGTCTTTATTGCATACACTGTGACCTCAGAGATAAGATCACCGATCTGCAACTTGAACCTGATTTTACCGATAGGCCTTTGAGTACTCCCATCGTATCCAAAGATAGATACAGATGTGTGGCTCAGCTTGCTGGGTGGGATGCCCAACTCTTCAAGAGCCGATGTGGAGATGAGGTTGAGTGCAGAACCTGGGTCGATCTGAACTCTATGCATAGGCATTTCCTTGATATACCCTGTGAAGTACAGGGGTCGGTTATGCCTGGTTTCGCCAAGTAGGAGGTCATCCTTTGTGAAGGCGATGGTTGCACTGGCTGCTTTTTTAACCGAGAGGCATTCAATGCATGATCCCTCAGTTTTCTTCTTTTCTCTCCCTTTGAGGAGGGCTTCTGAGTTTTTGACCCGGTAATCCATTTCAATTTGAGGACTTGCGGGGCATGTTTGTCGACATCCTCATTCAGCTTTTGTAATTCCGAAATGAGATTATCACGAGTGTGCGGAGAACATTCGCAACAAATCTAGGATGTGCAGACGTGCAGGTATGTGCTTGAAGTGTTCAATCAAGTCATACTTGAAAGCCTCCTTAGGGCCTGCATGTTCATCATTGTTGCCACTAGGGGCGCTTACAACATCTTTTCCCGAAGGATTTACATATGTAAGGAAGATTGGTTGTAATTTTTGTGGTAGTCCTCGGCCAGAGCGGGTGCCTCTACCAACTTCGAGAGCTTCTTGAGAAGGGTCTTCGTTTGGAAGATTGTCTTCAGGATCAAGAGGCTGTCGTTTTTCATTTGCTGAGGATGTATCAGCAGCAGAGTTACCATCCTCAGTGATTGTGTTGCATGGAGCATTTTCCGGGAACAAGTCCTGAACAGCATCCAGCAATCTTTCTTCTTCGTTGACTAATTCATCGTCCCAAGCATCAATGGCTGGGAATTCTTCAGTCAGGAAGGGTGTGAACTTTGAAGTCACAGTCTCAAGAGAAGAAACCTGAGAGGGTGTCATCTTAGTGAAAGTCACGTGAGACGAGGTGGCTCCAGAAGATATATTGCTAGGCGTCGCCGGAGTGTAAGTGCTCTCATCAGACGATGCTTCGGAAGAGCTATAATCCTGAATTATCACATTACAGGAAGCTCTGACGGGAGACGTTGCCTGATCGGAGTCAGACTCATCCTCGGATGTGAGAGGATCGTCTATCCAGCAATTTTCTCCATTTTCAGGAGTTAAGGGAGGATGTACCTGGTGGTCTTCAGGGACTTCAGGCTCTGGATTGCGAGGAGGCTCGTTGACGCGTTCTTGCTCTTGTTCTAGAGCGAGTCGCTTGCATATTCTTCAAGATCAGGCATGGGAGCCGGATCTTCTTCTTCATCATCTCTTTGTGGCTCAACATTGTTGATTCCTACTGGAGTAATGAGAGGTGCTGTGTCAGCAGCATTTTCTTGTACAGCTTCTTGGTCTTCTTCATCATCAGACCAGGATCCTTGTGGCTGTAGGGGGTTATACCAGATTACTGGCATAAGATGAGACTCAGGAACCCATTCTTCATCGGAGAGATATTCTCCTGTTTCAAGGGACTCCTCCCACTCATCTGTGTAGTTGGATTCGAATCCATCATCGGTGTCGCTGGACTCGTATCCATCAATGGAGAATCCAACTACCGAATTGCAAGAGTATGATGCCTCCTGCATGTCTTCTTTGAATTGAGGTGGCATGAAATCACTGAGAGTGAATTTCCTTACCCCCTTTGAAGTCTCTGGAAGGGATGTTTTTGTTACCTCCAGTGAAGCGGTAGAGGAAGCCTCTGCCTTTCTTTGACCTCTAGTTTTGGCTGGGTCTTCTCTTGCCGTTTGAGCTTGAGGAGATGGTTTCCTAGTCTGCCTTCGCTGTTGAGCTGTAGGCTTTGTTTTCACGATCTCCCAATTTTCATCTTCCAGGAGATCGGGATGTACCCATATCGGTTGTCCGTCTGGTGTCGGGTAAGGAACCAGTTCCTCGGATGCTTCGATTGAGTTATCACCTTGAAGGAAGTAGTGATCTTCTTCTTCGGTGATTTTGATGTTTGTCCACATGTCACCATGTTGACGGAGGCAGACCCATAGTTTTTGTCAAAGGTAATGACTTCCGTTTTTCCACATCTCATTTATTTTCTCTCTCACAACGAAGCATTGATTGAGAGGATGCGAGATATCTGGTGGTATGGACAGTACCGAGGATCGTTGGTTTTGCCAACATCACCCGGTCTTTTTGGTTCAGGCAAGGTGAGCTTGTCGTTTGCCACAAGAGCCCCGAAGATTTCATCAACATCTTCATCAAACGGGTATTTCTTCTTTACTCGTTCTTTGAAGGCATCTGAGAGTTCAGGTTTCTTACCAACAGCTTTGTTTTCAGCTTTCTTTGGTGGCTGAGGAGCTGACTTAGTCTGCACATTGAGGACCTCTTTCTTCTTTGGTTTTGAGGTCGTAATGGCGGTTGGCTCTTTTCTTGATGATTTCTGACTATTGAGGTCCTTAATCACCGTTTCAGCTTCCATGGAAGCTTCTAGGAGTTCTCCCAGGTTTTTTGATTTGTTGCCGATGATCATGGAGCGGATTCTGGCTCTCATGTTGTTTCGGCAGATGTCGACTAGCGACGCTTGTGGCAATACATCAGAGCATTTGTATGCCATTGCTTTCCACTTGTGAATGAAGTCATATGTTGATTCATTCTCCCCCTGTTTTAGGCTGCACAGCTGAGCCATAGTAGCGGGATGATCTTCACCTTTGAAGTGAGTCAGGAAGCGTGTCTCTAACATGGCCCAGTTTTGGATTGAGTCCTCCGGCAGAGTGGAGTACCAATCGAAGGCCGTACTTTTTAGGGTACTTGCAAAGAGGCGGATCTTGAGTGCATCTTGATCCGCGATAGCTCCCGTCAGGATCTTGAAGTGGATGACGTGCTGTCTGGCTGATCCTTTCCCCGTATATGTTTGGAGAGTAGGATGCTTGAATTTGGTGGGGAACGGGACCGAGTCCATCCATAAGGGATATGGTGGCTTGATCCCATGCTCCTTGAGTATATCCTCTTCTTTTGCTTTGGCGAGGATACCGTCTACGTCCTTTTTGGTAAGGGCGCGTGACTCATTTTCTTCTCTATTTACCTCGTCGTCTTGATGATTCGGAGGAGGTTCATTGTTCGCCTGATTTTGGAAGGCGAGGAGAAGGTTTTCCATCAGAGTTTCAATCCTCTGCTGGCCCTGTTCCAACTGCTGGATGCGGGTGATCGCATCTTCTGGAGGTGGATTGCGGGGTGGTGGCTCAGAATTTGTTGCCAAGACATTCATCCTTCGTGATTCGAACGAAGAAACTGTCCTGGTGACTGAGCTGGGGCTCATTCTTTTTGAAGAGGAGCTTGAGGAAGGATCACTCTGCTGTCCTTTGCTTGAAGGAGCAGGGGATTCTTCTGAATGTCTTCTTGTCCTTGAGACGCTGCGGGTCATCGGACGTCGGACATGGATTTTTTTTGCTGATTTTTGGCGCCTTCTGGTTTTTCCAACCATATGGACGGCAGCAACTTGGTTGGGTCTTTCTTTTTCGACCCATTTGGGAGAGACTTGAAGTGTGGGAGGCTGGGTCCTTTGCTTCTCTAGTCTCTTTTGTCGGTATGACGCGCGGCGGCGTATACGACGAGCAATTTGAGCTTCGGTCAGCTCTGACTGGGCTTTGACGATGAAGGATGTGCTCCCTCGGGCGCAGCAGCCGAGCCTGTCTTCTTTGTAGCTGGGCAAGGACAGGATGCGAACCCTGTCCTTCGCCTGTTGCAGCGAAGCTTTGAATTTTTGAAGTTCGGCCCCTGTAGAGATGAAAGGTCGAACTGCAGGTTTGTAGGCCTTAGCAGGTGCTTGTGGAGGCCTTGTGATGCATGACTTGATTTTGGGCTTTTAGGAACAAGCCGGCTCATGCTGGGATGACTTGGAAGTCAAGTCGGAGATGGGTCTCTCCTCTTTCATGTAGGCAAGAGGATAGAACTGGTTCTCCTTGAGTGGGGCCAGGAATGCTGGCTTAGTGGGTGTCTGGGACCTTCTCTGTTTTGGTGAAGGTCTTGGGGACCAAGTCTTGGGGTAGACCTGGTTGTTTGCAGGTCGAGGCTTCGTGGGGCTGCCACGGGCTTCAGGCCTTCTGGTGCTCGCCTTTGGTGTCACGGTAGTGACACGTTGAGAGGCGAGTTTCTGCTTCTTGGAGGGAGCAGTTTGTTCCTCAGGAAGTGGGAATGGTCCCAGCGTCCCAAAGACAATAGTCCGGGGAGTCGAGGTCGACCCGGAGTTCAGAGAGTTGCCGAGGGAGTTGACACTTCGGCAGCTGATGGGGCGCTTGTAGGTGCGCGTGGTTTGCTTCTGTTGAAGCATGAGTGGTGCTTGTTTTCATCGAAAGTAATGGTTAGTGAAGCTGCCATTGTTAGTTTTCGAAAATTTCTGAAACAAGACCACATCCATTAGTAATCACAAGAATATAATGATCATAAATGGGAAGTTATATGGTTTCATCTTTTCAAATTGCTCGAGGTAGATGACCCAAGCAATATGAGGAAGGCAAAATGCCATAGAAGGTACAATTGTTCTGATCGCAGGTATGGTAATTAAGCCCGGAATGGGCATTCCAGTGACTCCTAGAAGCAATTGTGAACTTAAATTCGACTTATCGAGAAGCAGAGCTTGCTCGAGGTAAGAAGAATATAAAGTTGGAGTTACAGATGTGCCGGTCGCAATACAGTAGACCCTGAAAGGGCGTACTAGTACCGCTAGACACAAATGTTTTGAGACCGCATCCATGAGATGAGATTCTCTGTTTTGAAAGGTCAAGATTGGATTCATCAAAGAGAGCAGATGGTATTCCGATCTAAACACGGGCTCAGCGATTTCCGCGAGCGCCAGTGCTCAGAAAGAAATGAACCATAATTTCTCGGATCTGAATCTAAAGATGACGAGTTTTTTTTTTTGAAAAGTCAATATCGGGTTCATCAAAGAGAGCAAAAGACATTCCAATCTGAACACGGTCTCAGCGATTTCCGTGAGCGCCAGTGCTCAGAAAGGAGAAGACCAAGATTTCTCCAATCTAAACCCAAAATGACGGAAGTTTTTTTTTTTTGAAGATTTTGAAGATTTTTTTTTTTTTTTTAAATCTTTTTATTTTATTTATTTTTATTTTATTTTTTTTTTATTTTTATTTTTAAGATTTTTTTTTTGAAAAAAAAAATTTTTATTTTTTATTTTTTATTTTAAAATTTTTATTTTTATTTTTTCAAAAAAAAATTATTTTTTTTTTAATTTGTTTAAAAGACGAGAGAGTACACATAGGCCTCCTAACCCGGTCTTATGAAATCTTGATTGATAGAATTGCCCCCAGGTAAGGGTAGGATTACTTAATGAACCCGTTTGGAGGACCCTTGCCTAGAACAGTCAAGCTGTCTCCACACTCTGGACAAGGCTTTTCTTTGAATCAACCATGATCAAAGAACACAGTTGGTTTAACCTTAGTGGTCTATGTCTTTTTTTTTATATATTTTTTTTATTTTATTTTTTTATATGAACTCATCGAAGAGAAACAATGGCCCAACCCCCGATCCGAACACGGTCTCAGCGATTTCCGTGAGCGCCAGTGCCCAGAAGGGAGAGGATCAAAGTTTCTCAATTAATCGCATTAAGTGGTCGCCGAGCAGCTGAAGAGTAGCGGGCCGTGCCATGTCTTTTGGGATTCTTTTGTCGATGATCATCGATGGATCTTCATGTAGATCGACATCAGATGACCATGTAATTTCAGGTGTTTGTTGCCAACAGCGGGTCGGTGCCATCTGTCCTGTCGATTTCTCGATCGGTCGGGTAGAAAGCACACTTTTTTTGGTTGACCGGGTGGCGATCAATATTGTTTTCGATACTCTTGATGATTGACCCGTGTTTTGGACGGATGTCAGAGGACTTGGTGTCTCAAAAGCATGAATTTTGGAAAGTACCAGAGGCTGGGCTCTTCGAATCGCGAAAAAAACGGCGAAAACCGGGGTTTCCGGGGCCTTCCCGGCGACCCCGGGTTCCAAGGTCGCCGGCGACCCTGGCCCAGGGTCGCAGGGGTCTGCGACCCTGGGGGGGTTTTCCCCCTTTTGTGTCCCGTTTTGTGTCCGTTTTTGCTGTTTTTCGATTCTTTTTTCTCCTGTACTTTTCCTTGACATTTTGACCATTTATTGGCCTGATTTCTTTGTAGGAAACCTGATGAGAATCCTTGCATTTTATTTTGCAAAGTTTCCAATTTCCTGAGAAAGCCGAAGACTTTGTCGTGCAGAGCTGCCGATTTTCCGTCAGAAGATGAAACTGGGCCAAACGATGTCGGAATGACCCGAGATTTGGTGTGAAGCCTCCTGAGCAATAAATAAGACCAACCATAGGCTTTTGTTTGAGTTTTGAAGCCGTTTGGGGTCCTATCACCAATAGACTTGCTTTTTGTCGCGATGAAGATGTCGCGGTTTTATGTGCGGTCAACCGATGTCCGATTGACTTGAAATTTGACAGGGAACCTATTGGAGTCATTTTAAGATGATCCATAGGCTCTGTCTTGGAAACCATGGTCCCGGAGAGCTTTGCCGCCGAGAGGCCTGATTTGGCTTCTGAGCGTCAAACTATGGTCAAATGTTGTGGAAATGACCTGAAATTTGACGTGTAGCCCTTTATAAGCATTTTGAAAGCCGTCCATGTGCTCTATCTGATGAGTAATGGCCTCGGTGGTTCTTGCCGCCGAGAGGCTTGATTTAGCTGTTCGAGGGTTGATGTAGGGTCAAACGTTGTCGGTTTGACTCGGAACTTGACGTGGAGCCTTTTGGAAGTATTTTGAGACCATCCATCGGCCCTGATCGAAGATTTGGTGTCTCCGATGCTTTTGTCGTCGAGAGCTCCTTTTCAGCTGTCGGAAAAGCGAAGTTAGGCCAAATGATTTTGAAATGGCCCGAAACTTCTTGTATACTCCTCTTTTGGCTGTCTTGAAGAATCTTGCAGTTTTTGTTTGATTCTGACAAGATTTGATTTTTGGAAGCAGCATTGCCTATTTATGGCAGGTTGCGACTTCATGTAGCTCTTTGGATCTTGAAGAGGCAAAGTGACGTTTTTGGTGTCAACAGAGGCAACAAAAACATCCCTTCCAGAGACTTCAAAGGGGGTAAGGAAATTCACTCTCAGTGATTTCATGCCACCTCAATTCAAAGAAGCCACGCAGGACGCATCATACTCTTGCAATTCGGTAGTTGGATTCTCCATTGATGGATACGAGTCCAGCGACACTGATGATGGATTCGAATCCAACTACATAGACGAGTGGGAGGAGTCCCTTGAAACAGGAGAATATCTCTCCGATGAAGAATGGGTTCCTGAGACTCATCTTATGACAGTAATCTGATATAACCCCCTACAGCCACAAGGATCCTGGTATGATGATGAAGAAGACCAAAAGGCTATACAAGAAAACGCTGCTGACCCAGCACCTCTCATTGCTCCAGTGGAAATCAACCATGTTGAGCCACAAAGAGCTGATGAAGAAGAAGATTTGGCTCCTATGCCTGATCTTGAAAAATATGCAAGGATCTTGCAGCGTCTCGCTCTAGAACAAGGCAGGACCGCGTCAACGAGCTTCCTCGCAATCCAGAACCTGAAGTCCCTGAAGACCATCAGGTACATCCTCCCTTAACTCCTGAAAATAGAGAAAATTGCTGGATAGACGATCCTCTTACATCCGAGGATGAGTCTGACTCCGATCAAGCACTCTCCTGTCAGAGCTTCCTATAATGTGATAATTCGGGATTATAGCTCTTCCAAAGCATCGTCTGATGAGATCACTTACACTCCGGCGACGCCTAGCAATGTATCTTCTGGAGCCACCTCATCTCACGTGACTTTCACTGACATGATACCCTATCAGGTTTCTTCTCCTGAGACTGTGACTTCAAAGTTCACACCCTTCCTGACTGAAGAATTCCCAGCTATTGATGCTTGGGACGATGAATTGGTCAACGAAGGAGAAAGGTTGCTGGATGCTGTTCAGGACTTGTTCCCGGAAAATGCTCCATGCAACACAATCACTGAGGATGATAAGTCTGCTGCTAATACATCCTCAGTAAATGAAAAACGACAGCCTCTTGATCTTGAAGACAATCTTCCAAACGAAGACCCTTCTCAAGAAGCTCTCGAAGTTGGTTGAGGCACCCGCTCTGGCCGGGACTACCACAAAAATTACAACCAATCTTCCTTTACATATGTAAATCCTTCGGGAAAAGATGTTGTAAGCTCCCCTAGTGGCAACAATGATGAACATGCAGGCCCTAAGGAGGCTTTCAAGTATGACTTGATTGAACACTTCAAGCACATACCTGCACGTCTGCACATCCTCGATTTGTTGCGAATGTCTCCGCACACTCGTGATAATCTCATTTCAGATGTCGACAAACATGCCCCGCAAGTCCTCCAAATTGAAATGGATTACCGGGTCAAAAACTCAGAAGCTTCCTCAAAGGGAGAAAAGAAAAAAACTGAGGGATCATGCATTGAATGCCTCTCGGTTAAAAAGCAGCCAGTGCAACCATCGCCTTCATAAAGGACGACCTCCTACTTGGCGAAACAAGGCACAACCGACCCCTGTACTTCACAGGGTACATCAACGAAAAGCCTATGCACAGAGTTCAGATCGGCCCAGGTTCTGCACTCAACCTCATCTCCACATCGGCTCTCGAAGAGTTGGGCATCCCACCCAGCAAGCTGAGCCACACATCTGTATCTATCTTTGGATACGATGGGAGTACTCAAAGGCCTATCAGCAAAATCAGGTTCAAGTTGCAGATTGGTGATCATATCTCTGAGGTCACAGTGTATGCAATAAAAACCCCTTCATGCTACAACATCTTTCTCGGACGCCCTTGGATCCACAAGAATGGTGTTGTCCCTTCAACTCTACATCAATGCATCAAGTTTGTTGGTGACGACGGCATGATACATCGAGTCTTTGTGGACAGAAAATCCTTCAAAGGTAAAGAAGTCCACTTTGTAGACTCACAAATGTATGAATGTGAAAAAGAAGAAGAGGAGAAGCACACAACACCCTTTGCCGAAAATCTCCAGAAAGATAAAGGCAAGGCTCCTCAATAATCACCGGAAGAAAACAAACCATCCGGTAAATCCGAAGAGAGCATTCAAACTCCCTTCATCATCTCGCTCAAACCTTCAAAGCCTTTGGTCATCACAACTAAAGTGAAGAAGGCAAAGCAAAAGCCTGGGGGCAAATTCGTTGTCTCTTTCGTGTCTATCATGCAAGACACGGATTCGGATTCAGAGCCAGAAGATGACACATCGTCAAGCCAAGCTGACACTCAGCAAGTTCAGACTGCTCTTACTCCAATGGAGACAACTTCTGACATAGAAGATCCTACGTCAGCTTCCTTCGTTGTTCCAGCAACTTCAACAAAGGAAAAACCGATCTTCTTCCATAGATCGGATGCTTCTTCATCAAACTCCGTGCTTGAACCTTTCCAAAATAAAGGTATGCCTCAACTATCCTTATATAGTTCTGTGGCACAAGCCATTATGAAGAAAATGGGCTATGACACTCAAAACCCAGTCGGTTTGGGAGAAGGCCACGGTATTCTCACGCCATTGGGGCCCGTCTTGACCAAAATCCAGCTGGAAGATTGGAGACTCTACGGCTATGTAGAAAAGTCTTCACACGGGTTAGGGTATGATCCCGACACTCCCCTGAGACAGTTGACACAAAGGCTTAAAAGTCAATATACTGACCCAGCCTCAACATCTCAAGTCCATGAAGACATCGATCTCCCTGGATATCTTTTCGATGAGTCACCTGACAAAGATCCAGGAAGCTCATCCAATTGGCACGATTTCTCTGAGAATGAAGAGGAGTTGTCCGATGGCACAGACATGTGGTCTTCTGACCCAGAAGAACCCTCATCTCCAAAAGAAGTAGCCTACTTCGACCCGGTTTCAACAGGAGATTGGGATCATCTCATAGCAAGCCTTGGGAAAATTGTCGATCAAGAAGACCCGTGGAAAGGAACAAAACCTTGGTCTGGAAATGCCCTTGAAACCCTAGAAGGTTTCGTTGAGCTGGAAGCCTCCGAAAATATTGTGGAGGAACCACCTTCGAACCTTCCAACAGAAGATCATGTTCAAAAGATAGACTTGGGAACACCACATAAGCATGAAAATAAAGGATAATGAGTTACCTGAGTATATCGCCTTTCTTCGTGAGTTCGTTGATTGCTTTGCATGGTTTTACGCTGAAATGCCTGGCTTAGACCCCAAAATAGCGGTCCACAAACTCAATCTTCAAGAAGACATTAAGCCTGTCAAGCAAGGCCAAAGAAGATTCCGTCCAGATGTGATGGATAAAATTGAACAAGAAGTTCAAAAACTCAAAAGCGTCGGCTTCATCCGTGAGGAACAACATCCTGAATGGTTGGCCAACATTGTCCCCGTGACAAAGAAAAACGGGCAGATCAGGGTCTGTATTGACTATAGAGACCTGAATGGCGCATGCCCAAAAGATGAATTCCCGCTCCCCATACCAGAGGTAATGATTGATAAAACCTGTGGATTCGAGCGAATGACATTCATGGATGGTTTTTCTGGCTACAATCAGATAAAGATGCATCCTGAGGATGAAAAACATACATCCTTTCGGACCCCATTTGGCGTGTATTGCTACACTGTCATGCCATTTGGTCTGAGAAATGCTGGTGGCACATATCAGAGGGCTATGATGAAGATATTTCAAGATATGCAGGACAAGACGGTTGAATGTTACGTTGATGACCTCGCCGTCAAAAGCAAAAGAAAAGAAGATCATCTCGAAGACCTTCGAGAAGTCTTCCTCCGGCTTCGCAAACACAAACTGCGAATGAATCCTCTGAAATGCTTCTTCGGCGTCTCGTCGGGTAAGTTCCTCGGATTCTTAGTTCAGAAAGTTGGAATAGAGCTTGACCCCATAAAAGTCAAAGCCATTCTAGAAATGCCCTCTCCAAGAACCTTGAGAGAACTCAAAGGGCTTCAAGGGAGATTGGCCTACATCAGACGGTTCATCTCCAATCTTTCGGGGAAATGCCGTCCATTCTTCCGGTTGATGAAAAAATGTGTGAACTTTGTCTGGGATGCTGACTGTGAAGCTGCTTTCCAAGATATCAAGTCATACCTGACAAAACCTCCAGTGTTAGCTGCTCCTACCACTGGAAAACTATTCATCTTGTACACAATAGCCCTTGATCACTCTCTGGGGCTCTGCTTGCACAAGAAAATGATGAAAGAAAAGAAGCTGCTCTATATTACCTCAGCCGCATGCTAGTAGGTGCAGAGCATCGCTACTCTCCAGTCGAAAAAGAATGTCTTGCAGTGATGTTCACCGTACAAAAGTCGCGTCACTACTTGCTTTCCAACTAGTCTACCTGGTCTCGAGCATCAACCTCTTGAAGGTCCTTGTCACAAAGGCAGGTTCTCTCAATGCTCAACTGGCAAAATGGTCCATCCTTCTATCACAATTTGATATCAGGTATGTACCACAAAAGGCAATCAAAGGGCAAGCTCTAGCAGACTTCCTCGCAGAGCATCCATTGCCTAAAGATTCTCCGCTCAGGGATGATCTCCCAGACGAACCAGTCTACAATGTGGAGACTTTCTCACAAAATGCTTCCTGGGACATGTACTTTGATGGTGTAACCAGGACAAATGAAAAAAGATAGCTGATCTCGGGAGTTGGCATCCTCTTTGTTAGCCCCGACAAATACATGATTCCGCACGCTTTGTCGCTACTGGAACCATGCACAAACAATGCAGCTGAATATCAAGCTCTGATCCTAGGATTGGAACTCGCCATCGAATCCGGTATCACCATGCTAGAAGTCTTTGGAGACTCTTAACTGATCGTCAACCAGATGAATCAGAAATTTGAAGTCAGGAAGCCTGATCTGCTGCCTTACTACAACAAGGCACAATCGCTTCTGCAAAAGTTTGACATCTGCCACATCACCCACATTCGTAGAGGTGAAAACATACGTGCAGATGCCCTGGCCGGACTTGCCGAATCTATGGCAATCCAGGAAGGGGAAAACATGCAAATCACAGTGTGCGAACGAAGAATCCTTCCTCCTCTTAACACACATCAAGCAGTGCCTGAATGCCACCAAGTGGTTGGAAGTCGGATTTCAATCCTTCAAACTTCAATCGGCGACTGGAGGGATTCATTCATTGATTACATTATGTTCGGAATCCTACCTGAAGATCTAAAAGAACGGGTAAGCATCCAAAGGCGAACCCCAAGCTTTCATTTGGATATTCCTTCAAAAGTCCTTTACAGGAAATCCTTCAACGGAGTACTTCTACGTTGCTTGTCACAACAAGAGGCTGAAGAAACACTCAAAGAAGTTCATGCTAGTCTTTGCGGAGCTCATCAGGCTGGTCCCAAGCTCTATGATCAGATAAAAGGTTAGGTTATTACTGGCCTACCATGGTAGCTGACGCAATGCAATTTGCTAAGCGCTGCCAACAATGCCAAGTTCATGGAGATTACATTCACATGCCTCCATAATGGCTACATCCTACAACGATATCATGGCCTTTCGCAGCCTGGGGCATGGACATCATAGGTCCTATTTCTCCCCCGTCGAGCAAAGGTCATCGCTTCATCTTCGCCGCTACGGACTATTCCTCCAAGTGGTCAAAAGCATTTGCGTTCAACGAATTGAAGACCTCATCAGTCCTTCAGTTCCTGCGCACCAACATCATTTGTCGTTTCGGCATACCCAAAAGATTCGTCCATGATAACGGACCACAATTCCGGGATCATCGATTCTACAGGTTCTGCGACAAATACAAAATCCAAAGCTGTCCTTCAACTCCATACAATCCGGCAGCAAACGGATTAGTAGAAGCTTTCAACAAGACACTCTGCAAAATCCTCAAGAAGATGGTCTCTAGTCACAAAAGAGACTGGAGCGACAAAATGTCTGAAGCTTTGTGGGCCTATCGAACCACCGTTCGAGGACCAACCCATAGCATACCATTCTCCTTGGTCTATGGATGCGAAGCTGTCTTGCCCTTGGAAGTACAAATTCCTTCCGTGAAGGTATCCTTGCAAAATGACATGACTCAAGAAAGCAATGTCAAATTGCGACTCCATGAGCTGGACAATCTCGATGAGAGAATGCTCGAAACTCGACAAGGCATTAAACTTTACCAAGCACGCATGGCAAGATCTTTCGACAAAAAGGTCAGGCAACGCGCCTACAAAAAGGGTGACTTGGTTCTTGCGGTAAAAAGACCAATGGTCTTCGCTCACAAGTCCAAAGGTAAATTTGAGCCAAAATGGGAGGGACCCTACGTCATCGACAAGGTTTTCTCCAATGGCGCATACGCACTCCTAAACATGGAAGGTGACAGATGTATGCTGCCCATCAACGGCAAGTTCTTAAAGTGGTACTACCCTTGAAGACTTACCCAACTGGGTAAGAGCAATGCCTGTACGGCCAAAATCGGTTTCCAGGTACACGCTCGCTAAACCCACCTTTTTTAGAATTTTCATGTTGAAATTTCTAGAAATTTAAATAATACTTACTTTCATCGTTTCATTGTTCAAAAATCCAAGTTTAGGAACATTTCCCTAACTTGACCAAAATTTTCAACCCTTGAACGCAAAATTTATGGTTTGAAACAAAGTCCGGATTCAGGGATTTCCACCCTAGTCCACCCTACCTTTTACCGCCTAAATGGTTTTAGGTCAAAACTTATGACCCTCGTGTCTTTAAACAAAAAAATGGTTTTTCAAAAAAAAACCGCGGGGAAGCGACGCTTAGTCAATACTCGCACAAATAGGAAGCATGCGAACCACGTTCGACACTTCCAAAATAGCAGGGAAGCGTCATTTCATCGATACTTGCAAAATCCAAAACCGTGGAGATGCAACATTTTAGTTGATATCCATGACCCAAAGCTTCGAGAAAACCACAAATTTCAAAAATTGTGGGGAAACGACATCAAGTCAGTACCCGCAAATCCAAAATTTTTGAAAAGCAAGGATGCGACATTCCATCGATACTTGCACCCAAATCCGCGAGGATGCGACATTCCATCGATACTCACAACCGAATGAACAAGGATGCGACATTCCATCGATACTTGCAAGAACATTCAGCAGGGAGGCGACTTTTAGTCGATACTTGCATTTTTAAAAACCAAACCGGCTATAGATGCCACCAAAACAAACCGGCAATAGATGCCACCAAAACAAACCGGTTATAGATGCCACCAAAACAAAACCGGCTATCAATGCCACAAAACAAAAAAAAAAACTTGGCTTTCAAAAAACTCGGCCATCAATGCCACAAACCCGGCTATAGATGCCACCAAAATCGGCTATCAACCACAAATCGGCTTCCATGCCAAAATAATCATTTGACAAAAGATTTTCACAAAATGACAAGCTTTTGATCAAATCCCATTTAGCAATTACTTTCATCACAAAAAGATTTAAGTGAGCGTAGGGAAAACAAAAACAAAATATCCCATTTAGCAATTACTTTCATCACAAAAAGATTTAAGTGAGCGTAAGGAAAACAAAAAAAAAAACATCCCATTCAGCAATTACTTTAATCACAAAAAGATTTAAGTGAGCGTAGGGAAAACAAAACAAAAAAGAAAATGCCAAAAAATACATGCGGTACCAAAACAAAAAAAAAAGTATTTCCAAGCACTACAAAAAAAAAGAGTACAAAAAAAATACATGTGGTACCAAAAAAAAAAGAAAAGAAAAAAGGAGAGAAGGATAGTTTATGTTCCAAAAAAAAAAAAAAAAAAAAAAAAAAAAAAAAAAAAAAAAAAAAAAAAAAAAAAAAAAAAAAAACAGGAGCTCGATCAAAAATGGTCTCCAGCCAAGATTTCGGCTCTTCAAGCAAACTTTTGGCCTCAGCCGTCAGGGATTCCAAGGCACGCTTCTTCAGGAACTTGCCATGAGATGCTGGAGAATGCTGCAATCCTTCTTTCACACCGGGAAGCTTATCCCAAGCAGTTCGCCATTGTTTGTTCTCTTGAGACCTCCTTTCAAGAACTCGATCCGCATCGACAACCCGACGAATCAGAGCACTTTCCCTGTCGCGAGCCTCTGTTATTGCAGCCCACTTGGCAACGACTTGTGCCTGCAGATGCTCAAGACGTTTCCTGGCCTCATCGACCTCCCTATCAAGGATGTTAAGGTCATGTGTCAGCCCAATGATGGCTAGCTCTTCTAAGTTCTTCTCTCGGACTATCTGCTTCCTGCTTTGTGTAGCCTCATCCAGGTCAGACTTAGCCTTATCAGCAGGATCCAGGAACATCTCCTTGAAGAACTGGTCATCAGCCAAACCCATGGTCTCAAGCCATTTGTCACCCAGCTCAATGATCCTATCAACGATCGCGCACCTGTGACATCCAGACCAGCCTCTTCGGCATCACCGAGAATCTCACGCACATGCTAGATCATGCCAAATCCGGCATCCAAGTGTCAAGCAAGGAGAGTCTCAATCCAAGAGCTCAGAACCCGCACCACCGCCTTATTCGCAAAAAGAAGAGATGGCCCAGCTGAAGATTCGCCCCGCTCCGTCGGTCGGCTGCCCATGTCATGCCCCGTTGGAAGAGGAACAAAAGAACTCTTTCCAGTTGGAGCTGCTGGAGAAGGAATTTCAGCACGAGGTATTTCCTCAACAGTGTCAGAACTGGTCCCATGAGCCTCTACCTCTGGATCGACCTCTAGCATCCCTTACTCTGGTTCTGAAGGAAGCAACGGACTCTCCGCTGTCACCTGAAAACCTGTCAAAGAAACACAAAAAGGTATGAATATGATCCTGTTTGAAAATCATTATCAGGGTTATTATTACAAAATACCTTCTTCGACGACTGGCGGAACACTCTCTTCCTCCATGAACTCATCGGAAGCATCATCAACATTTGCGTCCATCGATGGTTCAAAGTCATCGGAATCCTGTGGCAAGTCAGCTGATAAGAAAAATGTTAGCAAACCAAGTCACAAACACAAAAAAAAAAAAAAGCAAAAGAAGTTATACCAATTGGAGATTTTGGATTCACTCCAGAGTCCCTCGGTTTTTCTTTAGGTGCCCCGACAGAAACTGTCACCACCTCATCGGTTGGAACCTCAGGCATCGCCAAATCTTCCTCTGCTAAAAAAAAAAGGAGCAGCAGGGAGAAAAAAGAAATCAAGACATGGAAAAATCCCATGAAAGGAAATGGAAAGAGAAAGAGGAAGAATCATACCTTCACCGACGGTCTCTTCTTCTCGGCTTCTCTTCTCTGGAGGCTCGTCAGCATTCCCTAGCACCTCCTCATTGATAGTAAGAGGGACTTCCAAGTCAGGAGAGTCCTCATGCTGCCCCTTGCTGCGATGATGACTCCTCTTCCTCTTACTTCTGCGGGATCGCTTCTTAGAGGAACCTGCCCCGCTGTCAGAGTCAGGTCTCCCACTTGACTCCTCACTGGATGGTCTACCCTTACCAGTAGACTCCACGGAAGCTTGCCTCTGTGCCGCTTGCATCCAAGCATCAAGTTCAGCTTCCTCCTGTTCTAGCTGCTCTAAAGCCTCATCAGGTATTTCTCGAACAGCTTCAGAACCAATGACGCCCTGGTCACCGAGAAAGCCTATCTTGTGCTTCTCTCCAGAAAGGAATGCCCAAACTTCCTCTCGCCGGACGCCATCCGACTTTCCAAGGCCCTTTCCAGATGCCAGCTTCACATCAAGCTCCTTCTTGGAAAGCCCCCGATATGCCGAAAAGCTCTCCGCGAACCACTTCGCAAAGCCGGCAGTCCGGGAAGTCGACAACACAGGATAAGAGATCATGGCTGTAGTGTCTTCAGCACTGTAGAAAGCCCATGCATTTCTCCCGTCCTGTAAACCTCCAAAGCGCTTCACCATGCTTGAAGGCGCTCCAATAACGCCTTGAGAAAAGCCTAACAGCAAAGCAAAGCGAGAGGGTACATATGCTGGATGTCGACGAAAAGATGTCTGCGGTACACCATCATGCCGACACATTTGCTGAAAAGCCACTCCTTACACTCATTCTCTGCGTTTGTCAAGGAGTAATGCCTTCCCGACCCAGCCCTGGTAGAGTCTCGGGAGGCACCAAAATCAAAAGCCTTCTTCCACAACTCTGGAGAAAGCTTCACTGAAGATTGCCCCATCTCGACGTCCCTGAACCGTCGGATCCTCATGCGGGCAAACAAAAGTGATTCGGACATGGCTTTGCCCTTAGCCAGCCGAATCATCAGAGGATCATCATCCTGTGCAGCACCCAGCCGGTGGAAGCCAGGACAGTGGTACACATACCATGAATAAAAGATGTGGGCTGAAAATACCCTGTTCATGGGAAGCCCAAGCCGAACCAAAAAAACAGCAGCCTGCAGTTCGGTACACAGGTAGGAGTAAAGAGCTGGCACCAAAGCAAGCTGCTCGCCAAACGCCATCAGACAAGCCGGAAAAATAAAATGCGGCCTGATGTGCGTTCCATCTCCTCCAGCAAAAATAGCCTCACCAAGCCAATAAGTGAGGTAAACAGCGAGATCTCTCCGCAGTGCAATGTCAGGACATATGGCATTTGTACTCGCACAGAAATCTCTTAACTCTTCTTGCATAGCCAAGATCTTCTTCGAACTTGGATCCTGAGCCCTGGCTTCCTGGGTCGCACTATCAGAAGACTCCCTGCTATCAAAAAAGTTGGGGAACGAAGAGCTAGAACTCTTCCAACTGCTGGATCTAACTTTCAAACCCTCCTCCTCCTTCAAAAAATCATAGAAGGCGACGAGCTGAAAGTACAGAAGCCTGAACTCCTCAGACTGTTCCTCAAGGACGCTGTCGATCGGCATAAACTCCTCATAGAGTTTGCCAAGGATGGGCAATCTAGTAATGGCGCTCAACTCCTTTAAAGAAAAACCAATCTCACCATTCGTCACAACAAAGGTATTGGTTTATGGAATGAATGACTCTAACATAGCCATGAAGGCCTCGTCGGAAAAGATCACGGTCTCCCTAAAGGCGCGGTCCGCATCAAAAATCCCGGCTTCCTTCAAAACGGCGCCACCAATCAGCAGGATGTGATCAGTCCACGACTTCCACTCGGAGTCAGCATTGAAACGGCCACGAAGTCGAAAAGGCTTTATCTAATTGCTGCCGTCAATGCTGAAAATACCAAGGCCCACTGGTCTCAAATCGACCGATGGATAATCAAAGCCCTGGTAACCACTGGCCGGCATCAACATGTCTAAGTCAGTAGGCGACTTCTCCGCATATCCAGGAGAACCGCCAACAAAAACCCCGATCTTGATTACATTTGTCCTTCTCACCCAGCTTGGAGGATCTTCCCTCTTAGAGCACGTGGGGGCAAGGCTCATGATTGAGACAGTGCGATCAAACGTCGACCGGGTAGCAACAGTCTTCTTCTCACCATCTGCAGTGAAAGAGAACTGAAAACATCTCCTCTAGGTATGTCATGTCATCCGGGACGGCATCACCAAAGAAGAAGGTAGGCTTGGATAAAACACTCTGATCTTCCATCACCCATGGACGACTGCTTACCAATGACCTTATAAAATCCTCTCCCTTGAGAGCAATCAGTCGCTGCTTCATCTCATCTCTGTTGAGGGAGTCGCACTCTTCCAGATCTCTCTCAACATACTGGACCTTCTCCCAGGGCTGCTGAATGGCCGGATTAGAAGATCTAGCAGATCGACGAGGTACGCTTGTAGCAGGCTCTTTACCCTTGTTCGTTCTGGAAGAACCACCTGCAAAGAATAGAAAAGAAAAAGATCGAGCATCAAAATGACAGAATTTCGCTAAAAAAAAAAATCTGGCGAGATTTTGACATGATGCCGGGGCAATTCCGAAGAAAATGAACTATCCCGAAAGAAATAGAAAGCTTGAAGATGGGCTCAACATTGCTGCGAGCTCCGAAACTCCAAACTTTCGAAACCTCAAAGTCTCCGCAAAATCAGGAAGGGCTCAACATCGCTGCGAGCTCCAAATTCCCAAATTTACGAAAACTTTCAGGTATGCTATCACATCATGCTACAATTCAATTTACAAAAAAATATACATGCATGAACATCTTGGTTTGCAAAAAAAAAAATGCATTATCATGATGAGCAAAAAAAAAAGAAAAGAAAACTTTCTTAAAAAAAAAAGGAGAAAGGTGAAAGAAAAAGAACAAAAAAAAAGAAAAGAAACTTTCTCAAAAAAAAAAGAGAGATAGAAAACAAAAAAAAAGAGAGAAAAAGGAGCTGGCCCACAGGCCACGTGGCTGTACGGCTAGATCCGTACGGATCTGTCCGTACGGCCCACAAAAAGAGGAAAAAAAACATGCAAAAAAAAAAGAAGAAGAAAGCATAAAAAAAACGTGAAAAAAAAGAGCAAACACGTGAAAAAAAAAAGAAAAGAAAAGAAAGAAACAAAAAAGAAAGAAAGAACTTTTTTTCTACAATGGGGTTTTCTCGAAAAAGGGAACTTACTTGAAGCCATTGATGGAGAAGAAGAAGAAAAGTCTTGAAGATCTTGAAGAAGAAGAACTCTTGGTCTTGAAGCCCTCTTGGGATTGTTGCAAAAGAAAGCAATAAGAGCAAGAGATCCAACCTCCTCCTTGCTTTTATAGAAGAGAGCAAACCAAAGAAGGAAAAAAGAAAGAGGTAAGTGTTACTAATTAGTAACCTTACCAAAAGAAAGAAATTAGAAAGATTCTTTCCCAAAAGAAAGATATCTTGAGGGATTCTCTCCCAAATAGAAATCAATGAGAGATTTTCTCCCAAAAGATAGGATCAATGAAAGATTCTTTCCCAAAGGAAGATATCTTGAGATATTCTCTCCCAAAATAAAGGCAACATGAGAAATTCTCTCCAAGTAAAGATATTCTTAGATATTCTCTATCCAAAGGAGATATTTTTTGATATTCTTTATAAAAATGACACCATATGAGATCTAAGCCATTTCAAAAGCTTAAGGTCCCATGGGTTAGCCCATATGAGCCAGGTTTGACCACCTAGGCACTAAAAAAAAAAAAGAAGCTGGGCTTTTAGTCAAAGAGAAATCCTTCTTACCGAGAGCATACAAAAATGGTTCCATGCCTCTTTTGAGTTGATTCAACCATACAAAAGAGAATTCCAAGCCCCATGAGCTTCCAAAAATCAAACCATACAGCCTCATCTACCAAATTGAGCCAAAATCTTGAAATTGACATTCCGCAAAAATCCAAACCAAATCTTGGTCCCCTAACTTGCCACATACAGCTTGTTAGGTCACAAAATCAAAACCAAAAACCAAAACCTGATCCCCTAACTTGCCACATACAGCCTGTTAGGTCACAAGATCAAAACCAAAATTGATCCCCCAACATTCCACATACAGCTTGTTGGGTCACACAGTCAAAATCAAACCTGACCCCCAAACCTGCCACATACAGCCTGTTAGGTCACAAGGTCACAACCCAAATCCACATCCCTGATGTCATCTTCAAAACTTTGCCTCGAAATGGTACGTGATTCCTTTCACTACCATAAAATTCCTCTGGAAGCTCAAAAGGCTACAAATACCGAAAAGAAATACTGCTCAAAGACTCTTGGTCAAGTCACAAGCTCTCCTTCACAAAATCTCTTCGAGGCACATCGACTACAAAACTTAAGCAACTCGTCACTGCACCTCGAGGGACATTTGTTGACACCAAAAATGTCACTTTGCCTCTTCAAGATCCAAAGAGCTACATGAAGTCGCAACCTGCCATAAATAGGCAATGCTACTTCCAAACAAAAACTGCAAGATCCTTCAAGACAGCCAAAAGAGGAGTACACAAGAAGTTTCGGGCCATTTCAAAATATTTGGCCTAACTTCGCTTCTCCGGCAGCTGAAAAGGAGCTCCCGGCGGCCAAAGCATCGGAGACACCAAATCTTCGATCAGAGCCGATGGATGGTCTCAAAATACATCCAAAAGGCTCCATCACTCATCAGATAGAGCACATGGACGGCTTCAAAATGCTTACAAAGGGCTACACGTCAAATTTCAGGTCATTTCGACAACATTTGACCAGACTTTGACGCTCGGAAGCCAAATCAGGCCTCTCGGCGGCGAAGCTCCCCGGGACCATGGTTTCCAAGACAAAGCCAATGGATCATCTTAAAATGACTCCAATAGGTTCCCTGTCAAAATTCAAGTCAATCGGACATCGGTTGACCGCACATCAAGCCGCGACATCTTCATCGCGACAAAAACAAGTCTACTAATGATAGGACCCCAAACGGCTTCAAAACTCAAACAAAAGCCTATGGTTGGTCTTATTTATTCCTCAGCAGGCTTTACCCCAAATTTCAGGTCAATCCGACATCGTTTGGCCCAGTTTCAGCTTCTGACGGAAAATCGGCAGTTTTGCGCGACAAAGTCTTCGGCTTTCTCAGAAAATTGGAAACTTTGCAAAATAAAATGCAATGATTCTCATCAGGTTTTCTACAGGGAAATCAGGCCAATAAATGATCAAAAATTTCAAGGAAAAATACAGAAGAAAAAAGAATAAAAAAACAGCAAAAACGGACACAAAACGGGACTAAAGGGGGGAAAAACCCCAGGGTCGCAGACCCCTGCGACCCTGGAGCCCGGGATCGCCGGGAGGGCCTCAGAAACCTCATTTTTCGCCGTTTCTTCGCTATTCGAAGCGTCTGACCTCTGGTATTTTCCAAAATTCATACTTTTAAGACACCAAATCCTCTGACATCCATCAAAAACACGGGTCAATCATCAAGAGTATCAAAATCAACATTGATCGCCAACCGGTCAACCAAAAAAAGTGTGCTTTCTACCCGACCGATCGAGAAATCGACAGGACAGATGGCACCGACCCGCTGTTGGCAAACAATACCTGAAGTTACATGATCATCTAATATCGATCTACACGAAGATCCATCGATGATCATCGCCAGAAGAATCCCAAAAGACGCTGCACGGCCCACGACTCTTCAACTGCTCGGCGACCACTTAATGCGATTAATTGACTAGCTTTATTATAGTCATTAATCCATTTCTTTGGACGGCCCAATCAGAAGCAAGCATCCGGGAGTTACAAGTCAAGAGATTCATGGCATTTAACCCATGAAACTCCTCCCATCATGGCGATTAAAGGCGATTAAAAGCCCTCAATCTCCTCCGGCCAATCAGAAGCCAAGAAAAAGGAGTTACAAAATAAAGAATTCAATCTTGTAACTCCTCTCTTTATGTAGCTTTATGAAAATTAAAGCTCATAAATTCTCCTAAATGGCTACCTAAAAGCCTATAAATAGGAGAGCATTCCAAAGAATTCCAGATCGGAAAAATCACAGAGATCGGAAAAAAACAAGAAACATCCCAGATCAGAAAAAAGCACAGAAATCCAGAGAAAGAAAGAGAGAAAACTCTGCGAAAGTTCTACACCGACCACCGCTACAAGGTGACAAAAGTCCCTTGGGGGGTATCCCCCCCCCCTCCAAGGTCCTTGCCTTCTCCTTCTACCTCCAATGGTTTAGACGTGGCTTTTCAACCCGTCTACTTAGTTTTTTATTGGACATAGGACCTCCTTTTGGTCTTTGTCCTCTAAAAACCTGAGGTTATAGCCAAGCCAAGCGAATCAATAGCATCCTCTGTTCTCATCTGCATGGATGATGGCGAAGTCCACACATGGCTTGCGACCGTCAATCTGAACGGGTCCCCCACAATCTCCTGAGAAGTTAGATCCTCCTTTTCTTGCTTTTCATTGTAGTTTGTATTTTTTCAAAAGAGACAAATATCACAACTCTTGTCTTTCATTATTGATAAGGATTGTAAATCGGCTATAAACGCCAAAATCGGCTATAAATGCCAAAAAAATCGCCTTTCACGGCAAATCAAGAAAATGTCTCTTTTCTTAAATATATGTGCAATGGAAAACTTGAAAGAAGTTGATTTCCTTTTTACTTACGAAAGTTATCTCCGGATCATCACTTGCAATTCCAAGTAAAATAGAAAACTTGGCACACCCACAAAAAAGAAATGTTGATGCACGCCTCTGCCCCCCTCCGGTTACGAAAGGGTCGGACCCAAACGGACTCCCACGTCCGCCAACCTCGGTAGAACCGAGCGGGCAGAATGCGCTGGTCCATCACGTACCCATTGTGGGCTAGGCTCAAAAAGGTTCTTAATGAATTGGACCTGGGGTGGCACTAAAATGTAAGTTTATCTAGTTTATGGGCCTCGCTCGGTCTTAAGCTCATTTTTAACATTGGGGGCTGCACGGGCTTAACATGTCAGTCTGACCTAGGCTTAGCCCATTTATGACATTTACCTATCTAGTATTTATAATTAATTAAGTCTTAGCTCTTAGTATAGATTATTACCATATTATTACCCCCTTTTTTTAAAGATAAGTTACTCTTTCATTTTCTCAAAACAAATAAATTACAAAAATGAGAGATAACTACTCAAAATAATAACAGGCTTTTTACGAAAACAAAAAAAGCTTTACACCCATATTACATGGATTTATTAAAAATACATAAAAACCTCGGATAGGGGGCTCGCACATTTTTTTGGACTAATGTACCCCCTAATGATATCGTTACTAGTTTTCCCTAACTATTAGTCTAATGTTAAAACTAGATCCCTCCTTTTCTCTTCTTCTTTATTCTTTGCGTCTGTGACCAACTCTGGTTGCCAACTTTCAATTTGACCACCGAAAAAGGTAAGCCACTTGTCTAGAGCCATCTTCCTCCTTCCACTAGTCTTTTCGTCATTCCCCTTTGCGAAGGTGCTGGTCGAAGTCCTACTTCATTGTCACCTGGCCTTCTCCAAAATTCGCAATCGAAGGGAATCACATAGAGTTGAGTTTCCACAACTTCTCTATAAATGTTGTTTGTCTTGAGGTTGGATATTTTAAGTGTTTTCACCATCTTGGATTTCTATAGAACGAGATTTCTCATTTTTGCTTCCAGTTATATATTTTTTTTGTGCCAATCTATCTTTGATATATGTGGACGAGATTTTTCATTTTTGTATGATCTGGAGTATGCTAATTTATTTTTCATTATATATTTACAAGTTGCTCAGTTAAAAAATGCATTGAGAATGAGTTCTGCGGAATTTGGTCTTTGCTGCTGCTTTGTGAATACGGTAGATGATTAATGGACTTACATTTTTCCCCCTCTGATAAGTATATAAGATGTCGCACGTTAAGGGGAGAGGAGGAGATGTACTAATGATGTCACATGGTAAGAAATATCGATGTGTTATGTAGTCTTAACAAGGGGAAAAATTATCTTTTTACTGTGTACGAGCCCCTAATTCGATTTTTTCATATATCTCTTAATCAATTCGTCTAAACAATATTTACGATGAAGATTTTCATAAAAATCCCTTGATTCTTTCATTTTTATGCTAAAGGAAAGGGAAATGCATGCTTGCGATGAATTTGGGCACACATGCAGGTTTACCGCTGCTTGTATTGGTGGTAAAGCCTCATTTGCAAGTTTTCCTCCCCTCTGAGAGGAGGAAATCTTGCACTTGCAGCCATACCAAGGGGAGGAAAACTTGCAATTGCAACACATAACCCGGTTATCTTGCAAACCTATTCTTTTTTTTCTCTATTTACTTCTTAGTCGGGTCGCACATTAGGGATTTAGTCCACACAGTAATGGAAGGGCATGGGCATGTATGATTAACGTTTAAATACAATGATATCAAATCACAAAAAAATACACCATAAATCACTTATTTGGTAAATTTACTTTACTAGTGAAGTGAAGTAAATGGATGATGCAAGAGAGGCCAAAAGTGAAGGATTGGTCAAATCAAAAGGTGAGAGAGAGTAGCTTTTTGAGTCTTTCTTTTAAAAAGTATAGTGTTGTTTGTCTGGGTGCTCATGGATCGAGCCGGCCCACATTGGGTCGGGCATGGGGTTTGGGTTATAATAGATGCATATTCGTGCCTAGATCTTTTTATTTGGACTCAGTTGTTGAGATCCGAAATCCCCGCCCGGCCCAATATACATATATAATTAATTATAAGGGAGGAGGTAGTAATGGGGGGACTCAAACCCATGATCTCTCATATAAGGTTGATATATCCAAACCAGCTGAGCCGGCCTAGGAAATGGTAAAAAAATCCTTTTTTTTTTGTTCTATAAGTCTATCCTGGGTTGAGCTCAGGCTTCGTCTTTTCCATGCAGGTTAGGCTCAGGCCAGCAACTTCAAGACCGACTCAAGCCTGGAACAGGCTTAGACTTCTAGTTTATAAGTCGGGCCGTTTTAGACATTCCTCAACCTAGCCCAGCCTGGTCCATGAACAACCCAAGCTTTCCTTGTCATTCAGCGGCATGAGAAAATATCCTTTTAACATTTTTTTTTTGTTAAAAGAAAGAGGTGATTTTAGAAATTTAGTATTTTTTTTATTTGACCCCTCTCTTTTTATTGTTTTTTGAATTAACCGTTCACTTTACTTCACCGGTAAAGTAAGTTCATGAAATATGAAGCAGTCAGTGAGTGAGAAGTGAACAAGTAGGGCGGTGTCCAATCATGCCACCTCAGACCCAAAACTGGGTAAGGAGATTCCATTTACCTGCCTCATAGAAGAAGACCACTGAGCTGGGATGGATCGAATTGGGCCATTTTGCTTTGAACAGAGTCCAGGCCCATCCATGTAGTAAATGGGCCTGCAATCAATCCTGGCCCCTACCTATGTATAGGGATGTTTTGTTTCTGAACCTCAAATTTCAACATTGCCCAAACCCATCAGACCCAAAAAAATATACTAGTTTGGACTTTCTTTTGAACCCAGTCAACCACATGATCAGAATCCTTGTACCCAAGTAATATGTAAAGCAGTATTATAATTACATTAATTTTTTTTTTCTTTTTTGCTAGCGAAGGGTTCCCAACCCTTTAGGCTGGACTAATCTCTCCGGGCCCAGAGGAAAGCTGGGTAAACTCTCATGTAGCCTCAGTGTGGTAGTGCAATTTTGAACCTACAATCTCTTTGTGCAAATTACTGGTACTCGTAGTCGAAGTCCAAGCCCACAATGGACCTGTACCAAACCCAAACCCAACTCCAACTCCAACTCCAGTCCAAGCCCACGTGTAGGAACGGAAAACAGGTTGGATCCAGTTAAAATGGATCAGGTCAGGCAGGGTCTTTATCAATTGAACAACTCTATCTGATCCATTCTTAAAACAGGTCACATAATCCAGACCTGAACTAAAATGTTGGCCAACTTGACCCGACCCACATAACCCGCATGCAATCTAGGTCAGCCTGTTTAACCCAACCCATCCTCTATAGGCTTGTGGCAAGCCTAATCCAATTCAAACAATAAGGTTAGATCTGAGTTTGGTTGCATGCCAAGAAAACCCAACACAAGCTCGTCACATTTCCTATAAAATAAAATATTCTGAGCACCAACTTATTAAACCACCTAAACATTTATTTGGTTTTAGATATTCAAGCTGACCATAACCCTACCCCTTTAAACGGGTTATACGGTTAATAGAGGTCAACTCCGACCCAATCTCTTTATTATGGGCAGTGGTAGGCCCAGGATTTTCATTTGAGGGGGCCGGTCATTTTGGTGGGGGGCGGGAGAGGACCAATTTCTGAGGAAGCATGGGCTTTTTCTCTATGTTTTGAGCTTTTCCTGTGTCCGATGGGAGTGGATTCTACCCCTGATTATGGGTCAAATTAGGGATGTAAATGAGTCCCCGATTCTTTGAATACCTGGAGGTTACGATCCATTAAAAATCGGGTCTGGGTCCTTATTTAGGCCACGAGAAGTAAATGGGTTCGGGTCTGGTTCCACTTTGGTTCGGACTCGTGGACCCGAGACCCGACATATTACCTCAATTTTTTAGAATCTCTCCTAAAAATTATATTTTTTTAATATCATTCTTTACCTAGACCCGGACCCGGATCTAGACCCATCCCATATATGGTTCTAGTTCCGGTTCCGGAACCAAGAAACCAGTTAAGCGTCCGGATCCGGTTCTACTTTCTCCTTAACGGTTTCGGTTTCGAGTCCACCATGGGCATGGATCGGAACCAACCCGTTTAAAACCCTAGATCGGATACAGGTCAAGTCAAAGTTTTCTACTGCCATAGACCATATAGGCGGATCTTCAAAAGGGATTTATTGAATCACGCGAGTGCCCTATGGTCCATTCTAGTACATTGCCAGCCCGAACCATATGTGGTTTTTAAATGTGAAATTAGAAGGTAGATGGGGAGGGAGAGAGAGAGAGAGGAAATTTCCACGTTGAGAAAGTGCGAAGAATTTCCGCTTCCCCGGATAGCGTGTGGGCAGTGGTGGTCCTTTTCTTAGAAATGTAAGAGGCCCTTGTTAATACACGAGACGGATAAAAATCATCCCTCTCTAGCTTATAGGAAACGAGAGAAAAAACAGGATCTTTTTCTCTCTTGTGCTGTCTCTTCTGCTCCAATACCTTTTGGATCTTTTCCTAATCTTTTCATCAGATCTCTCTCTTTTTCTTTCTTTCTCCCTCTCTCTCTCTGGATTGAGATTTCATCATGAGCATGAGCAGATCTCTTCTTTTGCTCGCTTCCTTGGCTTCTGCTGCAGCACTTTCATCTTCTTTCAATTTCTTCAATCATCCTCTCAAGCGCCCCTCCACCAAGGTAATTCTCAGCCATGGTCTTCTATCAGATTGTTGAATTTATGTGTTTCTCTGCAAGATCTTTCAACTTTTCTTGAGGAATCTGTTGCGGATTTGCGATATTGGGAAATTGCTTCAAATTCAATGATTCTCTCTAGTTTTTGGGTTTTGTATGGTTTGAATAATTGGATCTGAGATGTGTATTTTGAATTGAATTTTGCAGGAAGCTTTCTTTTGCAGCGATCAACACCGTTCATCTTTGAGGATGGAGAAATTTGCACCTCGATTTGATGGTTTGCGTTTCATCGAAACTCTCGTGACCGGTCATAGATAGATGAGGAAGGAGAGCTATGAATCTAATTTTTGAGCTGTATGCCAATTTTCAGAAATGAGTTTTTGTTCTACTTAGAATACAATTATTTGTTTTGATTACAATTTTCTCTTTTCTTTCTCTTGGTTCATATTGTGTTTGTTAGAAATTGTGTGGCACCTGATGTCACTAGTTTGGCAATCCAAGTCTTTAGTGCCAGTTTGGCAAGTATCATTATCATCATGAAAGCCTTTTACTAATTATATTGGGTCGGTTACACTTATGCTTCTCCAGCTGATCACAAGTTAGGAGTGAAAAAGAGCTAATTCAATTAAAATATAGAGGAAACTACTGAATAAATTCCAATAGTGAGCCCACGGTAAGGAGAGGACCCAGCTTATTTTTAGAGACGGGAGGGGTCCTTTGGGCGTGGTTTTTTAATTTTTTTGTCGTTTAGCGATGTTGTCGATATCGACAATTAAGTTGTCGATATCGACAAATATGCGAAAACCCTTTATCCATCGCCTCGTGCCTGCATTTCTCTGTGAGACCCTTTTCATCGTTTGCAACTGGTTCTCTGGCGATTTTCCATCTCAAAAAACTCTTATATTGAATTAGCTCAAGCGGTTGTTGGATTCCATTAAAAGGTTGGTACACACAATAAGTTCCTTCTTATATAGCATTATCTACCCTAAAAGAGGTTCAGATTGATTCGTTTTTTTGTATATACTTGTTAGAAGGAATAGAACCGTGGTCTGAACCCTAAAAATGCCGGTTGAATATGTAAATGGTGTCCAATATATGACTCACTGTATTCAGCTTTGGGGTTGGTTGATGGCGTTTTTCGTTTTGGTTCTGGTTAATGGCGATTTTCCTTAATGGGTTTTAGGGTTTTGAAAGGGGGTTTATTTTTTATATGCACTGTTTTTATCTATTCCTCCATTGTTTATTTTCAGTACAGTTTTTTTATTACCACATTATATTACTCTAATGTAACCAGAATGATTATTTTATGAACAAACATATCCCAGAATGGGCATTTTAACTATGGTTTATTGTTCAGTAATATAAAGTTCTTTGTCTTTCAACATGTATGTATAATTCATATTTTTCTAAATTATGTTATTGTGATTTGATGTTAGCATGTCAGTGAGGGAGGTGTTGGTTATATTCCATTATAACGGTGACTTCCAGTTCGATATAATCCGTCCGGTGTACAATGGAGGAAATCAAAAGATGAGGTATTTACCGACGGACATAACATATGACTCATTGGTTAACGAAGCATCTGAAGCATCTAATTGGGTCTCAATCATCCATAGATTAAGCATACAATACCTTCATCACAATGGACGGGCATTTTCAATGGCAAGCATTGACGACGACAATGATGTGAGGAGGATGTTCAAAGCATCGAAGAAAGACGTGAATGTGATATATTTATATGTTTTCAACGGTCCGAAGATAAGGCAATCTATAGGAGGAGAGAAATGGAGGTATGTGCATAGGTTGTATTGCTAAATCAATTGATTACCAAATACTAAGTAAGTCTTCCTACTTGTTTATTGACCTTTGTTGATTCATTGTAGGTATGAACGGAATCTTCGAGCTCAAAACTGTGCAAAAAAAGCGAGGACCTCGTCAAGAACTTGTACGGGAAAGCAAGCCATAGTGCGAACGCCCACAACATCTCTACCAATTGTTGATCTCCGTGAAGACAATGACATGCATTTCTCATCCGTGCGTAATGAATGCAGTCCACATCTGGCGACAGGAGTTGATACTTTTTGTGATGATATTGATGTTGGAGTGAAGAATCATGATGGGATTCAGACCGACGGACAACCTGCTATCGGACAGATTCGTCGGATAGCAGATGCGAAGGTCGAAAGCAATGGAGTTGATGCCAATCTAGCTTACACTACCAATTGTTCAAATGAAGATTTAGTTGTTGATTTTGAAGACAGAATGGAGACTGAAGAGGTTAAAACGGAGGTTGGTAATAACTCGGCTCAGGAAATGTGGGTTGGCCGTGAGTTCCCTGATCGTTAGACATTTCGGAATACTCGTGCTAAGTTTGCAATTTATGGCAACTTCACTCTTAAACACCTGAAGACCAACTCGACGAAGGTGACGGCTGACTGCAAAGATGGGGGTTGTCCTTGGCGGATCCACGCTTCTATTGTAGAATCAGGACCACAATTTAAAGTTAGAACGTACAATCCTAAACATCAATGGTCGAAGCCGATGATGGGCATGGCACATCGACAAGCAAGTTCAGCCCTTATTGCTGAATTCATCATGGATAGAATCAGACAGAACATCGATTTAAAGCCGAAGGAGATAATGAACGACTACCAAATGGAATTCGGGTCAATTATTAGCTATAGGAAGGCACTTATAGCAAAGGACATGGCTCTGCGTATAGTGCGAGGATCATATGAGGAGTCCTTCCAGCTTCTACCTCTCTACTGTATGGAATTGCAGAAAACCAATCCTGGGATAATAATAAACATAGACACCACGTCTAATGATCGTTTCCAAAGATTTTTTTGGTCATTTGGACCTTGTATTAGGTCTTTCATCTCTTCGCTGAGACCGATGATTGCCGTAGACGGTGCACATCTCCGGGGCAAGTATCCTGGTGTCTTGCTTGTAGCCGTGACATAAGATGCGAATCATAAGCTATTACCCATCGCCTTTGCTTTTGCGGAAGCCGAACGTCGAGATAGTTGGGAATGGTTCCTTGCAAACCTGTTCATTGCTCTTGGAGAGCCACCAAATTTTACTATTGTTTCTGACCGTCAGAAGGGTCTTATTCCAACTCTCCAGAACACTATACCCTCTGCAGTGCACTGTTATTGTTGCCGTCACATTGCTGAAAATATAAAAACCGCTTTCAGTGACGGGGCAATCGTTATGAAATTCTGGCGTGCTACAAAGTCCTATAGGCCTTATGTTTATGAGGCATATATGACGGATATACGTGCAGTCAGCCAAGAGGCTTTCAACTATATTGATGCAACTAGAAAAAACCGTTGGTCAAATGCATACGTACAAGGACGTCGGTATGACATGCTAACTAGTAATGCGGCTGAGTGCACGAACAGTCTATTAAAGGACACAAGGGTACTGCCCATTGTTAAACAGGTCGAGGAGATACGTGCCAAGTTAATGGAGTTCTATCAAAAGCGCCATATTCAGTCAGAGAGTGTAACCACTCGTTTAACTCCATATGCAGAAAAAATCTTGGGCCAAGAAATGGAGGAAGCCCGTAGGGTTCATGTTCGTGTTGCTGGTCTCGTTGAATTTCAAGTTCAGTCCGCTGAATACGTGGACGTAGTCGATCTCGAACGCAGAACTTGTACATGTCGTAAATGGGAGATTATGGGCATCCCATGCTGTCATGCACTGGCATCAATGAAGGTAAGGAACTACGATCCTTATGCGTTTTGCGAGCATTGGTATCTGTCAAGCGTTTATCGTACAACATATAGTGAAGTTCTGCATGCTACACGAGACAAGAAGCAATGGGAAGGCACAATTCAAGAAAGAATTCTTCCACCACTCGTAACTAAGCAACCAGGGCGTCCAAAAAAAAAAACAGGAAACGGACCGAAGATTGTGGCCGCCAACGAATGGTAGTTACGTGCTCCAATTGTAAGGAGAGGGGGCATAACCGTGGAGGTTGTCGCAATCCACCACGTGATGTAAATGGGTTGTTACATGCTTGAAAAGTGTAGTGATGTTTTTGTTTGGCTACTGATGTAAATGGGTTCCATGTAGGATTGAAGACTGCAGTCATTTTTTTATAGTTGGTAATGTTATTGGTTCTGTAACATGCTTGAACAGTGCATTGCGGAGGTTTTTGTGTATGGCTGCTTATGTTCAACCGGTCATGCCAGGCTTGAAAAGTGCAGTGTTGTTTTTTGGGTAGCATTTGCTTATGTGCTTGGGTTCCATGTAGGGCTGAAGGAGAGGTAATTATTTTGTATAGTTGGTGATGTACATGGTTGTGCCAGGCTTGAAAAGTGCAGTGTTGTTTTTTGGGTAGCAGTTGCTTATGTGCTTGGGTTCCATGTAGGGCTGAAGGAGAAGTAATTATTCTGTATAGTTGGTGATGTACATGGTTGTGCCAGGCTTGAAAAGTGCAGTGTTGTTTTTTAGGTAGCAGTTGCTTATGTGCTTGGGTTCCATGTAGGGCTGAAGGAGAAGTAATTATTTTGTATAGTTGGTGATGTACATGGTTGTTCCAGGCTTGAAATCACTAATGTTGTTTTTTGTATGGCTGCTGATGTAAATGGGTTCACATTTTATCTATTCTGTTGTAACTACTTGTTATGTAATGAATGTTGGTATGTGAATGGTGATCAGAACTTTTTGAATATAAATATAAATGATCAATGTTTTCTGCAGTTCACAAATTTTTTTTTCTTACGCATTAATTTTTACACTTGCATCACAATAAGCAGTTACAACTATTAAATCAGTGCAATGATGAAACTAGTCGATAGCAACAACTTATAGTTGTCGGTATCGACAACTTTTACACTTGCAGCAAAATAAGCAGTTACAACTATTAAATCAGTGCACTGATGAAACTAGTCGATACCGACAACTTATAGTTGTCGATATCGACAACTTTTACAGTTGCAGCGCAATAAGCGGTTACAACTATTAAATCAGTGCACTGATGAAACTAGTCGATACCGACAACTTATAGTTGTCGATATCGACAAATTATACAGTTGCATCACAATAAGCAGTTACAACTATTAAATCAGTGCACTGATGAAACTAGTCGATAGCGACAATTTATAGTTGTCGGTATCGACAACTTTTACACTTGCAGCAAAATAAGCAGTTACAACTATTAAATCAGTGCACTAATGAAACTAGTCGATAGCGACAACTTATAGTTGTCGATATCGACAACTTTTACACTTGCAGCAAAATAAGCAGTTACAACTATTAAATCAGTGCACTGATGAAACTAGTCGATACCGACAACTTTGAGTTGTCGGTATCGACAAATTTTACAGTTGCAGCAAAATAAGCAGTTACAACTATTAAATCAGTGCACTGATGAAACTAATCGATACCGACAACTTTTACACTTGCATCATTTTTATAGGTTACAACTATTAAATCAGTTCACTGATGAAACTAGTCAATATTGACAACTAAGGGTTGTCTATATCGACAACCTATACAGTATGAAACACTTGCATACTTACAATAGTGCACTGATGAAACTAGCCGATAGCGACAAGTAAGAGTTGTCGATATCGACATGTTTAGATTATTGTTATCGACATCATACATACTACCAAAGTTTAGGGAATTGTACACAACTTATAAAACTGTGAATCCATTCATGAAAGCTGTAAATCAAACAAAACATTCTCCATTGAATTCTTAGTAAAAGCTATAGAATGAATATGCACAAAAGGCAATTTACTGAAATATAGTTGTTCAGCATTTGCATATTGCTAACAGATACAGACATCCATCATATATAAACAATGTCCGGCAGTATTAAAATCTCCCAAAAAATCCGGACATGCATCCTCCGAGGAAAGAGAAACAAAACAAAAGGAAATATACACTTCTCCACTGTAATGAGAATCAGTTAGATTATATTTACAGCCCCATAGACACACAATAGACAACTGTCATCAGTTGAAATCACTCAAGTTGGTCAAGCCTAGTCTGTTGGCATTCAAAGTCCAGCTCCGCTTGAATATCTCTAAGACAATTTTGCTGCGAAAGTATGGGATATCTTCTTGAGTGAAATTGATGTTACGGCGGTGCACACAGTGTTCCGTGAAGGCTAATGCAAAGATTCCACAATCATTTCCATTTTGCTGATGAGGGATGTCTTTCTTTACGAGCTAACTCCATAGATACGGATCCGACCACCCGAAATCGCTGTACCTTTCATTCAACCATGCCACCTGCGATAGTCATTCACAGCTCACTCTTAGTTTAAGTCAAAAATTCATATACGTGGCATAGAAGAGTGTAACGAATCAGAACACAAATATATCAATGGGTAAAAAGAGGTAACATACAAATTTCGATGCATGTTTTACCGATCGACGATCACCAGCCATGCTATTGTAGAACTCCCATCGTCTCTGGTCGACATATCCGACCAACAAGGTGAAATGTGATCTGTGATGGATTACAAAAATCAGAGTGCGTGCTTCCCTTGCATCCATCACCCTATGTCCATGCTTCCCAAACACAGCTTCGACAGCAGAATTAGAACCATCCGACCACCAACTCTGCATCCGTTCACAAAAAATTAGTTCAATCAGAGCCTACAGCTTGACATTACTAGTATGCAGTCTGTTTCAATCAGTTAATACTTACACACACGCTTGGGTCAGCAATGAAACATGAATCACATTCATCCCTCAAAATCTCAAAATAGTAGTACATGACATTAGTGTCCATCCATGTTCCATCATCAAGCACCCTTTTCAGGTCTGAGCTTGGGATCATTGTGCAGATGCTATCCAACTCATCCTTCCTGTAATGAACCATCATTAATCCCATTAAATGCACAGGTGGTTAATCCACATAAAAAAGGTTCTTGAGATTAGTTTTCTTACCTCTCCTCGTAGTATTCTTTGAATCCATTGAGAAAAAACTTATCAAGATCAGAAAGCACGTAATTGCTTTGAACTATAGAATGATCGTAATCTTCAAACTTCAATGGTACTTTCCGCATACGCGGGAGCCGTTTGATCCTCCATACAAGTGAATCGAGTGTAGCGAAAGCGAATTGGGTTGAAATGACCAAAGCGGACCCGCTTGAGACTGGGACTGGAGAGGTGAACAACGTTCTACTGACATGGGGGTACTTAGGAATTCAAAATTTGGGGATAGGGCGGGAGATAGAGGCCTACTACCAGAACCTTCCAATGCGCACTGTATATTGGGCTCGTATACTGGTGCGGTAGTCCTCTTGCTATTTTTCTTTTTTTCCCGGACTCTTAACAGCAGCTCTTTTCCGATGCTTAAACGTTATTGTAATTTTCTTCTTCATATCTTCGTCGTCGGACTGCGAGCTGCTGCACCCACCTATTGAGAAGTCATCAAAGTTTGTCCCAAAGACACCCTTAAACTTTGACAATTTCTTTCGTATTGATGCGGTGAGCTTATCAATAGAAACTTTCCGGCGCTCCGCTCGATCACAAGATCGCTCTAAACGACCCACCAGCTCCTCTGCCTGAAAACGAAAAAACACACCAAAAGTTATTTACCAGTGCCGATAAGCGAAGCAAATGTTAAATCATATAAAAGATTACGTAATACATTGTTTCATGCAGTAACTTAAATGCACAATTTTGAGTCATACATGCTTTAGTGGGATAGTGAGATCAGCTGATTTGGCGATCTCCTCTGGCTGGCCTTTATTCGCATGCTCCATCTGAGCTGACCTCCCAATATACAATAGAGAGTTCTCACCATACCACGACAAATACTCCTTTGATTGGACTTTCTCCTTACACTTATCCCCTTTTAAAACTAGTTCTGTCCTAGCATTCCATAATGACTCTACCTCCTCGTCCACCTGCGTGCTGTAATCAACAACAACGTACCATGTTCGTTCTCGTCTGACGAATGGCATATTGAATGGCGGTGGCACTAACTGTTTGAAGCCAAACTGTTTCATAACACGCCACGTATTGTGTCGTTTCACGATCCAATAATAGACAAGGATGGTGGACGACGAGAATAAAGCACGATCAACTTTCCGTACCTTTTCTTCAAGCTTTTTCCCGT
The DNA here is from genome assembly GCA_012931725.1 of Litsea cubeba. Lineage (NCBI taxonomy): Eukaryota > Viridiplantae > Streptophyta > Magnoliopsida > Laurales > Lauraceae > Litsea > Litsea cubeba. The sequence continues at coordinate 35,222,989 of CM022946.1, forward strand.
AACCATGATAGGGTATCCAATTGAACTGCATACAACATGAGTCATTCATGAATAGCAAGTTTGTACAAACAATGTAGTATGTTAAAAAAAACTACAAAACATCAAGATTTCAAAAAATTTCAATCCATTACCCCATCAGTCTTCAGATTGTTCAATTGTTTTCTCACTTCTTTCACTGTTGCATGAGCTGGGTGTTCATCAAGCCTCTTCTGCCAGGTCTTAAACAATGGGAACTGTATGTCCTTCTTCCAGCTATTTGCCGGTTTAGGACACCGCCCGATTGACATCCTAGTATAGGCCCAGAGCTGCACCATTACAAAGAATGAATAAACGTTATATAATGCTGAATTAATACGTAGAATTGGAAAAAAAACTATTAAAAGCGAGAACAATCACCTGTAACAACTGAAGAGGCCCAGTGGGTGTCCGAAGTTGGTGTCCTTCCTCCTCTCCTTGTTCCTTCTTCCCTTCCTCTCCTACATCTATATTCTCCCGATTCCATCGAGTAGCGTTTGCCAACATCCTATAAAGATTCGCAAGACAAGCCGGTCCCCATGCGTAAGGCTTAAAATCTTTAAACAATTCAAGAACATAAGCAGGTCCGCGAGCTCCAGATGTTTGATAAACAAGTTGACCAGATACCAAGAAGAATAGGTAGGCCCGTGTAGCCTGAATCTCATATTGCTTGTATTTTTTTTTTCTTCTTCTTCTTCTCCAGTTCTTCATCCTTGAAATTGTTTTCTAACCACTTAAATTTTAATGTCTGACCGACGTAATCAACCTTTTTTTGAGGAGTAATACCGAGCAACTCTTGACATACAGATTGCACTAGCCTCCTTGGGAAAGTTCGACCTGTTACTCGGTCTCCATCAATGGGCAGCCCGTATATATAAGCTACGTCTTCCAACGTAACAATTGCTTCACCGGATGGAAAATGGAAAGTGTTCGTTTCAGGCCGCCATCTCTCTACCAATGCCGTTATTAATGCGTGATCTATGACTATACGGCTTATATCTGCCAAATGATGGAGACCCGTCGCCCTCACGTACTCCTTTTGTTTTTTTGTAAGCCCCCATATTTCTGCGTCCGGGTTTGTTGGAATGCACCTGAGGCGACTGAACTCCTGCACATATTAATCCTTACAAGGACAGTTAGGAATCATACACCAAATGTAAACAAGAAGAAGATATATAACTATCAATTACGAAAGACAACCACTGTAGAAATGCTCATACCTCTCCAGCACAAATTCCTTCTGATATATGGTATTGTTGATTATATAGGAGAACTTTTGGAGCATCAGCGGGCTGATTTTCGTTCGTCGGCATAGTAACAAACGTAGCTTCTCAACTTCCAAAAATTATAGGTGCATAACCATAAAAAGAGAGAGAACTCTTATACAAAATATATTGCAAACTTCACATAATGAATGTCTCGTTAAACTTTCGCTTGTAGTTATGTACTATATAGACACTGGAGAGATTTATATTTACTCATCTATTTCTTTGTGTCTTAAAAGTAGATCGTCACAATCCATTTGGAGAGAAGAAGAGTATGCGCAGTAGGGGCAATTGACCATAAATGGAGTATGCACAAACTTTATAAAATCCATGCAATGGGCCCAATATGATAAGGCCAACATGCTCATACCACATGTGCACCCCATACCCTCCCCTCCCCCCAACCCAAAAAATCGAAATAGCACACATCCAATTCCACTCCTAACATGATGCGTCATGTAAAACATTCAATTTATTTCATTAGAGTTAAATCATGTGTTTTAACTCTTTCATGTGATAAATCCAACGGTGATTCCCACACCAATTGAATTGAAACATTTTAAGAGGTGTTTTTACACTAATTGGTGTGTGATATGAGTGGCAGCAATTCATGAATGATGGGATAATGTGTGTTTTGCATGGTCCACTCTTACAAGTGAGAGAGAACAGAGCTCGTACGAAAATTCCGTAATGCTCACCCTACATTACCTTATGCAATCCGCATTAGACCATACTTTCCTATACATAATCCCACTTAAATCATTGTTACACCTAACCAAAATAACGTAACATTCCGTAATCGCTGCTATTCCTTCACCAGATCATTGGGTATCAATGTGTTAGTCAGAATTCAACTCAATCCCATTTGGGTAAACACAAGCGAGAACTCAATCCAACTCAATCCCAAAAGTTGCAATTTCTATAATTCTCACAACAACCTTTATCCACCAATAGCTTTGTGCCAGATTGCAGCCACCACCTACAGTGTGGCCATTGTACAATCCAAAAGCCTCTTTATTGACACACATGAATGCCACATTCTGCGGCTAAACTAGAGGACATAAACGACCTGGGACACTATTCCTGCAATATATAAGTTGTCTGCGATACCTCATTGGCTTACGATCCACATGGTTTGACCCACCACTCCAAATTCTATATTCCCTCCACCACTCCAAATTCTATATTCCCTACTTTCTACTCAATCTTAAGAGAAAAGTATGGATGGTTCCAGGTATCTGAATTGAGCCGATGAAGAAAATTAGAGGGAGACATAACATGAAAAATGATTGGAGTTTTATGCATTACTTGCAATATTATAATGTAGTGATGGTTAAGGATAGAGGGGAACAATAGAACGTCTGGTAACAGAAATATAAAAACCAAAAGCAGCATTAAATGGACTATTTAATCTCTCTCTAAATCATTTTTAATCAACAATCTGTACATAGAATTCTTAATCTCTCTTTTTATGTATGTAAATGTATAACCGACCCATAATATCTCTATGCCGGTAGAGGTGTGAAACCAAGATCTAGCAATGCCAATAAAGGTGTGAAACTCATCTTCCACAAAACTCAGGTGTCAACGTGGTAACAATGCAACCCATTTTTTCTTCAAAAAACCTAATCAACAAACCTAATTAGACAAAATAACTCTGATTTCGTTTAATGTAGGGATTCGGTTTCATGTTTAAGAATTATGAGGAAATAAGGAAATCGCATTCTAGATCCAATGAAAAGCACCGAAAGCTCTGTTTGAACCCTAATAAAAACAAGACAAAACGATTATAATGCATACCTTCATGTGCTTGGAAACAGTGTATAAGCTTTGAAAGATGGCGCCAAATGATGCTTAGGACCACAGCCTGGGACCAACGAAAGGGAGAGGTGTCGACAGGCACTGTCGAAGAGGATAAGGGAAAAAGGAAGAAGAAGAAATGGGGAAGAAAGGCTCTCTTGCGGTTTTAGTATAAAGGCACCAATTGTCGATATCGACAACTTCAATATACATATCAAAAAAACCAGAAGGGGCGTCTCTAAACAACTACTGGGTGGGTTTCCAGTTCATGGCCCACTTAGGGGATTTATCCGGTAGTTTCCTCTAAAATATATATAAAATAGAGATATTTCAATTAGATTAATTTACAAATATTTAATTAAAAATTATATGAGCAATGTTGTCATGCACTAAAAAGTTAAATCAACAATAAGAATAGAATAAGCAAATATGTCATATAGTAAAACCAATAACTCTCTTCCAATTTGCACTTTTGCATTAAAAAAAAGTGATAGATTGCAAAAAGGGGCTGCTATTGGCACACAAAAAATCTCCCTTCCCACACACACATTTAAAAATAAAAATAAAAAAACCTATGAAGTTACATTTTTGCCCACCCTCCTCCTTTCTCTCCCCCCACCTTCCCTCTACCTCCAGCGCTGCCCTGCGGGCTTCGGCCCGGGACGGCGGCGGATCCATCTCCTCCCCTCCCTCTCCCTCTGTTTTCTCTCTCCATTCTCCCTTTCTCTCCCTCCCCATCTTAGGCTCCGGCCTGGACCAGCGACAGCTCTCCCTCTCCCACCGTTTTCTCTCTCGCTTCCCCCCTTCTCTCCCTCCCCATCTTAGGCTCGAGCCTGGACATGTGGCAGCTTCTCCCTCTCCCTTCTCCCTTTCTCTCCCTCCCCATCTCAAGCTAGGGCCTGGACTGGCGGCAACTTCTCTCCCTCGCCTCCCCTCCCCTCTCCCTCTCCTCCTCCCTCTCCCTCTCCCTTGAGGGAGAGGGAGGAAGAGAGATGGCGAGGGAGAGACGGGGAGAGGGAGGAGAGAAAATAGTGGGGGAGGGAGGGAGAGAAGGGGGGAGGGAGACGTGGCCACCGCCGGTCCTAGCCGGAGCCAGTTACCGTCGTCGGTCCAGGCCGGAGGCGGAGATGGGGAGGGAGAGAAAGGGAGAAGGAAGATAGAAAATAGTGGGAGAGGGAGAGGGAGAGGGAATGGAGGGGAGGGGAGGAGAGGGATCCGCCGCCGTCCCAGGCCGGAGTCGGTGGCTGCCGCCGGTGCAGGGCAGCGCCGGAGGTGGAGGGAAGGAGGGGGGTGGGCAAAAATATAACTTCATAGGTTTTTTTTTTATTTTTTTTTAAATATATGTGTGAGAAGGGAGATTTCTTGTGTGCCAATAGTAGCTCCCTTGCAAAAGTTGCCTAATTGACATCAAACCCCTATTCATCTCCAAACCCGAGTTTTGGCAACCTCACATGGAGAGTGCTTTTGATAGAGTTTTCCAACAAATTCAAGGGGAAGGGAAGAAGGAGAGTTACTTTCTACATACCTTTAATCGTCAATCTGCCCTATTTTCTGCATTTTGTGTATCTACTTGATTTTTTGTCATTTTGAGGTCATCCAAGACCGAATGGGGGGAGTTGCAAAAAAAAAAAAAAAAAAAATGCTATGTGAGCGACTTGCGCAAGTAATCAAACCCTTTTAAAAATAAATTTGAGAAATGAATGAAAACACAATACCTTTCTGCGAGAGATCATTCTTTTGATCATTCTTTTCTCATATTTCCTATATGTCCAGTAATTGTGGATTTTCCAATCATTTCACAGTTTTTTCGGCTTCCCAAGGAAGACCCATATGCAATATTATCATTGAAATGAGAATCACATTACAAGGAAGAAAATGAATCACATTCCAAATATGAGAAATATAAATATGGGGTACATGTATTTCATTGACGATCATTTCATATTAATCACGGACATGAAAATCAAGATGAAAAATTAAACTATACAGTAATCAGGGGCGGAACTACACTAGGGCAAGGCCCCCCTGGCTTTGAAAAATCCTTTTACATCACCAAATGGGCCCCTCCCAACCCAAATATATAAAAAAGTACAGAAAAATATATAAAAAACTAATGAAAAAACCGAATTTGTGCTACACAATCTACGGAGTTCCTTCCCGAGCAATTGCTAAATTTGATATTTTTCCCGTAAAATCCTCTAAAATCTATATTTAGTACGGTCGATTTTTTTATCATCTCATCAGACATCCAGGGGCGGAACTACACTAGGGCCCGGGGGGGCCAGGCTTTGAAAAATCCTTTTAACATCACCAAATGGGCCCCTCCCAACCCAAATATATAAAAAAGTATAGAAAAACTAATGGGAAAACCGAATTTGTGCTGCACAATCTACGGAGTCCCTACCCAAGAAATTGTTAAATTTGAGATTTTTTTCCCGTAAAATCCTCTAAAATCTATATTTGGTACGGTCGATTTTTTTATCATCTCATCAGACATCAACTCTTTTATGTTCGAATGCAGTTGAGTTTGGAGTTTTTTTTATGTGGTTTTTACTTTGTTATAGCTTTCGTCTTCGACTCTTGACTCTTCGACTCTTAACTTTTTTTTTTATCAGATCAACCATTGAAATTAGTAGAAATTGACGTGTCATTGTCTTAGAAAGATTGTTTTTTTTTCATGAGATTTAGGATTTTTTGCTGAGAAATGTCTTCAATGTGAGTTTGGGGTTGGGCTTGTCATATAAATTGAAAAATATCAATATAAGATGCAACAAGTATAAATGGTTGGTCTTTCATTCATTCACCATAACAACAGTGTAAATGGTTTTAATTTTCATGTAAAATTTAATCTTGAATCGTAATATATGCTTGAACTTACGACTATGTCGAAAGAAAACTTAAAGATATGATAGTTATAATAATTCGTGAAATAAAAATTATTCAAGTTTTGCCCCCTCCCCCGAGATGAAATCCTGGTTCCGCCCCTCACAGTAATCACATTCCAGTTTCCGCAACTTATCCATAACTAGCATACTTTTCAAATGAAGCAAGTGATACAAATCCAAAAGTGAATATGGTGTTGAATTTATAAGTTCCTGTATAAATGCCTGTAAATTATAAGGTGTTCGATCAAAAAAAGTAGAAAGATATAGAAGCAACAAAGAATAGACTTACCTTATGCTACCAGTAGCTATATAGAAGTCTCATAATAGTTGCGCAATGTAGTTTATTTTGTGTTTCATGTTCATGCAAGGCTATTCTCCTTTGTTAATATTTAGTATTACTTCTTTGAAAAGAAAAAAAAAAAAAACAGAAACGGCTTGGACATTTACATGGAAATAGAGACTCATTTATCATTCATGGAATAATGGTGGCGAAGAAAGTGCAGACGTCTTAGAAGGAAAAAAAACATGAAATGGAGAGAAGAATAAGAGTGAAATGGTAATATAGGGTGTGTTTTGTATCGTGCCATTCAGATGTTTTCATGTTTCTATGAGATAAGGTTATGAAAAATATGTTTGATTATTATAAATCATCATTCCCAATTTTGTTCTCACAAGAAGGAATCCCAAAATAATATTTTTTTTTTAAGAAACAACTTCCTGGCACATACTTATCTCTTATCTGTTGCCGTTTAAAGTAATTATTTAAATATTCCAAATCCTTTCACTTATCCTAAAGGTAGGCCCCATGTTCACAATCCCAAATGAGGTGACCCCACTTTGTAATTCCTAAAAGTGGGTCACATAATCACAATCACAATTGGTGAGCCTATATTATATTCCTATAATTGTGGGACCACATTATAAGGCCCTATGTTCTAATTTCTAAATGTGGGTCCCGTGTCTACAATCACAAAAGAGGTGGCCCTACTTTAAAAATCCTAAAGGTGGGTCATATGGTGACAATCGCAAAAGGTGGAGCCACATTGTATCCTATGAATGTAGGCCCACATTGTTAATCCTATGAATATGACCCCATGATTTGATTTCTAAAGGTGGATGCCACTTGTAATTTTTAAAGGTGGGTCATGTATTCACAATCAATCAAAAGATGGCCCCACATTATAATTTTTATAACGGTGGGCCCATATTGTAAATCCTATGAATGCGCGCCCACATTCTAATTTCTTATGAATGCGCGCCCACATTCTAATTTCTAAAGGTGGACACCACATTGTGATTTCTAAAGGTGGGTCACATGGCCGTGATCACAAAAGGTGGACCCCCACATTGTAAATCCTATGAATGTGGGCCCATATTGTAAATCCTATGAATGCGCCCCCAAATTCTAATTTCTAAAGGTGGACACCACATTGTAATTTCTAAAGGTGGGTCACATGAATGTGATCACAAAAGGTGGAACCACATTGTAAATCCTATGAATGTGGGCCCATGTTCTAGTTTCTAAAGGTGTATGGGATGTTGTAATTTCTGAAGGTGGGTCCTGAATTTATGTTCACAAAAAGGTGTCCCCACATTATAATTTTTATGAAATGGGTCCATATTGTAAATCCTATGAATATGGGTCCCATTTTTTAATTTTTAAAGGTGGGTACCACGTTATAATTTTACAAGTGGGTCCCATATACAACAATAATAGAGTGCCACAAATAATACAAGGTGGGTCCCACATTGTAAATCATATTATTCTCTTTCTTCCGTTTTTTGGAGCAAAACTTTTATAATGTCACCAAACAAATTATGTATAGCATATTCTCAACATAATAATTTAATATAATATTGTCAAACAAGTTCTAGAGAGTATAATCTAGGGATAACCCGATGTCAGCACAACTTGATTTGGGTACAAAATTGGAAACAACAAGAGAACGATGCCAAATGGGCCCATAGTCATTGATAAGGATTTACTTCGAAAGGGAGTCATTTACCATTCATAATTGTGGGAGAAAGAGTCATAAAAACCGAAATGGGGAATCTTTCTTGTTGATATGGCTTCACCATGGGAGAGATTGGAATGGGGAATTCCTCCTTACACCACTATCCAGTTTAAGGCATGGAGTTTGAGAAGGTTATCTGTTGATTACTTCTTAAAATAGAGGCAAAAAGATCCTAAAGTAGATTCAACTAAGATTGCAGACGGAACGGTTCGGATCAAAACTATAACGGACTTAGATCTAGATCCATTTCTAAATAACAATTCCAGTTCCGACTCAGAACCTGTTTTGCTGGTTCCAAACTCAGTTCTGATAAGAGGACCCGGATCCAGTTTCAAAACCGGGTCCAATTAGAAGGCTGGTCCAAAGCCGATTCTAACAGATTTTCATTTTTTATCTTATAATTTTTTTTCTTAAAAATAAGGATATCATTCAATCTATAACAGTGCATCAAGTGTATCACCTCTAGGATTAAACACAAACATGTCCAACAAAAGTTGATTTTGAGTTACAGCTTACAACATTAAAAACTCGTACCGGGTCCACGGGGTCAAAACCTGTATGGACCTAAATTCGAACTTGTTTATCAATCGAAATCTAATTTGGGTTCCGGATCCTGATCCGTTTATAAATCGGAAACCAAAACAGGTTCTACATTCGAATTTTTTATCGGTCGGAACCCTAGATAAATGGAGAATCGAATACCCATTCACATCCCTAGATTCAACCAAATATATATCCACGTGAATTTTGACTATAATCCAAAACACTCAAAACATCTACTTGAATTAGTTTTAAGTAAAATAGACACGGAATATAAACTAGCCAAATGGCACCCATAAGTCTCGTATTGCTATTCAGCAGTCAACTCTACCTAATTTGGCACTATGACCCGCCCACCCAACACGAATCTAACTCATTAATTAGACATTTGAGTGGACATGCTCCTTATTAATTAGTTAAAGGTTGGGTCTAGGTAGGTTAGCTCAATTTAACTTTGAACCCCACTCCACCCGGATCATTCCTCATTGCCAAAAGTGACATTGCACTCCTGTTGCCACCAAGCTTATTGTCCCAAAACTCGAAAAAACCTAATTAAGAAAAAAAAAAGGTCTCCTAACAACCATCAGATCACATCATCACACCAATCGATGTAACGGCCCCGATCAACTGCGGTTACAATTTCCATCCCTGTCCCGCAGACTACCAACCAAAATGAAAAGCTCTTGCCCTAGACATATATATTAATAAAAAAAAATAGGTAGGAGATTGTAAATTTGCAAATCCAGCTCGGTTTCATGTCTTCTTCTGCTTCTTCTCGCGCTTAGGGTTTCTGCAACGCTCCATTCCTTTCTTGATACTGTATCAGATTCTTCCTTGAAATCTCTTATCAGATACATGTAAGATATCTCCAAGTCCTCTTACTTAGATCATGATTTATATATGTAATCTTCTATTTGGTTACAAATCAGAGTTTTCTGGTTAGATTTGATTGAGTTACTGATTTCTGATGAGTTTGTTTGGTTTTTTAATGGTGTTTTTGAAACTGGGGTTTTCCGTTCTGTTTACAGTGAGTTGTGGGTTTGATCATGATTTCTCTGAAGCTGTTCAATCTTATTGTTCTGATACTCTTTTTAGTGTAGTGTTTTGTGGGAGGTATTAGATCAAAGCAATGGGTTAATGAGGAAGATCCGTTTAGATATGGGTAAGTAGAGAGATGGAATCTTTGGGAGATTTGTGAGGATGGTTAGTTCTCTTTTTCAGTGATTCTGTTGATTGATCTATGTTATGTAATGTTGATGGATCTGTAATGCATTTTTTGTAGGGTTTCACTGTGTACTTGCTAGTGTGTTGCCATTAAACATACGGAAAGGAACACATCGGGGCACATATGAATGGTGGATGTGTGTGTATTTTGGGTTCATGGGTAGGCTCCATCATAGGCGTGTTTTGTTCTTAAAATCATGGTGCCCAGACAAAATCTATTTGTTGGATTGAGGAAGTATTTGACTGTTAAAAGAAGAGATGATGGTCCAAATTCAATGCTCAACCCCATTTGTTAATATATTCTGACCAAACTGATAGGAACTGGGGTTACCTTAGAACAGAGGGGGCAGTTTGAGGGGGTTATCACTTGACATGCAGACGTCCTGTAGAGAGATTCTCCGTTCTACTTTACGGTGATAAGTAATGATAATACATGTTCTTTGTATCTGACTTCCATTGCTGTTTACTGTTTGCTGTTGTGGGTTTAACTCATCTGATCTTACTCGATGCATGTGGAGTTCCATTATATTCTTGTTGACAAGAGCCCATAGCACATTTGAAATGAGCTTGTTGTTGCAACCATGAGGATTTGAGTTATGTTTACTATTAAGATAAAGGAAAAGAAAAGATTTGATACAGGTCACTGTCTTACAACTTGTGCCACAATTGTTGAAATCTGCATGGTGGGAGGTGTAGTTTTATCAAGCATTGATGATATTGGGGTAATATCTATTATTGGCTTGGAGTGATCTGCCTTTGCAAGATGAAATATGAGATCTCACCATGTGACAGATAACTTGATCTGGTGGCAATAATAACTCCAGTCAAAGTGATATTTTGGCCTGTTGCAATTCGGATTTAGGGGTCTCTAAAAGCAGATATTAGTGCCGTTGTGAGCTGTGCCTCGTGACACATTGAGTTGTATTGAGTCATTCATGTACTATTTGTTGCTGCTGCTGCTGTTATTATTATTACTATTGTATTAAGAGTTTTAAGGCATGTACATATGTACTGACAATATAAGAAGTACAATGCCCTATCAGAGGGACACAATTGCATTGTTAATAATTTGTGATCTCTAATAATGCTCTTACTGACATGTTCACCACAGGCCATATTATCTTTCTCTTTTTAAATATTGCTGATGCTGACGGCAGAAGGTGGGTCGACCCATGGGGACCATGGGTTTGTCCTGCATCAATTGCCCACTGCATTTTGTTGTCAAACCTTTAATTAATGCCATAAACCCAAATTTTTACAGTTATACCGCCTTGCTAGCTGACCACAAATTAACATAGCTTGAATATTCTTCCACTGAGAATTCCTTGGAACATGGGTAGACATATCTTGAGCCCTTCTCTAACCATCTTTGGCCCTTGTCATTGGAATCTCCTGATACATCAGTTTTGAGAAAATTAACATTTTGTAGCTCTGTCTCATAGAAACAGAAAGATTAAAATACTTGGATTTCTCAAATTTCTCTCAAATTGAAGCCCATTTTGCTTCTACATCCACCAGGTCAGCAAATCAAAAGGAGGATCATCGAGGTATCCCATTATTTCTTTCTTTCTTTCCCAATGGTCCATGAAAATGCAAGTGGTTGGCTTTCCTCATGAATGATTTATCTCTTATCCAAATTTTAAATTTTAAAGACATTATGATTACAAAATAAAAAATTTAGGGACTTTGCCACTACTACTCGATACACACAAGTCATCCCACATAGGTTGAGAAAGGAATTCAACTCCTAGCTAGCTATATTGCAATTTGAGAAACTGTCAATTTTTTCTTGCAAATAATGTCCATATTTGGTGAATGATGTTCTCTCTTTTCAAGACAGTCTAAGATTTGGATCTTCATGGCCAAAGCTTTTTCAACAGTAAAAACTTTGACCCCGGATGAGGGTTCTTAAACAAGGCGATGAATCGGTCTTTCACCCATCGACGCCTTGAAGAATGATTTGATGAGAATCACCCAGAGGAAGGCCATTTTTTAACATTTCTATATTCCAAATTACAGGAACCCGAGTGTGTAACAGACTTATGTTCAATGTTGCTCAAGTTCTCTCAAGTACTGGAAGAAAAAAGGTCCAATGTACTTTCTCATTTGGTGCACTCTTTTACAGGTGACCTCCTTCAGGATTCACTAACCTCCAAACCCAACACTAAAAACCCCCCACCGTTCAAATGTCTTTCAAGAAAACAATTATATTCTTCATCCTGTCCTTAGACCTAATAATCCCATTAAAAGCCCTTTTCACCTTATGATGATAATTACTCCAACCAGAATAAAAACACTCTAATATACTGCTACAATTTGTTGAATTTTGGACTTTGCAGCTACTAGCTGCTGCTACCGCTCCTGCTCCTGCTTCTTCTACTGCTCTTGTCATACTTTAATTGTGTTTTTCCTGTTTTGTTGTTGCACTTTAGTTGATGATGATTATGATGCCTTCACTTTGTAATAGATTAAACTTGTAATCTTCTTAAAAGTGGGAGGGGATAAAAAGAATTGCTTCTGATGTTGCCTTGCTTACTTCAGTTTGTTTTGTGTATACTTAAGAAGGGTGGCTTGAATCAACCCTTAAGTTTGTTCTGTTCTTCATTGAATGGTTTTGATGGGGTTTCCGTGCCTTAAGTTAACTCTTGGCTGGTGCGGGTTTCCTAGAACAGTTTTTTGGGCATAAAAGTTCTCTGCCACGTGGGGCTAATGTATCAATTTTCCCTGGATTAATGTATCTATTTCCCCCTTTTACACTGCCTTTGGTTGCGGTAGTAAATTCATGGATTGATGTAAATCTGTCTACTACAGAGATCTTACGACAATGGAGATAACGCAAGTGCTTCTTAATGCACAAGCAATAGATGGTACGATTAGGAAGCATGCAGAAGAGAGCCTGAAACAGTTTCAGGACCAAAATCTTCCAGGTTTTTTGCTCGCTCTCTCAGGTGAGTTGGCAAACAATGACAAGCCAGTGGAAAGTCGTAAATTAGCGGGTTTGATACTTAAGAACACCTTGGATGCTAAGGAGCAACATAGAAAGTTTGAGCTTGTGCAGAGATGGTTGTCATTGGATTCAGCTATTAAGGCCCAGATAAAAGGGTGTTTGTTGCAGACCCTTACATCTCCTGTGCATGATGCACGGTCTACTGCATCCCAGGTTATTGCTAAGGTTGCCGGTATTGAATTGCCACATAATCAATGGCCTGAACTTGTAGGATCACTCTTATCGAACATTCACCAAGTTCCAGCTCATGTGAAGCAGGCCACTCTTGAAACTCTTGGGTACTTATGTGAGGAAGTCTCTCCTGATGTTGTTGTTCAAGATCAAGTAAATAAAATACTTACAGCTGTAGTTCAGGGTATGAGCTCTTCTGAGGAGAATGCAGATGTGAGGCTTGCTGCCACTCGGGCACTGTATAATGCCCTGGGATTTGCACAGGTGAATTTCTCGAATGATATGGAGCGAGACTACATCATGAGAGTCGTTTGTGAGGCAACGCTGTCTCCTGATGTGAGGATACGACAGGCAGCATTCGAGTGCTTGGTTTCTATTTCATCAACATACTATGAAAAGCTCTCACCTTACATTTCTGACATATTTACCATCACAGCAAAAGCTGTGAGGGAGGATGAGGAGCCTGTTGCACTTCAGGCTATTGAGTTTTGGAGCACAGTCTGTGATGAGGAAATTGATATCTTAGAAGAATATGGAGGTGATTTCAGTGGTGACTCTGAAATTCCTTGTTTTTATTTTATCAAGCAGGCACTTCCTGCTCTGGTTCCCATGCTTCTAGAGACACTCCTTAAGCAGGAAGAAGATCAAGATCTGGACGAAGGTGCTTGGAATCTGGCAATGGCTGGTGGAACATGTTTGGGTTTGGTTGCACGGACTGTTGGGGATGAGATAGTTCCTCTTGTGATGCCTTTCATAGAAGAAAACATAACAAAACCAGACTGGAGGCAAAGAGAGGGAGCCACTTATGCCTTTGGTTCTATTCTGGAGGGTCCATCAGTGGACAAGCTTGCCACAATAGTCAATGTTGCTCTGAACTTTATGCTAACTGCATTGACAGCTGACCCAAATAATCAAGTCAAAGACACTACAGCATGGACCCTTGGAAGAATATTTGAGTTTCTTCATGGCCCGAATGTTGAGACTCCTGTAATCACTGATGCAAACTGTCAACAGATTCTTATGGTTCTCCTTCAGAGCATGAAAGATGTTCCTAATGTAGCTGAGAAAGCCTGTGGGGCTCTCTATTTCCTAGCACAAGGTTACGAGGATGTAGGATCAACCTCCCCACTATCTCCTTTTATTCAGGACATTGTTCAGGCTCTTCTTTCTGTGACACACAGAGAAGATGCTGGAGATTCCCGTCTCCTTACTGCTGCTTATGAAGCTCTGAATGAAGTTGTGAGGTGTTCAACGGAAGAAACTGCTCCTATTGTCATGCAACTGGTTCCAGTAATAATGATGGAGCTCAACCAGACTCTTGAGGCACAGAAGTTATCGTCTGAAGAGAGGGAGAAGCAGAATGAATTGCAGGGCCTTCTTTGCGGGTGCTTGCAGGTCATCATACAGAAGTTGGGAGGGTTAAAATCTACTAAGTATGTCTTTATGCAGTATGCAGACCAGATGATGAGTCTCTTTCTAAGGGTTTTTGCGTGCAGGAGTGCCACAGTGCATGAAGAGGCTATGCTTGCTATTGGGGCCTTAGCATATGCAACAGGGCCTGATTTTTCTAAGTACATGAAAGAATTTTATCCATATCTGGAAATGGGTCTGCAAAATTTCGAGGAATATCAGGTCTGTGCTATCACAGTTGGTGTAGTAGGTGATTTATGTAGGGCATTGGAAGATAAAATACTTCCTTACTGTGATGGTATCATGACACATCTTCTCAAAGATTTGTCAAGCAATCAGCTGCACCGGTCTGTAAAGCCTCCCATATTCTCGTGCCTTGGTGACATTGCTCTGGCAATAGGAGAGAACTTCGAGAAGTACTTGACCTATGCTATGCCTATGCTTCAAAGTGCAGCAGAGCTCTCCGTGCACGCTTCAGGTGCTGAAGATGAAATGTCTGAGTACACTAATCAGCTCAGAAATGGAATCTTGGAAGCATACTCATCGATTTTCCAAGGTTTTAAGAACTCCCCAAAAACTCAGCTGCTGATGCCTTATGCTCCTCACATCCTTCAGTTCTTGGACAGCTTGTACTTGGAAAAGGACATGTAAGTTCTGGAATACATGCATTCACTTTTATGATGGTTTTTGGATGTCGTTTTTAGTTCTGTTATTAACTCATTGCTTGTCTCTTTATGCGATCAGGGATGAAGTTGTGACCAAGACGGCTGTTGGTCTCTTGGGAGATCTAGCTGATACACTGGGCAGCAATGCCGGTCCTTTGATCAGTCAAGCTGTTGCAAGCAAAGATTTCTTAAGTGAATGCTTATCATCAGAGGACTATTTGACTCGAGAGTCCGCTGACTGGGCTCAGCTGGCAATCAGTCGAGCTATTACTGGTTGATGCTGCTTGGTCTTGTTAGAAGTGTATGCATGCATTTGGGTGTGTTGAGTCGGGTCCGGGATTGCATTTGTGGGCTGTCACCATTTTCACATGAAGGTTTTGGGCAGGGTTGGAGGTCGTCACTAACTTGTGTTAGCACCATGGAGTCGGGTTTTTTTCATGAGGAAGTGGGTAGTGAAGCCCACCTCTACTAACTTGCAAAAGGGCTGAAGGCCTCCTTTCTGTAAAGGGAAAGGGTGGGTGCTGTGTTATTGGAGTCGAAACACAGCTGCAGCCTCCATTGCCTGCCTACAAACCCTTTGCAACTTCCACACTGGTTCTACCTGTCATCATATTTTGAGCGGTACTCGCACCATCTTTTGGACTGGCAAGCAATGATTGGTCATGCATTTCGAGTTGGTAACACCCAAACGGGCTACAAAGAATTTGGTTCATCTGAGTCAATTCAGGTGCCCTACATCCCAAAATCACTCATTGGTAAATCCACTTTTCTTTTTCCTATTGCATATTTAAAATTTTGTATCGCTCATGCATTATTTCAGTTCTCTTTGTCAGTTTAGTCACCTTTCAATCTGTATACTGAATTGTGTAGTTCCTGAAGTTGGCCTTCAGGACATGATTTGCGCGAAAGTAAGGAATTTGTACCTTGCATTAGTCATATGCGATTATTACCGCCTTTGTATCCAGTGTTCTACCAATGCATTAATTATGCATGCATTGAGTCTTTTTTCTTTCTTTCTTCTGTCATCTATTTTGCCTTGTGTAATCTTTATCATTACTTTTGGTAAAGTTGATACATTATCATGAAATGGGTGACCTTTTCTTTTGGTAGGGTCAAGGGTGACATATCAATGTCTCCCTCTCTCCCTTGTGCCTGGCATTCAATATGGATTAAAATTCTTTTGTCCTTGGGTCTTTCTGGGCATTTTCCTTATTGCTGTAGATGAAGGAATGACTTCTTCATTATAACGTTTTAATCTTGTTTAGTACCCTCTCAGTTGTATTGTATGTCGGTTTCATTCTTGTATGTGCTTCTATAATTATGTGTTGTGTGTGTGTGTGTGTTTATACAAGGTATTGTGTCCTGATTTCGGAATTATACAAGGTATTGTGTCCTGATTTGGGAACTGATCCGAGACATACTATCTGGCTCATGTCTGTATTCGGGTGTTTAAACTTTCTATTATGTCACCATAGTTGTCAATTTTGTTTCGGATGGCATTTTGGTGTAGCCTACAAAATAAAAGTTTTTGGCTGATTCGAAATGTTATTCAAATATACGTGTATGCTAGGAAAAATAAAATATAATTTATGCATTTAAGTCATTCTGACGAAACAATATTATAACCTGCAAGTATAAAATTTAAGCACTTTTTTCCCACAATAAATCTTAAATAAAGTTTTCACAACAATGAAAGTTAGCAACCTTTAGGGCCTGTTTGGATAAATGAGGAGTGGAGTGAAATGAAGTGGATTTTACATGTGGAGTGGAGTGAAGAGAAGTAAGTTGAAGTTAAAATATAATACTTCATTTCACTATATTTGGATGCTTATTTTGAAGTTAACGTTTGAAGTAGAATCTACTTTTACTCAAGGAAATGGAAGCAGTTAGAGTTGAAGTGAAATGGATTACATATGGCTCACAACATTACTTCATCTATTAGGCCAGACTCATCCAAACTAGGAGTGTACAAAAAATCCGTCAATCCGATCCGATCTGCGGATTTTAATCCGATCCGAAGGCCAACGGATTGGTGACAGATTGGAAATTGTGTAATCCGTTAGCAAGGATCGGTGGCGGATTTCATCCTTAATCCGCGGATTCAATCCGATCTGATCCGTTGTTGTTAAATATAAATTAGTATATATATATATATAAAATAAGAAAAAAAATATAAGGAGTCACTAACCTTATGAATAGAATAGACATACAGCTCTCAACTCATGCCCCTTTAATTCAGTGGCTTTAAAATTTATGGGTTTTTTCTTCTTTCTTTTTTCATGTAATGTATAGTAACGGATTGAACGGATTAATCCAATCCGATCCGTTCCTCCACGGATCGGATTGGATTTCAACAGTAACGGATTGGTGACGGATTACAAATCCGTCAATCCGAAGGCAACGGATTGGTGACGGATTTGGCCCAATCCGCACCAATCCGATCCGTGTACACCCCTAATCCAAACGGGGTAGAGTTGAAATTTTAGACAGTTAGGGCCCATTTAACTTCACTCAGCTCTATTTTTTGCCTATCCAAACAGGCCCTTAAGATTGAAGTTTGGCGCATTTCCCATAGCATTGCGTTCATTTTGGAAAGTTTATCCACTTCAGTCAATTTTGACTGAAGTTAATGTTTTTTTGGTCGAAATTGACTGGAAGTCAAATCGAGAAATTATACTATGTACCATCTCATTTAGGTCATTTTAACTGAAACGAAATAAAATTGATAACTATGATGGATGGGCATAGGTTGAGTCTAGGTCAATGGTCGGAAATGAAATAAAATTGATAACTATGATGAGCATAGGTTGAGTCGTGGTCCCATGTACATATTCTCCTCTTATTGTTAATTCAGGTTCAAGTACGTGGACGACCAGAAGTTGACCTGTATTCTCTTCTATTTATGATGGTCAATTTGGTAGTGGGATTCTTCGGATAAACCCTATCATGCCTATTTTGAGTTTTCACACTCATGTTGAGTGGTGTTGGCACTATCAAACACATGCCTAGGATTGATCCATCGAGTCTTAGACCTTAGTTCTTCAAGTAAAAAGTATCACTCGTTTAACAGGTAGCACCCAACATAGCGGTCGTGGAATCAGGCAGCCCCTCTAACAGGAGAGAGAGAGAGAGAGAGAGAGAGAATTAGGGCCTCCGTGTATGCATAATGCATGCCCACCTTAATGGAAAGCCCGTCTTTATAAATTATAATATGGGATCTACTTTTAGATAGTATTGGGACTTCATTTAGAAATTTCAGCATGGGACTCACCTTAGAAAGTGTGATACGTGGGACCAACCTATAGTCACTTTTAGAAATTGAGGTTCTTGGGGCTCATCATAGGAAGTAAGACATGGGGCTCACATGTAGAAATTAGAAAGAAATTAAATTGGGGGCCCATATTTAGAAATTACATGGGTCCATCTTTGGAAATTGTGGTTGTGAGGCTCACCTTTCGAAATTAGCGTAAGGCAACATTTAGAAATTATGTGGGATTCATCTTTAAAAATTATGGCACGAGGGATTCACCTTTTTAAAATTTACAATATGAGGCCTACCTTTATAATGTTGTACATGGGAATCACATTTAGAAATTATAGTATGTTGGGCCCACCTTTTAGAAATTACAGTATGGGGGTCTTGTTTAGAATTGCGGTACAAAGGACCCCCATAGAAATTATGATACGTGGGGCTAACTTCTTAGCACTTATAACGTGAGGCTCACCTTTGGAATCGCAATGCGGGCTCACTTTTAAAAATTGTGGCATGTGGAGCCCACCTTTAGAATCTAAGGTTGCTGGATTTTCGAAAACCTAAAATGTGTGTTAGGATTTGAAAGTCCTTACTTTTAGAAATTAAAAATTTTCAGATTTATGCAATCTAGATATTCTAGCAAAGGAACAGAGTGTTTTGCCAGGAATCCTAGAATTCCCTAGTAAGTAGTAACCAAAATTCCTATCGGTATTTCAACAGAGGAACAGTATGTAAGTTTGCACAATGAGAGGGTTTTTCAATAGAGAGGAAAATCGCCTTAATTTTTATAGACGGCTTACTTTTCTGTCATTTGGTGCGACACTTTTTCTTCGTAGAAAAGAACAAAGTATGATGATTTTCTTCGATAGAGAGGATCTCGATTTTCTATTGTGATGATTTTCTTCGATAAAGAGGATTTTGATTTTTCAATTTTGTGATTTGAGTTGCTTATATTTATGAATAATGGGTCCAATATGTGTGTTTTGAAAAAAGTGGAGCATATACTATAAGTTGGAGCAAGCTAGATGGACTCTCTTACAATAACTATTGTCTCACTAGTTGGAGCAAAGCATACATTACAAGGTAGGTGGACAAATGAAGAGTAAGAACTCTTTGCTCTTATTCTCTTTTAACATCCTTTACACCATCCAAATAGGAATTGAGATTATTAAAACTAATTTAAGTAAAAAAAGAGTAGAATGAGTGTGAAGATCATTTTGTTGGGCCTTTGACTCCTTTCTTTTGAATGGATTTCAGTCAATCTTTTAGAAAAGAAATATTGTAATTCATTATCATCCTCTTACCTTGTCTCATTGATATTGGGTCCATTATTAGATAAAATACAATGTTGTATCTATAGAAGCTGTTCTCTTGCGAGCATACTTCATATAGCTTATATGCAATCCAATTCGTGGGCCCCATTTAGATGCAATTTTATTAATGGGAGGAGGATAGATAGAAAGGTCTTCTCATAGATAAGAGGGATCTAAAAAAATCAGCCCCACCATTTTATCTTAACCCTTCATTTAACAACCTTAAAGTTTACTGATATCTTAACTACATATTTTCTTGAGATTTAAATTCAAAGGTGAGCAAAGGCTCAATGAGTGTAAAATTGAGCCTAATGTCAGGTTGGGTCATGGAAGAGAGCATTAAAGGGATTGTATTGATGAAATATAGCCCCAAGTGGGCACCAAAGTGCTGGAGTGCACTTTTTTTGTACCCCAGCCAAGAAGGTTAGGACCCAAGAGAGATCCCGCATACACACGGAAAGGTAGCCCACTCAAGTGGGAAGGAGACCCGCACAAGCTAGAAGAAAGCCCACATAAGTGGGAAATGAGCCCGCACAAGCCGGAAGAAGCGACGTGTTGGAGTGCACTTAAAGTTGCTCGTAGGAGAACATTTTCCTCTATCTATATGGTTTAGATGAATTCCTCATTGTTCATGTGACCACCACGTCATATGAGTTTTAACTGTAGCTTGGTAGGCCCCTATTCCACTTTGGGCAATTTAGGAATTGGAGTATTCATGGCTAGGTCAGCCCAAGCTTGGCTTGGTTGGGGACAAGGGTGTGATTTATTTATTTATTTGCTAGAATATGGGTGTGATTTAATTAATGGCACATGATGCAAGGATCCTGCAACATGGCAAATGGAGCAGGATGCATGACAATTGGAGTTTGATGCACACTGGAAGGCGTAAATGTTAGCATCTTTGGATGTGGCCCACATATGATCACATATGTGTGGCCCCAACCAAATAGAAACTGAGACTTTCGGTTCACCATTCCACCCTAATCTGTCTCTTTGCCCTCATTTACTCTAATCATCTCTTGGTTGATTTGATTTAGATTCAATTAAAGGGGCTAAAATGACTCTATAAAGAGAGAAATAGTAGAGGTGAAGCACGGTTCTATATACAAGTTTAGTGTAGAAAATGAGAGATTGAATAGGGAGAAGGGACAGGGAAAAAAAAAAATCTCTTTTTTTATGAAAGAGCAAGGCTCTCCTAAGCTTAAGCTTATGATAAGATTTAGTGAGCTAACGCTTCTGGGGCCCATCTTTGATCCATCCAAATGGACCAAACACACGACCCCCATAAATTGCACATGCCCACCAATTTTTGGTCAAATCCAAATTTACTAGACCGTGGATCGACTATGTACCAATCCGAATGGATCGTTAACCATTAAACTTTTTGTGCCCAGGTGGAGATGATAGAAACCACAGTTGGGGCTAATTTTTTACAGGAAGGTGGGTCCCAGGGAGTCCTTGAAATCCCCCCCCCCCCCCCCCCCCCATCTCCATGTGGGTCCCACCACGTAATTGAACTTACTTCAGCTTACCTTATATTAAGCTTCAGCTTAGGAGAGCTGGCCCCTTTATGAAAACCCTGCTTTTTCTTCACATCTTAAACCATCCATCATCATTAACATGAGAAGAGTACATCATTGCCCCTAGTAGACAACCTCGATTGTGGGCTTAGTGTGTGGCCTTTCTTATTGGTTTATCTGTGCCTAGGTTGTGGGCTAGCTTTCTTCTCTTTAGATTTAGAATTAGAAGATCTGTTGTACTTTGGGTTTTCACCCTTTATTTAATAGAATCAATCTTATCCTTAAAAAAAAATTGGTCTTAAGCTTTGAGAAAGGCTTAAGACAGTCCAAGTAAGTTCAAGACTCCCTCAATTCAAAGAGGGGAAAAAATGGTTTTCAATTACAAACTGAGTTCAATGTCAAGAAGAAAGAAACTCAAGAATTTCCTTACTTTGATTGCACATAATCTAGAGTGGTTGATGTTGGACGTCAGCCTAAGCCTGTCAATGGGACGAGACGGGATGGGCCTGGTTTTGGGTTGTCCAATCCCGGTCCTAAATTGAACGGGCTTACGTCAAATCTCATCCCGTGCAGGCCCGGACCGGGGCTCAGCACGATTTTGAATATAAGCTAAACATTCTCTAATTATTCCTATACTGCCACTGGACACTCAGTGTGAATCGGACTTTAAACCCTCATCATTTTTTTCGGACTTGGGACGTTAAATGTAATGTGTTTAACCGAAAAGGGTTAAGCTCGTCAAAAGATGGCCCTTCAACAAAGATTTTGCAAAAAAGAATGGATGATGTTCATATAGTTATACTCATGCTCAATTGCAAAAAAGAATTACCATTCAACAGACAACAAACAACTATTACAGTTTTTTGTTCCATTACATCATCACCAAACCTTGACTAGCTAGCCTCATCATAGGCCAACACTTTATACCAATCCAGCTAATAACTACAATGCAACACTTTATCTATCCCTAACATAACATGAAACATATACCAACTCTCTCTCTTCTTTCTTCTTATTCTTGCTGAAGTATTAAAATCCATGTGTTTTACTTCTGTTACTATTCTTGCCTTCAATAGATAAGTGCATGATTGTTAAAAATACCTTGTGAGTGGGTCGGGCTTGCACAAGCTGGGCATGTTCTGCCCATTCCTAGTTTCATTTTGGTCGGGCTTTAAAATTTGTCCAAGCCCAGCCCGCTGGGCTTAATTTTTTTAAAAAGCCCTATTCTCGGGCTTAGGCCGGGCCGGGTACCCATTTCAATAGGCTCAATTGACAGGCCTACCTTTGACCCCTCCAATAGCACATGGATTTACATTGGGCTGGTCCCCACGACCATATAAGTAGCAAGCCATACATGCATGGGCCTACCCACTTGCTCCGTAGGACCTATTTGTCTAAGTTAGATTACATAGGACTTAGAATATGCGGTTGATTCCATACAAGTGGTTAAAAGTGAGGATCAAAGGTGGATTACTTAAAACAAGCATCAAATAACTTTTTTTTAGGAAATAAAATCAAACCATACTTACTTTTAAGGAAGAAAACAAAAAAGTAAGGAAAATGAGAGCAACTCAATTCCCATGTATTTTAATGCAAACAAACACGCTATGGTGCCATTTGGATGTTTTCATGATCCCATGAGATGTGGCTACCAAAACATATTTGGTAAGTGTAAAGCAAGATTTTATTTCCTTCTCAGTGGAAGGAATCTCAAAATCTTAACTAGCCAGCTGGCCTAAGAAAGTTGGAACAATAATTTTTTACTTTTTAAGAAATAACACGCTGGCACAGTTGTTTCCTATTTATATCTTGCCTTTTAAAGAAGGTCATTTAAAGACTCCAAGTCCTCGCACTTATATCAAAGCCTAATAATGTTCGCAATCTCAAAGAAGGTAACCCTACTTTATAATTTCTAAAAGTGGGTCACATGGTCACAATAAAAAAAGGTAGGCCCATATTATAATTTGAATAATGGTATGACACATTTTAAGACTCCATTTTCTAATTTCTAAAGGTAGGCATCACGTTGTAATTTCTAAATGTGAACCAACTTTATAATTCTTAAAGGTGGGTCATATGGTCACAATCGCAAAAGGTGGAGCCACATTATAATGCTATGAATGTAGGCGGCTCATATTGTGAATCCTATGAATGTGGCCAATGTTTTAATTTCTAAAGATGGATACCATATTGTAGTTTTTAAAAGTGGGTCTTGTGCTCACTAACAATAAAAGAAAGAGGTTTTTGTATATACCCCCCTAAGGTTTGTAGGATTTGTAAATAGGCCCCTGAGGTTTTAGTATTTGTAAAGAGGCCCATGTATTTTTATTTTAATACCTTTTGTATCCCTAAAATCAATAGTCTTCCAACCACTATAGGTTTTTAAAGAGAAATGATACTTTTGTCCATCACTTTTTATCCTTATATATATAATTTCAAAAGCTTGGACTTAGTTTTTTTTATAAAGCATGTAACATTAACGATTGCACTTAGTGGGAGAGAACAACTCTATATAAATTTTTTTTTGAGGATTTTACCGGAAAAAATACTTTATCCGGTCATGCTACGCAATCAAACATTTTAGCGAGTGCAGCACCAATTAGCGCAATTGGGTGCGAATTTCTTTTTTTTTTACCAGAAGAGCATATCGTCATCGCCGACCTTATTTACACTTGAATAAGGTCGGCGATGACCTTATGTGGCCTTGAATTTTTTTTTACATAAAGAGCGCATCGTCGGCGCCGACCTTATTTATACTTGAATAAGGTCGGCAATGACGCTGTTCGGGAACCTTTTTTTAGGGCTAGAATCTCTGTTTCGCTCACTATTCTCTTCTCCCTTCCACCATTGCGTCGAGACTGACTTAGGACGAGGGCGAAGAGCAGTTGCTTCCATCTATCCACAACCACCAGCGTTGTAACTGAATTTCTCAACATCTGCTCATAATCTCATCGTTTTTTTCAATTAACTGTGATTGAAACCGACACTCCAGAGGTTTGGAATCCTTGAATCCTTGTCAATTTTTTTGTATTTTCATTTCCTTTTGTTTTCCCGCCTTCCTGCATATGATATCTAACTGCATGGTTTGTTATCTTCAGCGTTGTATTCGATTTGTACATTTGTTGTTTGCATTGATTAGGGTTTGTATATTTCAAATTTTTGGTTTTTTCGGTTGAGAAGGAGGATGGATGAATGGGTTAATGAAAATCAACTTCTCTTCACAAGATGGGACCCTAGATGTCAATCTCCTCTTTCTATTGATAACTTATAATGCATATACTATCATTTAATGTATGGATACATGTTCTCTTTCACTATATGCTGTTTATTGTCTGTTTCATTGAATATGGTATATTTTGCACAGGAATCATATTTACTGTTTTGCACTCTTCAATGTAATACATAATATTACATTGACTTAAATGTCTACAACGAAAGTACTTTAAACATAATTCATTTCTAATAAGGAGAAAAATGTCAAAGTAATTTATATTTTTTATGATGTTCTAATAGCATGTCAGACGTTGAGCACCAAATAATCCTTCACTATGACGGTGAGTTTGAATTTAAGCTCAATCGTCCTCAATACAAGGGGGGAAGGCAGAAGTTGAGATATCTTTCGAGCAATGTCACGTTGAATGAGCTTTTGAAAATTGCTTTGGAAGCGTCGAGTTGGGCAACAACGTCTGATGAGATAACTATAAAGTATCTTATACACAATGAGAGTTTTTTTTCGTTGATAGATATCGACGATGACAATGATATCAATGGTATGTTAAAATCGTCAAGAGGCGAAACAAAAGGGATATTATTATTCGTTTCAAGGAGGCAATGCGATGGAAGCAGTTTTCAACAAATTCGTGGCAATAGGTATGTTTAGAAGTTAAAACTATATTGCAATATATTCAGCCTGGATCGAAAGTAAATTTTTTTCTCATAACTCTATATTGCAGGTCTATACAGGATGAAAGAAACGAGATCATTCGAGACGCTCCCAGCACTACACTGTCTGATAAAAAATTAAAGGGTGTGCTGCTACCGTCACCACCACCTTTTAAAGAAACTCACATGGTCGATACAGAGGAGGATCACGATCTCAAATTCCCAACAACATTGTCTTATTTTGCAGACGATGATGACTCCATGTTCGAAGAAATCAATGTAGATGTGCTTCATGTGAATGGAAGCGAAAGTGTGCACAGTTTTATAGGTGCTCCTGCAACGAATGTGGATGCGAATGGAAGTTCAGCAACTGACGAACTAATTAAATCAGGTGTTGAAAGCTTTTAAAAAGCTCCCCTCGTGGACACGATGGTCCCTTATAGTGTCATGCACGAAGAAGGGACCTGTTCAGGTAGGGAGATGTGGCTAGGTATGGAGTTTCCTGATCGTGAAGCTTTTAGGAGAGCTATAGCGAAGTACGCAATATACAATAACTTCACTTTGAAACATGAGAGAACTAACATGAAGATGGTTACAGTGAGTTGTAAAGGAGTCGATTGTCTCTGGCGGTTACATGCCTCCATGGCAGATTCTGGTCCACACTTCAGAGTTCGAAAGTTTAAGGACAAACATTGTTGCTCTAAACCACTTATGGGAACAGCACATCGGCAAGCAACAGCGAAGCTAGTAGCAGAGTTCATTGAAGAGAAGGTGCGATACAATAACGATCTTAGGCCCAAGGAGATCATCAATGAATGTCAGATTGAGTTTGGGACCCGCATTACTTACAGGAGAGCCCATATGGCAAAGGAGCTTGCACTTTGCAAAGTGCGTGGATCGTATGAGGAGTCTTTCATGATATTGCCGCTATATTACAACGAATTACATAGAACCAACCCCGGTTCGTACACTGCGTTGGACATCAGGTCGGACGACCGATTTAGACGCTTCTTTTGGTCCTTTTGTCCATGCTTAAGGTCATTCCAAACCTCTCTAAGGCCATTGATAGCAGTAGATGGATCACACCTTCGTGGCAAATATCCAGGAGTGCTAATGGTGGCCGTAACACATGATGCAAATCATCAGCTATTCCCCATTGCATTTGCCTTTGCTGAAGCGGAGCGGCGTGATAGTTGGGAGTGGTTTCTTGTACACTTGTCCTTGTCGTTGGGTGAACCAAAAAATCTGACAATTAGACCGTCAGAAAGGTCTCATTCCGGCAGTACAAGCCATGATGCCCAGTGCAAAGCATTGTTTTTGTTGCCATCATATATCGGAAAACATAAAGGCGGCTTTCAACGACCACGGTATTATAAGAACATTCTGGAGCGCTGCGAGGGCATACCGACCTTGTGAGTACGATGCTTGCATGGACCACATAAAAAGTTTAGATGAACGTGCATATAATTACATCCATGCGATCGGCTCTCAGTTCTGGGCAACGGCATTTGCTCATAGACGCAGGTATGACATGCTTACCAGCAATGATGTAGAGTGCACAAATAGTCTCCTAAAAGACACCCGAGTGCTCCCTATTACGAGGCAAGTGGAAGAGATACGTGCAAAACTAATGAAATTCTTTCAGAGACGGTCAAGTCAAGTACAGAGCATCACTTCACTACTAACTCCGTATGCAGAGAAGTACCTAGCCACAGAGATGGAAGAATCGCGAAGGCTGATGGTACGGGTAGCGGCATTGAATGAATATCGAGTGCAATCTTCAGAGTATGTTGATGTGGTTAATCTAGAGAGCAGGTCATGCTCGTGCCGAAAATGGGACGTGATTGGGATCCCATGTTGCCATGCTGTTGCCGCCATGAAAGCGCGGAATATGAATCCATATGAGTTTTGCGAGCACTGGTACCTTACAAGCACGTATCAGAAGACGTACAGAGATGTCATTCACGCCACCCGTGATAGAAAGCAATGAGAACAGGTTTTAACCACCAGGAGAGTCCTTCCACCATTGGCCAGCAAGCAACCGGGTCGACCAAAAAAGAACAGGATCCGAGTCGAAGATAGAAATCGCAAGCGACGAGTGGTAACTTGTTCGTCATGTAGAGAGAGGGGTCACAACCGTGGGAGCTGTAAAAATCCACCAGTTACACAATGACGTTGATAGATTTGATGTTTTGGGGTTGCTCATGTAATATTTTTTAGTTTTCTGTTTTTTTTTTTAGAGAGTTTTTTTTTTTGAATGTTTATGGGAACTTTATTAAAATGGCCGTGATGGTTTTTGCTGCATGTTTGGATGTTTATAATGTACCACCATTATTTTTTTGAAAAGATGGGATCTATTTGTATAAATTATTATTTTTTCGAAAGAGTTGTTGTGGAACCCAATATTTTATCGTGGAAGATATGTAATGCATGTACGCGACGTAAAAGGCTATGCATGGAATTTTAGCCATGCAGCCAGGGTCGGTGATGACCTTAGCTTTGTACATTAAGGTCATCACCGACGCAGATGTAACTTATTTTGAACAAAAGTTGTAACATTTTTCAAGCGAATTCGAATGCAGTGTCGGTGATGACCTTAGCTTTGTGACATAAGGTCATCACCGACGCAGAAACATTTTATTGATATCAAAAGTTGTAACTTATTTCAGGCTGTTTTTTGGTAAAATTTCCAAGTGACGTCGGTGATGACGTTAGCTTTGAAAAATAAGGTCATCACCGACGCAGAGGCAAACAAAAGTTGTAACTTTTTTCAAGCAAATTCGAATGCAGTGTCGGTGATGACCTTAGCTTTTTGAAATAAGGTCATCACCGACGCAGAAATATTTTATTAATATCAAAAGTTGTAACTCATTTCAGGCTGTTTTTTGGTAAAATTTCTAAGTGACGTCGGTGATGACGTTAGCTTCGTAAAATAAGGTCATCACCGACGCAGAGGCAACCAAAAGTTGTAACTTTTTTCTAGCGAATTCGAATGCAGCGTCGGTGATGACATTAGCTTTGTGAAATAAGGTCATCACCGACGCAGAAACATTTTATTGATATCAAAAGTTGTAACTTATTTCAGGCTGTTTTTTGGTAAAATTTCTAAGTGACGTCGGTGATGACGTTAGCTTCGTAAAATAAGGTCATCACCGACGCAGAGGCAAACAAAAGTTGTAAATTTTTTCAAGCGAATTTGAATGCAGCGTCGGTGATGACCTTAGCTTTTTGAAATAAGGTCATCACCGACGCAGAAACATTTTATTAATATCAAAAGTTGTAACTCATTTCAGGCTATTTTTTGGTAAAATTTCTAAGTGACGTCGGTGATGACGTTAGCTTCGTAAAATAAGGTCATCACCGACGCAGAGGCAACCAAAAGTTGTAACTTTTTTCTAGCGAATTCGAATGCAGCGTCGGTGATGACTTTAGCTTTCTGAAATAAGGTCATCACCGATGCAGAAATACCTTATTTTTTCAAAAGTTGTAACTTTTTTTACAGGGATATCGAATACAGCGTCGATGATGACATTATGTTTATACATTAAGGTCATCACCGACGCAAAGGTCTATTATTTTTAAACAAAAGTTGTGACTTTTTTTGCCGAAATCACATACAGCTTCGGTGATGACGTTATTTAAAGAAGACAGGGTCATCACCGACAGAGATATAAAGTTTTTTCACAAAAAGTTGTAACTTTTTCGTGCTTTGTTTTTACTAGTATAGTGCAGGTATGACAAGTTGAACATAAGTACAGCTCTAGAATGCGAAATAAGAATAACATCATGGTGGCCAACATTCAATGACAAATATAAACATTCAATTGACATTCACTCAACATCCAATATACAATTACATCCCATATACAGACAACAACTATTTCCATCATGTGAAACCCACAAACAAACCACGGTAATTCATTAGTTCCACAAATTACATTACAACACATTTGGAAGAATGTTAAAAATCCGGGAAATATTTACTGCAAATCAGGGGGCAAGACATGTAATGGAGGAAGGTTAAGCCTTGAAGCATTTCGAATCCAATTATTCTCAAAAATGTCGATGACAATTCTACGTCTGAAATAAGGGATGTCTGCCTGGGAAAACTGGATGGGACGACGATATACGCAATGCTCTGCAAATGCATTGGCGAATATCCCGCAGTCATTTCCATTGTCTTGAAATGGGATATTCGTATTAGTTGTCATCGTCCACAGCATAGGGGCCGACCACCCGTGATCCATGAATCTCTGTTGAAACCACAATACCTATCCATGACATAGTGAAAATGAATGATACTTCAATTTTCAAATCCTATTTACTATTCGAACATTATCCTGACAAGAAAAGAGCAATTATGTACTTACAAATCTTTCACAGGTTTTATGGCCCCATAGCTCTCCCTTCGAACTATTATAGTATTCCCAGTGATGCTCATCGACATATCCTACGAGTAAGGACCAATGGTTGTGAGCGTGAATTACATAGACCAGAGTCTTGCACTCAGCCGCGTCCATAACTCGTTCTCCCTTTGGCCTAAAAGCCATGTCATCTCCTGTCTTTAGACCCTTTTCCCAATAACTCTGCAAGAGAAGCATCACATACATCAAAGAAGTAGGATATTTAACCTATTGAGGCCATAGTTAAAGTGATTTTTTATTGCACTTACGCATATACTAGGGTCAGCGACGTATGCATTCTTGCATCTTTCCCGTATGACTTCAGACCAAAAATATATGATAGTCGAGTCCATCCAAGTGCCCTCTTCCAATAAATCTCTGAGGGACTTAGAATTGACGCACGAGATTATCATATCCAACTCTTATTCCTGTCAATGCAATGAGTGTTGTGACCATGCAATTAGTAAAATATCAAACAAAGAGAGAATTACTACGGAAGTGTTTTCAACAAATGTGGATACCTATGCGTGTAATATTTGTAAAAATCCATCAAAATTTCCTTCTCCACATCAGTCAGAATGTAATCCAACTGTGGTAATGGATGCTGATAATCAAGAAACCTATCTGGGATCTTCCTCAGTCTCAGTATGTGCTTGCACCTCCATATCAATGAATCAATTGTAGCCCGTGCAGGGGATACAACGATTGCCTGAGAAGTGATATTCGGAGGTGTTTTATGTCCTTCAGGACTGGGCGAGACAGAGATAAGATCCTCGATAGGGATGTCATCATCTTCACCGAAGGCCGCGTCTAGATTGGGGGCATGAACTTCTTCTTTTTCATCATCTTTGAAAGTGTGAGAGGTTGATGCCTGCCCTTGGGAGTACTCTATTGCTAAGGGAGAATCGATATTAAATCGAGGCATCTTTACGGTGATTTTTGAGTACTTCCCCTTAATCTTTGCACGCTTAGGCGTTCTGACGGTCTGCAAAATGAAGCATAGCAAGGGTGAGGAAAGCAAGGCAATTTAATTCATCAATTTGCAAAAAGTTATGCTAAATATTATTAAAATCCTTACTAGAGTTTCATCATCTCCAGAAGATGCCGAAGTAGTACACGTCTCGACGTAGTCCTTGAACGTAGTCCCCAATCTGGACCTAAATCTCTCGACCTTTTTCTTAATCGAATTTGTGAATGAGAGAAGGTCAACATTTGCAGAGAGGGAACGATCGCATGACCGAAGGATGTGGTCGAGGAAGAGAGAGACCTGCATTAAGACATATTGAAACAATCCCATTAGACAATATATTAACTAAATAAATGTGAAGTAAACTAAGGGATACAAAGAGTGTTAACGTCATACCCGAGTCTGTGGGATGGTAGGAGCTTGGGCATCGGGCTGTGGGGGAGGATTCGTTTGTAGCCTGTCACGTGCTCTGACACGGCCAATACGCATGATGGTATTCATTTCATACCATCTCATGTATTCCTCTTCATCCTCCCCGCCTTTTGTTTTTCCTCTTCTCTTCATCACATTGTTTACCCGAGCCTCTCATGACTTGACCTCCTCATCATGCACCAGACACCAATCAATCACAGATCTCCCCTTATTTTCTTTCCGCACGAAGGGCCTAACGAAACATGGAGGCACCGTCTGTCTCAGCCCAAACTGCCTCATGACCCTATGGATAGGGTGACGCTCCAACACCCAATAAGATATAAGGGGAGAATCTGTTCTGAAGAGTGATCGCTCATCCTTCGACACATGGTTTAGAAATTCCTTACCGTACTTTTTGGACGGTTGCCATTCAAACTGTGCATGAAGCATTGGGTAAGTTAGAACTAATAAAGTAAGTATGAAAGTGATAGGAAAATTGAAATGCATTCTTTGTACCTCTTTGGACATGAGGTAATTAAGTTGCTTTCGCACTTCTCTCACTGTCGTAAGATGGGTCAGACCCTCAAGTCGGTTAGCCCATGTCACCATTATGGGAAACCTTATGTCGTGGTTTTGGTGCATATTTGGACTAAAATCTCGACCAATCTTCATTCTGGTGTACGCCCAGATCTGTTAAAAGAGACGGAATCATTAGAACATTAACATATAAATAGTACAAGATATAAGATATAAATAATCGAAGCTCACCTGAAGAAGCTGGAAGGGCCCAGAAAGAGACTTATGCTTAAGGTCAACAAAATCCCCCTCATCGGTAGGGTCGGGCGTCTCACGCTTCTTCGCCCCTTCCCACTGTACACCCTTGTTTAGCATTCTATACAGGTTCGCTAAACACGCGGAGGCCCATGAGTAGGGCCTAAACTCTCTAAACAACTCTAGAATATAAAAGGGGCCTCGTGCCCCTGAAGAATTACACAAAATCTGTCCAGCCACAAAAAAAAAAAAACAATAGGCACGAGTTCTACACTTATCATCTGCCTCTGATGTCGTCGTCTTCTTTGCCCCTCCTTTGCCCTTTTTCTTCTTTCCCTTATTCGGGATCTCCTTCTCTCTCAACTGCTCCGGTGTGGGACGAAATACTCATTCCAGCCATGTGAACTTGAGGGAGATCCCATTGTAATCTTGTTTATTTATGGGAACCTTTCCAAGGAGCTCCTGATAGAGATCTGCAATCTCATAATGAGTGTATGTTCGGCCCGTCATGGGCGGACCATCAATAGGTAGGCCGTAGATGTACGCTACGTCCTCCAAAGTGATTGTCGCCTCGCCGGATGGGAAATAAAATGTGTTTGTCTCCGGCCTCCATCGCTCAATAAGGCCCATGATCAATGCATGGTCAATCCTCATCCATCTCATTTGAGCAAGATGGTATAGCCCGGCTTCCCGCACCCACTCCATCTGTCTCTCGTTCAAGTCCCACTTTCCATAATCAGGGTTCGTGGGAAAGCATCTATATGTGCCAAACTCCTGCGAAAAAATATACAGTTTCAATAACGTTAGCAATAGATCATTAAGGAAGTTCAATTGAAAATAGGTTTTGTGGAAGAGAGTATACCAAGCCTTGTTCAATAGCGGCGGAGATGTGATGCTCTTGGTCGCACAATAAAATATCTGGCTGTGGGTTTGAGGTACTAGCTTCATTTGAGGGAGTAGCCTCGCTGTGGGGCATTTCAACATTGCTTGTTTGCTCTTTAGACATATGTGTACATCCAAAATAGACATAATAGCATTGAATGTTATCAAGGCAAGTATGAATACACTATGAAAGCCGAATATCAAAAATTGACCACACAATACTCTCACCTATAATGGTAAATGAAAACACATATCGCTGTAGTAATTTAAACCCTAATAAAATCAATCAATAATGTTGAATGAGTTTGAATGATTTGGCATTCAATCGTACGGCATAACTTAACATGCTTGATATTCACATTAACTAAGCAACCAAAACAAACAAATAATACACCATTAGAAGGTTATGGGTTGTTTGGATGAACCATGAAATGCAGCTGATTACAAGTTTTTCTCAAAAGAGATTGTTACCATCTGTTGCTGGTATGTGTCCGGAGCAGCATAAAAATTGGACACCACATAAAGGAAAAACTTATTTTTTTTTATTTCTTAGCAGTAACTCTGGAATGTAGTATCATCCCTTCACCATCACAAATCCCAAGCTAAAGTGATAGCCATCTATTCTACCAGTATTTTCCAACTAAATTGTAGTTTTGGCACATCCAAATGCATCCTCTGAGGAATAATTCTTAGAGGCTTAGATAAGTATAAAATGACTGATTTGGTTGTCCAAAGAACTAACAATGTAGTTCCTTAATTATCTCAGCCTGAAACAATCCTTAGTGGTGCAGTGTTGATTATTTAAGATTCTAGAGTAAATTTGTGCATATATGTAAGCATTTGGCTACACTTGTTTGGGAGTGTGCAGACAATATAGTCCTACACTTGTTTGGGTACACCTAGTCAGCTTTAGGGAGTTAGACCTACAAGGATGATGTGCGATTTACACATGCTATGTCCAGAGTACTTCCAAGTTCGTAAAATCAAATTCAAGAAACAGAATGAGCAACCCATTCACATTGTCAAAATGAAGAAACACAAAAAGGAACGAATGAACCACTACTGCCATTTGACCGCATATAACATCCTCAAGTTTGGAAAACAAAAATAACTCACTCAAACCTTTCAGCTAGTGTTAAAACAAAACCCATTCATCCATCCTCATTCTCAACCGAAAAAACC
Organism: Litsea cubeba; assembly: GCA_012931725.1. Lineage (NCBI taxonomy): Eukaryota > Viridiplantae > Streptophyta > Magnoliopsida > Laurales > Lauraceae > Litsea > Litsea cubeba. The sequence goes on from CM022946.1 coordinate 35,256,570, forward strand.
AAAAATTTGAAATATACAAACCCTAATCAATGCAAACAATAAATGTACAAATCGAATACAACGCTGAAGATAACAAACCATGTAGTTAGATATCATATGCGGGAAGGCGGGAAAACAAAAGGAAGTGAAAATACAAAAAATTTGAGCAGGATTCAAGGATTCCAAACCTCTGAAGCGTCGGTTTCAATCACAGTTGATTCAAAAAACGATGAGATTATGAGCAGATGTTGAGAAATTCAGTTACAACGCTGGTGGTTGTGGATAGATGGAAGCAACTGCTCTTCGCTCTCGTCCTAGGTCAGTCTCGACGCAATGGTGGAAGGGAGAAGAGAATAGTGAGCGAAACAGAGATTCTAGCCCTAAAAAAGGATCCCGAACAGCGTCATCGCCGACCTTATTCAAGTATAAATAAGGTCGGCGCCGACGATGCGCTCTTTATGTAAAAAAAAATTCAAGGCCACATAAGGTCATCGCCGACCTTATTCAAGTGTAAATAAGGTCGGCGATGACGATATGCTCTTCTGGTAAAAAAAAAAAAAGAAATTCGCACCCAATTGCGCTAATTGGTGCTGCACTCGCTAAAATGTTTGATTGCGTAACATGACCGGATAAAGTATTTTTTCCGGTAAAATCCTCTTTATTTTTTCTTATCAATACAATGCTCATTTTATTAAATCTAAATTGATCATGACGACAATCCACACCAAAATTTAAAACCGATTCTGATTTATCCAATCCATACACGACCCACCATTGGATTAATGAAAGTCTCAAAATACATGATTATGCTTCATGTGTAGGAGCTGTAAAAGAAATATTGGGGCAACGGACAAATGTAAAATAAATAAATAATTTTAGAATTTGCGGTGGGGGGAGGGGATTTAAACTTTTTTCAGATATGGGTGGCGGCTCCAATCCCTAGGCCCTTGTACGTGGCATGGATCCATCCCTAGTCATGTGCATGAGAGAGTTATTGAGAGAAACCATTGGGACTTGAGATAAAATAATGGTATTTTTGATAAATAATAATATAATCATTTTTGTTTAATGGGTTTAAGGGCAAAGCTGTCATTTATATAAAAATCCAACACAAATATCATGGTGGCTGTCTGTTCTTGTTAGGAATATTGATTTTTGGGGCATGAAAGGTATTAAAAAGATAAAGCAGGAGCCTATTTATAAATACTAAAACCTCAGGGGTCTATATACAAATCCTACAAACCTTAGGGGGGTGTATACAAAAAATTCTAAAAAAATGACCTCACATTATAATTACTATAAAGGTTGGGCCCACATTATAAATCCTATGAATATTGGCCACATACTCTAGTTTTTAAAGCGGGTACCACGTTGTAGTTTCTATAGGCGGTTCCCATGTACAACAATAATAAAGTGTCGCAAATAATAAAAGGTGGGCCCCATATCGTAAATCCTGGATTTTCTTACTTTCATTCTTTGGAGTAAAACTTTTATAATATTACCAAACGAGTTTTGCATCGTATATTCCCGGCCGAATAATTTAACATAATGTTGCCAAAAGAAATCCCTCATATTAAAATCTCGGCACAATCTGATTCCAACACTACCCAATTCGAGCATAGATTTATCAAACTTCCGGTGCTACGCTACACGAAAAACCCTAAATAAACACCCGTGGAGTCCAGATCCTCCGACCCGGTGGAGAATCATGTGCTCCCACCTTACAATTGAGCACCTTAACAAACACCTGATTAACTCCACATCAGCATCAAGTCACGTTCCTATTGTGGTGCTCAATGGACTGTGGGACCAACATCTTTTAAAATCGAAACATGAGGATGCGATTCATTTTGAACGGACAAGATTATCTCTAGGTGGGTCCTAAGATAGAGTTCCATGAAGTCGGATCTTCTATCACAGTTGAGAACTATTTGGTTCCACCATCTTATTGAACACCTCCATAAAAACTAGATTAACACTCCTTCCCCGTAAAGTCATATTTGTGAATAAATCTAACTCCATGTCTGCCCTAGGAATCAGGATGGAGTTTTAGGCATGCGTTACACGGTCTCCCTGTAACAGCTGTGACAAAGGATCCGGTCCCAAAGCCATGACCATACATGAAAACCTCCAATCAGCAAAATGCATGCATCAGCCATCCAGAGTACTCATGAGCGCACGTTAAAACCCCCCATCACCCCCAGGCGCACATTAGCCACTATCCGTCATCTAGTTCTTACTTCTATCACCCACCAAATACACGCCGAGCAATCTCACCTTCCCCCAAAGACTCCACACAACAGAGAGCTAAGAGAAAGAAGAGATCCGGATTCCTCTGTCTAAAATCTCCCACTCGCGTCGTTGAATTACGCACGAGACTCTCTCTCAGGAGTTTCGACAAACACCTTCCAGCTCCTTTTTTTTCTCTCCTCTTTCACTGTCTCGAGCTCTCTGAGGAATTTCGACAAACACCAACAGAAGCCTAACAAGAACCAAAGAACCGAACTTTCGAATGCTTTATAGCAGCAATCATCAGCAGCATCCAACTCCACAACATCAAAGCTAAAAAAGGACAAAAAAACCCTAAAATCTCTCGCTTTCTCTCTCTAATCTGACCTGAAACAAGCAATGCCTGCTCCTGCAACAGCAGCTTTTGGAGTTTGAACAAGAGGGGAGAGAGAGAGAGAGAGAGAGAGAGATCCTAGATGGAGAGATCTCGATCTAAGAAGAGCTACTACTACGATCAGGACTACGAATCTCAGGCGCCGCCGAGGAGTAAACCTCGATACCACCACCATAGCCACACTCACCACCGGCGGGTCGGCGCCGGCGCCCGTATCTCCAAACCCCAAGAACCCTCGCCGCCGCCGCCGCCGCCTCATACGGTGTTCTTTCGGATACTCTGCCCGGATGATAAGGCCGGAGGGGTGATCGGGAAGTCCGGAAGCATCATCAAGACAATCCGGCAGGAGACCGGGGCGTGGATCAACGTCCACCAGCTCATGGACGGAGACGATGAGCGGATCATCGAGATCTCTGATGTGAGTAGGCGGGAGTCCGATGGGCGTATGACTGAGAATTCTCCGGCGCAGGAGGCGCTTATGATGATCCATGAAAGGATCCTTGAGAGCGATTCGAGTTTTGGGTTTGAGAGTGGTGGTGGCGGTGATGATGAGGATGATTATGGCCGGAAGGCAGGCGGGGGCGGTGGAAGGGGGCGGGTGGCGACGAGGCTGGTGGTGCCACGGCCTAATGTGGGGTGTTTGTTGGGGAAGGGTGGGAAGATCATTGAGCAGATGAGGGTTGAGACCAAGACCCAGATCAGGATTCTGCCCAGGGACCACAATTTGCCTCGGTGTGTTTCTATGATGGAGGAGATTGTTCAGGTATCAATCCCCTTTTGGTTTGATTTGCTTGCAAAAATGGTTTTGGTGATCAGGGATGGAGCAAATATTCTAATCCATCTGTCAATTGAAGTACTGAAGAAAGAAAATGTGCTATTTTGGTTTTTCATGTCCTTGAAGAATTAACTCAGTTGAATTAGATTTAGGGTGATTCTATATGCACCCACTAACATTGCTTTAAGCACCCACTTGCTGAACTCACCCCCCCTTTTTTTTTTCTTAAAAACGTTTTGCTGAGCCCACCCACCATATTTCCCAAACTGCCCACGCTCTCCTCTGCATTTCCTCTTCGTTCCCCTCTGCGTTTCCCTCGTCGACCCTATTCGAAAAAACGAGCAAGGCACCATTGGACATTGCTTATCCTCCTCTTGCCTTCCCTCTTCTCGGTCGTTCTCCCTCCAAAGAGCATCAGTGCACATCGTTCCTGCTTCTTCTTCTTCTTCTTCTTCACAGGACGCTTGAGGTAAGTTCTTGTTTTTCCTTTTTCTTCTTCTTCATTCGTTTATCATGTTTACATTCCTTTTAGGTCGTAATTTCTTTGTTAGATAGTAGATAAGTATATTACGAGCTAATTCATGTGCATTCGAAGCACTGAATCTCTTCAGTTTGCCAAAAATCTTGGCATTGTTCGCGATCTGCTCGGCAATGCAGAACCGTGCACCAAATGTTGTGCACGGCAAATGTATACTGTGCATGGATTTTCTGCACGAAGAAAGAAACCGTGCATAAAATGTTTTGCACGGAACATGTAGACCGTGCAAAACAAATATGCACGGTAAACATATTCCGTGCATAAAATTGTTGCACGGAAAAGTTGTGCCGTGCAGAACGATTTTGCACGATACAATTCAACCGAGCAGTACAAGAAAGAATTTTTTCTTCGTATAATGAATTTATTTTCCTAATGATTTTTATTTTAAATCCAGATTTGAAGATATGCCTAGGAGACCAGCTCGCCGTATTGGTGGCATCTCACATCCGACCGGTGGACGTGGTAGTACTTCTAGCGATCCACCCAGAGTGCGGGTGAAGGTTGGCGTTGCTAGACCTCCTCGCCGTCAACGGCCAACGGCGTCTGAACGAAGACGCAAATTACGGCAGGATCCACTGCCTGAGAGCTCTTCAGATGACGATTCCTCAGAGGATGAGGCAGGGCCGTCTAGTCCTCCCCAACCGTCCAGTACTCCGATTGCGCCAGTAGGGGAGGATGATTCGTCAGAGGACCAGGCACAGCCACCCAGTCCTCATGCCTCGGGGTCAGGGGATGGACCTATTCCAGGCGGTCCGGCCGACGAGTCCGTCCTTGTGAGTTTCAGGACTCACGTGGCCATATCCATATGGGACGGGGAGGTACACGTTCATTCTTTATATGTTTTAACTAATTCTTTATATAATACCAGATGCTAATGAAGATTTATACTATACTTGTAATGTGCAGGAACGTGGCCCTCTCAAATGTATCAGTCATTGGCGGCAGTTGAAGGACTGGTACATACCTCGGCCTGGAGATCGTCTTGATAGTGAGGTGCCTATGTTTCGCGCTATCATAGAAGAGTCTGGATTGGCAGACCTGAGGCATTTCAGCTACAGATATATCTCCTGCCCCTTGGTCTCGAGCTTTGTGGAGAGATGGCAGCCCGAGACCAATACCTTCCACATGCCGTTTGGTGAGATGACGATCACATTAGATGATGTGAGTTCTCTACTCGGCATCCCAGTCACTGGACTTCCTGTCCACGTACCTGCTACTATGGGATTTACTGACCAAGTAGATCTACTCGAGCTAGGACTGGGTGTGGATAGGGAATCTGCATCAGCCGAGTTGAACCTGGCACGGGGTGGGGTAGTGAGGATGGGGTGGATCCGACGGGTGTGCGGCGAAGTGACTCCCGCATCGTCGGTTGAGGAGGTAGAGTGTGCAGCCAGAGGATATCTTCTTTACCTATTGGGCTGTACACTATTCACTGATAAGTCCGCCACGAGGGTTCCTGTCTACTACTTGTCCTTATTGATGGACCTGCCACGGGTCCGTCAATACGCATGGGGGGCTGCCGCACTTGCGTATCTGTATCGCCAGTTGGGGACCGCCACGAGGGCAGATGTGCGGCAGATTGCGGGATATTTGACACTGCTAACGGTAAGAACGGTACATTTTATAGATTCATATATCTTTATCATTATAATTGATATAAGTACTATATAATTATTAATATTTGTTGTCATTTGTAGTCTTGGGTGTACGAGCACTTCCCATTCGCACGTCCTCCTGCACAATGGGGATACACCGCAGGGATGGCTCTAGCAAGCCGCTGGAATCCTGGACAGGATTCCGGAAATGCAATTGAAAACATACAGCTGATGCGGGAGAGATTGGATGCCTTACACCCGAGTGAGGTGAGCACCCATTTGAGCGTTTTATGTTATATATTTCTGACTTTCTTTATTATTTTATTTTACGTTTTTTGAGAAGGAGCATGTTTTATTATAGTAGTGACTTGTTTAGTTTACTTGTGACAGATTGCTTGGGATCCGTACGCTAGTGTTAGGGCCCATCATCCACTACAGCAGATATCATTCTTCTGTGGTTGCTTGAGGTCCCTAGATGTCATTGAACCCTACCACCCACACAGGGTTCTTCGACAGTTTGGCTACGTACAGACCATCCCACCCGCACCTCTTGCCCCCATCCGTGCCACTCGGGGTAGTACTGCCGGTAAATACAAGGTCTCCTATACGTTTCTGGATCAGTATTGGATTACTTGGGAGGACCATGTATTATCTATTGCGCACCGCGGCCATCGTGCACATCATGCATGGGAGTGTTCGCGGGACTACCTCGATTGGTACACTAGGATATCTCACCCTCGTGTACAGAACCCCGCCCGCCATTCCCACTATGACCCTAATGAGGGTAGAGAGGACCCGACTCCGAGAACGGTGAGTGCATTGTAAACTATCTTATTTCGTACATTGAAGCAAGTATCATATTAAATTATTAATATGACACATTCTATTGTCTCTTATAGGTCCTTCGAGCAAAGGATCATATTCGTGCCACGCTTGAACGAGGTGACCAGCCAGTTGAATTCTACCAGAGGGCATTGCGGACTACCCTCGAGATTCTTGATGGCTTGCCGGTGACGTATCGTCGGCGTGCGCAACAATGACGCTCGGAGGACTTTTTGATAACATGCTTTTGTTTTTGTATAAAGGATATTTGACTTTTATTTTTTTTTAGAGACTTGTGGGATGTAAGGATATTTTAGATATTTTTGACAATGTATCCTTCTTTTCAGATGTGTAACTAATTACAAGGAAACAGTGTACTACAAACTGCCACATTTCAATCAATGAATATTATAATTTTGTACAAGAACTTGTTTGTTTATGGAATTATGGTTGTCAAATTGTGATATATAGTTCATCTCAAATTTTGATTTTTTTAAACATCTACATCCCTCTTCGAATTTGGATACAAATAGTTTCAACCTTCTAAGTTAATGATGAATAATCGACACATCCCTTAAATGCACGGCCAACATATGCCGTGCAAATGCAATCTGTTCAGTGTACATATGTCGTGCAGAACCATTCTGCTCGGCTGATATGTACCGAACAGATCCATTCTGCTCGGCTGATATGTGCCGAACAGATCCATTCTGCTCAGCATCTGTTGGCCGTGCAGGATGGTTTCGCACATATATTTTGTGTGCCTTTTCTTTGTGTGGCTTGTAATAGATGATTTATTGTATGATTTATTCGCCCACCCACAATAAACTAAGGAGGGTTATGATGGAATATAAACAAAAAATAAATGATGGACATCATAACAACTTGATTGCATTTCAACATCATTTCTTACAATTTATTTACATCGAGTTCAAAGTACAAGAAATTAATCACTGTCAATATTAACCGACTCGCGTGTTGCGACGCTGTCTCCAATTATTTCTTTGAATCGCTCGATGTTCTGCGCATATGGTAGTTGCCATCCGTCAGCATTAGGATGGTGGTGTCTATACCAATTTGTCGCAATGGGAGGAATGGGAGCCCCGGGTGTCATGAAGACTTGAACAAAATGGTTACCATTGACAAAACCGATCGCGATAACTTTCCGATCAGAAGATGGAATCGGGGTTGATCTCAAAGGCAGGAAAGTAAGGCACTGTTGCAAAGAAAGATGGATCAATACAACATTATAATATGAAGCTACCAGATGACCCATGTCTGGCATTGTCATCCAACGAGCAAATGGGGGATGGCTGTCGTAGTACGCCAATGCATAATACAGTTCCCCAACCCTATCATCTCCGCCATATAGCAATGAATAATAATTTTGATGCCTCTGTAGTTCATTGCTTAAATCCATTCTAACCTGCATCCAACCATCCTCGCTCATTCCCAATAGACCAGCTACTGCCCTGAAACCACAGTTACCATCCGCCTCGACATCCTTAATAGCCTCGATATAGGGTCCTAATGACTTAGGAAGTTGATGCTCGAATGTGCTTGAACGAGTGCGTCGAACACTTAATTTGTCCTTCCCCTTCTTCGAATCTAGACTGTTGGTTCTCGATGGAACGGTAGCTTCGATCGAGAGTGCATACTCAAAAGCAGATGGTTCCCGACGCGTAGACCGATCCAACTTCTTCTTTTTCGAGGATGATCGACCCCGGGTGTTCAATTTAACATCCGGCTCAAGAAGAGAAGTAGATGACGGACACCCCAACTCTCTTAGTTTTTTCAATATTTGTATTTTACCCGCGTGATCGGTACTATGAAATCTCTTATTGATCAATTCGAACTCGGAAGTTGTGGTTAATTCGGGGCCTGCATTCTCCTTAGTGGATTCTGAATTGAGCTTCCTCCAGTATTGATGGACACAACTCAGTGGTATTTGAGTGCCTTCCCTTATGTATTCGGCAATCTCGTGTGCACATGGTAACCCATGTGTCCGTCGAATTACGCACCCACATGCCAAGGAATCTGGACCAATATAACCAGCTCTGATCGACTCATTCAATATTATATCCAAAGCATTCCTTGATATGAATCCTCTCAGCTCGCGAAACAGTGCTGGTTTGAACTTATGTTGCACGGTGTTCAAGCTCTTTTCAAATGAAGCCTTTATCTCCGTAAAGAGCAACTCAAGCAATGCATGGATAATCTGCCAGGACGAATCGAAGCTACTGTTCGATGTGCCAAGGTGTCTCTTCAATTTTGCATGTGCACTCTCAGCCCTATTCGTAGTCACGTTTCCAAAGTGCATATGCCGATCCGTCCAAGCAGCTACAAATTGTTCCTTATGGTTATTCAACCATGATTTCTTCACATAATCAACGGCGTTTGGATACCCACAGAAATTCCGGTCCAATGCACTTAAAAACTGAATGTAGTCATTTTCAGTGGGAGAGACTACCAACATGTTCCAACTAGATATAAACGCCTCCCATCTGTCGTTGGTCTCAAAATACTTCTTACAATTTGCCAATATGTTCCTTGAAATATGCCACCTGCATAATAAGCTTGCTGCATTCGGAAAGACAACGTGTATTGCATTGATGAGTGCTAACTCTCTATCAGTTACAACGACACGGGGCATAATACATCCATCCATCAATTCCTTAAGCCTCTCCAAAGCCCATCTGTAATTGGCCTCCCTCTCTGATTCAAGGTACACAAAAGCAACGGAAAAAGTCAGTTGAGTGGATGTCACACCAACGATCTCAAGCAAGGGAAGTCGATATCTATTAGTCTTGTACGTACAATCCATTATCAGAACTTCTGGAAATGCACGTAACAACTGAATAGATGATGGATGTGCCCAGAATAGGTCCATCGTAGCATCTGTAGATGGGTTGCTAGTGTGATACTCAATGTAGTTGTTCTGCTCCAAATGCATCATGAGTTGTTGCATCTGTGATCGACCGGCCAACTCAGTCACCCTCCACTTCTGACGGGCATTGTAAATACTCTTCATCGAAGTAGTGTTGTGCACGTCCCTTTCTTGCAGCGTACGAAGGATGTTCCTTGGCTTCACCATACTCTTCGACATATCAATCAAAACATTGAGTTCCTCCCCTGATAGCCTTCCAGCAAATGAATGCCCCTCGAGATGTTGTGCGTTTGGATGATTGTGCAACCCACAAACCACTGTTAACATCCAATCATCATCATTTGCCAACTTTCGTCCCTTCAAAGCGAAAGGGCAATTACACTTCTTCGTTCCCGTTGCCTTATTAGGATTTCTCTTTTGAGGGACCTTCGATTGACCCTTAAAGCTTCCGCTTCTCTCACAAGATAACATTATTCTCGGCTTCCTACCATCTCCACCAGCATCTGAAGTTTTGATTACAATAACCAACCCATGTTTCTTTCCAACTTCCCTTGTCCATTGGATTAGGTCCTCTCGGCTTCTAAATATCATGTCAGTGGTGAAGACATTAGTAAAATCCATAGAGCACTCACTGGCACCGGTTGACTGAATCTCCTGAAAATATAATTGCTAAATATTAGTATATTAATGCACAACACTATATGTTGTCCTTGTGAAATATGCTCGGTTTACTCATGCTGTGCAAAACATTTTTGCACGGAATAAATACGCCGTGCTAAATGTTTTTGCACGGAATAAATACGACGTGCAAAATACTTTTGCACGGAATAATTATTCCGTGCAAAATAAATTTGCACGGAATAATTATTCCGTGCAAGACTAGAATGTTTGATGCTATTCCGCCGTGCAGATTCCACTTGCACGGCTCTGGTATACCGAACATGACGCGCGAATTTTAATTAAAACGATGAAAACGAACTAAAATGTATACCTCCTCTGGATAGATCGTTAGTTGCTTGTCCATATTGAAAATGCCTACTTCCAATAGACAATGTGATGAAGGGAGATGAGTGCCTCCAATATCTTCAAACAAATGGATGAGACTTGAGCAAACTTTGTAAGAGTTAGAGAAGATGATGAGGAAGGAGATGAAGATCAATGGGGATGAATGAGTGCAGATGAAATGCTCGAACAGTGGATGTAATGGATAATAGGATTAAGAAGAAGAAGAAGCAGAAAAAGAAGAAGAAGCGATGAGTAGAGAGGAGGGTAACCGGAGTAGGAGAAAGGAAGAGGTTGATGGTAAAGGGTGAGTTGGTCATTTGACATTAGGGTATTTTGGTGATTAAAAAAAAAATAAAATGTGGGTGCTTAAAGCAAAATATGTGGGTGCATATAGAATCACCCTTAGATTTAAGAACTGTCTTTTGTGACCCTGAGATAACTTAAACATTGAAAATCTAATCAAATAGTCCACAAATGAAGTGAGTGAACTAATAATGGCCTGTCTGGATGCAGCCCTAGCTGCATATGTTTGTGATTCAAGGTAGAATAATACCATCTGTTTCCCATTGCATGCATCTGGGACTTGTGGGAATTCAGAATCATGGAAGAACATTCCTGTTCATCTGCCTTTTACTGATATTGAAAATGAAGTCTTAAAGACATGCTAATGAGTTAAGGCCTTTTGAACATATTTACCAGGAAAACTCAGCAGGTGCTTTATATATGTTTCAATGAAAACGTGTTTCATATCCTATTATTTTGAACACATTTAAAATAAAATTAGCTTGTCACACAGAGTGTGATAACTGAGGGATGGCAGGAGCTTCTATGAATTATGAAAATGATTATAGAGTGTAAGGTCTGATTTTGATTGATCAGCGGCCGAGCAGATTGACTCTGTTTGGCGATGGAGATTTCCCTTCTGGTTGTCCGGAGGAGTTCTTCCTACCAGTTGTAAGTGTTGATTTTGATTGGTCGGCTGGGCAGGTCAGCTCGGCAGGTCAGTTCGGCAAGTCAGCTCGGCAGGTCAGCTCGGCAAGTCAGCTCGGCAACGGAGATTTACTTCCTTCTTCTTGACCTGAACAGAGTAAAAACTCTGTTTGTTTTCCTTCTTCTCGGATCTGAATCGATCTTCTTACCTGTATCAGAAGCAAACCATCATAAGAGCTCGATCGGGTGGTCCGACCGAGGACTCTCCGATGCTTAAGTTAGCCTTTGGAACTTTGTTCTCCTTCTGATTAGAGTTTTGGTTCAGAACTTGCATACCTTTTTCTTTCTCTTTTATATCTTTATTCTCTCTTTTTCTGCCATTCATGGCTCCATTAATTAATTCTCTTCATGTTAGCCATTAGTGATCACTCATTTCTTTTATTGCCAATTGTAACTGATAACGGCTGGAGTTATTGCTCCCTCTTCATGGTGATAATTGATAACGGATGGAGTTATTGCATCATGGGAGCACTCCTTTAATTCTCTCTCTTGGCGGGTTGGGTTGGTCCACTATGACCCAAGCCCAATCTAACATTGAGTTCAGTTTTTACCCCCACAATTGCCCCCCAAGCCCCTTTTCTTCTTTTGCATTTTCCGAGAAGAAAGGGGGGCTTTGAAAGAGATCTCTTGTTTCCGCCGCCACTGTCGGTTCTTTCCGAACTCACTTTTTAGCCTAATGCTTGCATCGTCATGCCAAGCTATTAGTTAAAAAGGAGATCAGTGCAGCGTACCTAGTTTGGGCTCGTCCCAGTTAGGTTTTTATCCTTCGGTACGAAGTAATGGGTCTTAAGCTGCCCTTTAAGTGCTAGGCCTTGGCCAGCATACCTAGTTTGGGCTCTTCCCAGTTAGGTTTTTATCCTTCGGTACGAAGTAGTAGGTCTTAAGCTGCCCTTTAAGTGCTAGGCCTTGGCCAGCATACCTAGTTTGGGCTCTTCCCAGTTAGGTTTTTATCCTTCGGTACGAAGTAGTGGGTCTTAAGCTGCCCTTTTAAGTGCTAGGCCTTGGCCAGCATACCTAGTTTGGGCTCTTCCCAGTTAGGTTTTTATCCTTCGGTACGAAGTAGTGGGCCCTAAGCTGCCCTTCAGGCCTTGGCCTTATTTTTTGCGAGGTTATTTCTGATAAGGTATGCCCTACCATGATCCTCTATCCTTGGCACAGGAATAGTAGTAAGATAATTAGGCAAGATACAAAATTTCCAAATTCTTTGGTACAAAGAAGATTAAAACTTTGATTTCATTCTTGGCACAAGAACATAAACCACAAAGGTCTTATAAGTGATAAAAAGCTGATGAATTCTTTGGTACAAAGATCTATAAGTGCCTGTCTTGGTTAACATTCTGGCATTGCTGCCTAGATGGAAGCATTCTGGCACCTAACCGAGGTGGAAGAGGCCGAGACATGCCTAGCCGGTACTCTTACCGAAGCTAGGATGAGCTCGGTGGCATTGTTGTCAGGCTGGAGTAGGCCGAGACCGAGACATGCCTAGCCGGTATTCTTACCAAAGATAGGATGAGCTCGGTGGCACTGTTGCCGAGGTCAGAGCCAAGTTGGCCGAACTCAGAACCAGGTTGGCCGAACTCAGAGCTAGGTTGGCCGAACTCAGAAAATACCCCACACAAGATAATAAATAGAATTCTTTGGTATAAGGATAAAAGGCCATTGGGTGTGTTGCTTGGCCACTGAACCAAGCAGGGGTATTCAGGTCGGCCTTAATTCTGAGTGCTTGGAGCTTATCAAACAGCCCGACAAACATAATTTCTGATGAACTTCCTGGATCTATGAGCATCCTCAATAATTTTAGTGGGACTTCATTCTTGGCACAAGAATTTTTTACGAAGTGATGATAATATGGCAATATTCCTGCATTATTGCCGGGATCGAGATACATAGGATTGAGATCAATAAGACCGAGGTGCATAAGACCGAAATATATAAGATCGAGGCGCATAAGGTCGAGGTGCATAAGGCTGAGGTGAACAAGGCTGAGATGCATAAAGACCGAAATATATAAGACCAAGGCGCATAAGGTCGAGGTGAACAATGCTGAGATGCATAAGACCGAAATATATAAGACCAAGGCGCATAAGGTCAAAGTGCATAAGGCCGAGGTGAACAAGGCTGAGATGCATAAGACCGAAATATATAAGACCAAGGTGCATAATGCTGAAACATGCCTAGCCTGTATTTTTACCGAAACCAAGATAATCTCGATGTCTTGAAAATACCCCACACAATACGCGATATGTATAAGATATCTGAATTCTTTGGCACAAAGATTGAAAGTAAAATTTCAGTTCTATTCTTGGTACAAGATAATTCTCTGCAGATACATAATGCCTGGAAAGGGAACGGTCTGGTCATTGTCAGCATATGGTACATATCCGACATCTGGACCACCGGAGTGGTTGGTTACATGATCCTTTCCTGAGCGTTTTCGTCGCACTTTGTCCTGGGTTGCCTCTATTTAAGACTGAAAGCGTCCAGCTTGGTGCTGTGATCCGAGACCAAGCTCTTGATCCGCCATATTTACCAGCAAGAAGAAGCGTTAGTGGATGATTTTCCTCTTTCGCTTCCCACAGACGGCGCCAATTGTAAGGTCTGATTTTGATTGATCAGCGGCCGAGCAGATTGGCTCTGCTTGGCGATGGAGATTTCCCTTCTGGTTGTCCGGAGTTCTTCCTACCAGTTGTAAGTGTTGATTTTGATTGGTCGGCTGGGCAAGTCAGTTCGGCAAGTCAGCTCGGCAGGTTAGTTCGGCAAGTCAGCTCGGCAAGTCAGCTCGGCAGGTCAGCTCGGCAAGTCAGCTCGGCAACGGAGATTTACTTCCTTCTTGACCTGAACAGAGTAAAAACTCTGTTTGTTTTCCTTCTTCTCGGATCTGAATCGATCTTCTTACCTGTATCAGAAGCAAACCATCATAAGAGCTCGATCGGGTGGTCCGACCGAGGACTCTCCGATGCTTAATTTAGCCTTTGGAACTTTGTTCTCCTTCTGATTAGAGTTTTGGTTCAGAACTTGCATACCTTTTTCTTTCTCTTCTTTCTCTTTTATATCTTTATTCTCTCTTTTTCTGCCATTCATGGCTCCATTAATTAATTCTCTTCATGTTAGCCATTAGTGATCATTCATTTCTTTTATTGCCAATTGTAACTGATAACGGCTGGAGTTATTGCTCCCTCTTCATGGTGATAATTGATAACGGATGGAGTTATTGCATCATGGGAGCACTCCTTTAATTCTCTCTCTTGGCGGGTTGGGTTGGTCCACTATGACCTAAGCCCAATCTAACATTGAGTTCAGTTTTTACCCCCACATAGAGCAATATGGAAAATTAATGAAATCTGAAATAGCAATAAGAAAACTGCTGCCTAGTTATCTCTTTTGTAATAATATCTAGGATTTTAAGTTTTGTAAGTTTCTATGCATTTTATGACATGCAATAACAAACATTTTCCATACTGTAGACGCCAATGACGGTATCTTTATCTCACATTGGCTTTACTTTGTTGCAAGATTAATATATGTTAATGGCTAAGATGCTCTGCGAACAATACTTCAGCTGTTAACAATTCTAGGAATCCAGTACCAAGTGGCAGGGCCAACAAACCATGGGACTATTTCTATGTCCTAAATGAGATTAGCACCCTAGCAAATGATGTAAATGCAGTCTCCCAAGTTAGAAAAGAAGATAATGAAGAAGCAGACAGCTTGGAGAAAGTGCGAGTCGATTCGGAGAGCATCATTTTTCTAATGTCATAGTTATTAAGCAATTTGTTCGCAGATTTCTTGTTCTGTCTATTATGGTCCGACCATCCACTTGATGGGATGGCCATTTGTGTGCCTCTTTTTGGTACATTAATATTTAATTAGTCAAATGTAACGCCCCAATTCCGAATACCGTGAATACCGTCAAAGTACCGAAATTAGCGCGCTACTTCCTGGAAAATCCGAGAACTTCCAAGATCGTAGGTCCGCAGTGAGGTCCAATTTAAAACTTTTTCAACAATACAATAACAACGGTTAAATTGCGGAAGCATAAAGGATAAAGCGGAAGCAATATCAGAAATAGCGGAAGCATAGGTATCATGAAACATGTATCAAATATAACGGGCTGAAGTCCAGCCTAAAATGACAAGTGATGAAAAGTAAAGGTTTATTACATATTTCATGCTATCTACCATCTCACCACAAATAACACTCAAACCCAAACAAACAGACACTCAAGCCCCGGCCCCTGGTACTGGCTCTCTGTCCACCGGCTCGACCTCATGGTCGGCCTGTCCCCATCCATAGTCACCAACTACGGGCGCTTCTACGAGTGCGTATGCATCGCCCTCGAACTCGGAGTCGAGACCTAAGCACCAAGAATGGATCAGATCTAATGATCTGGCAAGTCACAGTATGTAAGTAATATAGGATAAATGCATCAAAAAGAGTAGAGACAGCAGTAAAGTTAAGAGAATAGCAAAGGTATAGATCCTAGGCAGTCGAGCAAGATAAACAATGTAGAATCAATATAAACATAATAATAAATCTACACAATATGGCACATCCACACAAGCTGGATACCGCGGCCCTCCCATACTGAACACAGTCGCGTCGAGGAAAATCTCACAGTGCTGGGGATTATCTAGCCCCGCAAACAACATCATCCACCATCATACTCTGAGACCGGACCCGGTATTGCACCGTCTGTCTCCAACAATGCTCATCATGATAGCCACACAACACTCTCAATAGCTCCTACCAGTGATGATCAGTCCAACTGGCTGAGCTTAGATCAACTGAGTGAATGTCTATGCCGACTCAGGAAGCAATAAAGGTCTGTGTCTGTCTAGGCTTTGCCTTGTCGCAAGGCCCTAACAAAGTCCCTAAGAGGTCCAAGTACCCAATACAACCCATGGATAGTCCAAGTCCAAGTCCAATCATTGGATCCATACTAAGGCCCACCAAATACATGGCCTGGTCTACAACAGTCCAAATGAGATACAAGTCCATTCCAATAACATATGATCCATTTACACCCATGATGAGTCATAAGCCCATACAATCTAACCTCTCCAGTCTAGGGTAATCCACATCCAAGCTTAGGCCATAAAAAGGCCCGCCTAGCCACAGACACGGGTCAATGTTCACCCAATCATATTACCGGGTCACCTCTAAGTAATCCTAGGTTCAGGTCATCCATTTTTCATTTAATTAACAGGTATAAGTAATAATAAGGACAATAGAGTGACAGTAATAATACGAGGGAGATGAATCTCCAAGTACAAGGATCAATGGGAGATAACAACAGTCCAACCTAAGTAAATGATCCACTTTCAGATTTAGGTCTATCTCAGGTAATTTGATCTTTAAGTGAAACCATAGATGCTAAGGAATACTGTGTTTGGTGCTCAGAAGTTATGAGCATCATTGGTAACTTATAAAGGTCAAATCATCTTAGATTACATAACCTGAACCTTAATTAGTGAACCCCACGAGTCAAGGTTGAGCCACACCATTGACTCGTGGTTGGCACAGTGATGGAAGTCTATTTGGATGGTCAATGGGCTCCACATATGATCACAACAATAGGAATTAGAATCTGGGAAGTGTCTCTGTACACAGTGTGCTCACCCGACCTCCGGGCCTGGGCGGTCAGCTCGGCACATTGGGATCAGAGATTAAACACCACCAGGCAGTGCCTTATTTTTCCAGAATTTTAGTGTACTCGGTCGACCTCCTGGCCTGGTCGGTCGACCGAGAACACTGGGAATCCTGGTTGAAGGGTGTCCCAGGTTCCAGTTCCTTCTTCTGGATCACTTGAGCTCGGTCACCTGATCTCGGTCTACTGGCTCTGAGCTCGGTCATTCACCGAGGTCGGTCAAGCACTGAGCTCGGTTAGGCACTGAGTTCGGTCAAGCACTGAGCTCGGTTAAGTATTGAGCTCGGCCAAACATTGAGCTCGGCCAAAACACTGAGCTTGGCCAAACACTGAGCTCGGCTAGGACATTGAGCTCGGTCAATAACTGAGCTCGGTCAGTATACTGAGCACGGCCAAAGGAGAAATACAGCTTTCAGCCATTTCTTCCAGCTCCGTTAAACACCCGAGCTCGGCCCATACCTGAGCTCGGCCCATACTTGAGCTCGGCCAACATTGAGCTCGGCCATCACTGAGCTCGGTCAAAGAAATAACTGGGAGTTGCATTTTCCCAGATTTCCAGTGTGTTCGGTCGACCGAATACACCGAGTTCGGTCGCCGAGCACACCCTATAGAGAAAGATAGCTGAGAGCTGGAATTTCCAGTTTTCAGTGTGTTCGGTCGACCGAGGTACAGGTAGGTCGACCGAATACACTGGGTTCGGGCAAATTCCAGGATCTCGGATTTCGTTCTCCTTCAATCCTTTTTCCACCAGAACTCATCCAAACTTGTCCAAACTCCACATACACATCCAGAAATAAGAAAAACACTCTAATATACATCCAACCATCCAATCCATGGGCCATTGATCTTCCAAATGAGATCAACCCATCCATCAATGGCCAACAATCCATGAAAATGTGCTCAAAGGTAAATCTAACAGTTCTAACATCATCTAAGTAGAAATACAGAGAATCAAAGACAGTAAAATATCCATTCTATATTAAGTAAGCATATTGCACTTGCCTTGATCAATTGTAAGAAGGAAAGGAAAGAAAACAGAGATCCAATCCGGTAAAGGGAAAATCCCAACTGTAGGGTCTTCTCAGACACATAACCAGCCCAGAAATCTCAGATCTACTCCTATACCCATATCCACAAGAGAATTTCTATAAGGAAGGAGATCTAGAGAGAGAAAGAGAATTTTCTAATGGAATTGAACTAGAAGTGGGTATTCACTTGATTTGAAGAAAGGGGAAGAAAGAAATCCCAATATAAGTTGCAATAACAGGTCGGCAGTGGCTTTCTTCTTCTTAGAACCCATACAGAGAGAACGAGAGAAAGAGAGAGATGAGTGGGAGATGGGAAATTGGAGGGAATTGAGAGATCGTTGGAGGGAAAATGGGGAAGGAAGAGAGAAAAGAGGGGGAAATGAGAGAGATGAGCAGTAGCCTTCGTTTGGAAATGGGGGATTTGTTTATATAGGTTGGGTTTTAGGGCTAGGGACTAAAGTACCCTTTTAGTTTAGATAGGATTAGGGTTAGGGCCAAGGGCATTTTAGTCTTTGGGTGGGTTCTAGAAGATTCTTTAGTGGACACCCCTCTATAGTAAATACTAATTCTAAGCTAGGGCCTCTAACAAACAAACTAACTCTAGAAATAACAAATGACACCCTATTGACTCTACTAATTACACAACAAGGCTAACCTAGGAAAAATACCTAACTACCCTTAACTAAACCCCAGAATTAGTATAATTAATATAATAGGCTATTGTTTAGTATTTAAATTCAAATTGAGGGCCCACAAGGGGTGGGGCCTCACATCAAATCTTCAGTGACTTCTGAATAAAAGGTATTGCCATTTAAAGAAGGGAGATTTTCAAAAAAGTATAAAAAGTTTTGGCTCATTTTCAAAAGAAGTACATGAGAATTTGAATATTTCAAAAAAGTATAAACATTTTCCACACTTCTTTCAATCAAGTCCTCTCCATAATCTTTTCTGAAAATGAAAAAATACCCTAATGGCAAGGTTTTGTCTTTTAATGTTCTTTTGTCCCCAATTACCAACCCAAAAATCACTCTATGAGCCTCACTGATCAAATGTTGATGGTGGGCCTCATTGGTCTTGGGGTTCTTTTCTCCGGATTCTCATATGGCCCAAGTTCATAGTTGAGAAATTCGTTTCGTTTTGGATGAACTTCCCGAGATTTTTTGTTTCGGCCATAAAAATGAAACGAAAACACCCCTCCAAAAATTTCGTACCAAATTTCGGTCTATCTCAGTCCATTTCGGTCAATTCTAAACTCTATGATTGTGATGAATATTTGAAGTTTTAAACTTTATGGTGGTTGAATTTTATGATTATGGGCCAGAATGATGACATTAATTTGTTATGTTTAATTGTTTATATCATGCATGCCACATTTGAGTTGATTTAGTAGAATAAACTAATCGTGTCAAGTCATATTTTTAAATTTTAATATTAGTCTTATATTTTTCTATATATATATATTTCTATATATTTTTCTGAAACGTAACTCTTTTATATTATACATGCCACATTTGAGTTAGTTTACTAGAACTAGAATAAACTAATCGCAGCAAGTCATATTTTTAAATTTTAATATTAATCTTATATTTTTCTATTTGTATATAGTTCTAATTTCATATTTTCCTGAAACGTAACTCCAAGATATTTCATTAAAATTCCGAATCGGCTGAAACATTTCGGTTTGGAGGCCAAGTTTTAACTTGATTTTTCCCAACGAATTTCTCAACTATGCCCAAGTTTTAACTTGATTTTTGATGATCATAAGCATTTAATGAAGCTAGTTTTCAGTCACTTGGAATCAACATAAATCCTTCTTTTTTTAACCATCTATGCATAAAGGTAGTTAGAGTGGGGTCCACTTAATCGTTTGAGTTATACTTGATCATTTCTTTTTAATGATTTATTAAAGGGGAAATTTGAAAAATGACATAAGGGTATATTTGTCATTTTTCAATTTTTTTGGGCGAGGACTTGATTGAAAGAAATGCAAAAAACTTTTATACTCTTTTGAAATGTTCAAATGTTCATATTCTTTTTTGAAAATAAACCAAACGTTTTATTCTATTTTAGTATTTTGAAAATTTCCCTTTAAAGAAAGAAAAAAGAAGTTAATAGCTGTTACATTTGAAAGCATTGTTTGTGGAAGAGGTTGAAGCTAAATCTTGCTGTGCTACACTAGTTGTGTGCAGTGAGTCGAGTCCTTTAATACATTAAAGTCTTTATTACCAACATTCATTGATCATTTATGTTAAAAATGAAACTATCAACCATTTGTAATTTGTGCATTAAATGCAGTTAAAAATCTCGGTTTATGGCATCTAGTTATTGGGTATTAGCTTAGGTATACTATCGTTTTTTTCAATCCTCCACTTTAACTATAATATCTTACCTAATTAAATGCATTGTTTCTCAAAAAAAAAAAAAAAAAAAAAAAAATCGAGTGTTTCTCATGCTTAAGAAGTGGAACTCCACAACGGCCACGACCTATTGAAAATCCGAACCGCTAAAAATGAAGGTCCTTGCTTTGCCTATGTTGACTCCAAATTCTACATCAGTAGGAGTTGGTCCCACCGTAAGATTGAGCATATGACATCTTATTCATATCCTCAGTTTTATGTTAGGTCTAACTGGTATTGATGTAAAATTTGGGGAAAGCCAATTTAAGGGGAGGATATTTATTTTGAGTGGTTCAGATATTCGATAAGTGGGTCCTACATTGGAGTTTCACACCCTTCATGATGTTGGTGAGGCGCTTAGAGGACCCGGACCCTTAACTTTGCATTATGATATCATTTGCATCTTCACATTTCATCTTTTTATGACTTTGGTGAATAGATTTAAGCGCTGCCTCTCAACCATCTATGCCTACCTACCATGGAATCATTGCCCATCAAACAATCACAAGTAACCAATTAACGGATTTTCATTAATTAATCTTGGATGGAATGGTTTACATGTGATCATTTTGGCGAAGGTCCTACTTTGATTAGAGCGAGACACAACTCTTTGCATGCTTAAACAAGGGAAAGACAATTATTTTGAGAGGTTAGGATTGATTATAGTGAGCCCTGCTAGTTTCATTTTTTAACTGCCTTCACAAAGTTTTGCAGAATTATGCCTTGGAAAATGTTAGGGTATTTCTAAATTTAGGACTTTTCTTTGGGTATTATTTACAAATTTGCATAAATAAATAAATCTATTTATAAATAACTAGTAATAAACCAGTAAATATAAAATATTATCAGTTGACTGCCGCTTGCCGCCACAGCCCCCTAGGCACTGTATGCATTAATATAAAATTGTGGCTGGCAGTGTTTCTTTTCTTTTTCTCGATTGATCCATTTGTAATTTGTGCATTAAATGCGGTTAAAAATCTCCCGTTTATGGCATCTAGTTATTGTGTATTCGCTTGGGCATTTCGCTTGGGCATAATATCTCGTCTATTTAAATGAGATATTGCTGCTCAAGTATGTGTTCATATAACATTGTGGTGGTGTTTTTTTTCCCCTTTTCTCCATTAATTTGTTTACATTGCAAAATAAGTATTACTTGTTTGGATTTTTATCATGACTAGAAAGATTTTGTTTGATATCTTAAAACATGTCCTTAATAATTAGTTCCCAGCACAAATTCCTCTATTGATCCAGAAAATTATTTGACAGGGAAGAAATCGTGCCAAAACGTCCATCATCCTTGCTGACCAATTTGAGGGGTTAATAACTGAGTTCATACAATATGGTCAAGCTTTCTAATGTAGATCTCAGATTTCTACGCTATCGACTATTTGAGATTGAGTATGATCAAGTGGATGATAGGAGATGTGCTTTAATATGAACACATCTATGATACCAAGATACTTGTACAAGCCCAACGTAACCGTATCGGACCGATACGATACTTGAATTGGTACCCAATACTGTGCACCGATAATTCTAGGGTATGAGTTTAGCATATCCTACATAGCAAGTCCATTATATCATTTAGTTCTTTAAATTCTCTAACTTCTCCACATAGAAAATGTAAGAAAGGAACATAAACCATGATAATTTCAGTAATTCGAACGTGGTCTATAGGAAAAATTGGGACACCTGTATCTATATCCATATCCTAGATTTTCTAAAGTGCAAAGTTGTATATCCGATTCCTGTGTCTGTTTCCGTACCCGTATTCGTACCACATCCAATGCCATGTATGATATTTGGGACTGTGGATGGTTAAGTGGCTGCACATGGCTTTCTATTTTTGTCAATTGTTCTTTAAAGTGAAATGCACCATCATTTTGGTTGAACCATTAAATGGATAGAGATTTGCGTTATATTTAGCATATATCATCCTGAAATTTATCTATCATCTGACTATGGTGTTTACCTTGTAGGTTGTTGGTGATGGCAGTGCTGTAAAGAGAGCTATAGCAATTATTTCATCTCGC
Organism: Litsea cubeba; assembly: GCA_012931725.1. Taxonomy (NCBI): domain Eukaryota; kingdom Viridiplantae; phylum Streptophyta; class Magnoliopsida; order Laurales; family Lauraceae; genus Litsea; species Litsea cubeba. The sequence continues at coordinate 35,278,888 of CM022946.1, forward strand.
TTGAGAGAGAGCCTGCTCCGTGATCGCAATTCTTTCCGTGGGCATTTGCATTCACCAGACCGTTTTTTCCCACCTGAGGATGATTTTAATTACATGAGCAGTACAGCATTCCGATCGGCCTTGGATGGGCCTGCTTCCGGACCACGATCGTCTGTGGGGTTGGACAGCGTTAGAGGCAATGCCTATGTTTCACGTTCAGGATTTGCCTTTGAATCTGCAGCTACTTCCATGGCTGACCATTCACAACCTTTTGGTGAAGATATTGTGTTTAGAATCCTTTGTCCAAATGATAAGGTTGAAAGTGTAATGGGAGAATCAGATGGACTTATAGAGATGCTTCGAGGGGATGTTGGTGTTGATGTCAGTGTTTCTGATCTGGTTCCAGGGTCAGCTGAACGAATAATCATTATTTCTTCAGAAGAGGTAGTTAGTCAATTGTTCCCTTCCTTTTTTATTTTCTTCATCCGTAGTTTTTTTTTTTATTGTTATTCTATTACTACTATTAGTAGGTTGATCAGGTATTTCTTGTTGGATATATGTGGAAGATAAGAAGAAGAAGAAGAGAAACAATATGGGAGAAGGTCGTGCTTTCTACATAGCATCGACAGTTCAATATATATTGATGTGATGCCTTAATCAAGGCTCTAATTAAGTAAAGATTACAAATTAGATACAAATCAGAATAACAAAAGAATGGAAAGAATCAATTATATCCTATACATAGAAGGAGAGAAATTAGGGAGTAAATCCTATCCTATACAGATTTGAGTATATCCCATGCGTGGACTTTGTACATGGGCCGAGCCGGGCCTGTTATCTTCTACACTCCCCCTCAAATTGATGTGGTAAGATTGAAAACATCAATTTGGTAGTTAGATCATGATGACGGTGTTTGGGAAGTGCTTTGGTGAAGATATCCGCCAACTGGTTAAAAGAAGACACATGAGGCAGAGAGATCTTCTCAGTAACGACATGTTGACGAATGAAGTGACAGTCAATCTCAATGTGCTTTGTTCTTTCATGGAATACGGGATTGTTAGCAATTCGGGTAGCACTGGTATTATCTCCATGGAGAGGTGTAGAACTACCAACAGGAATACCCAATTCACACATAAGGCGACGAAGCCAGATAATTTCAGCACTGGCAGATGACATCGCTCGATATTCTGCCTCAGCAGAAGACTTGGAGACAGTGGTTTGCTTCTTGCACTTCCAAGAAATCAAAGATTTGCCAAGAAACATACACCAACCAGTGGTAGACCTCCGAGAATCAGGACAGCCAGCCCAGTCAGCATCCGCATAAGCTGATAATTGCAGAGAATTATCAGAAGAGAAGAAAAGACCATGATGAAGAGTCCCTTTCACATAGCGGAGAATGCGTAATGCAGCAGCAAGATGCGGTTTGTGGGGATTGCTAACAAACTGACTAACCGTATGAACTGCATGAGAAATATCCGGCCGAGTCATAGTTAAGTAGAGTAAACTCCCAACTATTCGCCGGAAAATAGAAGGATCATCCAGGGGAGTGCCATCATCGGAACTGATTTTGGTGTTCAATTCAAGGGGTGTATCAAAAGAGTTAGCATCATCAAGCCTGGCTGACGTGATCAAGTCTTGCGCATATTTTCGCTGAATAACCCGAATGCCTGATTTATTACGCACAAATTCAAGGCCCAGAAAGTAGGTAAGAGGACCAAGATCCTTCATTCGAAAGTGGCAAGTAAGGTGGTGTTTGAGAGCCGTGATGCCAGAAGTATCATTGCCACTAATAATCATATCATCAACATAGACCAAGAGGAATGTGTAGCCCTTCGATGTCCATCGTAGGAAGAGGGAACTATCAGAGTGACTTTGACGAAATCCGGCTAGAAGAATTGCTGCACGAAACTTATCAAACCAAGCCCGGGGAGCTTGTTTAAGACCATAAAGAGCTTTCCGTAATTTGCACACATGCTTTGCAGGACAAGCATATCCCGGTGGAGGTTTTAAATAAACAGTCTCGCGCAAGTCCCCATGTAGAAAAGCATTTTTGACGTCCATTTGCCATAGAGGCCAGTTGCGGGCTGCCGCGACACCAAGAGGAGTACGAACTGTTGTCATTTTCGCCACCGGTGCAAAGGTTTCCTCATAATCAATACCATATTCCTGCTTATATCCCTGGGCAACCAATCGGGCTTTGTAGCGATCAAGACTCCCATCAGAGTGTACTTTGATAGAGTATATCCATTTGCTGCCAATTATAGAAGCGCCATCTTGAGCCGGGACCAAATCCCATGTTTGGTTGGCTTCAAGAGCAACTAATTCATCAGTCATAGCATCCTGCCAATAAGCAATCTTGGAGGCCTGTGAATAGGAAGTGGGTATGGGAGTACTATCTAAGGAAGTAAAAAGAGCAGGAAAGCCATAGCGGTTAGGAGCAACAGAACGACGACTAGAACGTCGCAAAGAGATGGGTCTATCAGAAGAAGTGTTATTACCTGAAGACTCAGTAGGCGGCAGTGGGAGAGGATCAGGAGAGGGAGTTGCCAGAAGAGGGACCTTGTTCCGCCGGACATAAACTTTGAGAGGAGGTGATGAAGAAGGAGATTCTGAGAATTGTGGCAGATAGGATACAGCAATAGGATGATGATCCAAATGTAAAGAAAAGAATGTAATATGTTCCAAGAAAACAACATTTCGAGAGATGCGCATGCGTTTTTTCCAACTGATCATAACATAAAAATCCTTTATGTTCAGGACTGTAACCCAAAAAAATGCATTTAGCAGCCTGTGGAGATAATTTTGTGCGTTCATTAGGAGGAAGATGAACGAAACACAAGCAACCAAACACACGTAAGTGAGAGTATGAAGGGTTTTTACCAAAGAGAACTCCGTAAGGAGTAATCTTGCCGAGAACAGTGCTAGGAAGACGGTTGATAAGATACACAGCAGTCTGTGCAGCATCACACCAAAATTTTGGAGGAACTAAAGATGCAAGTAACAAAGTACGAACAGTTTCAAGAATATGTCTGTTCTTGCGTTCTGCAATCCCATTTTGCTGAGGAGTATGTGGACACGATTTTTGGTGAATAATTCCTTTATTAGACAGAAAGGCAGAGAATTCATGAGACATGTATTCACCACCGGAATCTGATCTAATAATTTTGATAGCTCTCTGAAATTGGGTTTGAATCATGTTATAGAATTTTTGAAAAATGGAGAAGACTTCAGATTTCATTCGCATAAAGTAAATCCAAGTATAACGAGAATGATCATCAATAAAAGTCACATAGTATTTTAATCCTGTCCTACTCAAGGTAGGGGCAATTCCCCAAACATCTGAATGAATGATATCAAATGATGCTATAGCACGAGTATTATGAACAGGAAAAGGCAAAATATGACTTTTACTTAAACAACAAGTTTCACACTTGGAATGAGAGAAAGAAGATATCATTTTATTATCAAACTTAGAATCCAAATCACCAAATTTAAACAAGGAAAGTAAATTTGCATTGTTGACATGACCAAGACGTTTATGCCAAACAGTCCACAATTGTTTGAAATCAGAATAAGAAGCAAAAAAAGAATGTTGTCCAATATCCAGCAAGAACAGGCGCCCATATTTACTCCCCGTCGCGATCACCTTCCCAGTTTGTCGCCCCTGTATAACACAACCAGAGGAAGAAAAGTGAACAAGATAGCCATCATCGATAAGTTGTCCTACAGAAAGAAGATTGGCTGATAATTGGGGAACAAAGTAAACATTTGAAAGAGTGAAGGACTGGCCAGAAACACTGGATAAAGTAATGTTACCAACTCCCGAAATGATAAGTTGATCACCATTAGCGGTGGTTATTTTCTCTTTTCCAAGGTAAGGGTTAGAATCTGTAAAGCTATGCTCGACAGATGTCATATGATTGGAGGCTCCTGAATCTAAAAACCAGGTGGAAGATGTAATAGGGGAAGACAGGTAAGCAGATGAATGAAACACAGGATATGCTATAGAAGAAGGAATTTGGTACCGACCACCAGAGATGCCCATAGATGCATATGCAGAAGTGACCGTGCTCTGAATCAGATCTTGAATCTGGGCTGAAGTCATGGATACAGTCCCGGAAGAAGTGTTGCCTGAGTCGGGGAAAGGAGCTTGAACTTGGAATGCTGCAGCTGGAGTATGTTGTCTGGATGCAGTAGGATGATGTTGCTTCTGCTGGGGTCCATTCTTCCTTTGTAAACTATGACAATCATCAATAAGATGACCAGAGCGTTTGCAATATCTGCAAACCAATTTCTTCCGACAGTTTTTGGCGAGATGACCAAAGCCTTTGCATTCATAGCATTGAGTAGGCTTCTGATTGGGGGTTACAAGAAGAGCAGTCTCAGCCTGAAGAGAAGCCTTTGGGTCGTCAAGGATGACACGCTGAGAATTCAGGCGAAGTTCTTCTCTAAGAACTTCTTGGAAGCATGTGTCCAGATTTGCTGTGACTTCTCTATTCATAAGGGCTGAACGGACAGATTCAAATTCGGATCTGAGGTTCATAAGAAACTGACTAATGTGAGTTTCTTCTTGTAATTTGAGAGCCTCAGTCAGAAAGCCAACAGATACGGACTGAATTATCATAGCATCCCTCTCTGTCCATAATGTGAGAAATCCATTGTAGTATTCTTGCACTGTTTTATCACCTTGACTGAATCTCGCAATCTCACTATCAAGTTGAAATTTGCGAGCTTTATTGGTTTGGTGATAAACATTCTTTAAATGACCCCACATTTCACAGGCAGTAGCATAAGCTTGAAGAGCAATAGCAAGAGAAGGATCAATTGAATTAAGAATCCAAGTAATAACCTTAGCATTTTCTTTAGCCCAGGTGGCTAAGGCTTTGGTATCAGTTGAAGTAGGCTTAGGTATCGACCCATCAAGATAACCAAACAGTCCTTGGCCTTCTACGAAATTCTTCAGGTGAAATGACCAAGCCATGTAATTATTTCCATTGAATTTAATGGGAATCACATCATATTTCTCCATATTAAATTATTATGAACCGCAGCAAGTAACAAACCAAGAATAAGCTTAGAGAGGCAGCAAGAGAAGATAACTTGCATACACAGCCAGCTATCAGAAAAACAACCAGCACGAAACAGTGCTCAAATCCAACCCAGATGACCTTGAATCTGGTGGCAGAGGAGGTACGTGGACCCCACAATCTGATCTAAGCCCCAGATCAGATAGTTCACAGCATGTAGCACAATCAGTAGTAGTGGAAATCAGAGAGTGACAACAGAACAGAGCACACAGAGTGCAGTTTTGCACTAAAATAGTGCCAGACGACCTTCAATCTTGGATCTGGATCTGTTCGTGGGCCCCACTATCTGATTTATTCACACATCAGATAGTAGTTTCTGGAAGAGGATAAAATGGTCTACCTCTAGTCCAAGATTGATGAAGATCGGACACAGATCCACAAAATTGGACGGTTGTGATGAAAACAGTCTTGTAGGAAAATATCAAAACCGACAGAGAGAAGAAGAGATAAAAACTACCTCAAATGTAGAAGAAAAATTCCACAAAAATCCTTAAAATAATCCTGATGACTGGTCGATCACTGTTGAAGAGATTTCTTGCAGTTGATCCGAGGTGGGCCACTCACTGATCTAGTGGGCCACTTATAGATCAGACAGATGCTGTTGGCAGAAACGGATTCCACACCAGGGATACTAAATGGATCAAGAAAGAAGAAGATTGATCAATGGTGATTGATCAATGATAGATCAGAGGGCTCTGATACCATGTTGGATATATGTGGAAGATAAGAAGAAGAAGAAGAGAAACAATATGGGAGAAGGTCGTGCTTTCTACAGAGCATCGACAGTTCAATATATATTGATGTGATGCCTTAATCAAGGCTCTAATTAAGTAAAGATTACAAATTAGATACAAATCAGAATAACAAAAGAATGGAAAGAATCAATTATATCCTATACATAGAAGGAGAGAAATTAGGGAGTAAATCCTATCCTATACAGATTTGAGTATATCCCATGCGTGGACTTTGTACATGGGCCGAGCCGGGCCTGTTATCTTCTACATTTCTTCCCATTCATTATCATTAACTTCTGAGAAACAATTGTAGAATCTCATTAAAAATAACAAAGTGACGCATAAATGGATTGACAACCCCCTCCCTCCTTTCGATACTCGTCTTGGATCATTTTACTTTTAGGACTATAGATCAAAAGGTCGGGAAAGTTTTGATAGGGTTTGAGGTGTATACTTGATGATGTTGATGTTGATATTTTTAATGTAGCCATGTAGTAAAAAATGATCTAATGGTCCTCCTCTTGCCATGTAAACTTACAACTGGTGAAGTTTGATTTCCTTCTTTGAGATATTCAACATGCAAAGTCTGTTGCCTTAATTCTTTTTTACTTGCCCACTTTGTTTTCCATTTATTTGTTTTGGTATGAAAGGCTCTTAGCTATATCCCCTTTCTCCTGCTGGCCTAACTTATTGAAAGCATACAACTTTCATCATACTTTCTCTGACTTTCTTTACTATCTGCTAGAGGCACAAAAAGTGTCTGGTTCTTTGATTTAGTTGTCCAATTTTTTAGCATGCAAATGATACTGGTGCATGAAGAAATATAGTGAGGTGAAAAGACAACTGTGTTCTTTCTCTTTATGATAAAGATGAAATTAAGGAATGAAAGTGGTCTATGGGTTGGTCATTGAATACAAAAAATTAGTCATCCTTAGTTAAGATGGAATAATACCCACGTTAACACTTCCATACAAGTAGTAGACTAAGCATTTTGCTGATCAAAATTTTCAAGTTTTTACAATTTATTGAAGTTTCATACAAAAGAAAACTGGTTCCTCATAGAGTATCTTTTGCATTTATGGTTATAAATGGCTTTATGTATGTATTTCTTTCTTTTGTCAGAGTTTCATTTGTTGTTTGATTGGCTAGCTGTATGGCAATTTGCCTGTTTGAATGGTAACTTCTATTAATGATGGCAAAACAGTACTGGAGACATACTGAAATGCTACAAAGCAAAAGGCCAAGCCTTGATAGAGAACAACCGAAGGCAAAAAAGAAAATGGCAACTAGACCCATAAGCCATTGGATCCTCATGAAATATAACCCGACTCTGACATATATATGAGACATTCCTTTCCTAGTAATCTGCTGCTGAATTTGGCCTCCTTTTTAACATGGATGAAAGAGGCTCGATTATGTGTAGCTATGTCCATCATCCTTCATCCACATCCGCATACCACATGGAGCCTTCCTAATACCAGATGCCGATTGAATGATGTAGAGACATAAACAGGTCAACTGACCCAACTTGAAAAGCCCATAACCACAGGCCCATATCCAAACATATCTCACGTATCTGAGCAGTGGTCAGAGTGACTGACCCTGTATCTAAGGATGGCAAGTCAAGCAGGGTGCTTTGTTGAACCTGAAGAGTAGTTGGGCCACGCTTTGTAGATTGATCTGGTTTCTTATCAGGCCTTCGTGTACAACTGGAAATAACGTGACCATTTCGCTTGCAATAGTTGCAAAATAATTTTCTTCGGCAGTCTCGAGCCACATGGCCATACTTCTTACGCTCATAACACTGTGGTTTCTGTCCACGAGTAGTGAACATAGTTGTTTCATCGGCTGATGATGGAGCCGGTTGTATCAAAAGTGCCTTTGGTTCTGCATTAAGGGAATGAGTAGATAACATGCGAGTTTCTTCCCGGAGAACCTCTTGGATGCACGTATCTAGATCGGGAGAGATCTCTCTATTCATAAGAGCAGCTCGCACAGGTTCAAATTCCGATCGAAGGTTCATAAGGAACTGACTAACATGTTGTTCTTCCTGTAATTTGAGGGCTTGAGGAAGAAAAGCTGCCGAAATAGATTGAAGGAGCATTTGATCCCTTTCGGTCCATAGGGCTAGAAAGCCATTGTAGTATTCCTGGACAGATTTATCATTCTGGCAAAATATCTTGCTAACTCTGTATCAAGGTGAAATCTTCGGGCCTTGTTTTGCTTATGATAAATTTTCTTCATATGTATCCACATGTCAGAGCCGTTGCAAAGGCTTGAAGTGCCATTGAAAAGGAGGGATCTACTGAGTTGGGTCAGTTGACCTGTTTATGTCTCTACAAATGACACATGAAGCCCTTGCATACACGCTCTTCTATTCTTAATGAAGTTTTGAAATTTCTATAAACAAAAGGTTCCTACTTTCTAAAACTTGGCTTGTGATGCTGATATAAATTCCTTTTTGTTAGGCTGTACTAAATTTCTTGTTTATATTTACATTAGGGTCCAGATGATGAGCTGTTTCCTGCTCAGGAAGCTTTGTTGCATATCCAGAGTCACATCGTAGATCTTGGTCCTGATAAAGATAATGTTATCACAACAAGGCTACTCATTTCTGCTGCTGAAATTGGATGTTTAGAGGGCAGGGATGGGTCATTAACCGAAATGAGGAGATCAACTCGTGCTAATATACAGATCTTACCGAGAGAGGAATTCCCCCTCTGCGCGGTGGGGGCTGGTGAGCTTGTACAGGTTTGTGCGTCTTCACCTTAGTTATGGATACTGAAGGACCACCCTCTTGAAACTGAGAATGTATTAGATACTTCGAGAGTAAACCAAGTGATATTTCTCTGCTACAGCTATACTTATCTTTTTTTTGCTACATATGGTTCAATATTCATGACCATTGCTTGTGTGCAGATTGTAGGGGACATAATGGCAGCCCGTGATGCTCTTGTCCAATTGACATCAAGGCTACGGAGTTTCTTATATCGTGAGGTCTCCTTACCAAAGGATTTGCTACCACCACCGGTGTCTTCTTCAGCTCATATTGGTAGCACACTTGTTGAGGCTATTTCTCCCAATAGGAATTCAGCTCATGAAGACTGCCAGGGTAGTGACCCTTCAACAGCAGGCTATCAGATCATGCAGACTGCAACAACATCATTGCAATCTAAGGTGACAGTCATTGGTTGTTCATACTTAAGACATTTGCCTTGCTGTATATATATTCACTTAAATAGTCACTGTGTTTTTTTTTTAATTTTTATTTCTAAAACATTTATTTTGGAAAATAATAGTAATTTACTAAAAGGAATATATGCAAAACAGGGGAGAAAGGCTCCCCCCTCCTCCATTCCGTGTAGAGATGGAAGAACTCACCCGTACAAGCTGAAGAAGAGAAACAATTAGAAATCAATCACCAGAATCTACTTTAAAATTTTCTCCCCTAAGCACAGGCAAGCAGGATACAATTTGGCCATCTAAAAGATCCTTTAGCCAATCTAACCAAGATACTGTGTTCCATGGACCATTCCTTCGCACATCTCAATTTGATGGATGAGTCTCCTTCAAATAATAACAGGGAAGAGAAAGTCGCTCCTCCTTTCCCCACTCTGTGCAGAGATGGAAGAAAACACACACATGCAAACTGAAACTGAAATAATTACAAATAAAACATCAGAATCTATTTCATCATTTGCTCCCCTAACCTAGATACTATGTTCCACTGGCCATTCCTTCGCGCACGTTTATCTCAATGCTCAAGCAGAGTCTCCATCGGTAATATGGTGGATGAGGCTCTGGTTGCAGGCTTCACGTATTCCTAACATCATAGAAAGCAACTCTGCTTTGTTGATCCTCCTGAAACCTCCTGGACTTGAATAGCTGTGCCATCTTACTTAATCAAAACCTTGGATGTGCTCCTCAGCCCCCCATCACCCCTGGGTTACTAGGGATGGAAACGAGTTGGGTCCAAACTTTTACTTGGGCCTGAACTGAATTAAAATAGACAACCACTAACCAGTACCTCATCATTATGGTAAGGTCATATGATCTGCACCAAATACCAAGGGTTATTCTTTGTTCCAATGGTGCAAGGATGTCTAAAGAAAAATTCCGTCATGCTCACAGGTGGGTGGGTGTGACCCGTGTGGGGGTGTTGGTCAAGCTCCACAATGGGCACCACCTATTGAAAATCCAAACCACTAGAAATGAAGGCCCTCGCCTTCATGGCTTGACACCAAATTCTACCATAAGATTGAACGTATGCTCAATCTTATGGTAGGTCTAATCGTCTAACTCTTAATGAAGTAAAATTTGGGGCAAGCTTACTCCAGGGGAGGGAGTTTACTTTGAGTGGTTTGGATATTCTATAAGTGGGCCCTACATTGGAATTTCACACCCCTCATAGTAGGTGTAAGTGAGGCACTCAGAGGATCTAGACTTCTAGACCCTTAACTTTGCATTATGATCTCATTTACATTTCACATTTCATCTTTTTATGACTTGGTGAATGGATTTAAATGTTGCCTCTCAAGTCTCAACCATGTATGCCTACCACCGAATCATCGCCCATCAAACGATTACAAGTAACCAATTAACGGATTTGTATTAATTAATCTTTGGATGGCTTGGTTCACATGCGATCATTTTGGTAATGGTCCTACTTCGATTAGAGCGAGACACAACTCTCAGAATGCTAAAACAAGGAGAAAACAATCATTTTGAGCAGTTAGGATCTATTATGGTGAGCCTTAGTACTATTTTCAAATTTTAACCGCCCTCACAAAGTTTTGAGGAATTCTGTCTTGCAAAATGTTGGGTATTCTAAGTTTAGGATTTTTTTTCAGATATTATTTAAAAATCTGCCTAAAATAAATTTATTATAAATAATTAATAATAAGTCAAATAAATACAAAATATTACTTGTCTATTGTCGCTTGCCCCACTACAAGAAAATCCTAGCTCTGCCACTACTCGCACCTTAGTTCGACACACAGAGATACTCCACACACTTGCGGGATGTGAAAAATAATCGATAAGTTGATTATGTGATGGCGAGAATGATTGCTGAGTGCTGACTATTGAGGATATGTGGTATGGAGAAAAGTTGACGGTGAGTTTCCTTCAACTTGTTCATCTGGTTCATCTGGACAATCCGAGCCTTATGCCAAGCCCATCCGAACATAGTAAAGCCCAGCACAGGCCAACAGGCCCAGCCACAGCCAGCCAGGTCTTTTAAAGTCCATCTGACAGTGGAAGCCACTGTCGTCCCATCAGTGGTCCCAGTCACAACCTTTGTTATATAGTCTGGAACAAACTTCCAATCTATCCAGAGTCCAGACTATTATTGTCTGATTTTCCATGTTTTCATAATGCAATTAGAAGTTTGGGTAAAAGTAGAAGAGTGAGTTTACCTGAGATAAGTAGGTTGAGTTGGGAGTTACAATTTCTTTTTGCTTTTTTATTTTATTTTATTTTTATAGTGTTTTTAGCAGTTACAATTGAAACAAAAGAGGACGCATATCGTCATTGCTTCTTTCAATTTGTTTTTCTCCAAGTCACCAGTATGAAGTCAGCTTTAAGATTATTCGGTGACATACTGAGGTTCTGCTTTGGTTCAACTTGGTCTGGAACGACTTCTTTTTTTCAGCTGTCTTATTGTCATAGTTTCCCCTAAATTAGGTGCTAAATTATTTATATTATTAGCAAGTCCAGGTGGGTCATGCGACACAAGTTCCAAGGATATGATTTTCTTTATCATCAAGCTTGGTGTCATTGTCTTTAGAGATGCCGATTTGTGGACCCTCACATGGCTTTCTGCTTGTCTTTTAGAGGTCATTTTTTCTTCCGTGGTTTTTTGTGCACATTGTTTCTTCATGCACACTTATTTGACACCTTTTCAGGTATTTTCTAATGCAATAGTATGAATGTAATGAAATCCCAGTTAGGATGCCTGCAACTCAGTCCATGTTTGTACATCCTAATGATGCTAAAACCAAATACCTTGACAAGTAAAATGCCTTTTCAATTAAAGAGGTATTTTTATAAGATGTTATTTAGACCTGCTTTGTAGTAAGGTGCTGAATGTTGGGCAACAAAGAAATGAGAAGAAGTGAAAGTACATGTTACTAGATGTGCATTGTAATTTCTAGGAGGGACATGTGGAGTTTCTAGAAATGATAGAATTAGAAATGAGCACGCAAGAGTAAGCTTTCAGGCAGCTCCAATAAAAGCGAGAGTTAAAAGAATATAGTTTAGGTTTTGGCATGCATACAGAAATCTGGAAATTGCTTCAGTAAGATGTATTGAAGAGTTACAAGACCTTAAAAATGAAATGGTTAGTAAAGACATAATGTATTGTGGAATTATTGAATGTATGGCTGTATATAGAGTTGAATTTAAATGAGAATTCACAAAACATGATGATGAATCTAGTAATCCCTCGTTTTTCCACAACAGTAAGGATGCATTGTTTTTCTTTCAAGTTTTTTCAGTCCATACAGATTGGTGTTTAGTATTTGGATGTATATAAAATGACCTTTTGGATTTCCTCATCTTTTCAGTATCATTCTGGTTCTGTTCTTGTTGAATGATCCTCCAACCTTATAGTGCTTAAGTAAAGTATTCTGCTTGGGCTCATTCAGTTATCTTGACTTCACTTCTGCAGCCACTTTTCATATCTTGTGCTGTGCTCTCACTTATTATTAGTGGTTCTTATGAATCTTAACCCTCTGGGCAGCAGGACACTGGACGTTCTGGCAGTGGATTGTCCGAGCAGGAAGAAACCGGCTCTAGTGGGCCAAGCAGGTAGACAATGAGCCTTCATTTTGTTTTTCATGAAATCATGAATGCATACCAACATCTGTCTTTACCTGTCTTGTAGATTACCGACACCAATTGTCACGAAAAAGACGCTGGAGGTTGTCATACCAGAACATGCAGTCCCCAGTCTCATCATGAGATCAGGAAGCAAGCTTGCTCAGATTAGCGAGGTGATTTCGCATTTAAAGTAGGTTTCCTACTTATCTAGTTGGGAGCTGAAACTTATGTCCTTTTCTCTGTCTTGACGGAAACAGATGTCAGGAGCAACTGTTACTTTTGTTGAAGACAGACCTGAGCAGCCCAAAAGAGTGATTCAAATATCCGGTGGTCCAGAGCAGGCTGAGAGAGCCCAGAGCCTGCTTGAGGGTTTCATTCTGAGCAGTAAGTCTTCACTTATTTTATTTTTTATTTTTTATTTTCACAGTTATTAGGAGTCCCCTTTCCAGTGCTATTATTTTCATCTGTGTTTTTATTCATAATTGTAATTTTAGCTTGTTTTGACTTTATCAGCACAAGATGACTCCCCTGCAAGCTAATCTGAGCCATAGGGATACTTTCTTTTAGTTCTAATCATTAATTCTTCTGGCGAATGCAAGTACCAGTCGGATCAGTTTCCATTTTACTGCAGCTTGTATAGAAAGGTGAAAGTGTTTTTTTGTTTTTTTAATGGTAACAGAAGGTTAAGAGTTTTTCCCTCCTTACTTATTTTTTTGTTAATCTGTGGATTTAAGAATTTGAAAGCCCAAAGTCTAGTCCATCCTAGTCTATTTGGCCAGTTAATTTGAGATTATTATGCGTCTCTTGCTCAGGATTCTTGTGGTTTTGTGCATCTACTGTATTTCTCTTCAGATTTAGAATAACATGTTAGGCATTTCCAATTTACTTTCTCATTTTCCTTTATAAAGCAAACGATAATTAATTTAGGAAGTGCGAAAATGTAATGTTTTGTATGAGCTCTATTATAACCATCTATAAAGAAAACTAACAAAATTACACAACCCAGGGAGAACAACCAATTAAAAGAATGAAAACAGATGAAAGTTGAGGTATTTTGGTACACCATTAGTTCAATATTCTTTTCATGTTTTTGATGAATTCTATGGTTGTCATCTTATGGTCTTGATTGTCAGGTTTCCCCCACAATCAGGTGCTGCTAGAACGGCAGGTCTGGTTGGATGTTTTTCTGCCCAAATGTAAGAACGTTTTTTAAATTGCAGGAACAGAACAACATTAAGTCTGCCTGTGCTTTTTGGGGCACTGGTTAGGACATCAAAAATCAAGAGCAGAGGAGAAGGCCTATGCATGTACTTGGAATGAGTCTAAAATCAAACTAAATGAATCTTTGTTGTAATATATTTATCTTTTAGGCCTTAATGATCAATAGTGAAGAAGAATTTAAAGTAAACATAATTTTGGTTCCTTGTAAGGATATTATTGTTTATGATATTTTTATACTCCATTGATCTTATGTTTGATCTGGGCCCTAGGCTTCCAACTTCGAAAACCTTCTGCCATGAGAACTAAAAAGGAAACAAAAGTGGGATTTAATTCGCTGTGCTTCCTCATAAAGGAATTCCTTGAACTTATCCAGAACATCACTTTGTAATTAGATCAACTCATTAGCATCAGACCCTCCACCCTCCACCTTCCACCTTGCTCGGGCAGGGACAAACCAGTTGAGCGATTTACACCACGGTTGACATTTTCAACTCCTGACAATATTGAAATACTGCTGAGCTAGAGGATTTAGACTGACGATAAAATGTTGGGGAGTTTTATTAGCACTACACTTTTGTCTATCCACACCGCAAAGAAAGAAAAAGAAATCTATTTTTCTAAACTACCCCTCCCCCTTTGCCTCTCTCCCTCCACCCTCTTACTCTCCCCCACCCCACCCCACCCCACTCTATGGCGGGGAGGGATCCGCGGCCTGCCGGCCAGCCAGCCAGTGGCCTCCCTCCCCCCTCCTCTATTTTCTCTCCCTTTCCCTTCCTCTTTTTCTCTTTCCGCCCCTCAGCCGTCGATGGGGAGGGAGATCTGGCGGGGAGGGGTAGTTTAGAAAATGGATTTTTTTAAATTTTTTAATTTTCTTTGCGATGCAGAGAGACTGAAGTATGGTGCCAATGCAACTCCCTTAAAATGTTATGAGACGTGCTACACAGCCCGGGCACATTTCCCGGGCTGTGTGGACTTTTCCAAATGTTATACATATTACTCTTCAAGTGGCCTGGATTCCTATAGCATGATCAGAAAACTGCAGTAACTGGAATTTCTAGGAAGGGATGAAAGATTCCTTGGAAGGAAAGAAATATTCTGTCCAAATTCAGTATTGTCCCAATTCAGTATCTACTTTCTTTTTTGGTAGAATCTACTTTCTTGAGTGCCTTTGACAATACAAACGACCGTAGTTGAAGTTAGGGGTCTTCATGGGCTGAGCCGATCTGGGGTGAGCTTAGCTTAGGCATATTCAGGCCCATTGAAACCTCAGAGCTTGTTTCCAGCTTTAGTCCAACAATGGTCTTAAGTGCTTGCTGCCTCAAATATATGGAGCCCGACCCAGCCCATTTACTGGATCGGGTCGGGTCAGACTTGCTAGCACTTGTTTTGGCTTTTTATAACTTGTTTGGGCAGATCAGTCACTAAACTACATGTGTTATTGTTTGGATGAGCCAAGCCGGCGTTTGGGTTTTCTATCACGTGTCCAAGCCCCACCCAAATATTAAACGTACTCAAAATTTAGATCCAGGCATAGCCGAAGTTCTAAAACTCCAAGCTACCTGATCTACATGGGCTGGACCCAAATTGAGCCCGGGCTGGCCCAGCTCTTGGGCACGGCTAGTTATAACTGAAGGAACGTTGGTGCGGATCCATAGAGTGATTGTTGTAGCTCACCCTAGTTAGGGACATCAGTTCCCACCTGTTTTGTGAGTTCGCAACTCTACTCAAGCGAACATAAGAGGTGAAGATTCATAGTCTCCCCATTAAGGTCCTTCCTACATCTCCACCTTATATTGTTCGCCTGTAACTTTTTAAATAATCCTTTCTTTCACCTTATATTGTTCACCTGTAACTTTTTAAATAATCCTTTCTTTCAACCCATTTTATCATTTGAAAACTAGACACTTACATTCAAACAAACGGGTACTAATTTTGGATAAGTCTCGTCATCTTGTGGTACTAATTTTGGATAAGTCTCATCATCTTGTGTATTAGGATGTTGGAACGACAAATGAATAAATAAATAAACGAGAAAGGGCAAGGGAGATTTGGATGCCATTTTAAGGAATCGGGATCATGAGATCATCTAAAGATTTTTTCCATGGTGATCAAGAGTGGACCAATCACAGTCCTCCATATCAAAGCAGGATCCTCTGATGATTTTCCCCACGGCGGTGATCGAGAGTGGACCAATAATAGTCCGTCATGTCAAAGCATGATCCTCTTATGATTTTTCCCACGGTGACCGTGGGAGGCCAATTAGGCTCTGCCACATCTCCTTTGGGAGCCCAATGATCACTCATGAGATCTATGACATTCAAGATTGGTGGTAGTGTGTAACAGGGTAGGATTGATCACATCGGTTGTCTCACATGTTCAAAACATCTTCACTCAACTTTATATATTTACTAGCACCAAACGCCCGTGCTAAGCCCGGGCCAAAAGTAAAAATATATTAAAAACTTAAGAATTATTTTAAAATATTATTAAGATAAAATAAGTCTAAAAGAAAGAAATTTATTATCTTTGAAATTAAAATCTTTTAACATGTAATGAAAATAAATATAAAATGAGAAGTAAACTTACATAACATAACACCCTCTTGAATTTAAAGGGATTGACCATTACACAAGTATGAATGTGTGTTTATATAGGGGCAGCTCTCCTAAGCTAAAGCTTAGGTTAATGTAAGCTCAAGTTTGTGGTGGGGCCCACCTGGCGACCAACATGGGGGTGGTGATGGGGGGATTTCAAGGACTCCCTGGGACCCTTCTCTTTGCAAAAACTTAGTCACAACTGTGGTTTCTACCATCTCCATCTAGCCCCAAAAGTTTAATGTCAACAATCCATTCGGATGGTACACAGTCGATCCAACGGTCCAGTAAATCCGGATCTGACCAAAAGCTAGTGGACATGTATAATTTAGGGAGGTCGTGTGTTTGGCCCATTTGGATGGACTAAGGGTGGGCCCCACCAGCGTAAGCTTACAGAATTAAATGGAGAGGTATGGTGCTCGAGCTCAAAAAATATAATGAAATATGTGATTCTTTTTTGAGATATTATTGGAAAAGAACAGATTTTATAGAAATAAATAAGTAGTTTATATTTATTATATATATAACTTTAATAAAAAAGAAAAAATAACTTAGTGGGGTCACATGATGTAACATCTAACGATGAGCCTCATATCCTAATTCCTTTAAGGTGTGTCCAATTGGACAGTGGGACCTTGCTGATGTGTCATTATGAGGATCCTTAGTGGGGTCACATGATGTAACATCTAAAGATATACCCATATCCAAATATCTAAAGGTGTGTCCTGTTGAATATTTGGTCAGTAAGCCCTTGTTGATGTGGTGTTCCAAGGAGCATTGGTGGGGTCACATGATGTACTATTTAAAAGTGAGCCTCTTATCCTAATTCATTAAGGTGTATCATGATGTGTTTAAAGGTGACCTTATTTGTCTGGTCTTTAACTTGAAAGAAATGTCCCACGGTATTATCAACTTCTTGGTAGAAGTGGAGAAGAGAAATTGTAGGAGATAAGATAACGATGTGAGTTTGTTATCTTTATAAAATTTTGAATGAAATGGAGAGATTTAGGGAGATTTGTTTTAGATGAGTGTGGTGACCCACTTTTTCTTATATATTTCTTTGAAAGGAGAGATTTTTTAGGGATGACGTGATACCCCTCACAGCCCACCTCTCCCACCCAAAGCTCTGTGTGATTTTATAAGTATTTTTCTGAAATGAGAGAATTTTTAGGAATTACGTGGCACCCCTCACAACCCACATCTTCCTTTGCTTTAATATATATAATGTATAAGGTTAGCCTCACCCAAGCGCCATCCACGAACACCTACCATGAGCATTGCCCAATCAGGCCCACATGAGGCCATGCCAGTATTGGAGTAGTGTAAGTTCGAAAAATATGAATGAGACCCAAATGTTTATAAAATATCAATCCTGATAAATCAACTTTAACCTTTTAATCTATGATCCTCAAGTTTATTAATTTTAGAATGTATTATTTTATTTTCTTTTAATCCAATGGTAAGTAACAATTGAATGAGCATCAAATTTGAACTTGTGAAATTCACACGGAAATAAGTGTGAGGGATTTAGATAGATAATAAAAGGTTTGGACGTGATTTGAAAAACGAAAAAAAGAATTATTAGTCATATTAAGGTACTCCTTTGGGGATTTCATTGGGGTCATCCTAACCTAAAAGAATTATGAGGGGTGAGAGATGGAAAGATCTAAAAAAGTGATACTTAGATGGCAGATGGTTTTATTTTTTTTGGCAAGAAGAAGTTTCCTTGGAGGGGGCTGTTGGCTGTTTCCCAACTCAGGAAACTGCTGCCAAATGGCTTTTTACCTGTAATAATATGTCATCAATGGTCCTCCTACGTTCCTAACCCAACCTCAATAATTGACATCGGTATTCACCAATCTCCTACCTAGGGTTGTAAATGGGTACCCGATTTTCCGATTACCCGAAGGTTCCGACCCGTTAGGATCCGGGTCTGGGTCCTTATTTTGGTCCCGATAAGAAAATGGTTCCGGTTCCGGATCCTTTTTTTCGAACCGATACCTAAACGGTTTCGGTTCCGGATCCACAGTGGCTTAGACCCGTAGACCCGAGACCCGACCCAATATATACTAACATAAGGTAACTTTATTATGTGATAACAGAACCCTTTTTACTTTTCTACTTCTCTACATTAGGGTTTTCTACTTTTCTACATCTCATTGCCTGTTTGGATGTTATTTCTGAGTTTTTGGTTAAAAGTGTCTGTTATTGATAGACAAAATGTCACATTAGTGTTTGTAGGTACGTGATCCAATTGAAATGTGAAAAAAGCATAATTTTTTTAAAGAAAAATACAGGTATTAGTCTAGACCCGGAACCGGAACCAGACCCGCCTCACAAACGGTTCCGGTTCCGGTTCTGGTTCCCATTATTCTTAACGGTTCTGGTTCCCCTTCTTAGAAAACGGTTCCGGTTCCGGTTCCACCCTGGACCCGGACCGGAACCGACCCGTTTACAACCTTACTCCTACCCCAGTGTCTGAGAGAAATCCTGTTTCTTTATTACAATTGCTAATATAAATTCTAATGTTTGTTTTTTGTTTTGTTTTATTTTTTTTCTTTTTTTAAACATAATGTCAGATATTTTTAAGTTTAATTTTACGTAATGACGTTTAGGAATTTAGGAATTTCATCATCTTTATATTTTGGTGGAATTCCTAGATGTTTAAGTCTAATAAGGAACATACAGGAATTCCACTATATCTTGAGATTCATAAATTTCTTGAATTCTAGAAAAGAAACAGGCATACAATATGAACCTCACCTAGAGTCTGGACTCTCTATGGCAACTATCACACGATGAGAACTATGCATGCATAGAACTCCATCTTGTGGCCCGTATGGAGGTGAATCGATACCGTTCAAGATGAATCACATCTCTTCCGTTAATGGATCTTCAAGTTTCAGTTCAAAAGAAGTAGATCCCTTTCAACTGAAACTTGAGAATATATCACTTGAGGGTATGAGATTTATTTTGAACTGTCTGGATCATCATGCGGGCCCCATGATAGAGTTTCGGCCATTTGTTACGGAGAAAGCCTATCATATCTGCCACGGATCGAGGATCCAAACTCCTCACCTTAATAAAAACATAACTACACTAAATGAAGGCCTTTACCATGTCCTCAGATTTTACTCGAAGAGAAGCTGTCTCTATGTAAAATTAATTGTAATGATGAATAATGCAACTAAAATGATATGAAGCAGGAGAGTTGTCTCCACCGCACTAAGAATCAAAGCAATTTTCCACTCTAAAGTGAATTCCTCCTGAGGTGTACAAACACATTCTAAAAGTGTGACTTACTCCAATACCAATTGGTTTCACTTTAAAGGTGGAAAGGGCACTTTTAAGTTGTTCTAATTTTCAAAAGGTGGGCTTCAGTTTGAAATTTCATTCCGGCCACCATGGGAATCGTGAATGAATGAAACACATTTAGATTAAATATTCTCCTGCACACAGTTGACATGAAAACTATGTGTAAGGATGTGCACAAGGGATCATTTTCCCACATTCAGACCGTCCAACACATTGCAGTTAGAAAGAAGATAATGGATTTTTGGATTATGTCTATCTGCATGATATATTTCTCTTTATTGAACTATCTAGCTTCTTGGATCCAAGGATGAAGGATTATTGAGAGTATCCATCCATCTAGAGGTGTACAAAATTAACTGTGACCTGACCCGACCCGACCCGTGGGTCAATAGGTGGGTCATGGTAGCAGATTTTTGGTGCTCGACCCGACCCGACCCGACCCGATGGTTGTTTGTACCAGTTAATGGGTCTAGCGGGTCGGGTTACCGGGTGACCCGTGAGCCCGGTAATAAAAAATAAAATAAAATAAATGTAATTACTTTTTAATACTAAAAAGTAACTCAAAAATAAAAACCCTAAAGGCGTGTATTCATGTATTATGAAGTCATTAATGCAAATAGTTCAAACCATCACTATAGCCTTGATGAAGCAAACAACTTTGTTCAGAAAGAAATTGGGGAAGAAATTTTCACCCAAGAATAAATTACACAGTGAAAGAAATAAGTCTTTCCATGTGATTATTAGGTTCTATAAGTAAAATTTCAATTCTTCCTCCATGTGGCCTTTACTAATGTCTAATGCAGCTAAGTGCATGATGGGCTTAAATGGCTACAAAATAACAAAAGAAAGGTTTTATCCATGATTGCCCAATTGGATCAGGTCTGTTGAAACTAGCTGCCCATGGTTAGCCTGCCCATTGGGTACAAGTAAATCTACTTTTTTCTATTTCAAGATCTACATTCCTTAGTTTACCAAATTTTCAAGAAGATAAACAATGTTAGTTTAAAAAGTTCTAAAATGATTTTCCTGAGGGCCAGCCATGGCCCATGGTGCATGGAATCCATTTTGAACAAATGTCCCCATTTCTTGACCATTAGCATTAATCTTGGCCAATCGGTGGACTAATGAAACCCCTAAATAATCTTCTTTACCGCAGCATCATCACATCAATAACCTGTTGGCCATACTTTATATCATTTACCGCCATTGCTGTGTTTAAATTTAGAGGTCTAATCTCCTAGAAGTAAACATTTTTAATAAAATCACATTTTTTTAAATATTTTTTTTACTATTTCTTTTTGACCCGACCAACTCGTGACCCAAATTAACCGGGTTCGAGTGGGTTTTTACCCACATAAAATGGTTTCGGGTCGGGTCGGGTTTGACCCGAAACCCGCTGGTTCGACCCGATGAACACCTCTAGAGAGGGACCGAGAGGGAGGGAGATGCAGAGGGCAAGGGCGTTTTGAGGGAGGTGGCTCGATTGCTACTTGAGGTGGGTCGATTGCTACCCCACCATGAACTAGCACAAGCCAAAATTTGGCACTCATACAACTGTCACTCCTTGTTGGATTGAAATCAAACAAAATGGTGATTTTTAAAACGATTAAACTTAAGCACCATTGCTCAAAGAGATAGAATGATCTGATGAGTTGATATTTTGTATACCCCCTAGGTTAATTTCATTAGAAATTTTGATCCCCTACCTCCACATGATACGCATGGGCACCAGTGGCTCAACAAGATGGTGCTCACAATAGGAGCTCATGGAATGCATAGGAATTCATTAATCCCAACAGTTCAAAATGATTTCTATCTCTAGTGATATTCGTCAAAGTTTTACTTCAATAGAAGTCGGTCTCACCTAAAAAAAAATTGATATCATCCAGCTTTGTGTGGGGCCAACACTGTTTGATCAAACCCACTCAAATCATATAGACCCGGCCATCTTGGAACTAGTCCAAATCTCCTTTAAGAAGAAACCATGATGATTGATCAAAACTATATAAATCCGGTTGAAGTGAAATTTTAGACTCTTACCTTTTCCAAAGGGGAACCGATCCCCTATTTGGTCCGGATAGGGAGGCTTTGTTTGGACCAATCAGGGGGATCGAGCCACATCAGGGGGCAGAGGCAGGGACAGAAGAAAGAGAAACCCGGCGCATGACGCCGACCTAGTTTGAACCATTTTCGGAAGGCATATAAGTATGAGCAAGGTTGGCCACGTGGCATAAAGAAAAGCAAATGATCTAGACTAGTTAAATCAAGTTTTTATGCCGTCACCACCATCTACCATATGCCCCACCAATTCAGTAGACAAACAAGATGATCAGAAGGCTGAAACTGCATTTTGACTCTTTTACTTGTTTCTACATGATTTGGCCATCACTCTCATAGGACCCACCAGATAAACTGTGCAAGCTAGCAGCCGTACAGTATACTGAATGATGTAATCATGTTGATGTGCCACGGCCCACGGGAAACTGAAATGCACTCCTATAAAGAGGATGCACTTTAAGAACCTTTCAGAGGAATAAATAAAAGAAGTGATAAGCAAGGAAATGAAATAAAAGAGCGTAGCAATAGAGGAATGGTGATGGGAATGGTAGCGCCAGTATAGAAAGTGGTGGTGCAACGCTCTATGTAACCAGTAATAGAGAAACTCCACAGGACCCATGTGAAATAAAGCCATCAGAACTGCACCGTCAGTCCTCCAAAGTGGAAGGTTTTTGGAGGCATCCATATTAAGCATGCTAGCCATGTAAAAGATAACACCATTTAAGATAATCTGGTCATCCCTGCAAATTACATTTTTCACGAGCCCTGCTATATGGACGGAATCTTTGGACCGGTTTTTGGACCGATCCCAAGGTTCCATTAAGCAGACCTTTTGTTTTCCAAACCCATTAAAGTGAAATAGAGTCTTTCTGTTACATTTCATAATTGCTCATTAAAACCAGTAGGCTAAACAGGTCAATGGTTCCAAAGGTCTTTCTGTTACATTTCATAATAGCTCATTAAAACCAATAGGCCAAACAGGTCAATGGTTCCAATTTCCAAAGCATGCGATCTGGGGTGCATGCAAAAGAGAGAGAGTGAGACAACATTACATAGTAGTCCATAAAACTAGTTGGCCACACAGATCAGTGGCTCCAAATATTACAATCCGGGGTGCATGGAGAGAGAAATGTTAACCTACGAGCACCCGGTATATTTAGTTAAGCTATGTGGGGCTGACATATGGGCCCACCTCTGTCTATCACAGGCTCTTTTACTCCCTCATCCCCCTATGATCCATTAATAAAACACTAATCCACGTTGGATTGAATCTCACAATTACACAAAGATAAAACCACATGAACGTTCACGAGCATGCACATATATGTTTGAGGTAAAGGATACAAGTTGACTTGGAGAAGGATTTCCCATCCGATTTCGATATTGTCTTTTCTCACCACAACCACAATCTCCAGAGTCCAGTTGGTGTGCCCATGTGTCTTTTCCCCCTATCTCATCACTCGAGGCTATCTAATATCTAGAGTGGTTACCTGATTCGCAGTTCGACCAATTCGGATTCGAATTCGCAATTCGTGATTTGACAGTTACTCAATTTTAAAAATTTGATGGGGTAAGCTGAGTTAATTCAGTTTTCAATTCGCTCGATTTGCAATTCCAGTTCGATGAATTCGCTAAGTTAATTTGAATATATAATTCGATATGATTCGTATGTCCATTTAATATATGCATAACTATTTTTTTTAGTCCTTTGATGCTTTAATAAGTTTGAGCAAATAAATGATTAAAAACATTAAATCAATAAACTATGAGCAAATAAATGTTTACAAACAATCCATAATTCTTTTCTATTATTAATCAATAAACTTCAATCATTTAACTATCCATATAAAATAAATTAAATCCTAAACACCAAGTAAAAATGATATAAAATATCAAACACCAAAACATAAATAAAAAGTAACGTAAAATAAAAATTCATAAGAAATAGGAGTATGAAATAAAAGTCTTCATTTCCAATGCTTTTTCCCTTTGTCATGAGAAGATGGCAAAATGCATCAGTATGATGAAATACTTCTTTGTCTACTAGGTGGACGTGATTGTAAAGAGGATTGGGTGACTGCAACATTTGATCTACAACTTAGTCGCGACTCCACTCTACTCTCATTACGATTTTGAAGTTAAGGCTCCTCATCATTGTCTAGTGTTTTCCACCTTAGGTCTTCTAAATGTGCACTTGAATCATCAATAACATCTGGCTCGGGATCAATGTCCCATTTTCTGAATGGTCCTTCATTATATCTCTCCTTCATGCACGATAAAAAGGCGAAGATTTGAATGAATAAAGACAAGTTTATCTGCACGTTTTGCGTTAAGCCTGTTTCTTTTGACATTATGGATAAATGAATATGTACTCCAATTCCTCTCTACAGACGATGAGCTAACGGGTTGTGCAAGAACTTTTATAGCTATCTCTGATAGCTCTGGCGTCTCAGATCCATATGTTGACCACCATTTTATTGGTGACATAGTAATTGCATCCACCTTTGTTGCAGGAAGCCCAAAAATACAATCTTTAGAATTAAATATGGCGTATTGAGCCCTCAATTTAGCCTCAGCTTCAATGTCCTATTGAAAAAATAAATTGCAAATTATTGAATGAGTTAGGTACATATTAAAAACATAATAAATAAAATATCTATAAAATTTTAAATTGAAGATGCTTACGTTAGTTAGTCTTTCAAATGCTTCCATCACTCCCGTTATAACCTCCTTATCTTGATTTGGGGGCTTTCTTTTCTCACCACCAGGTGCTAATTAAGTAAGATATGATGAATCATAAAACCGAAGTGTGAGTGCAAATCCAAGACAATGTAATGGGCTATGCATCATTTTCCACCTTTTTATTACAATATTTTCCATCATCTTAAAAATCTCCTTAATTAAAATTTGCACAACCATTGAGACTATCTTTTATCTCACTAAGCATATTGTCCATTCCTTCATATATATACCTCCCCCATCAATTGTCCATCTTGATCACAAAATTTAATCATTTTGAAAATGGGTTTGGTAATTTTTACCATTTGCCTCACATTTGTCCAAAATGTATTATCATCATCGGTCACCCATCGCTTTATGTTTTCTGCTATTTCTTGCATTTTTTCATCGCCATGTTTTGCCCATTCTTTCCAATCATCAAGAATAACGGTAGATTTAAGGGCTTGTCTCACATCTAAGAGTCGCTTTATCATAACATAATATGAAGCAAATCGAGTCTTTGCAACTTTTAGAAGTTCTAATCGAGAATGACTTCTAAATATTTCCAATGCATGTGTATGATTGATAATATATGTCACAATTGTCTTGCACATGGTATAAACTTCTTCATATGATGGCCACTGCTTTGACAATATTTAAAGATCAAATTAATTGTGTGACAGGCGCAAGGAGACCAAAATATATGACTATAAACCTTTTCGACTTCCTTACTTGCCAGCTTGCAATTGGCTGCATTGTCTGTAATTATTTTAACAATATTAGATGGACCTACCTCCTCAATTGCTATTATCAATAATTATTTTATATAAGATCCAGGCTTTTCAACACCAGAGCACTCTACCGCATACAAAAACATCGCCCCATCCTTATTAATTTGCTACAAGCACATTAATCAGTGGCTGATGCTTTACGTTGGTCCATCCATCAGAGATGCTAGACACACCATGCATATGCCATGTTTCTTTAATTATTGCAATTTCATTCTCCACTTTTCTTTTCTCCTCATCTAACAAAGATGTTCTAGCCTTTTCAAATGAAGGCGCTTTATAACCTTCAGGCGCTTTATTTACAGCTGAAATCATTTCATGAAAAAATGGCGACCGCAATATGTTGAAGGGCACTCCACAAGCACATAACCATCTTACTATTGCACTGTCAACAAAATCTATTTCTACCTTCTTAAAGGACTCCATAATTAGGTTCTTTTGCTTAATTTGTTGTAGCGGGAGAAGTGTTGAGTGCTTTAACTGTGAATGAACTCCGGATTTCTCCAGTTTCTTTACCCAGTCAATAATTTATTGTAATAATTGTGGACCTTTAGGTTGCTTAAGCAATGCTTGACATCGGGTAATATCTGATTTTTTATTTGGGCCTGGCCCAAAAAAGTGTTGGTGAATTTTTTGTAGGAACTTTTGAACTCACGCTTACAGTGTGGACAAAGCCATAATTTACCAATTTTCGCATCTCCCAATATCTTCACTTCATCCCATAGTGGCTTTTCTTTAAATAGACTTTCTTTTTCTGAAGGAATATTATTTGGATTATCATCGATATCTTCATCACTCTTCTCATCGATGTCGTGTTCGACTTCTTCGTCAATAGAAATGACATTATCATCTTCTTGTTGCTTTCTTTTTCTTTGTCCACTAAACATTATGCTGCATAAATTTCAAGACATTAAGAATAATGTAATTTTAATACATAATCAATTTTGCAATTCTATCTCTAGTTATTTGAAAGTGTGCATTTCTAAGTCATAATCGAGCCCTTCCAAACTGCATTCTAATGAAAAATATTTTCAAATCTCCTATTTTTTCATTGTTATGAATTTTTAATTTTTTCTATTGGGCCTAACAATGAGCCTGCTATTAAAATTTTGATGGCTCGTAAACATTTATAAGTTTCTTTTTGTTGACAATGGTATAAATTTCAACTCACTCAAATAAGAAATGGTCGCACCATCAGATTCATTGAGTAGAGATAAATGATCTTTCTATAATATATATTTTATTCACAATTAATATATCTTATGATTTTTTATTTTTTAGAAAAATGTCTAAATCCCTAGAAAACAGAAGGGGAGAGAAAAGAGCCTCCTCTTCCTTTTTTACTATTTTACTTCTCCTTTATTATCTAAAATTGTTAATTTTCTCAATGTATTAATCTAAAATTTTGAATTTTCTCAATGTATTATACAATACTTGTGCTACTTAAAGTGGGGCACATATATAAATAATATAAAGTAGTCAGGATCAACCGTTGATCTATTTAATATAATTAAGGGAATTCTGCTATAATATTTTATTAATGAATCTGGTAAGTGTTAATCTTACTGTTTATTTAATTTCTTTTAGAGTGGAACTTGATTAATCTTGGGAGTAAGCTATTTACATTGGTTAGGATTTCTCATTGGCCCACTTATAGATTCTTAGATAAATCTAAAGGTAAACAATAAAAATATTAAAAAAAGGACAGGATAGACATGCTTTTAAATAGTATTAAGAAAGGTGTTGGTTGTACAATGAGTTGTTGTGGGTGTTGATATCCGCACCACCGGTTTTAATAGCCACACCACAAGATACTAATTGACATACTGTTGGACGGTACTAATTGATGTTACAGCTGATGATTCTTGATGCCTTGCTAGATTGGTACTGGTTGTCAGTCAAAGTAGCTTTTAACCTTTTTTTTTATACTACTACACCCAGAGAAATTTGTGTCACCAAGCAAGGACCATCCAGACCGTCTATTATGGGTCCATAGGATGATCCTATTCATTAAATAGGGGAGCATGCCTTCTGCAATTATTTGGACAATACATATCTAACCGCTACTTTGTCTTGCATGCATGTGGCCATTGATGATCGACTACCCCATGAGTAGATGATCAAATTAATGGTGATGTCAGCATGAGAGTTTCATGACAACAACAACTTACAGTGAGGGGAGGGTCATCTTTGCTTGAACCAGACCATTTATTTATCATATGACCATGAAGGGTGAGTTATCCAAATTTCAGTACTGTTGAATTGATATTGACCATTGCATTCATAAATATATAAGAGGATAAGATTTTGAATTTTTACTCATAAAAAAAGAGGCAACTCATCAAATCACCAATAAGGTATGCGTTATGCGTGATTCTTCTCCTTTTATTATTTCTTTTTCTTGCACATTATTGAGCTTTGAATCCTAATCCTCTCGAATTTTAAAATTTATAATCACCATAGTTTGTTTAATTTATTTTTAATACTAATTACATGTCAAATATTTTTTCAATGTTTGTGGTTTTATTAAAGTTTTAGAAAGGATTTGGGCTCTAAACAATGGGATAAAGATCAAGACTTTTTATAAGCGTCAACCCAATATTATGATCTTAAAAATTACTTAATTTAGTTTTTAATTAAAAGCATGTGATCATGAGTAAAAATGCTAAAATATGCAATTCACAATTCTTCTATAGTCTTTCATACCCATTTATATCATTATTGGATATAAAGACCAATTTAAATTCATTTTTTAAAAAATATTTTTGGAGTATAAATAATAACCTATAACTTTTTATACCCATTATAAAGTAATAACAATTTTGAGGTATGGCCTTAAAAGAGAAACTTTTGCCTCTACCCGCTAATAGAAAATCATGTCTTTATAGGGTGCATTACTGTCGTAGACTGGGTTAATTTTGTAAAATAAATTTATGAACAACTTTTTCATCATTTTATAATCCTTCTTTGTAAAATCTTTTGATTAAAATTTAAATTAAATTTCTCATAAAAATCCCTTGAGATAAATGCTGATAAGATTTAAATTTGTGTGCATGGATTATTTAACATGTGGGATCCACATGGTCCACATCTCCCCGTGCATATTCCTAGGCGGATTGGGCCTACCGACAGACCGTCCGTAACATGCAATCACATCAGCAAAACCAGAAGCAAGTGGAAGAATAGAAGAAGAAGAATAAAGAGGAGGAAGAGGTAGCTGCAAAGCATGCATGTGACATTTGATTAGACGCAGCTTAAAGGTGAGGTATAATGTATGAGTATACTGAGTGTAGAGTATGACCCATCGTGATAACAGGACCACTGGCAGTACTAGTACTGCTGTTTCCATTCTCCTACTTCCTTTGTCTTCCATCTCATCTACTAGTCTTCTTTATTTAATAAAAAAGTACTAGGGGAAGATAAAACAAAAATGTGTATCTGTCTTTCGCATCATCATCATCAATGGTCAAATCCAAACAATAAATTCATTCATTCGATGCTGTAAGTCTCTTCGTGTTTGGGTGCATTTGCTACGGGGGGTTGCTATTTGCACCCACCCTATGAAGGGTGGGTGTACGGCCCTATATGGCTGATGTGACAGGATGTTAAAATGTCGCTCATTTTCGCACGGATGTTAATATATGCACCCATGGGGTTTGTACATCATCAGCAAAAGACTACCACCATTTTGATGTGATGGAAGATGGTGCACATTGCAATCAACTCACCATTCCATGCATTTTCCAGTTGAGAACGGATTACTTGTGCAGCAAGCCAATTTCGTGGACCGTCAGAGGGTGGACATCATAGGAAAAGGTCCAGTCTAATGTTATCCAAGGCAGGTCCAGTGTTATTCAAGGCAGGCTCCACAAATTTTTGAGACTTTAGTAATTGACTGAGACATACCCATTTTGGTGGCCCACCATACAAAATAATTTTGTATCAGTTGATACTGGAAATAGCACCAATGCACCTTTTATGAGTTGCATACGATGGCCATGGAAAATTGGGTATTTTGTCAAATAACTTTTTTTTTATTATCGTTGATTTTCTCTCCCATCCCATGGTTAGTATTGACAATTTAATCTACAATGTGACTTAAAATAAAAATAATTGAAGAATAAAAAAGAAATGAATCACAAAAGCATCACTTGTCAACCCAAGTGATGGTGGGCCTCAATTGCCATTGATCATCCGATGCGATAAAAAAACTCAAGCTTCTTTATCATTCTGATCGGAGTAACAAATCACCGTTCTTGTGATACTTCCAACAATGTCCTTCATACAGTTCATTCTTGTGATACTTCCACCGTTAAATCCAAATGCACGTCATATTTTAAAAAACTCCCAAGTTGGAAGTTCTATGAAAAAATGATCATATTTTAAAATGATCCTGCACTTATAGAGGTGTTATAAAGAGCAAGATATTAAAAGGCCTTGTCATGGATTGGGTTTTGGGTCTAATATCAGCCCCATCAGGATAGTTTTAACCCTTAATTTAAAAGTCAATATGGTACATTTTCACAAAAGGATATTATCGAAAATATATACTATAGAGAAAACTATAAAAAAAAAATGACCCCAATACAACTAGTGATATTCGGATGTTAACCCCAATAATCCACATGTATCAAAGAAACTAGATGGTAAAGGGGTGATTAATAATTCAAGATGATGGGCTTTGATTAGACTGTGAGAAACATTCAGTAGAAGTCTTTAAAAAATAATAATAATAATAATAATAACTAATTTATTAAATACTCTATAGCACATTTTATAGCACTTAAAAATTCACAAGTTGAAAAAAATTCAAAAAAGGAGAAGACATGTGAAGATATACACCCTGAACAAAGACATACTACCGTTACTATTAAAACATGGATTGATGAAATTCTCGTTGTCCCCACACTTACAATCAAACGTGAAATGCAATAAATCATTAGCTATACGGTGAGGTTCCATTTATTTTCAGTCTCTTGACATGCCATGCACGGAACATAACTTAAATAATATTTAAGTCTAAGGAAAGTGTGCACTCTCCTAATCTCAGTAGATGAGAGTGACACCACAAACTACAAATAAAAAAAAAACAGTTTCCAAAAGTTAGAAAGAAAGAATTAAAAAAAAAAAAGTAAACTGTTTTAATAAAGCTAGCCCCTGTGGCCAACCTTAAATACCAAATTAGGTGCCACGTCAATGGAGATGTTGGTAAGGCAGGGGTGCAGGGCCATACAATTGGTTCGAGGGCTAATTGGTAAGGCAAAAAATTATTTTAATCAATTCATTACAACCATTGATTTAGGGGACTTACAATTTAACTATTTTTAAATTTACATTATCTATGAAGTTCAATCCAAGGGTGAGTGTAACTCATATTAGTGTCCAAGTTACTGTGAGTACCAATCTATGAAGGTGAGTAAGTGTGACGGGGTTAGATTTTTTTAGGGGTTTCACATGGCAGTAGAAAAGTTGCCTCTCACGCAAGCTAGGAGAGGTATTTATTAGTAGAAAGAAAGCCACTAAAGTATAATAGCTCCATAATTTTGTAAGTTTATGGCAGTTTTCATTCCGCAGTATTTTTCCCCTTTTCTCAGGTCAATCCAATGACAAGTTTCGATTAGCTAATGTTAGAGTCGGATATACCAATCTTCCTTGTGTCTCTATGGTTGCATGATTAGGACTAGATACAAGAGGTCAAGGGTTCGAGGATTGGTACGACCATCTTCTTCTTAGGGCATGCTTGGAGGTGCGTAATATTAGATTAGGACAAGCACCCTTACTTTACTTTAATTCACCATCCATCCAAACATGCTCTAAAAATAATATTAAATTAAGATGAGTAGGTTATCAAGGAAGTTCAATCCCATTCTTCCATGGTAATAGAGTTCTTGAATGGTCAAAGTTAACACACCCAATAGTGGATACCTGGACCCCAGCAAATGAAATAGTGGAGCCACTGACCTTCCTTATGTTATCGAACATATGATGACAACTACCTACCACATTTTAGGGAAAAGAAATGAAAATAAAATGTTTAATCTAAATACCTAACTTTAATCTAGAAATGGACAAAAAGGCACGGGCCCGGTCCATAATCAACGTCTAATTACTTACATAATCAACGTCTAATTACTTATATCTAGTGTTGGGTGAAAGGCAGGGGGTGGCCATGAACCCCCAAAAGTTTTGTGAATATTCTATATATATAAATGTTGTACAGATCACACACCTCTTAAGAATATTTAGGGCCCATTTCTTTGCACGAATTTACATAATTCTTGTTTGGAGAACTTATAAATCCTCCAAATTCCATTCCCCACTTGAAATTTTAAAATCTTTTATAGCCAACGAAGCATTCATAAGGAATTCAAAGAAACTTAAATTCACAAATCTAAAAATAATATGGCATTTCTTGATGCCTATAGAAGAGATGGTCGTATTATCAATGTTGAAATTCCCATCCCAACAAATTATCATCAAGAACCCTGCCAAAGAAACGGCCATTTGGATTTAATTCTTTGGGTATTCATCCAAAGTGAATATTGTCCTTAACTTTTCTTTAATTCCTAGACTTGAATTCATTATCAATCCCAACAATTCAAATAAATAGTTGTGAAACCATGTTATCATCCATAATCTTTTCTTGCTATACTGTAGCATCAGTCTAATCAACTGTGAAGCAGCACATGGCTTTACTCAGCAGTTGTGAAAGAGGAGAAGAAAGAGACAGTGGAATGATTCTCGGCCGTTGATTGCGTGAGATATGATGAGGACAATTATTAACTTCATGTCTGGACTTTTGGGATATCTTTGAATTTTGCTTGGGTGTCACTTTTCATAGGCATAGAGTGGTTTTAATAGACTGGGTGCAGATAGCAAGTAGGGTGGGTGAGAATAGAATCGCCCTATTTTTATTGTGCCACTGCCACCCCAGTTCAACTTGTCAGGTAATTAGTGATAGCTTGGAGGGCGCGGACTTTGGCCTGTGCAGAAGCGTAACGGGGCATAATAAATACACCCGCGGGGTACTGATTGTACTTGACAGGTACTCATGAGAGAGAAAAGGAAAAAAGTTGTTTTAGGGAGAGGTGTACTGTCAGGGGCAACCCTGCCGTCTGTGCTTGATTATCTTTTATACTTTTTACCATTTTATCCCTTTCATTTACTGAAAAGTTAAAAGGTCACATATGTCCTATTATCATGAGTTGGCATTCACCTCTCCTAACTTAGGTAGGGCCCACCAAAATGCACGCCTGTTTGGCTAATAACTCCATGTGAGTTTCAATCCATCTCGGTTACCATGCATACAGATTAAAAAAGTATGTTAAATGATATATCAAGCAAACATGTTAAATAAAAAAATAATTAAGTATTTAGTAAGAATAGAAAAAAATATGTGGTATTCTGAAAGTAAGCATTTTAATAAATATAAATTAGTAAAAGATTATAAATAAAAATATTTTCTTTTTTAGGTAAAATAAATAAGCATATTCTTAATGATATAAATCAACATAAGATATAATAAAAATATTTAAATGGAAATTTGTTGACTCCAAATGAAAATAAAATGTAAGGTCAAATGAATAGAGGACTAAGACCCTGGCTAGTGAAGATAACAAACTTATTTTATCAATGTTACAACCCAAAATAAAAGATGATATTGAGTTTTATATTGAGGCTGAGATAAGTAGTTAATGTGATGTCCGTCAAAAATATTATTTTTGAGAAATTATTAAAATGTTGGAAAGATGGTTAAAAATGGGGCCTTTATCATTATATTATCTAGGACGGTAGTGGGAACTAAATTAAATTTTAAGTAATCAAAAGTAATAAACAGATAGAAGAGAAGTAGACTTAAAATCCTCTCACAGGAAATTAGATAAATCAATGTGGTCAAGCCCAAAAACCCATCTATAGGTCCCTAACTATGTGGGAATTAAAATATCTTATCCTCTAAAATCTATTAGAGATAGTGAGAGTTATATTTGGTCTTATAAATCATCATGAATATGAAATCACGTAGTTATATTTACATCTAAAGTTCTAACCATTACAATAATAAAAAAATCAAAGGAAAGCCCACTACTTATATAAATCTTCTTTTTTGAACAGTTCTTCAAATCCAGTTCTTCAAATTCAATACACAAATGTTTTTTAGAAAAAAGTCATAACGAAAATTGAGCCTTGCCCAACTCAAAAAATTTGAATTCTGGTGGGTCCTTTTTTATGTTTTTTTTATTATATGGTATGCAGATTTATATAATTCAAAACAGATTTATCCAACGTTTTTCTATTTTGCTATTTCTTAAAAATACTTATTTTTAGTAGGCCCACTTGTATGCATCATCGTGACCAAAATAAAGTAAAGTTCCTATTAGAGCTATGAAATCCCAACATATGTCCATTTGGTGAGCCTTTATTGCAAGTTTGAGTTTGAAAGGGTGACGGTGAAGTATCCTTGGGATTTATCCAAATCCCAACATACGGCTTTTGTCATTTTGCTTGGGTGCTACCAAATATAACTCTCACTATCTCTAATAGATTTTAGAGGATAAGATATTTTAATTCCCACATAGTTAGGGACCTATAGATGGGTTTTTGGGCTTGACCACATTGATTTATCTAATTTCCTGTGAGAGGATTTTAAGTCTACTTCTCTTCTATCTGTTTATTACTTTTGATTACTTAAAATTTAATTTAGTTCCCACTACCGTCCTAGATAATATAATGATAAAGGCCCCATTTTTAACCATCTTTCCAACATTTTAATAATTTCTCAAAAATAATATTTTTGACGGACATCACATTAACTACTTATCTCAGCCTCAATATAAAACTCAATATCATCTTTTATTTTGGGTTGTAACATTGATAAAATAAGTTTGTTATCTTCACTAGCCAGGGTCTTAGTCCTCTATTCATTTGACCTTACATTTTATTTTCATTTGGAGTCAACAAATTTCCATTTAAATATTTTTATTATATCTTATGTTGATTTATATCATTAAGAATATGCTTATTTATTTTACCTAAAAAAGAAAATATTTTTATTTATAATCTTTTACTAATTTATATTTATTAAAATGCTTACTTTCAGAATACCACATATTTTTTTCTATTCTTACTAAATACTTAATTATTTTTTTATTTAACATGTTTGCTTGATATATCATTTAACATACTTTTTTAATCTGTATGCATGGTAACCGAGATGGATTGAAACTCACATGGAGTTATTAGCCAAACAGGCGTGCATTTTGGTGGGCCCTACCTAAGTTAGGAGAGGTGAATGCCAACTCATGATAATAGGACATATGTGACCTTTTAACTTTTCAGTAAATGAAAGGGATAAAATGGTAAAAAGTATAAAAGATAATCAAGCACAGACGGCAGGGTTGCCCCTGACAGTACACCTCTCCCTAAAACAACTTTTTTCCTTTTCTCTCTCATGAGTACCTGTCAAGTACAATCAGTACCCCGCGGGTGTATTTATCATGGCCCGTTACGCTTCTGCACAGGCCAAAGTCCGCGCCCTCCAAGCTATCACTAATTACCTGACAAGTTGAACTGGGGTGGCACAATAAAAACAGAGCGGTGCGAAGAAGAGCGAAAATGAGGGGCAGTTGTAAAAACGTGTACATAAGGAGAGAGAAAGG
The DNA here is from genome assembly GCA_012931725.1 of Litsea cubeba. Classification (NCBI taxonomy): domain Eukaryota; kingdom Viridiplantae; phylum Streptophyta; class Magnoliopsida; order Laurales; family Lauraceae; genus Litsea; species Litsea cubeba. Next base: position 35,313,860 of record CM022946.1, read on the forward strand.
AGGGGCGGTTGTGAAAACGTGTACATAAGGAGAGACAAAGGGTAAGCTTTCAATTGACATGTATGAATAAGAATCATATGTGATTTTAACTTAGAGAACTCGTATGTTAAAAGAGTGTAACTGTGAGGCGGGACCATCTACTAAAATCTGAACTGTTCAAAATTCATATCATATACTTACGAAGGATATTTTTAAATCTTAAATCAATCCGAGTTCATTCAATCATTGATTGATTGCTTGATAAACACACATTATTATCATCACATTTTTCACCTGAATGACAATCTAACGGTAGATCAAACTCTGATTAATGAATATTACATACATATCCTATAAACCGGTAAGATCCTTATTTTGCACGATTTAGATTTAAATAGGTAATTTGATTTGGAATTTTTCTCGATTTGTATTGAGGATGAGATTGGTTAGTTGTCGCATAAATTGAAGTTGAGAGAGGCTGAGAGAGTATAAAGGAAAAAATAATAAATTATGCTAGTGAACTGGGAAAGTTTCCCATCTCTTTGCCAGCCTTTCCCTTCTTGTATGTTCCCTGCAAACCTTTCCCTTCTTTTATCTTCCCTGCAAGCCTTTCCCATCTCTATGAAGAAAAAAAGGAAGATCATACCTGCAATCAAAGCACCGCATTGCACGAGAGATTGCGAGTCGCAACGAGCTTGTGAACGGTGATCGAGTTGTGACTAGCTTGTGAACGGTGATCTGAAATCTGGATTCACCACCCACTGTGCAGAATTTTTGAGGAAGCGAATGAGTTTATTAAGCTACGTCTAGCAAGAGATTAAATAAGTATTTAATAATTTGAGTTCTACTCTATTTCTTAAAGGTAATTTGAGTTCTACTCTATTTCTAAAAGCTATTGTTTTTTGTTTCCTCTTCATATTGAACTTTCTGTATCTTTGTTTTTATAATTATGTTTCTGACTTTTCGGAGAAGACCCCACTTCCCACACATCACTTTGATCCATATCATCTTCAGGGATAGACAGTGTAAGAGATGAAATTGAGAAATTCGCCTGGTTTTCTTTAGATGTTGTTGCCCTTGCGTCAGAGGCAAAGTCGCTTTTCAGATAGAAGCAGGAGTGGTTGATTTGTTCTGTTTTGGAGACCCCATTTCCGTAATCTACCATATTTAAACTGAGATTGAAGCCTGAAGTACCGAATCAGGTAACTATGAGTATGCCAATACCCAATCTTACCAACCAAATTGGCTATTGCCCTGAAGTTAGAAGAGTGGAACTCTTTTACTGTTTTTGTTACTGTTTCTCTCTGATACCACAACCTAGACGATGAAGATGTGAATAAGAAGAATAAGAAGAAATTCTCCAAGGCTTTCAAGGATATGGTGGCTTCATGCCTGGCGCACGACCCATCAAAGAGGCCTTCTGCTGAAAAGCTCCTGACACTGAAACCCTTCTGAACTGAAACCCTGCTGAAAAGCATCCATTCTTTAAGAACTGAACTCCTGACCACCTTCTACGCCATATGCTGCAGGGCTCAAGGAATCTCCTAGACTTAGCTCCATAGCTACCTATGCTACCCCTGGATGATGGATGATAAACACGTTACACTTATATAGCCACCAACATCCACAGCAACAACACCAACCCTTGCTCTACTACTCTACAGCTAGTAGTCTTTCTCTCTCTCTCTCATTCTCGTCTCCTGCACTCTCCTCTCAAACCCCACAAAATATAAAATATACTCAGGTGGTTGAGCAATCAATCAATCAAATCACATCAAATCAGTCAACCAAACATGTCCTCCTCCTCTGCCTTTTCACTGGACTACCTTCCTCCTCCCAAACATTGCTGCTACGTCCATTGCTGCTTTTGTGGCGCCGTCGTCAAGGTCTCTTCTCCATGCTATCTGATTCCCAAACACTAAAACCCCCCCCCCCCCCCCCCCCCCCCCCCCCCCCCTCTCTTCCGAGGGAACCGAATTTGGTTTCCACTTATATCTTTTTTCTAGTTCCTCAAACATGTCTATGTATGTGATCTTTTTCTAGCTTGGAATTTGGCATTGCAGGTGAGTGTTCCTTGCGGCAGCCCTTCGGAGGTCACTGTGGTAAGATGTGGGCACTGCTCAAAACAAGTCCCTGTCAACATGCCTTTGCCTGCTGCCAACCAGCTTAACTTCGGCCATTCTTTCTTCTCTCCCTCCCATAATCTTTTGGTAATTTCATTGACCCATGTCTTTTTTACCAGTATTTTTAAAACAATTCCAGTAATGAATGATGACAGGAAGAGAAAAGAAATTATTGCCTGGTCTTAGTGAACATATTTTACGATTCGGGTGGATGGGTTTTGTTGCTACAGGAAGAGGTTCCTGCACCACCACCGGTAAGATCCAATGAGCCCCCCAAATTGCCCGCCATCAACAGACGTAAGATTTTGCTTTCTTTTTTGCAATATCTTTCTCGGTTTCTATCAATTTCCTTAGACACAAAATAACAACATATTTCTCTGGTTTTGATGTCCATTTCTTGAAAGAAAAATCAAAGTCAGGTTCTGTTAAAGTTGTATTTTTGAAAGAAGAAAATGAAAGGAAAAAAGATCAAATGGGGTTGCTTGATTATTATTCCTAGCATGGTGGTTGTCTTTTGATTAGGCGTTGAAGGTAATGAGAAGAGAGAGAGGAAGAATTTTACAAAAGGTTGCTGTTAATGCCTTAACTACAATGAGTACCCATCCCATGCCTGGTTCCCCAGTCTTTGGGACGGTTGTACTTGAAGTTCTTCTTTACTCATCAACAATGGACGGGCATATGCTTTCTGTAAAGACAGTTTAATGTTCTGGAATCTTCCAACTCAAACTCTTTTAGTTCCACCAGATTTCAAATACATTGGTCTTGTTGTCTATAAACATTCCTCTCCTAAAAACCCAGATTTTATAAATGGATAAAAGAATAGAAGAAAAGCTAATGTAAAAGTATTTTGTATCACCCAAATGTCAGTGATGTGTAATGAAGGCGTATGTCTTTTGTGTGGTGGTGTTGCAGCTCCGGAGAAGAGAAATAAGTCCCCATCAGCTTACAACCTATTTATCAAGTATGCAAATGATCTAAATCTACTCTTCTTTCTTCCACTGTACATATTTCTTGTATATCCCACCATTGATGCCCCATAGGATTTCTTTCTTCTTCTTCTTCTTTTTTGTGAAGTAGCCAATCTGGAGTGGGACCCAATCCTACAATTAAAGCATCTCATCACAATCTCATGCAAGGAAGTGGTTCTTCCATGAAGACATTGACATGTCTGATTTGGTGATCTCATGTTTTCAGGAACGAGATCGAAAGCATCAAGGCGCGGAATCCAGGCATAACCCACAGAGAGGCCTTCAGCGCCGCTGCAAAGAATGTGAGATCCAAGACATCTCTTTCCTTCTTCCTTCATACTCAATAACTGGGGTCTCTTTTATTTGGAAAATTTTCCTTGTTTGTGCATATACTAGGGTTTTTCTATTGATTTAGCTTTCATTTTCACGAAATTCATGTTTCTTTGGTTTCTGGGTCGATTTGCTTTTAGTGGGCACCCTCCTCACATATCCACTAGACCAGGCTGTGAAGAAAACCAGCATGCGCCAGCAGGTGAACCTAAGCACTACCCTCAAAACATCTAAATGGGTTCCTTTTGTCCTTTTTTCTCTTTTCTATTTTTTGGGTAAAGGATCTAAATGGGTTCATAGTTCTTGCTTTTGGAAGTGGAAATGAAGCAATTGATGGTGTTTTATTGATTGCCCATCATTGTAGGAAGGAGAGGATGTTCTTCTCAAGGATGGGTTTTTCTCTACTGCAAATATGGGGGTTACTCCCTACTAAAGAATGGAGCAGCAATGCAGTTTCTAGGGTTTTTTTTTATGGTTTACAAGCTTTCTGTCTTTGCTATCTTTTGGTGGGGAGGAAGTACTGCCAGTTCTAAGGACCTACAATTTCTACTCTTGGTTTGAAAGACTTTATGCTAAAAATCTCTTAGAAGTTACTATTGTTCTTGGTTGCTCTATTTTCTGTTCTCTTTCACTTTATCTTTTCTCTATGGTTGTTGCATATGCATTGGAATGAATCTTCTTGAGGAATGTGATGTAAGAAAAAACTTGGGTGCGTTCTTACTTCTTACTTCTTCAAGTGTATTTATATTTATTTAAGAAGTTGAAAAGGTGGTTTACATGAAAAATCATGCTCTGATATCTCATGTGTAAGCAGAAAAGGTGATGGGAGTTTGGACCATGTTCTAGCCCCAACTTTTCTAAGGAACTGTCGGAAAAAGATGAAACCAATGGAGAAAATATGGAAGGATCAAACAGAAAAGCATAGATAATGATACAACCAAAACTCTTTAATGCAACACTTTTGTCCTTGTATTTTTAATATAGAGAACTTGTAATATCAGTGAAAAAAAAAATCTTAGAAATTAAACATCAGAAACAAGTTCTAGTTCTTCCCTAAAAGGATCTATTAGATGCTTAAGCTAGCCTTTATTGTAGGCCATCTTTAGCTGGTTAGTGTGCTGCAGTTGTGCTGCTTAAAGTGTCTTTGTAGGTAGGAGTTGGTGTCTGTTTCTTTGGCTGTTAATGAATACCTGAAAAGAACCGTGAAAAATAAGATGATTTTTCCATTTATTCAAAATTCAATATATTGTTTCTTAAGTTTATAATTTCTCAATTTACATAAAATTTACAAATATCTTTTTATCTTATTATCTTCCTATTTCCTATCTTTCTCTTAATTGGTTTCTTCATTTAAGAAGATCCCTCTAGTTTTTACTAGTTTCCTTTTTGAGAACTTATTTATTTTAGATGGCTTGAATTAAGATTTACCATTGTAGTTTGTTATAAATACTTAAGAAAGAGAGGTGAATTTTCGTTGCTGAGTTTTCAAGGAACATAGAGAGGGACAGCCAACCCTGATTGGGTTTTTTTTTTTGCCTTCTATTCGGGCATGTGAATCCCCCGGGAAAGGGTAGTATTTGCATGTGAATTGGATTGATTTTCCTTTTCTTTTGCAAACGTTTGATTTGTTTGGACAAACTGTGCTGTGGTGATTGGAGCAACACTTTTTAAGATCATAGAACTTAACTAAACTAGGGTGAATGTACATAGTCTGCTTATGATTTTTCCTCTACATCTTAGTTTATAAGCCGACCCAGATTGATGGGATAGGGCTTTGATATTGTTGGTCTTCATCATTAAATATTTATAATTTTAGAGTAGTTGAATCATATAACAGTAATTACCTATTTTATATGGTAAATGTAAGAGTAATATTTATCGTCTATATCAGCTGAAACCATCCAACATCGCACTTAATGTCAACTTATATAATCTGATATAGAAAATCCCAAGATAATTTGTAAAAGGATTCAATGTGACCGCTATGGCTTACGTACACAGCTTAAATTCTCACCCTCACTTTGCCTTGACACAAATTCATGAAGAACTCACATTAAGGAAGTTAGGGACGTTTTTTCTTCATAGTATAATATTGGAAATGAATGCTTATTTTGATATTGTTAGGATTAAATTCATAGAAAGTTATACATTAAATGAAAATAATAAAAGTCCTTGGATTTTCTATTTTCTTAACAGGAAACTATGGTCATGAAATATTTGTTTGTAGAGATTGATGTTTGCATAATCAATCAGTATATTATTGCGGAGTTCGAACCAAATCCATTAAAAGTTCAAAGGTCAGCGTCTAGATGAAATCTTTTGAAAATTCAGTTACACTTAACCAACCTTTGTTATATTAGGCAATATTTTCAGATTGGAGAGTAGAAATTAAGAAGGGAGAACTTTTCCTCAAGGAAGATTTCAGATACTTCATATATGAGTCTAGTATACCATGTCTACTATATTAAAGCCATGGTCAAGATACCGGAATATTTCAACCTTGTCCAATTGATCAGTCATTTCAGGTCAACCTGCATGAGTTGTGCTTTTTAGGGCATAAATGTCTTCTTTTTTTTGTTAAATAGGCGTGATTGTTGAAAGTGTTCAAGGACATTTTATTTTACACTACTTTACTTTTGCAGAAAATGAAAAAGGAAGATTCATTTTCAACACCTTTTAGTGTTTTCTGTGACCACATGCTACAAAAAAAATTACATTTAGTGGTGGATAAAACCCACTGCTATATGTATGAAGACCGCCACTAATACCTTTTGTGGTGGAAAAATATCCGCCGTCACTTTTGTCGTCAGAGGGTGGTGTCACTGATTGTATTTGCAGCGGAGAAGAAGTTGCTGCAAAAAAAATTATCAATAGGGTTGTAAACCGCCACTATTTAATATAATCCGCCGCTAAAGACGCATTGCATTTTTTCCGCTATGTTTGCAGTGATCCTATCTTGTAGCAGCCGTTTGTGGTGTCCGTTGCTAAAAAAACTACTGTTTCGTTTGGTGGTGGAATGTGTTTCTGCATTGGTTTTTCATTTGTAAATATGACTAGTTGATCAAAACCATCCATGTGGTTCTGCATGACCCATCTGGCTTGCTAATAAAGGATCCAGATCCATGTCTTTTTTTTTTCTTTTTTGATAATGTGGGTATTGTTGAAATCTTTGTCCCAACAGTGCTAGTCCCTTACTTGGGGGTGATTTCAATGTCATATGAATATATTTGAACACACTGGGTGCACCCTGTACAAGGTAGATCCTAATATATATCTGCTGTCAGCTTGATCATTGCTCTTATTCGGGCCTATGTTTGTATTAGAATACATAAAAATTAAATACGTAGGAATTGGAATACTTATTTATCTCATAAGTGGTTAAAAATGAAAACCAAAATGAACATCCAAAGCTGCCCATTAAAGAAAACATTCCCTTTAAAGGTAATGGAATCAAGACAAAATAAGAAATGAATACCTAGCCTTCATCACCCTAGTAATTCAATATCTAGTAAAGTATCTCATCCACATCTTGACCTTATTAATTTCCTTCCCTCACTTATGTCCTTCATCTCTCGCCTCTTTTGAAATTCCTTTTTAGATATTGTTTGACCATGAAATCCTATGTTAGCTAAGCAAGGGGTTTGAGAGGTTAGTTCCTTGGGTGGGTGTGTTAGACCCCGACCCTGCCTAAGACCCTGCCTAAGTTTATTTTATGCCTAATTAATCTTGATTAGGTGCTTAATATTTTTTTGGATGACTTTGTGATGGATTTAGGTAGATTAGTGGGGTTCTGACCGTGTCAGGTAGTACCTTGACCTTTTGAATAATTTAGGGTCACTCATATGTCTATAGTTTTTATAGGTCTTCATGTGCATACATTAAGCATGTCATGAGCAATAATCTTCATGTTTTGGCCCGACCCATTTGAGCCCAACTCAACCCACATCCAAGCCCATTTAAACACAAAAGCCCCTTTCCCAAATTAATTTAAACCAATTACATGGACTTGCATGCAAAACCATCAAAAGCTCTCCTTAAAGAACCAGCCCCATCGATCCTCTTCATTCATTCAAATGAGAGACTTTCCTGTCTTTCATCTTCACCTCATTCTCCTAATCCAATAGTAAGGGTTAGAGAGTGATTGCATGTGAGAAATCCCAGCCCATTTCCCCTCCTTCCTCATCTTTCACCATCTCTACCGGCTTTTCTTCATCTTTTCTTCTCTCCACACAAATCTTAGATGGAGCCATGTTCCTTTACATCTTTCTATTGCCATGGATGACTGATTAGAAGCCATAGAGAGCTGTATTTGTTGAATTGGAGAAGAAAGGAAACATTACACACTTCCAAGTGCACCATCTCCTTCATCTTCAAGCTTTACTTCTTGTTAACTTTCCTTCATCTTCCTCATCTCTCTACACTTTAGGTGAATTATGCCTCTATACTTCTTTTCTTGCTTTAAATTATGTTTAGAGATTGTTTAGGCTGCATACAGTCTCTTTGCAACTCATTTCATTAATTAGATTTGTAGGATTTGGATGATTTCTTCTTCAACCATTAACTTTTCCCATTCATACCCATCTTCAAAATGATCTTCTAATCTTAGAATGGGCTGTTGGATTCAATTAAACTACATGCATGTTACATAGCTCTCATCTCTTGCATTCATTTATTGTAGGAAATTCTGTGAGCATGGAAATTGAGGGTTTTAGCTTGAATTAAGTCAAAGGAAAGAATTAGAGTGAAAAGCACCAAATAAGGCAAGTAATGAGCAACTATGATTTATACATGTTTATGAATCTTTGATTGAATGTTATAGTTCTCTTGGATATTAATTCAGCCATTTTCATTGTATTTGATTGTTCATATAAAAATGGGTTCTTGTAGTGAATAACGGTAGAATATAATTTGATGGATCATGGGTTTTGTGAGCACTTTGGAGGCTCATTTTGGTCCAAGTTATGCATTGTAAAGATGGATTATAGGTATGGAGAATGAACCCCTGAAAACAGAGCATTTCAGCTCAGTTTATGCCCAGAAAATGGGTCACAAAATGCTGTCCGCATTGGGCCGCGGGTCGGCCCATTGGGCCCAGCAGCGCTAACTTCGAATGGCTATAACTTTTTACCCATGTGTCGGATTTTGGAGTTCCATATACCGTTGGAAAGATCTCGAAGTGTGGAATCCAGTGGTATACACCACTTAATGATCAAAGATTAGGATAGAAAAGTAAATATTTGGACCATTGAACCAGGCCCTATCTCTTTTGGAAAAAGGGATCTTAAATCTAGTTGGACACCTAGGTTGGAACCATTGGCCATTAAAGGAGTTAATCCCTCTTTAAGGGCCTAAAACCTTCCATAATTAATCCATGAGGATGATTATGACATAAAAACTAAACCCATAAGGTTCTTAGGAAGTTTAACCTCGAAGTCGCTTTTCAGGTTCTCCAAGGAGGCTTCAAGTTTGGCGATTTTCTTTTTCAAGGCCGCTGCCTCTTCCTTGGCCTGTTTAAGCTTTGCCTTATATCCGTCCTTTGTTACCACCAATTGACTCTCCCTCTGAGTGCTAGCGTCCAGAGCCTCCTGGAGGTCCTTCTCTGCCCCCAATTCAGCGATCAGGGGACTGTGCTTTTTGAGCCTGTCCACAGCGACCATGGACTTCTGCACTGTCTGCAAAACGAATAAAGCACTCAGAAAACAATGGCCAAAATAAACATTTTGCAAAAAGAAAGGAGGAACAAGACTTAAGTGAACTTACCGCAAAGCATGACTGCAATGGTAGCAGTATCAGCTCGAGTCACTGTACCCCTCCAGTTGAGCTATAGCTTGCGGCAGGGCGCAGGCTCGCCCGAGCGCTTCGAGAACGCGGGAATCCACCTTTTGGAGGACGCGGTCCTCGACCGGCATCCGCCTCCCCGGCTCAAGCAAGAGATCCGGCCTCCAAAGGTGTAAGACCCCGTCCCGAGTTAATTAGGATTAACTCTCGTTAATCTGAATTAATGCTAATTAACCATGTTTAATTAGGTTAATAAAGGAAAATGGTCAATTGATATTGAATTAACCTAAATTGAATGATTTAGGCTTAATGAGGTGACACCTAAGGATTGTAAATGAATTAAATGGAGTTTTGAGCTCAAACATGGAATTGAAGGACTTTTATGTAAATACGAAATTTTACGTATTTCGTCGAATACCGAAACTCTCGATGCCAACACGCGTATCTTGACGAGTACGTTAACTTTTATCAAAGACATGAACTCGTCCGACGAGAAGCTAGTCGAGTGACCTTTCATTTGACTTGAATTGTAATAAAGATAGAAGATGAGGGGCTCAATGAAAAATAAAACTCTATATAACCTAAGAGAAGGTGGAGATGAATGGATTTCCAACCCTAGCCTCCTTTCTTTCTCATTTTTCTCTTCTTTGCTTGCATTCTCTCTATCAAGTGCCAAGAGTGAAGATTAGCGTGTGATTTATGAAGAGGGATCAACCACTTCATCATCTTCTTCATCTCCTTCAAGTTTGTTTTCAATTGTGAAGACTCAAAGCTTGAGAAAAAGGGGTTTTTATCTCAAAACTCAAGCTAAACAAGGGGTTTTCATCAATAAACCTTCAATCAAGGGAAGTATATACTCTTCATATGATGTATGGTGTTTTTAGACCTTGGTAGGTCTCGAGGAAGCCAAAATCAAGGATTTCGCTTCAGAAATCCGAACTCAGAAATGAGTTCTGGGTTCAGTTCGGTCGACCGACGCAGGAAACGACATCGACCGAAGACCTGACCGATAGGTCTGGATCTGTTTTCCGTGTATTTCAAGTCTATGGAATTCTGACCGACGTAATGTCGGTCTACGTCGGTCAGCTGACATAGAGACGTCGGTCAACCGACATGTCAGCCGACTAGAGACGTCGGTTGACCGATAGGTCAACCGACAACCTGACCAATAAGTTTGGGATTCATTTTCAGTGTGTTCAGGTTTCTGGAATTCTACCGACGTGGTGCCGGTCAGCCGACATGGAGCTATCGGTAGCTGACCGACAGTGAAAGAAATTTCAGATTTTGAATATGATTTCCCTGTTTTGAAGCCTAATTTATACAGGCTGTTTCTTGTTAATGTCTAAGCCTTTATAGGTGTAAACTAAGTTCTTCGAATACACAATTCAATATATAAAGTGATGTTCATCAAGGATAACACGTGCATTGGATAACGAAAGTTTCACTCAATTATTTGGTTTAGAAGTCTGAATAGTGTTGAATAGAATTGCATAGAATTCAATTTGATTTCCGCATTAAAATGATATTATGATTCTTAAGCTCAATGTTGAGCTAAGATATTTAATGTTTCGTAAAGCTCGTATAGAGCTGAACTACATTGATTAAATGAGATGAATGAACAACCTACTACTAGACTGTAATTCCCTAAGCTCATTCTTGAGCTATACTAACATAATGAACTGCATTATTGAACGAACAGCTTGTACAAAGCTGAACTTGTTTCATACACTGAATTACTGAACAGAGTGAAAGGTTACTAAAGTTAAGAATGTAATGAAGAATTAATAATTCCTACTGCAATAGGTGATCTGGGAGCTTTCTGGAGCTCCGTGGTGATACCAGTGATCTCTGATCAAGACACTGGAAATCCCACCCATTACTAGGCAAAATTTGGATCAGAGCCAGGTGGCGCGAGTCCATGAGCTAGGGCAACATGTAGGCCAGAGCCAGGTGGCGCGAGCCCATGACCCACGAAAGACACAACTCATATAATAAAAAGAGAAATAAAGCCTTGAGGCAACATGTAGGCCAGAGCCAGGTGGCGCGAGCCCATGAGCCAAAGAGGACTCCCTCTGGAATGTTGAAAGCGGCCCTAAATCTGGCTATGCCCTCTTCGGTATCTAAATCGAACCTAGGGGTGCCGATGTCTAAAAAGGGGGACAGCAAAGTTAAACCCTAAAGGTCGCAAAACTCCAAGAAAAAGCTACACAGAGGCACGAAGCAACTTACAGAGACAAATGGGGCGACTCGAGAACAGATCCGGGCACGTCCTATGGTCGTCCTCGCTAGAGAGATCTCGAGCAGCAGAGCAGAAATCAAAGATGAAGGCAAAGGCAAAAGGAAATCAGAAACAAGAAAGGAAGAAGACGACCCTATTTATGGAAAGGGAACCCTCGATTGAATCCCCCTTTCGAATTCGAAAAGACGGACTTCGCAGCCCGTGCCCGTCCCATCAATGGGACAACGCAACCAGTGAAGAGGCTACGCGTGTAGCCGTCGACTCGCTTCCCAGGACAGACAGGGCAGAGCATTTATTGCTTCAGAAAAGTTGAAACGACACCCGGCAATGATCGCCGCATCCCCAGACGGATTTTTCTAGCTTTCGACCACTAAAGGCTGGGACGCTTAAGAGGTCAAAAGCTAGGGGGCAATTGTGTGGGGAGATTTCCAGAACTCCAGGATTACGCTAATTACAGCCATCAGATGAGACTAAGCATTCTCACGTGCCATCCGCGTGCCGCCCACGTGGCACCAGATTCACCCCGGCTACCAGGACAGGGGGTCCGGCCGAAGTCAAGCAGGTCCGGACCGCTAGCGCCGAGCTCGGCTACTCCAAGTGCCCACCTCGGCAGAAAGCTCCACCTCGGCCAAAGCAGCCAGGACGAAAGCCAAAGCAGGAAAGAGCCTCCACTCACACCCCTCATTCCCCATGTCATCAGGCACGTGGAGGAATAGGGGCGCGAGCTAGTGAGACAGATGCGACGTCCAGCCGTCCACAATCTTCGCCAGATCACCGACAGGGCGGCATCCAGCGGCTGAGGCCACATCAGGGCGAGGCCCGAGGGCGGATCCGATGGTACCCCTACCGCCAAAGGCGCCCAACACTATCTGGCCCAACAAGACGCGCATTTAATGCGATGTGGGCTGATCCGACTAGCATTAAATGCAGAGTGGGCTGGATTGGACCGCATTTATTACTTTGTGGGCTGATCATGACTTCCCAGTCGAATCATGGACCCACACCAAGATATCATCCAAAGATACGACCCAAGCCTCTATAAATAGAGCTCATACCACATGCAAGGTACGCACAATTCAACCCACAGAGCTGTTACTCTGCCTCTCTTCTTCCTCTCCTTCCATTGTTCCAGTTCACTCACTGACTTTGGCATCGGAGAGCCTTGCGCCGCCCAGGCCAGGGTCCTCTGACCGTTTGCTCTTCTCTTTCAGGCTTTCGGACGGTACCCAGTCATCACCACTTTGGATAAGTCCTCTTAGGCACCCCAGTTATTGTGGGTCATTATTTTCTGCACCTACAGTATATCAATCCAATTTGATTTTTCATTGCTGCTGCTTCTGATGTTTCTTGTGGTGTTTGCCCTGGCCCATCTCTTAGAGCTATCATTGTAATTGAGCTATACCAAGCCCACATAGAGACACCCCTTTGTGCCAACAAGCATCCAATTAAGCAGCGCAAAAAGGCGGAACAACCGGATTACCTAGTTTGAAATCATGCGGGCCCAGTCATCTCACTGTGGACAGTTGGAGAGATCTTTATTCATAAGCTGCCCATCGTATGCTTGCGGTAATCTGATACTTTAAACCAAGATTCCACCTGATGGAGGTAATATGGGTGTACTTGTAATTACTTGGGATTTTAAATAAAGCAAAGATCAACTGACATTTATTTATAATTACAAGATTTCCATTAAATGATAAGAAGAAACTAATCTTCACTTCTACGACTCCAACTATTTAATGAATCTTTTTACATTATAGACGAAACAGAGAACTGGGCTCTAATTCATATTATGGATGGGCTAATAAATAGGCTTAGTTGATATTCCTCAATTTTAAATATATCTATTTCGGATGAGTAAAGGCAATAGTATGAATCACATCATCATCGACCTTTTGCTACAATCTTAAAACAACATTTATGCCCTAGTACTCTTTCTCATCACCTCTAAAGTATTGGATAATACCAATATGGAAATCTCATACATGCAGATTCCGACACATTGAAAAGCTACATCTCCTATTACTGGCAACGGTAGCTCCCCTTTATAAGATCACCCACTTTCTTCCATTCATTTTGTCTCTTACAATATATATGAGAATCACCTTTCTTTTCCATAATCAAATGTCATTTCCATAATCAAAGTTAGGCCTATACATGTAACCTACAACGGTCAATTCAAAATGAACCTAGCTTGACCCCACCCATTACTCAGTTACTAAAAGTAACCAATCAACCAAATCGCACTTCCATAGAAGAGAAACAAAGCCCATGACAAACAATTGGCGGATTGGTGGACATGAATGAAACAGAGAAGAAATAGGCTACCCAAGGCCCAAGCCCAAGCTTTAGCCCAGCCTAATTTGTCAACCCAATTAATATATAAAACTAATTGGATTTTAGATGTTTACTATTAGCAAACCGAATGAGCACCATTATTGTCACATCCCGGACCCGAGAATCCCCTTATTAGGGTGGTTCCCAAGGAGTGACACGCGTACTCCCGTGAACTCGCACCTGTTCCGGTCTAAGTCCGAATTCACGAAGGAGAAAATTCCACATTTCACGTGTGAGGATTACTCACTGACACCTGTCAAAGAATATTTATTTGCGGAAGCATGATCAACATTACTATCAAAGGCATGAGTAGTCTATAACTAATCCATTATATTACAATTGTCTAAAACAAAGCTAATAATTTAAACTTTAATGCATACTTAAACTAAGTATAAGATTAACTATCTAATCTCAAGTCATAAATTACTACACTTGTACGTACTCCGGCAGTCAAAGCTAATCATGAACCTTACCGATCAAAACTCTAGTCTGAAGGGGTTATAGCTATTCTCTTCAGTATCCCAGATCCCTGTGACACCAAGTGTAGCACCATGAATACAACGATTCAACAATGTATGAGTAATTAAGATTCATCACATGTTATATCAAATTTGAATTATTGACAGAAGCTTACAAGATGTCAAATAATCGAAAACTAGGCACATTGTGCATTTAAGAATAAATCATGCTTTATCGAATCACAAAACAATACTTACATTCTAGTTGGCTACTACCTTTGCTCAATCCTCCCTTAATAGAGAGCACACGTTTTGGGATGTCACCAGGGGCCCGGCTGTGAGGCCCCACCCCTGGTGGGCCCTCAATTTGAATTTGAATACTATATATTAGCCTAAGTATTTTAATTATACTAATTATGGGGTTTAGATAAGGGTAGTTATGTATTTTCCTAGGTTTAGTCTAGTTGTGTAATTAGTAGAGTCAATAGGGTGTCTTTTGTTAATTTTAGAGTTAGTTAGTTTGTTAGAGGCCCTAGCTAGAAATTAGTGTTTACTATAGGGGGTTTGCACCAAAGAATCTTCTAGAAGCCCACCTAAAGACCTAAGTACCCTCTACCCTAACCCTAATCCTATTCTAACCCCAAGGGCATTTTTGTCCCTAGTCCAAAAACCCAACCTATTTAAACTAAACCCTCCCTGCCCAAGCAATCACTGTTCATCTCCTCTCTCAATTCCCATCTCTTTTCTCTCTTGTTCTTCCCCACTTCTCTGCAACGAGCCCTCATCTTCCCTCCAATTCCTATCTCTCTCCCTAGAATTTCCAATAGAAGGCCAACCCCAAGACTGATCTGCAACAGAGGAACCCCACGGCTGGATTTCCCCTATTATAGCTTGGTTCTGTATCTTCCCTCTTCCTTCTAACTGCACTGATCAGGCAAGTGCCCTATGCTGATAGTCTAGATTGCATGTTTTCCTTCTTTGATTTTCAATTCCAGTTCCAATTGCTGTATGTACATGTTAGATCCTTATTGAGCCTGTCTTTTGGTTTTCCTCGACCATTGATGGATGAGGTTACCTCATTTGGATGATCAATGGTCCGGTTGATGGATGAATGATGGATGGATGATATAGAAGTGATTTTCTTCCTTGATTAAGCTACTGTGTCGGTTTGATGAGAAGTCCAGGGGGATTGGGGTCACTGTACCAAATTCCCGGAGGTGGAATTATGAAAACCCGTCTTGCTGCGTCCAGACCGGGACCCAGGTAGGACTACCTTTGGAAAATCAGGACCCCACATCTGATGGAAGGGCCCAACTAGATCCCTGATTTCAGACCTGGTCCATATATAGGATCATGAAATTCTCCTCAAACCCAGAGCTCAGCGATGGCCGAGCTCAGCACTGATCGAGCCCAGCGATGGCCGAGCTCAGCACTGATCGAGCCCAGTGATTGCCGAGCTCAACATTGGCAGAGCTCAGCGATTGCCGAGCTCAGTACTGGCCGAGCTCAGCGATGGCTGGATCCAACACTGGCCGAGCTCAGTGTTTGACCGAACTCAGTGTTCTACCGAGTACAATGCTCAAGTTGAGATCCGAGTTTTAGCCGAGCTTAGTGTTTAGGCCGGGCTCAGTGTCTAGGCCGAGTTCAGTGTTAAGGCCGAGCTCAGTGTCACGGCCGAGCTCAGTGCCAGACCGGGTTCCGTGCCAGACCGGGCTCCGTGCTTAACCGAGCTCAGCGCTTAACCGAGCTAAGAGCTTGACCGACCTCAATGCCTGGCCGAGCTCAATGCTTTACCGAACTCAGCTGGGTGATCGAACTGAGCTAGGTGCTTTGCCGAGCTGAGCTGGGTGACCGAGCTGAGTGTTCAATTGAGCTCAAGTGCTTAGCCGAACTCCGAAATAGATTCCGAAAAGGCCGGATTCCAACAAGGGAGACTAGAACCTGGGACCTTCCCTTCAGCCAGAATTCTTAGTGTGCACGGCCAACTACCCAGGCCAGGGGGTTAGCCTAACTCACAGGAAGTTCTAGACAATCAGGCTTTGCCTGCAGGGTGTTACTTCTCTGATCCCAGTGTGCTGAGCTGACCGCCCAGGCCAGGAGGTCGGCTGAGCATACTGTGTACAGTGACACTTCCCAGATTCTAATTTCTATTGTTGTAATCATATGTAAGACCCATTGACCATCCAAATAGACTTCCATCACTGTGCCAACCACGAGTCGATGGTGTGGCTCAACCTTGACTCGTGGGGTCCACTAATTAAGGTCCAGGTTATGTAATCTAAGATGATTCGACCTTTATACGTTACCAAGTGATGCACATAACTTCTGAGCACCAAACACAGTATTCTTTAGCATCTGTGGTTTCACTTAAAGATCGAATTACATGAGATAGACCTAAATCTAAAGTGGATCATTTACTTAGGTTGGACTGTTGATATCTCCCATTGATCATTGTACTTGGAGATTCATCTCCCTCATATTATTACTATCACTTTATTGTCCTTATTATTGCTTATACCTGTTAATTAAATGGAAAATGGAGGACCCGAACCTAGGACTACTTAGAGGTGACCCGGTAATATGATTGGGTGAGCATTGACCCGTGTCTGTGGCTAGGCGGGCCCCTTTTATGGCCTAAGTTTGGATGAGAATTACCATATACTGGAGAGGTTAGATTGTATGGGCTTGTGACCCATTATGGATGTAAATGGATCATAGGTTATTGAACATGGGGCTTGTATCTCATATGGACTGTTATAGATCAGGCCATGTTTTTGGTGGGCCTTGGTATGGATCCATTGACTGGACTTGGACTTGGACTATGATCCATGAGTGGTATTAGGTACTTGGACCTCTTAGGGATTTTATTAGGACCTTATTCACGCAAGACAAAGCCTAGACAGACACAGACCTTTATTGTTTCCTGAGTCGGCATAGACATTCACTCAGTTGATCTAAAGCTCAGCCAGTTGGACTGATCATCACTGGTAGGAGCTATTGTGAGTGTTGTGTGGCTATCATGATGAGCATTGTTGGAGACGGATGGTGCGATACCGAGTCCGGTCTCAGTGTATGTTGATGGATGATGATTATTTGCGGGGCTAGATAATCCCCAGCACTGTGAGATTTTCCCCGCCGCGATTGTGTTCAGTATGGGAGCGCCGCGGCATAATATCCCGCGGTATCCAGCTTGTGTGAGTGTGCCATTTTGTATAGGTTTATTATATTATGTTTATATTGATTCTATTTGTTTATCTTGCTCAACTGCCTAGGATCTATACCATTGCTATTCTCCTAACTTTATTACTGTCTCTACTCATTTGATGCATACATTCTATATTATTAGCATACTGTGACTTGCCAGATCTTTAGATCTGATTCACTCTTGGTGCTTAGGTCTTGACCCCGAGTTCGAGGGCGATGCGTACGCACTCGTAGAGGTGCCCGTAGTAGGTGACTACGGATTGGGACCGGCCGACCAAGAGGTTGAGCCGGAGGGTGGAGAGCCGGCACCAGTGGCAGGGGCTTGAGTGTCTGTTTGTTTGGGATTTTGAGAGAATTTTATAGTGAGTTGGGTAACGTTGGAAATATGTAATTAAACTTTGGTTTTTATCACTTGTCATTTTAGGCTGGATAAGCCCGATATACATGATATGATTTTGATGATACCTTGTGCTTCCGCTATCTCTGTATTGCTTTCGCTTATTTCTTTATGCTTCCGCAATATTAACTGTTGTTATAATATTGTCCCAAAAGTTTTAAATTGGACCTCACTGCGGACCTACGATCTTGAAAGTTCTCGGATTTTCCGGGAAGTAGCGCGCCAATTTCGGTACTTTGACGGTTTTCTCGGTATCCGGAATTGGGGCGTTACACTGGCCAAAGGTCCTCCTGGCTACCCGAGTTCTGGAGTTCCGGTGCTCCAGACTGTCTACTGCGCAACGACGTTCAATTCTAAACCAAGATTCAACCATGTCGAGTATCATCCGATCGAAGCTAAATAGTGCCGATCGACTCATTCATTTCAATCAATAGGACTTGAGTAAGACTTTTACACTCAATTCATTTCGAATATTTTCGATTCCACTCTATTCATTCAATCAATCTAGTCATATATATTTACTCAGTCCGCTATTTACATCGATTCACGATACATTTATAGGACATTTACAATAATACTTGAGAAGTAATACGAATAATGCATATAAGCAAATCTTCAGACATTTGAGGGCAATAATAAAGTCAAGAACAATATGCAAATGCAATTCGATTAATAGAATCAAGAAAATTTACTAGCCAAACCTAATCTAATTACCCTCCGTCTCTAACCGTCCATTTCGATGTAGTTTTAGGTAATTCGATGCACGTGCTACATTTTATTAGTGTCACTTTGTGTGTATGCGTGATGCACCGAAATTCCTAAACCAACACCCATGGTAAAGTGCTAGACAAACGGATAGGCACATGAGATAATATTAGCCCAAGATTTCTCATATGTTATAATTTCCATTGGACTATGATAATCAGTGATGGGTACCATTCTATGGACCTACAAGGTCAAACCTTTACAACCTACAAACCTTATTAATTGGTTTAGTGTTTATGTCACAATCATCCTCAGGGATTGATTATGAAGAGTTTAAGCCTTTAGAAGTAGGATTAGCTCCCTTAATGGCCAATGGTTCCAACCTAAGAGTCCAACTATATTTAAAGTCCCTTTTTCCAAAACAGATAGGACCCGATTCAATGGTCCACATATTAACTTTCAATCCAAATCTTTGATCACTAGGAGGTGTGTACCAATGGTTTCTATATTCCAAGAGCTTTCCAACGATATATGGAACTCAAAAATCGGATGTATGGGTCAAAAGTTATGGCCATTCAAAGTTTGCATTGTTGGGCCCAATGGGCCGACCCGCTCGAGCGGGCCCAGTTCGGCTGGCCTATTTCTGGGCAATTTCTGAGTCTGGAATGTCCAATTTCAGTTATTTTTTTCTCCCATTTCAATTGCTAATCATCCTTAGAACATGTTAGACATGATTTGAGCTTCCCAAAGCTCCATGTGCAAGCTATTTTATCAACCAACATCCATTCCATGATTAATTAGCACTCATATATATAGAACCCATTGTTAATTATGAATCTAATTCAAATAAAAAGGGCTGAATGAACATTCAAGAGTATAACCATGTTCAATCAATGACTCAATAGCATGCATATATCTCAATTGCTCATTTACTTGCCTCTTTTGGTGCTTTCCACTCTAATTCTCTTCTTAGACTCAAATCAAGTAAAACCCCCAAAATTGGCTAGCTCCTACAATGGTGAAATGTAAAAGATGAATTAAATGAACATGAATGTAATGAAATTGGGTTCCTACAGTCATGTATAAGTAGAATGATGCATTTGTTTGAAGTTTTCTTACCAATGAAGAAGATGAAGTGATGAAGAGGGCGAAGGTGGTAGTGATGCAATGGAAGAAGAAGGTACAATTCTACAATGGCAATATCATCAACAGGCTATCATTCACATGCATGCTCAAATACTATCTTCAAATCACAAATCAAAACAAGGTGGATATGTAGAGAGATACAACTTACCCAATAGAGAGGTTGAACATGAGATGGAATGAGAGGAAGCTTGAAGGAGTGAATATGGGAGGTGATGACTTTAACTTCCCCAAAGTCTAGCATGCACAGCCTTAGGTCTTGTTGTAGAGAAGGATTGGAAGGAAAACATGGAGATAGAGAGGGAGCAGGGAGGTTCCAGCTGAAGGAAACATGGGGTTCCGTTGAGTGGAATGAGTGGGTTTTAAAGTGGGCATAATTGGACTTTGCATGCAAGTCCATTTTCTTGAATGAAATTTGGGCAAAGGGCTTTGTGATTGTTTTGGGCTTGGAAATGGGTTGGGATGGGTCCAATTAAGTTCAAATGGTCTTGGTCCAAATCATGAGATTTAATGCCGGGAAGATGCTTGATGTAATGCACATGAAAGCTCACAAAAGTATACACACAAGCACTATCTAAAACTATTCAAAAGGTCATAGTTCTACTTAACTTGTCAAAACCCCACTAATCTACCTAAATCCATCACAAAATTAACCAAAATACCAATTAGGCACTTAATCAAGATTAATTAAGTGCTAAACAAACCTAGGCGGGGTCGGGGTCTTACAATTATAAAACCTTAAACTGCAATTCGAGCAAAAGGAAGCAAACTTGGACTTGATCATGTCTTCTACATGGTTATTTAGGTTGCTTGATAGGTGAACTGGTAACAATTGATTGATTTTGCAATGATACTGCATATGACAAGTTGATTGTTCATAAAATTAGAATTCTAATAAGACAACAAAATGAAACATACAAGGGACCAAGTACCAACTCAATGCTCAACTATTTAAACTCCTAAAATGGGATCATCAAATAAGGTAAAAGGAGCATCCGAGGCTTAAGACACTGAAAAGAGAAAAAAGAAAAAAAAGAAAAAGAAAATGCCACATAAAGAAGAATGTGGGAAAGGAAGATGCTCTTATGATTAAAACACTAGAAAACAAAGTTGTAGCTTTTCTTTTGCTAAAAGGGTTATACATAGTTGACAGGTAGATGATCCCCATATATTAATTTGCACTAAACCCATATATTAATTTGGTCGACATTGCCAAACTGGATCCGGAAGATAAAAGGATCAACCCAAACTACAATGAGTCAAGCTGGCTGGATTGAGAGCAAGTCAGGTTAGCAGGTCAAGTGGCAAGTATGAACTCAACCCAAGCTCAACTTGGAAATAAAGGGTCAAGTCAAATCCTAAATTATTTGTTGATTTAGGTGGGTTGACAGGTAGTGCCAATAATTGATACCCCAATTTTCTCTCTGTGTCCTGTTTCATTAGTTGAAAAATTGCTTTAGATCCAGAAGCAGAAATCACAATTTCTGATCAGCCCAGCTCATGAACCCGGCCCCCTCAATGAACATTGCCAAAATTAGGCCCAGCATGTAACCAAATTAAGTTTTAGAATGCCCAAAAGAAAACATCAGTGATTCAGTTCCATGTAACCACTTCTCCATTTCTAGTCACCAACATCTACCCCAATTACAGATACAAGACCAACTCTACCAACATGCATATATTAATCTCACAGATACATTACACAAATCATAAGACAACAGTGTTTGAAGTGGGCCATCTGTAATGACCGCCTAAACAAATCAAGAGCTAGGACCCTCCATTGATGGGCTCTTGAAAATGATCCAAGCAGTTGGTAAGAATCAAATTGCACATCAGTAGTTGTGAGGCCTGCAGTCATCTTCTCACCATGACCTCACCATAAAAACTTAAATTTTCTTCTTCAATTAAAGAAGATCCAACAACATACTTTGATGAGAAATGAACCCTAAAATAACCAGGCTCATTTGAATCATGGCTTACTCTAAAATGGTGGGAAAGGAGATCTGATGAGCTATCGGCATTTTACTCACTAAATATATGTGGCACTTCCAATTTGATCCAAACTCTTCATCATATTAGATTGACCTTATCTAATCACCTCACTAAAATGATTATTGGAGGAGGCTTTTGGAGAGGAACTCAGTCTAACAATTTCAATGTGTAAACTAAAAGGCCTCCAATTAGAAGCTATAAGATCATCTAATAAAAGTGACCTTGGGCATGTGGCCGGTCTGATACATTTCAAGTAATGAAGTAGGTGTGACATTGGCAAATATTGGAGTAGCTGGGGCATTGAAGAGTGTGGAATACCAATTACTACTATTGTTGGGGCAAGTAGCAACTGATGGTGGATGCTGACCTCTCTAATGATAACTGACATTTAGCCACATATGGAGGAATAGAATGGCCCCCTAATACCAGAATGATCTAAATTGATAAAATGGGTTACAATTGAAGATGACTACATTTGTAATTCATTTCCAGATTAGAGTTTGGGGATTTCATATGCAAGGACCCGAATACCAGACACCACCACCGTATATATTATGTAACTATTATAATATATTAAGCAAGAAGGTTTTGGTTCCAATTTTGACACTCGGTTATAATTTTGATTGCAAGTTATTCAGTTTTCAAAACTTCTCTCCCCACTCATGCAACTACCTACTTTATCACATTAGCTCTTGAATTGCATAATAAGGTACTCTTGTAACCTTCCTATTCTTTAGTTTTTTTTTTTTTTTCTAAAATCTATGAACTTTTTAATGCATGAATATTTAAATTGCAATGTTGGCTATATCCGTGCTAAGCACGGGTTATTGTGCTAGTATATAAAGTATAGCGACCCTCTCTTGAGTAGGGTACGTCTCTTACAACATGCGTGAGAGAGATTTCTAAGTTACTTGTGGGACCCACTTAAATGCATGACAGCTACAATAGGATAATTTGATGGAAATGTCTCACTATATGGATATGATTTAGGGAAAAAATCATCTTGATTAGATCATCAAAACTATTAATTTAGGAAACTTGAAAGATTAACCGGTTTTTAAGTTACACTTTTATGAGATTAAACTCAATAGTGAATATAATTCTGGTAGTGTTAAATTAAGATAAGTGTCAATTCGGCGTCATTATTTGGGTTGGAGTATTTTTCAGATTAGTCACGAAGGGTCCCATCACGTAGGGTTAGTCCATAGACTAACTCAATGAGTTAGTCCATTTAGACTTTTTGTTATCCCGTAGGAATTTAAGTATTTGGGTCACAATCTGGACCTTGGTTTAGGCCTGTAATTTGGTCTGCATTTGGGCTTCGGTCACCATCTAGTAATTCAATCAGGTTGGGTTCGACGCTCGGACTACACCAAGCCCAAACCATTTCGTGTCCACCCACCCAAAACAAACCATTAGACCTGCTCTTCTAATAGATAAGTTGCGCACTAGGTTTGTTGAACAGCACCTGAATCCGCAAATGGTGGGTTTGATTTTGAACAGATAGATTGGAAAACCTTTCAATTTCAAACCCATTGGCTGGGGTACAAAAGAAATCCCAAAACCATGATCATGTGTCTTGAAAATCCTCTAATTGGCCGCTAGGGTCATTTCCTTGACCATCAATCCCAGGCCATAGCTGATGAAGGGTTCGAGTCTTTGTTCATCCTTGCATGTACTTGTATTTGGAGCAAAAATGTCTCATGACTTTGATTTGTCAAAGTCATTCTTGTACGAAAAGTCTGTACTAGTTGGGAAAAAAAATAATTAAATCACAAACTCTCTTTTTGTTAAGCCACATCAGTAGGGTTGGGACCTTAGCTTAAAGCATATCCCACGGTAAGATAAGACTAGCCCAATAATCCGTGTTGGGTAAGGTATCTCCCTGCACTGCACGGCAAAATAAATAATCACGTATTAAAAAAAATTTACCTCTTTCCATAAAACAAGTTGGATAAAATAAAAATAGAGAAATTAAAGCAAAAAGATTATAGTTACATGGGAACAACCAAAACATGAGTGGTTTGATGGAAAAAATGAATAGGTAGTTGCATGAGTAGTTACATAACCGTCGGTCAAAATTGAAGTCAAAACCTCCTAACTTAACATATTATAATAGTGTGTTCAAATGGTGTGTTCAAACTCTACCACACTATTTTTCATGCATTTATATATTTTAAAAGTTTTAAACTTTAAATTCAACTTGACCTCTACATAAAAAGAGGCTGGTTTGGCCGGGGGCAAAGTAAAATTCGAGCAAATTTCATTTCAGGGGACTATGCATCATGACTGAGTTGGATGAAGGTAAGGTGAGCTCCACGTATATCAAATGGATGGTAAGAAAGAGACCCAAGACAACCATTGCTCATTCCACCTATCAAAGGCCATAATAGAGAGGCTCCTTACCCGAGGATAAGGAGTGACCCCGGGTACGCCACCTCTTCCTGCGTGTGCAAGCTTCCCTTCCCATTTGTTTGGGCTTTCTTCTGCGTATGCGGGTTTCTTTTCCACTTGTATGGACTGACACTGTCTTTCCGTATGCGTGCGGGCTCTCACTTAGGTCTCTGCGACCCTTAATGGGTTGTTAAAAAAAACAAGAAGAAGAAAAGGGCCTTGATTCTTTTGTCTCAAATCCGAGTCCTCCCCTCTTTATTTAACCCCTCCTTATTTTATACAGTTGTCGACCTTTGACAAATCTAAGCCATACGAGCTTGCCAATGATGAATTGAAGTCACCCAAATTAATGAGCTGGTTATTTATCATGTTGAATTCATTCACAGAAATCAAAGCACTTAAAAATTATTTAATTTTGACAGTTCAAAATAGATGGTTAGGATTATCTGATCAAAGAGATATCTAATTCACCCCTTATTATTCAATTCCCTACAAAAAACTGCCTACTCTCTAGAAATATATGTCTGTGGGGATATTTCCCGAAGTACTGAGGTTATGCTAACTCCGGCGCTTATGCCCATTAATTGCACTCTGACCTCGGTAAGCATCGCTCGTGTGCCGCCCGAACTCAAGACCGTCTCCGGTCTCGGGCACCCCGATCTCAATACAAAGCGTTCACTTCGGCTACTCAGTTCGGCACCAGGGCCAGACCCCTAGCCGAGATAAGCAGTGACAGCTGTCCTCTCAAGGATGTCCAGCTGGAACTGACAGAGCCATCATGGCCATCCCTTATCCCTGACAGCGTGGCATCCAGTAGCCACGTCCTATCAAAGCGTGCCTCAAGCCAGGCCCGATGGGGCTAAGCCCAAAAGTCAGCTGTGGTAAGGTCCGATTAGACCAGCATTTAATGCCTTGTGGGCTGATCGGACCCTCATTTAATGCAGTATGGGCTGATCGGACCCTCATTTAATGAATGGTGGGCTGATATGACGATACCCCTAGGCGTGCCAGGGCGTCATCATGAGCCTCTCCATGCAGCATAGGCCTCCTCCTCTATAAAAGGAGGAACGATCTCCATTACAGGTATGCACACCCCAAACCAGAGAACTGTTATTCTGTCTCTCTTCTCCCTTATCTCTACCCTATTGCTCAGACCACTCACTGACTTAGGCATCGGAGAGCCTTGTGCTGCCCACAGCCATGGTCCTTTGACGTGCTCTTCTTCTTCCTTTTCAGGCTCCCAGATCGTCCATTATCTTCCACAAAGAGCATCAGACTCAAGATAATCCTCATTACAAAGTTCGTATTATTTAAGCACTTACAATTGGCGCCGTCTGTGGGGAAGTAATAACCCAAACCCAAAACCTTTCCCAAAACCTTTCCAGTCGCCATGGCTCCGAGAAACAAAAGAGGTGGAGAACATCCGAAGTCCCTTCCTCCAGGGCCGCTGGTCCTCCCTGGACCATTGCCTTATGTAACCCATCCAGAAGAGCCCAACGCGAGAAGGGAGGCCGCAGAGGTGGATAGTTACCACACCGAGTCTGCGTCGTCCCATTGGAGATGGCGAGCCCACCGCAGCGGAGGGATCACGCCGGTCCGGTCACCGGGCGAGCTACGAAGACGACAGAGCTGACCCCGCTCAGGCGGCGATCAGGGCTCAGAACCTTGCCCTCAGGAGAAGGACAACCTCATCCGCCAGCTCAAACAACAGCCCAGACAGCAGCAGCCAGAGTGCGAGGCACAGGTCGGCCCTTGGCCTTCCAAGAGTAAGCCGACCCATCGATCCGAGATCGACCTCAGGCATCACCTCGAGCAGAAGAGGCAGCGCCGGGCTCAGGACGAGGGCTCCAGCAACAACCACTCAAAGAAGAGGTCAGCCCCTCCCCTCGAGGGCGTAGAAGACGAAGGTGCGAGGCTTGACAGGCTCGTCAAGCAAGCAATCTGGCGCAACATGGAGGCTATTTCCCGCAATCCCTTGGATTCATACGACTCCGGTGACACCGGCTCATCTCCTTTCTCCCAGGAAATCAAGGATTTCCTCCTGCCGAAAAGATTCAGCATCCCGAGGTTTATCCATTATGACGGCACCTCGGACACAGCAGCTCATCTACGACATTTCACCTAGAAGATGTCAGTGTGGGGTGAGGTCGGCCATCTGAACTGCAGAGTATTCTCGTCGAGCCTGGGAGATCTCCCCCTCAAATGGTTTTGCAGCCTCCCAGAAGGATCGATCTCAAGCTGGCACCAGCTGCAGAACTCCTTCCTAGGGAAGTTCCAAGCCCACCGAGTCATCCCAAAGACAGATGGCGACATGATGGCCCTCAAGATGAGGTGGAACGAGAGCATTACTGAGTTTGCTAAGAGATTATGGACTGTCTATAGCCAGATCGAAAACTCGAACGACGAGGTGGCGATCATGTCATTCCAGCACACCCTGTTGCCGGGCAACGACCTCCGCAAAGAGCTAGTCGGGAGCCCCGTGACCTCGGTAGAAGCACTAATGGCCAGGGTGAACAAGTACATCGCCCAAGAGGAAGACGAGGTCAGGGCCAAGGAGAGCTTCGGCGTCTCCAAAGCCACCTCTAAAGGCCAGGCCAAGCCCGAAGATCAAGCCGTCCAGCGCGATCAACGCCCTTCCGGGAAACCATTTCCCAAGAAGGAGAAGAAGACATTTCAGAGGGAGGAGGGCGATCGATACCGAGCTTCCACCAGCTCGGCAAGGGCTTCGTATCGCAGCAGGGACGACAGCAGGAAGCCCAAGCCGTTGTCTACACAGTATTTGTGGAGCCAATCCACAAGATTTTGAACAAGATCAGGGACCAGGCCTACTTCAGATGGCCGCAGCCTCTAAAGAGCAACCCCGCCAACCGAAACCAGAGCAAGTATTATGCCTATCACAAGGCGAAGGGGCACGACACCGAGGACTGCTACTCCCTCAAGTCACACCTCGAGAGGCTTGTCAAAGATGGACGCCTGAAGGAGTATGTGAAAGAAGAGGGGGGTAAACACCAACCGAGCTCAGCACCAGGATGATGGAACCCATTCCAGCGATGAATCAAAAAGACTCATCAGTGTCATCCACCTGGCTCCCGCCCCAAAGGGGAGCAACCAGGCCCATGCCGAGGCCAGGAGGGCCACGCATGGCAAACAGGTGATGACTGCCGAGCTCGAGCCAAAGTCAAAGAAAGCCCGAAAGGAGAAGCCCCAGATCTACTTCTCCGAGGAAGACTTGGAAGGAGTCCAGCTTCCCCATAACGATCCGCTGATCGTGACCCTGAAGCTCAAGAATTGCAGAGTCCAGAGGATCCTCATCGACCCCGGAAGCTCTTCCGAGATCCTTTACTTCGATTACTTCAGGAAAATGGGCCTCAGAGAGGAAAACCTGGAGGAGGTGCGCACTCCCTTGATAGGCTTCAGCGGCAAACCAGTTTACCCGAAGGGCAAGATCACCCTCACGGTCCAGGTTGAAGGCGCCTCCATTGCTGCTGATTTCCTCGTGGTAGATGCGCCGTCTCCCTATAATGCCATAATGGGGAGGTCTTGGCTGCACAGCTTGGAAGCAGTACCTTCCTCCCACCACCAGAAGCTCAAATTTCCCTTGGAAGGCAAGGACGGCAGAATGAAGGTAGTCACGGTCAGGGGCGATCAGCAGGCGGCCAAGCAGTGTCTTATGGCCGTTGCGCCCAGAGAAAAGGAGCCACAACAGGTGAATGTGGCCGAGTTGGAAGACGAGCTCGAAAAGGTCGGCTGCAACCCCGAAAAGAAGAGCGTTGAGGATCTGACCGAGGTCAGGCTCGACCCCACCGATCCCGAGCGCTACTTCCTGATCGGCAGCCAGCTCACCGAGGAAGAAAAGGCCAAGCTCGTCAATTTGCTACTCAGAAACAAGGAGGTCTTTTCCTGGACCCCCTACGAGATGCCCGGCATTGACCCCGAAGTCATCTGCCATAGGCTCAGTGTAGACCCTCAACACAAACCAGTAGTGCAGAAGTCACGCAGGACGGGGGTACCACAGTCAGAGGCAGTGGTCGAGGAGGTTGAGAAGCTGTTGGAGGCCGAGGCAATTAGAGAAGTCAAGTATCCGGAGTGGCTGGCGAACACAGTGGTAGTAAAAAAGAAAACGGGGAAGTGGAGAGTCTGCGTCGACTTCACCGACCTGAACAAGGCTTGTCCCAAAGACAGCTTCCCACTCCCAAAAATCGACCAGCTGATCGACGCCACCGCAGGCCACGAAAGGATGAGCTTCCTCGATGCCTACCGAGGCTATCACCAGATACCGATGTACGAGCCTGATGAGGAAAAGACTACGTTCATAACGCCCAGAGGCATCTACTGCTACAAGGTTATGCCCTTTGGACTCAAGAACGCAGGGGCCACCTACCAAAGGCTGGTCACGAAGATGTTCCAGGCGCAGCTAGGCAAGACGATGGAAGTCTATATTGACGACATGGTCGTCAAGTCTAAGCAGTCCCAGGACCACCTGGCCAACCTCAGACAGGTGTTCGACATACTCAGGGGCTTCAAGCTGAAACTCAACGCCTCGAAGTGCGCGTTCGGAGTCGGATCGGGCAAATTCCTTGGAAGCCTGGTCACCAAAAGAGGAATCGAAGCCAATCCAGACCAGATCATGGCGATCCTGGGAATACAGAGTCGGCGACGACGAAACAGGTCCAGAAACTCACCGGCATGGCAACCGCCCTCAACCGTTTCGTCAACAGGTCATCAGACAAATGCAGGCCCTTCTTTCAACTGCTGAAGAACCTGAAATTCGATTGGACACCAGAGTGCGATGAAGCACTGCAAAGGTTCAAAGCTTATCTCTCTTCACCTCCCCTACTCTCGACTCTGAAACAGGGAGAAGTACTTTACCTATACCTTGCAGTCTCGGATCAAGCGGTCAGTTCGGTCCTCCTTAGAGAAGTTGACGGACGGCAACTGCCGATCTACTACACGAGCAAAATCATGCTTGATGCCGAGACCGGATACCTCCCCATGGAGAGGCTCGCGTTGGCACTCGTCAGCGCTTCTCGCAAACTCTCCCACTACTTCCAAACTTTCTCCATCATGGTCGTCACAAAGTATCCGCTGGGGGCGATCTTCAAAAAGGCCGACTTCTCCGACCGAATCTCTAAGTGGGCCGTCGAACTAGGGCATTACGACATTAAGTATCGACCTAGGACGGCGATCAAAGCTCAAGTTTTGGCGGATTTTATCGTTGAATTCACCTCTCCGAGTTCGGCACTGACCCCAGTCGACGCCGAACTGGGGGGCGGGAGGTGTGAGGGCGAGACCACTGGGACGGAGCAGGAGCAAGAGCAGGCCTGGAACCGATTTTTGACTTTCGCTTGGAAGGTGTTCGTCGATGGATCCTCCACCCCTAAGAGGGCCGGCGCCGGCGTAGTCCTTCAATCTCCAGAGGGACTGGTTATCGAGCAAGCCCTCACCCTTGATTTCAAAGCATCCAATAACGAGGCAGAATACGAGGCCCTCATAGCTGGGTTGAACAGCGCCAAAATCCTAGGAGCCCAGCAGCTAGTGGTCTTCAGTGATTCACAGTTGGTGACGAGCCAGCTGACCGGAGACTACCAGGCTCGCGAAGACAGGATGGTCGCCTACTTAGCGCATGCCAAAAAACTCCTCTCGCAGTTCCAAAAGGCCGAGGTCAAGCGGATCGGAAGAGACTCCAACTCGCATGCCGATGCCCTCGCCAGCCTAGCTTCAGCGGTTGAGGCTAGGAGGAAAAGAACTATCGAGGTAGGGTCGCTAGAAAGACCAAGCATAGAACTCCCTCCACCTCGGCAGATTCTATGCGTAAATCTCGGTCCGAGCTGGATGGACAAAATCATTGCCTTCCTCAGAGATGACCAGCTCCCAGAGGACAAAAACGAAGCTCGGCGAGTCAGGCTCAAAGCAGCTCGATTTTGGTTAAGCCCAGAAGGCAAGCTCTACAGGAAGTCCTTCACCGGCCCCTACCTTCAGTGCGTGCACCCCGACAACGTCGACAACTTCCTCTACGAGATACATGAAGGAATCTGCGGAAGTCATATCGGCGGACGGTCGCTGGCATACCGGGCTATCAGCCAGGGTTACTGGTGGCTGTATATGCAATCAGACGCACAGAAATATGCGCAGAAGTGTGAGAAGTGCCAGAAGTTTTCACACTCCCTCCACCAGCCAGCCAGGATCTGAGTCCGCTTTCCAGCCCATGGCCTTTCGCGCAATGGGGACTGGACATCGTGGGACCTCTCCACCGAGCTCCAGGAAATAAGAAGTGGCTGATATTATTTCACCAAGTGGATAGAAGCAGAGGCACTCTCCTCCATCACCGAGCACGATTCAAAGAATTTCGTCTGGAAAAACATCGTCACGAGGTTCGGAATCCCACGAACATTGATCTCGGATAACGGGACTCGGTTCGAATCCAAGCTCTTCAAAACCTTCTGCCAGGGGCTCGGCATCAAAAATCATTACTCTACCCCAGCATATCTCCAGAGTAACGGTCAAGCCGAGATCTCCAACAAGGTGATGCTCGATGGACTCAAGAAGCGGCTCAATCAAGCCAAAGGAAGATGGGTAGAAGAACTACCAAGCGTCCCGTGGGCATACAGGACAACCCCAAGACGCTCCACCTCGCCTACAGTATGGAAGCCGTGATTCCACTAGAGATCGGCCTCCCGACCTTGAGGTCGGAACTCTTTGACCAAGGCCATAACGACGTGAACCTGACTCGAGAGCTAGACCTAGCCGATGAGCGCAGGGAAGCGGCAGCCGTTCGTCTAGCCGCCTAACAGCAGCAGTTAGCCAGGGGCTATAATCAAAGGGTCAAAGAAAGGAAATTCTCCGTCGGGGAACTCGTCCTGAAGAAGTCGCTCCCGCAGGACAAAGATCCGAACCATGGCAAGTTGGCTCCAAACTGGCACGGACCATTCAAGGTCACTGAAGTCTGTGGTCGATCAGCTTACAAGCTTAAAAGCATGGATGGCAGACCATTGCCACGGCCGTGGAACGCAACGCATCTAAAAAAGTTATACTTCTGAATTGTAACAGATCTTTGAGAAGCAATAAAAGCACTTTGTTCCTTGTCTCCTGGAATTCTCTCCAGAACATAGAGCTCTCCAATGACGCACCCCTGGCGCTCAGCCAGCGGGTCTTAAACAGTTCGCGTTATGTGCGCACCTCGATGCCCTAGCCAGGTTGCCGACGCGCCCCTGGCGCCCAGCCAGTGGGTCTTAAACAGTTTGCATTTTGTGCGCACCTCAGCGCCCTAGCCAGGTTGCCGACGCGCCCCTGGCGCCCAGCCAGTGGGCCTTAAACAGTTCTCGTTTTGTGCGCACCTCGGTGCCCTAGCAAGGTTGCCGACGCGCCCCTGGCACCCAGCCAGTGGGTCTTAAACAGTTCGCGTTTTGTGTGCACCTCGGCGCCCTAGCCAGGTTGCCGACGCGCCCCTGGCGCCCAGCCAGCGGGTCTTATCCAGTTCGCGTTGTGTGTGCTCCTCGGCGCCCTAGCCAGGTTACCGACGCGCCCCTGGCGCCCGGCCAGTGGGTCTTAACAAGTTCGCGTTCTGTGCGCACCTCGGCGCCCCAGCCAGGTTGCCGACGCGCCGCTGGCGCCCAGCCAGTGGGTCTTATCTAGTTCGCGTTGTGTGTCCACCTCAGCGCCCTAGCCAGGTTGCCGACGCGCTCCTGGCGCTCAGCCAGTGGGTCTTATCCAGTTCGCGTTGTGTGTGCACCCAGTGGTCCTCTCCAGTTAGCATTATGAGTGCACCTCAGCGCTCACGCCAACTCTCCGACACCCTATTTACCAACGGGTTAACAATCCTACTTTCATGGTTCAGGACCGACCTGGGGGCAGCTCAGTACTTAATCCTACCGAACTCATAAACTTGTGCAAAATTTTGTAAAGCAAAAACATGCGTAACAGGAGAAATGATCCAGCCATCAGTCAAAGAAAACCCGAATTATATTGAATTTTCCATTCATTTCACAAAATAGCAGGTACAAACGAGAAGGAAGCAAGAAAGATACATCAGAAACCAAAACAAAAAGCAAAATCGGCCCGAAATCACGCTGGATCAGAGGCGTGAGGAATAGCAGCGGCTCCAGTGTTGGTCCCGATCAGTTCGACAGCAGTCGCCTCGCCAGTAGTAACATCGACAGGAGGGGCCGAGCTCGGTGTCGGAAGTAGAAACGGAGGGGGCTCCTGGAAGGATGGATGATCATCCGAGACCCCGGCCTCCTTCAGGCCGGCGCGCCACCCTTTCACCCAGGCCTTATCCCTCACAACGAGGACTCTGGTCTTGTAGTGAGCCGTGACCTGCGCCTTGGCGTCCTCAAAAGCAGCATCACACTCCGACTCAAGTCTCGCCTCGGCCTCGTCTGCCCTTTTGGATTCGGCCTGAAGCTGGGCCGCTAAGTCGTCTTCTAGCTTCGAGATGGAGGCCTCGAGTTCGGCCACCTTTTTCCTCTCCGCCTCGGCCTCGCCCTTCGCTTGCTCAAGCCCCGCTGCATACTCTCCTTCGGCCCTCGCTAATTTTTGAGTAACAGCGTCTAAGGCTTCCTCGAGGCCGTTCTTCTCCGCGGTCAGCTCGCCAATATCAACACTGTACTTGCACAGTCTGTCGGCTGCGACCATGGACTTCTGCACCGCCTGTTGAAAAAACAAGGCATTCAGGACGAAAGGCAAAACATTCACTGACATTAAACAACTGGACAAAAAATAGAGGTTTAGATGGACTTACCGCGAAGTTCGACTGTAGCATCGACAATATCAGCTTCTGATCGCTGTACCGGTCCAGTTGGGCCATATCTCGGGGGAGGGCGCAGGCCCGCGCATGCGCCTCGAGGACGAGGGGATCGAACTTGTGGAGAACGTGATCGTCCATCGTCATCGGCCTCCTCGGTTCGAGCACGAAGCTCGGCTCCCATAGGCGTGGGCCAGCAGATGGCGAAGCCGCAGCCGAACTGGGACCTGCCTCGGTTCTTGGCCTTTTCTGCGGCCGAATTTCCTCTTGCCCGGCCTCAACTGGGGCCGAACGTACTTCCAGTTCGGTAGGACTGGAAGGGGCAAGGATCTCTACCGCTGCCACGGGAGAAGCTACCCGAGCCCCTAGAGAAGGAATCTCGAGGGGGTCCGGATTCGTGGGCGCCTTGGAAGCTTGGGCCTCCTCAACCCCAAGTGCCAGAACTTCAAGGTCCTCGAAGGACAGACGTCGGGCGCGCCGCATCTCTGAGTTCGGCGAGGGAGATCAGGCGATCTGACGCGACCTACTTCCTGAGGCCTCGCGTGGCCTCAACCCCGACGTGGAAGCCTGGGCACCAGACGCGACTCTGATGTCGGACGTCGCCCGCGAAGGCCCCTCTTCGGTCCTGGCTCTGGGATCGGCCTGCTCTCGCTCAGCCTCGGGGTCGGCTCCGCCCGAACCTCCTTCTCGGGGCAGGTCGGTTGTGCCCCTTATGTATCCACGGTACTTCGGCTGGTACCCTACCAGCGACCAGGCTGCCCTGCCCTCGTGGCCGTTGTATCGCTTCACTTGTCTGAGCCAGGTTTCGTTCCTCTCCTAGATGTACCGAGCAGCCCGTTTCCTCTCCTTAACAGCTGCATAGCAATCAGAGGCATCAGTACGGCAAGATAGGAAAGGAAAAAGCATATGTGAAATACACAAAGTAAGGAAGATGGTATTTACTTGGAACGGTCCCGAAGTGGCGAGGAACCTGGTAGGCTCTATCGGTGCCGGCTACACCGAACTCCCAGTTACCCGAGACGTACAGGAGATCGTCCCCTGCATATTTACTCTAGTCCTCCAGGTAGCGAACGAAGCCCTCCCGACCTGGCTTGGCCCGGAGATAGTAGGCATCTCCAGACCTGCATATGTCATAAACGTCCTCGATATCGAAGACGCCGAGGTCGATGCCAGGACTTCGTTCAGCTTGGCCGTGCCCATCACGATCTTGAAGACGTTGGGCAGCAATTGGCAGGGACAGAGGCACCACTGACTGAGGCACCTCCTAAGAAGGGGATGAAGGGGGAAACGAACCCCACCTTCTGTCACGGCCACTAGGGGAAAAGGCATCCAGCCTCCCGAGAAGTCGCGGGAGTTGAAGCCATTAGGATCAGCCCCCCTGACTCGGACATCGGTGGGGATCTTAAAGGTTCACCTAAAACCCTCAATCGCCGCCTCACTCTCTAACCAGTGACTATAAATACCCATTCATACCCAAATCTAAAAATAGAGAAAAAACCCTAGAACCAAAATCTACGGAAAGGGTAGGGGAATGAGGACTTACAAAGGCCAAACCAGGATGCAGACTAGCAAAGAACTCGATTTCGGCAGCACTCCTCTTCTCAGGCAAAGTCCCCTCGCAGCATTTTCGCCTTCTCTGGTTCAGAATGACAATAGGGAAGAAGGGAACTGCAATGACCCTATAAATAGGGGAGGGATCCCCTCTTCAAAAGCCCTAGAGGCGCATGCCAGACGCTCTTTGGGGCTCTGCGCACATCATTTCAAACATTGAATGCGTCCCTGACAAAACGACGCATGCACCCTCGAGGCGATTGGACAACTAATCAGAAGACGACACGTAGAGCCGTCGATATGTCTCCTACATCGGTTTGCGAGCATCATTTATTACCTCGGTCATTCAAACCAACTATGGGTGGAGGCCAAGCGCCAACGGTCGAAACCAAGAGGAACTCTATCCCAGAAGGGTTCCCTGTCATATAGCTCCCAACCTCACTTTGCTGGCGAGCTTCGTAAGGTCAGAAGCTAGGGGGCAATTGTGTGGGATATTTCTCGAAGCACTGAGGTTATGCTAACTCCGGCGCTTTTGCCCATTAATCGCACTCTGACCTCGGTAAGCATCGCTCGTGTGCCGCTCGAACTCAAGACCGTCTCCGGTCTCTGGCACCCCGATCTCAATACAAAGCGTCCACTTCGGCTACTCAGTTCGGCACCAGGGCCAGACCCCTAGCCGAGATAAGCAGTGATAGCTGTCCTCTCAAGGATGTCCAGCTGGAACTGACAGAGCCATCATGGCCATCCCTTATCCCTGACAGCGTGGCATTCAGTAGCCACATCCTATCAAAGCGTGCCTCAAGCCAAGCCCGATGGGACTAAGCCCAAAAGTCAGCTGTGGTAAGGTCCAATTAGACCAGCATTTAATGCCTTGTGGGCTGATCGGACCCTCATTTAATGCAGTATGGGCTGATCGGACCCTCATTTAATGAATGGTGGGCTGATATGACGATACCCCTAGGTGTGCCAGGGCGTCATCATGAGCCTCTCCATGCAGCATAGGCCTCCTCCTCTATAAAAGGAGGAACGATCTCCATTACAGGTATGCACACCCCAAAATCAGAGAACTGTTATTCTGTATCTCTTCTCCCTTATCTCTACCCTATTGCTCAGACCACTCACTAACTTAGGCATCGGAGAGCCTTGTGCTGCCCACAGCCAGGGTCCTTTGACGTCCTCTTCTTCTTTCTTTTCAGGTTCCCAGATCCTCCATTATCTTCCACAAAGAGCATCAGACTCAAGATAATCCTCATTACAAAGTCCGTATTATTTAGGCACTTACAACATGCATTTCATGTGGGCCCCATACTTTGTTCTGCATTGATTGACCTCTTAGACACGTTTCTTATCCAATGAAAGCAAAGAAACTTCAAGGAAGTTTCCCCTTTTAAGTTCCATGGCTTATAAAGAAAAGATGGTCAATTTCTAACCCATCTTTCTTTTTAAATTTGTTGATGAGGATAACTCCTCTTTGGTCTAATCTCTATGGCGAACCTTTGAGCAAGTCATGCTATCCTTCAGCAAAAATGCCTAGTTCTAGGGGGTTTTATTGAATTGAAAATTTAAGGGCAATAGAAGAATCACAATACCCATTCATCGTGTTTAGAAGTCCCAAAAACCACAAGCTGATTCTTCACAAATTTTTATATTTTTGAAAAAAATCCCAAACCATTGGATCACACTTTCTAGACTTCAGCTTGCCTCGTTTAAATCTGACCAATTAATCAAAAATAGGACTCAATTTCTCAA
The DNA here is from genome assembly GCA_012931725.1 of Litsea cubeba. Lineage (NCBI taxonomy): Eukaryota > Viridiplantae > Streptophyta > Magnoliopsida > Laurales > Lauraceae > Litsea > Litsea cubeba. The sequence goes on from CM022946.1 coordinate 35,349,947, forward strand.
TTAATTGCAAAATCGAGTCTACAACTTCCATATATAATAATTAGAAATCTACAATTTATCGCCAAAACATTGATGTCTAATTATATTCCAAAGGCTCACGCTAGGTATTCCACCTCCTACTCTGACCATCATGAAAAACCATCATCCTTTTCATCATTTTACTTAGGGGTGTAACGGCTCGGTTAACCATTTATTTTGGGAGAACCGTTAACCGAACCGTGAATTACAGTTTTTAAACTAAAAACTGTAACCGTATCCAGAAAAACTGTTAAAAATCGAAAACCGTATCCAGAAAAGCCGTTAAAAATCGAACCGCGGTTAACCATAAAAAACCGTAACCGAACCGTATCTAGAAAAACCTTTAAAAATTATTTTATCAAGTGTATACTTAAGTTAAGAATTATATACATATTTCATTTAGGCCATTTAGTTTTTTTATTAGTATAACGGTACGATTAACCGTGTGCCGATTAATTGAACCGTATTTTACAGTTCGGTTCGGTTAATAACCGTGAGTCAATACTAAAAACCATAATCGAAACGTAAAGTGCAATTTTGAGATTTTAATAACCGAACCGTGAAACACGGTTATTAACCGCGGTTTGGTTCGGTTAAAGGGTTTTCCGGTTTTCTCTTACACCCCTAATTTTACTCATAGAATATTGTTGGTGGGAAGCTATTTGGGTAATATCAAGAGAGAAAGGAGAGTGAAGAGAGTGAGGGAAGGGATATTATGAGAGAATTTCATAGAAAAATAGATTAATTTTAGTAAATAATATTTAATTAATACAATATAAATATGAAATACTATTATAGGTATTTCTTATAGATTTGTCTATTTTTTCTTAATTCTAACTTCCTCATAAGACAATAATTTAGAGAACTCCTGAATCCAAAGACCACAAAATTGCAAGAATTAGAGACAACTTCAATAGAAGTTTCTAGTTTGACTTGTATGTATATAAAATATTTTAATTTTTTTTTTCAGTATAATTTACTTTGCCAAGTTATTGTCTTTGCAATCTGTTGCGATATTTTTAAATTTGGGGTTTCTCTTGCCATTATTAGGAAGATTTTCACTAATTCATTACAACTTTATCCAATCATTCTCACAATGAAAATGTTGACTTAACGCAATAATGCAAAGCAACCAATATTTTCAAAAATGAATAAATAAATATTTGTGCACTATTTAGAACAAATGTAAGAATGACCTGAATCCTGATGGCTCCTTGGTTTTTTTAATTCATCAGACGATTGTCTCACATTCCTAAACTCATTATGTGAGCACCTTAACTCAGTTGGAAAGAACTAGTGCAGCCTAAATTAGCATACATTAATAACTTATAGCGCGTTTTTTCACCATATTTTCCAAAAACTTCTATGTTTTTAGAAAATAACATGTTTCTTAGCATTTTACATATATCATATATTTTTATTTTATCATAATACTTGAGCAGTATGTTCCATTCAATAACTAAGAAAATCCGAAATTATAATAACCCCACATATAAATTGTGTTATCACCTCCCCAACACCCCAACCAAATTTCAATTCCAGACAGTCATAGAAAGAGTAACTTCCATGAGGTGCCTTCCTCACAGGAAAGTGTGTAGCACTAGGCGTGGAAAAATGGAACCATGTTTTATCTCTGAAGAATCTTCGTATTGTACAAACGCGTCGAATTTTAGTTTTCTTCTATCTATCTCAAAGAAGAAGTTGCTGGTCTAATTCCAACAGCTCTTTACATAATGTCCCAATCCCACACAGCCGAATTGCAGTTATAACTTGTAAAATTAGATCAATTCTTACTTTGGGGGCCAACAAGCTGCTAAGGTGCACTTATTCAGATGATCCAAGAAAAGAGGTATTATTACTTTTTTTTGCTGCTAGATAATAGACCATGAAATCCTAGCCATTCAAAAAAAAAAAAAAAAATGGGCCATTTACAAGGATGAGCCCTCATTCATGTTATATCAGGGATGAATTTATGGGTTACCAAAAAACCCTGCACAGGATTGCAAGAGAACAAATTCAAGTGATCCAACCTGTAAGGATGCTCAGTAAAGCCAAAGGCTAATATTACCATAAATGCATAAAAAAGCATAGGGGAAAATTGCTAGATATGAGTACACTAGGATTAGAAAAGAGGTTTGGACCTGACACAGCTCTCAAAACGTGAGGAGATTATTCAAGACAATCTACCAACCTAGACAACTTTTCATAACCTACTCAAGAGCACTGTTTGGGAGTGTTGGCTCAACTCGACTGGTCACCAAGTCAATTCATCAGACTAACCCAAGTTACCCAACTTGGTGACCTTCTGAGTCAAATTGCATTTTTGAGATTTCAAAAACTAATCAGGAGGCAGTAATCAGTTGAGGGCTAAGGGTTGGTGTCGCAATTGCAGCAGTAACCGGTCGAGGATCAACAGTTGGCGCAGGTGGTTGCAGCAATAACTGGTCAAGGACTTATGGTTTTAAGGTCATGGTTGCAGCAGAAACCTGTTCAGGCCCAACAGTAACAGTTGTTACTGTTGCCTCAGAGATGGATTTCAGGACCTACAGTTGTTACTACTGTTGCAGCATACATGTGTTCAGGCTCGACAGTCGTTGTTACTGTTTTACTGGAAAAGAGTTCAGGCACCATTGCATCAGAAATCGGTTCACGCCCGGCACTTAATGTCACTTTTGCAGCAGAAATGTCACATTACTATTGTTGCAGCAGAAATTAATGTGTTCAGGCTCGACAGTTATTGTGTTTGGATTTTGATTGGAATTTGGATTTGGAGTTGGATCTGAGTTTGAATTTAAATTTGGATCTGGATCTGAATTTGAGTTTGGATTTGAATTTGGGTATGAATTTGGATTTTGAATTGTATCTAGTTCTAGTCCCGGATTTGGATTTGATTTTGAATTTGGACCCACCAATGGCTGCATTCCATTAGAAGCACTCGCAACCTGTACAGTAATTGCAGAAAGTTTTTAAATTCCAGATCCATAAGTAAAAACAAGACAAGACAGCAATTTGATAGTACATGAAGTATAATTTACATACTCAGCAGTCAGCATGCAGGGATAAACCTATGTAGTTGAATCGTTCAAGCATTTACGAAGATGAAGGATCGAAATAGTAGGGGCGCCTAGGTCCCTGCCATCTTATTGGATAGCATTAGTAGACAGTAAAGGCACACCATGGATGCACCAGCACCTCTCGCTCTCTCACACACACAGATTGCAACCTAACATTGCATTACCAAGCCCTACATCTCATTTTTCAGCACCAATTGCTATTGAACATTATTAAATCTCGTGTATCTATTATATTACTTTTATGCCTAAATCCTAAAATTAGAACAGTCTGATGCACGATGTAAAAGTCACCAGAGTTAATGTACCCCCACCTACTTTTATTCCGTACTCTTTATCATCCTTCTGTAACATTGTACCAATTTCCCGCCAATCTCTCACTTTATTTGAAACAATTGGTGTCAACAATGCTCATAGGCAATATGCTTGCTCTGCTGGAAAAAATTATCAACTCTGACCATCAGTAGTTGAGACGCAATAATGCTGAACAGTCTTTTCATCTCCCATTCATGTCATTTTTTAGTTCTATTAGTTGTTGTACTTCCATGCTTGCTGTGCTGGGAACCGGAACAGTGACAAAGGTTAGACGCATAGATTGACAGGTATTTTCATCTCCCATAGATGTCATTTTCATCAACAACTCAAATGGAATGCAGCATATGGTTTGGATTTGTTCCTACCATCTGCTGCATTCCATTTGAGGGCACCGCGGCATGTGGGATCGATGTAATGAAGGTCGGAATGGAGGCGGAGGAATGGCCATTCCATTCTTGCCTAACTTTTGGTTGAGACCAAAATACCCTTTTACATTAGCCTTTCTCCTCTAACGAGAAGGGATAGTCTCCTCTCGGTCTCCATCGCCCTCCTCTCCATTTTCAGTCCAACGAAGCCTCGCCGGTGCCACGCCCGGAGCCCAGGTCCCAGCCACGCACATACCGGTGCCAGGTACACAGTTTCTTCTTCTTCTTCCCCATTTTTTTTTAAAGCTGCTCCAACTGCTATGTTTTTCTGCAGCTGCTGCAACAGATCGTCTTTGTTTTTCTCTCTTCATCGACGACCGAGTGGACCAACTCTCACCCAACAGAGTTGGTTCTGAAAGGCTTCATCAGCTCTCCGTGGTTCTTCTTCTCTCCCTGCACCACAAAATCGATCATGGAAGAAGCCCACGTTCCAGGAGAAGAAGAAAACAAAATGGGTCTTCAAGAAGCAGCAATTCCATGGAGATAGATTTCTGCAAGAAGAGCATGATGATGGCAATGGCGTTGCATAATCCTTACATGGATTTCAGGGTCTCAATGGAAGAGATGGTAGAAGCTTATGGTCTCAGGGAATGGTCGCTCTTGCATTGCTATCTAAGACTCAACGACCAGACCACCCACAAGACTATATTCCTGGCTTTTGTAGATTTGATCGTGAATCTCTTAAATGAAGAACCCAACAAAGTCTCTAACAGTAGCATCACCATCAGCAGCAATGTCAACAAGGAGAGGTGTTTTCCTGTTTCTCTTCCAATTCCTCTCTGTTTGGATCTATGAAGAAAACACAAAACAGGGAAAAACAGTGCTGTTTTTCTTTGTTACCCCCAAGGATGAAAATAGCGGTTGCGGCGGGCGTAGCGGCCCGCCGCCAAAACGCTACGAAGCGGGGGATACGTAGCGTAGCGGGGATACGTAGCGGCGTAGCGGTGCGATTTGAAATAATCGCCCAAAAAATCTAAAAAAATTCCAGAAAATCCAGAAAATTGTAAAATGAAAGAATATGTGGTTCTTTTGCAAAAGTAAGTAAGAAAAGTGGGTGTAGCGGTGCCCTCAATATATGAAGTCCCGTATCGCTGAATAAATAGAAAATAGTAGTAATTATTAGTTTTTTCACATGTATTCATGTTTCTTAGTCATACTAACTTAGAAAGTAATGGAAAGCTCATAAAAAAAAAGTAGAACATGAAATAAAGGCATAATTGCATAAGACTTAAGACTTAAGAGTTACTCATTACTCAATTACTCATTAGTTATTACTCATTAGTGAATATTGAACAATCAAAATATCAAATATCAATACTTCAACATTCAAGGTTCAAATTCAATCAAGTAAATGAACTATGAACTATGAAGTGATCAAAATAAACATCAATCAACAGTCAAAAGTCAACAGTCAACACCAATTTAGAAATGACAGAGTAGAGAGTAAGTGAAGGAAGTAGGAATACCTTGGTCACCAGTCACCACCAAAAGGATCGTCTACCAAGATTCAAGGCACTGTTATCCTCATCCCCATCTGTGTTATCATTTGTATTGGCATCATATTGCATTTGATATTGATAAAAATTGGGATCCACCAATCCAAAGAAGGTGGTAGCCGCATGGCCTGCATCATCATAACTTGGAGGAGGTGGAGGTGGATATCTATTATATTGTGTTTCACCGTAGTCACCATATGAGTAGGACCCTGAAATAGAAGACTGTTCGTCTCCTTGTTGCAGTTGACCATATGGAAAATACTGCGAGGGTCCTTGTCCACTGTAACTAGGGTTCCACGAACCAGTCCATGATGCTGCTTGTTGTCCTCCAACACCTCCACCCATATTTCCTTGTTCATTACTACTACCTCCAGGAGCATGTGGAGCAAGTGGTGAGACTCTCCGACGCCGTTGATAACCACGATTTCCTTCCATTCTTTCCGGAAAGTCTTGTACCTCCTCTACATGAATGACATCTTCCTGATCATGTTGGTAGTATTCACTAGTAGCACCTGTCCCACTAGTGTCTCCTGCTCCATCTCCCCCATCTCCTCCACCATGGCTACTCGAAGAGACGGTGGTACTCGTCCTCTCAGAAGATGACACCACATGAGCAGGAATAGCAGGTTCTTTCCCTCTAGATTGTGGGTGCTGCTGTGCACTTGTGCCTTCTCCTCCAAGTGGGGCACCCCCTGCCTCATCCATTTCTTCATCAAGCAAATCTCTAACCTCCTCCTGAAAGTCCAGATCTGAATCAAGCAATGGATCCTCTATCTCGGCTATCCATGGGAGTAAGGGATCGTCCTCTCTGAATATGTGATCCAAACTAATAGGACAATAGTTCGGACTATCCCTTGCCTTCCTTTCTCTCGTTCTGTTTTCTCAATTTTAAATTGTAATGGCAATACACAAGCTTGTTGAGTTTTTGCATGGTAAGCCGATTCCTGGACTTGTGTGGATCAAGGAGAAAGTGCTCCAATTCCTTTCACAGTTTGATGAAGTTGTAACTTGACTAAGGATGCGAACAGCCGCTTTCCTTAGATTTGGAGTATCCTCTCCAAAATTCATCCACCAATCAGCTGAGATTCAAAATAAACAAATAAAATTATATATTCCTTAAGTCCTTCCAATCAATTGAGAGATAAATAACAAAATACTATTAGGTTGGGTGATTGGGTCTTTTGTTATCATATTCATACCAGGTGTCATTTTTCCAATTGCCCTTTGTGTGATTGGGTCAGCAAAGCCTCCTTTCCTTTGTGTGTATGTAGATATCTACAATGTGAAAATTAGGAATAAATCATTAATGGTTTAATGAACCTATCTTAAGCATATCTGCATATACATATGTGATATGTCATCTCAAATCTCAATCACTAACTCACCTCTTGAATGGCGTTGATGGAATCATCAATTCCCAATAATTTCCTCAACACTTGCCTTAATCCTACCCTCAACTCCGTCTCTATTACATCGCTGTGTTGTTGGGCATTGGGGTAGTAGAATTCGGGATTAAGGAAATAACCTACATTGAAAACAAGTTGAAATGCAAAATGATTAAACATCAATCAAAGAATGATAGCTTGCTTTAAAAGCATCAAATATAGATATAACTATTGAGTACTACCTGCAGCATGCAATGGATGGTGCAGCTGGTCAGCCCACCGTCTATCAATAATCTGTATATATTCTTCATGATATCTAACATTTTCCATGATAGCTTGCTTAGCCCGATCCATTGCTTCATATATATATCCCATTGTTGGCTTGTCATCACCATCTACAAGCCGCAACACTCTAACTAAAGGCTCATAAACCTTTAATAAATTAGACACTTTCTTCCAAAACTTATTGTCCCTCATCAAGTTAGGGATCTCAAATTCCGGACCACTTGTTGCATTGCCCCACTTTGAACGAAGCCATTCTTCTGATGCAAACATCTGAATCAGCTCTGTTCTAAACCTTACAAGACTCTCCATCGCAATGAAATGGGTAGCAAACCTAGTTGATCCCGGACGAATCAAGGCATGATTATTTGTGAATCTTTTCATTAAGCTCAAAAGCCATGAATGATCATAAATAAATCTGGTAATGCTTCTACATGCCTTGATAACTTCAGCAATTTTCTTCTTCATTCCAATCTCTTCCATAATGAGATCTATACAGTGTGCTGCACATGGAGTCCAAAACAGATGAGGCCTCTTTTTCTCCAACATCACACCGGCTGCCTTGAAATTGGCGCCATTATCTGTAACCATTTGTACAACATGCTCCTCTCCCACAGTCTCTACAACCTTGTCCATAAGAGTGTATATATATTTAGCTGTCCGTCTATGCTCAGATGCATCCACGGACTTCACAAAAATACACCCAGAGACTGAATGTACCAAAAAGTTTATTAATTATGTTTGTGTGCCGCTAGTCCACCCATCACACATAATGGTGACTCCATTCTGTTGCCACATGGGCCTAAAGGTCTCCACCCATGCCTTTATTTCTTTATATTCCTCTTCGAGATATTTAGTGCCCACATCATAAACAGAGGGCGACTGTATTCCCCGCCCAGCTTCGGCGGCAACATCAAGAATTGTTTGGAAATAAGGGGAATCTATTGCTGTAGGTGGTATGTTCTTGTGAATTAGCCATTTCGCTGTAGCTTTGGCTAACGTATCTCTTGCAGACTTCATTGCCCCTTTCATAACACTTTTTATATTTGGTTGTTTAGCTCCCTCTTTTCTATGTGCTAGAGGATCAACAGAGGGAGGAGCTGCTCTTCTAGTAGAAATAATTTCTACATCAACATCCCGTTCCCGGGTGCTAAATGCCCTACGCATTGCCCCCGCAATGCCCTTGCCCCTGCTTGGCACAGCAGATGAGCCCCCTGCATCATAATTTTTGCTGCTTCCAGCAAATGCACGACGTTCATATTCTTCTTGATGACTCATGACGGACTCTCGCCGTGCAGCCTCCATCTGTGCATCTTCATCATCAAAACCTTCATCCCCAAATACATCATAACGGGCAGCATCAACATCTTGCTGCCTCTTTTATTTTATCTCTACCTTTCTAGCTTTGTTTTGGGTAACCAAAGCTTTCATTTGTTCCCTGACTTCCCTTGGTGCTTCGGTACAGCCAGCAACATTACCAGAAATGTGGCCCAAATGGTGCTTGAATCTTGTAATGCCCCCATTGGTCACTTTCCCACAAAACTTGCATTTGATTCTTAACATGTTGTTCTCAACTGCCTCACCAAAGCTCCATGCGGGATCAATATCACGCGGCATTTTCAAAAATTAATTGGCAAACACAAATGCACAATAGAAGACTGAATACCTATAAATATGAACAAGTAGTATGTTAAAAATTAAAAAAACAAGAAAACATGTTAGAGGAAACATATATCTAACACTTAAGAATCATTCTCTTGACATTTAATTGACATTCAATTACTAAAAATAATTTTTTTTACAAATAAAAAAGAAATCCGAAAATAAAAAAAGGAAAAAAATTGAAAAACAAGCATTATATGTTGGAATGATCTATGGGAAACATAGATCTATAATTTAGAAGCCCTTTTCAAGACATTTGATTGACATTCAATTACTAAAAATAATTTTTTTTACAAAAATAAAAGAAATCCGAAAATAAAAAAGGAAAAAAATTGAAAAATAGGTATTATATGTTGGAATGATCTATGGAAAACATAGATCTATAATTTAGAAGCCCTTTTCAAGACATTTGATTGACATACAATTACTAAAAATAATTTTTTTTACAAAAATAAAAGAAATCCGAAAATAAAAAAAGGAAAAATATTGAAAAACAAGCATTATATGTTGGAATGATCTATGGGAAACATAGATCTATAATCTAGGAGCCCTTTTCAAGACATTTGATTGGCATTCAATTACTAAAACTAATTTTTTTTACAAATATAAAAGAAATCCGAAAATAAAAAAAGAAAAAAAATTGAAAACCAAGCATTATATGTTGGAATGATCTATGGGAAACATAGATCTATAATCTAGGAGCCCTTTTCAAGACATTTGATTGGCATACAATTACTAAAAATAATTTTTTTTACAAATAAAAAAGAAATCCGAAATTAAAAAAAGGAAAAAAATTGAAAAACAAGCATTACATGTTGGAATGATCTATGGAAAACATAGATCTATAATCTAGGAGCCCTTTTCAAGACATTTGATTGGCATACAATTACTAAAAATAATTTTTTTTTACAAATATAAAAAAATCCGAAAATAAAAAAAAGGGAAAAAATTGAAAAACAAGCATTATATGTTGGAATGATCTATGGGAACCATAGATCTAATAATATGAAGCTATTTTCAAGTTGTTTCATGAGTTTTCCATAAGTGATAATGGTTTTTTTTTTAAATAACTTAAATCCAAAAATAAAAATAACAATATTTAAAAAAAAAACAAAAGATATGCATACAAGATCAAAAGGATGCATGGATCTACAATAAAACAAGCCAATGATGCCATTATATTGTGATTTATAGTAGTTAGAGAGTGATAATCTCAAAAGTTGAAAAAAAGTCACATACCTAGATGAAGATTCTTGTTTACAATCTTTAAAATCCTTTGAATAGTTGAATGTTGGTGATTTGGTGGCAAGAAATCTTGAGAAAATCCACTTAGGAGTCACTTGGGACCACTTAGGAGGAAGAAAATGGAAAAGAGGAAGAAAGCATAGCAGCAAGTGAAGGAGAAGAAGGGTTTTTCGTCCAAAAAGGGGTTTTATACCCCCCGCCCCCCCCCGCCCCCCCGCCACGGTATCGGCCGCCACGTACCGTGGCGGCCGCTACCGGCCGCCACGGGTGCGACGGCCGATATATCGGCCGCCACGCTACGTGGCGGCCGCTATTTATATCCATGGTTACCCCATTTAAGTGGTAATTATTATTAGTCTTCTAATCAATGTTTAGATGGTTGTAACATTGATCCAAATTTAACTAATGTTTCTCTATTACTTGTAAGCTCATGTGGTGGGATGACATTTGTTATGGTGGTGGTAGTTGTTTGCTTGACTGGTGGTGTTGTTTAGGAAGAGAAAATTGCAGAGAAACAGGAAGATGCTTTGGCCTTTACTCTGGTATAGAGACAATGGGTTCATCACTTGACGAACAGCCATGAGATGCTTAACACGCATAAAATGGGGAAGAAACACAAGTGAAGAAATTAGAAGAGTCAAAGAATGTTGTTAATGTCGCGCAACATTAACAACATTCTTTGACTCTTCTAATTTCTTCTGATTTTTCTTATGTTAAAACCCCATTTTATGTGTGTTAAGCATCTCATGGCTGTTACATGTTACAGTCAACCTTGCACAACTCACACCATGACTCGGTACCGCGGCCTGTGGGAATTGCATGACACTTCAAGGTGATGTTGCTTTAGGGCTTTTTATTTATGGTTCTCTTTATTACATTACTTGATTTTAGGTTTTTTTTTTTTTTTTTTTTTTTTTGATCTTGTGTTCTTGTTTAATCTATGAATGAGTGAGATTTGTCAATCACGGATAAGGGTTAGGCAATATTATTTGACTTCATTTATTTTATATTTCTTGTTTGATTGGAGTTGGTGTCTTCCCATAAGTAGTCGATAGTAGTGTTGTGATTATAATTCAGGCTTCAGCAATTAGTATTTGTTCGTTTGAAATTGCATCAGGCCTAAAGCCGAACCCTGTTGTGATCATCATCATTATTTTGGGTTTTGATTGATTACATGACTCGCTTGCAACCTCGTGGTTGAGGGACACTAGCATCTTCCAACTTTGCTTCATTTCATAATTTTATTATTCTCATTACTATCATTGATGGACTATTTATGCTTTGTTTTTGTGTGGATGCACATATGAGAGAGATATTTTCAAACTGCTACTTGTGTGGGTGCCAATAATGGTCTTGGTATGGAGCAAAGGTGTGCCAATAATGGTCCTCATTATTAGATCATCCTAATCCTTAATTATGGGCTTCAAAATTTTAATAATTTTCAACCCTTGTGTGGGTCTTTTTTAGACGTGGAGAAAAATGAACAGAGTTGAACGAAAAATTCTAATAAAAGTTTAGCCCCACCTAAATGAAAATTCTAGGTCCGCCACTGAATGGATGATATGCAGTTTATAGAAAATAAGATAATTCTAAGCTATAAAACAAGTAACACCATATGGGAGATTTCATTTAGCAGGCTACCCATTTTACGAACCAACAATTTGAATAACACACCATAAGAATCGTTTGTTCAAATTTTGGAAAAAGAACAAAACGAGAGAGAAAAACTGTGCTCATTTTAAGATGGTCTGATATGTATAGTTACAATCTTGGGCGTCTTAAGTTTTTTTAAAGCAACCATTGCATAAAACATTTTAACTTCTTTTACTTTATATATGTAGTCACGTGCATTGAATTAGTTGATTCCTTACGCACGAATTTTATATTTTTTTAAATAACTTGTAAGTTGTAACAGCTATGATCAATTGATCATCCACAAAATCATGAATTTTATAATAAGCATTTTTGTAGCCCAAAATTCAAAGTTTTATATGCTTTGGCTATAGGCTGGCATAATGGAGAGTAATATCTCCACCTCTAGTTTCTATACAAGAAACAATCTCAATCTCTCTCTCTCATGAAAGCTGAAAAAAATACTTTAATAATGCCAGGTTTTATTTCTCTACTTCTATTTATTTTAAATTCCTTTCTATTTTGAATCACTCTGTTTTTACCACCGTCTTGTTTAAGTGTAACCAAGTCTATGATGGCCAACCAATTACCGGATCGATCGAAATCTTGGTGTTGAGATCTTGGTCTTTCCTCTTTCCTTCTCTCTCTGCATCGAACAGACGAAAGAAGGAATCAGAGAACCCACTTCACAGCTTGTTTGGATGCATTTTCATGGATTTCATCAAATTCCAAGAAACCCCACAACCGCAGACAAACGCAGCACTTGATGGAGACCCATCTCATTCCCAATTCTACAATGCGCCAGAGCAAACGCAAAATCAACCTCACTCCCCTACAAACCCTAAGCCTGTTACACCACCATCCCGAGTTAATCAAGATTAATTCTAATTAATTGAGATTAATGCGTATTAAGCATCATCAATCGGTTTAAATCAGATTAATGATCAAAGTGAATTGAATTTATCTTGGAAGAATGAATTAAACATAATGAAATGCTTTGGAAGACATTAAGTTAATTAAGTTGGATTTTAGACTCAAACTAGTGATTTTGAGGACTTTTTCTTAATTACAGATTTATACGTATTTCGTCGAAATTGGTGAAACTTTATACCATCGCGTGTATCTCGACGAGTACATTAACTTTCATAATACACTCTAACTCAATTGACTTGAAATGAGGCACATGAGCCTTGAATTGACATAAAATGGAAATAAGACTAGTAAAGAGGGTTAAGTTGCAAATTGTGCTATTAGGTGTCATTCATGCAAATGATACAGCACAACCAGCTGAAGTTCACCCATTTCAGTCGGTTTCAGGTGGTGTGCAAGCTGCTACAAGCTCAGTTTTTCTTCTTCCTTGTTTTCTTCTTCATTCTTCTTTCTCTGTGAGATTGTAAAGAGTTGTGCAAGTGGGTTTTAAGTAAAGGAAGTTTGGAACTTCATCTTCTCCATCATTTTCTTCAAGTTTGTTTGGAGATTTGAGTCAAGGAAAGCTGTGATTTTCTATTATCAATAAGTAAATTGACAAATTTCAGCTGTAATTCAGATCATTAGATCATTTTCTATGTTGAACAATCCATTGAGTTAGTGTTGGATTTGTTCATGGTATTAAGGTTGAAGAAAGGGTTTTAATTTGAGGGTTTTCATCTCAAACCTCAAGCTATCAAAGGGGATTTTGTGATAAACATCAGTTAAGGTAAGTATAAACATTGACTTGTACTTATATGTTAATGATTGTAGTTTTCATTGAGTTTAGTTGTAGTTTTGATTCACCGATGTTTATAGAATTTTATTGGGTGTATGAAATGGATGATGTATTTGAGAAGGAATTGATTTGAATATGACTTAGAAGTGTATATTTGTGTATAAATGATATTTGAGAAGGGAACAGGAGGTTCCAAGTATTTCTTGCAGGTTGGAAATGGTTTGAAATGAAACAGAATTCTGAAATGAATTCTGTAGAAATTCTGGGTAGAGTTCGGTTAACCGAACTGTCGACCGACAGTGTAAATACAGGAGAAATCGTGCCTCTGGTTTGCGAACCGAGAGGTGACTGAGTGTAGCTCGGCTAGCCGACATGGGTAGTTCGGTCAACCGACAGGTGACCGAACTAGGAGCCGAACTCTCTACGAGTTCTGAATGAAAGGTTAAGTCTCTGGTTTGTGAACCGATGAAGCTCGGTTAGCCGATGAGGAAATTACAGAGAAAATGACACTCTCAAGATTGCAAGCCAAAGTCAGTTCGGTTAACCAACATTGTGCAGTTCGGTCAACCGAAAGGTGACTGAACAGCTAACCGACATAGTGACTTTTCATATTTATTTTCTGAATTTTAAGATTAAGAGCATATTTATTAAATCAAGTCTGTTTACACTATTTATACCTTTTTATACCTCAATAGGTGTTAATTAAGGGGACTTTAATGTACCAATTCATATAAATTGTGATGTCTATCGAGAATAACACATGTACATTGAATAACTGAAGATCACACCCAATTGGTTGGTATTGTTTAATTGATATTGTACCTTGAATTATCCAAAATGGATTGTATCTATACATTTGTACTTAAACGGAATTATATGAAGTGAATTGAATTGTTTACTGAGTCTGGCACTGCATAATGATTTCTATAAGCTCATTGAGTTGTTACTGCTGCAGCAGTCTATTTGGGAGTGTTCCGGAACTCCGTGGTGATGTCAGTAGTCCCTAGCCCGGACACTAATAATTCCCACTATGAATCCTTCCATATGGAAGATAGTAATCCTTCCTATTTAGGGAAATGGTAATCCTTCCGTATGGAAGATGGTAATCCTTCCTGTTTAGGGAGATGATAATCCTTCCTTTTAAGGAAGATGGATATAATTGAAAATGTTATGATAGTTGCCAATGTAAAGAAAGACTCATACTGTTCACTGATTATTTGTGTTAGTCTAACATTGAATTAGACATATTGAAAACATGATTAGCATATATGATCATAGATCTGTTTATACATTGCTGAATTGTCAAATTCACAGTGTTATTGATGGCATTACAGGCCCAGCTGCCCCTGCCTGTCCCGAAGCCGCAGCGCCAGCGGAGGAGACCGGCCCGGTTCCTCCAGGTGGACTCGTAGAGTGGAGATAAATTGAAAAGTAGAACTTTTGGAAAGAGTTTATTTTGGAAACTTATCATACTTTTTATCCTTGCATTGTAATTAAATATGCAAGTGGATGTTTGTTTATAGTGTAAATGAATTTTGGTGTAAATATGAACAATGTATATTTGTTTATATGTTAATATTTCGCATAATGTGTAATTGCTATCCCTTGTGAGTTTTATGTGATTGAAATTCACGGGAGTAAGTATGCGTCGCGACTTGGGGTTAACTCGTTTTAATTAAATCTCGGGCCCGGGTCGTGACAAAGACTGACCAAAGTCCCTCGGAAACTCATCCGCAGTACAGCACCGACATCCAACTGCCCATCGTCGACCCATGCATCGATCCATGCATGCCGGTGCCCTACGTTCCTGGCGCTGGATACGAAGGGCTCGGAGGGGCCGCGGCGTGTTTCCATATAATGCGGGGGCGGAGCAGCGGAGCTCCGTGGTGGATTCTGATGGTTATGGAGCTGTAAGTGATTTTTTCGTTTTCTTCTTCTTCCTTTTTTGTTGGATTTGAATTGTGGGTTGGGTTTTGTTTTTGATGAGATGAAATGGGGTGCTTGTTATTATTGATGGTTGTGTGTTTGATTTTTCTACTTGTTTGGTGAATTGATGGTTTATAGGTTTTGTTTCTTACTTTAAAAATGCCATTGGAATGATAATACACGGGAGAATGTTCTCCGGCTGCTCACCCACTTGTGGAGCCCATTTAGATGCATGTCTATTAATCTCCTTTTATGGAAAGGGGGTAGCCAAAAAAATAAATAAATTAGCCTGGACAGTTTGTTCTAGCCTTTGATTTAACAGCCGTCTAAGTGGTAGTTTTTTTTTTTTTTTTTTTTTTGTCCAATTCAATTCAATAGTGAGTGGAGATTCAATGAGTGTAAAATCTGGCCTATGACAAGAAATTCAAAGGGGCTACAGTGAGCAAATGTGGGCCCAAGTGGGTGCCATAGAGCTGGACTGTTCATACAATCTGCTTGTAGGAGAGCAGATGATTCTACCTCTATTTGAGTTA
This sequence comes from Litsea cubeba, assembly GCA_012931725.1. Classification (NCBI taxonomy): domain Eukaryota; kingdom Viridiplantae; phylum Streptophyta; class Magnoliopsida; order Laurales; family Lauraceae; genus Litsea; species Litsea cubeba. The sequence goes on from CM022946.1 coordinate 35,365,642, forward strand.
CAATTGAGCAAACTTTTCACTATGGGGCGCACATTTAATCAATCAAGCATTTGATCGGATTAAGCACCTATGGATAATCGCAACCACCATTTTTTTTTGGGGGTTGGGATGTCACCAATTGCCAATTTGCGGGCCTACTATGCAGATTTTCTTCACCTGTATCACAATCAGTGGTGTTGTTGAAACTGTACGATCAACTCATTCTCTCCCAAACCATGGGAGGTACATTTCTGATTGCCTCAAAGTTATCCAAAACTTCAAATAACCCAAATGATGTGTGGTCACTATCTTTTCATTAAATCTTTAAAAAAATCACTGATGTTTATGGGAAAAAACCAAATAAAGATTTACTAAAATGACCCAAATAAAGATTTACTAAAATGGCCCATCATGTACAATTTAAAATCATTCCTGTCCAAAACAGATGAAAATACCTAAAAAATTTGCTTAAATTCGGATTTTTCTTACCTTAAACGGAAAGCTCTCGAGCTATGGTGGTGTGTCGGGTTTGATTCTTTCCCTTAAAATGTTTTCCGTTCTGTTTCTTTTAGAATAGAAAGGCACGCATCTTTTTTCACAATCTTTCCCTTACAAAAAGAATATAAGAAGAAAGGCTTCCATTAAAAAGAGTGGAGAGCAATTACTGAGGGAGACTCTTTTTGTTTTAATCTAAGGTGTGTTCCCCTGGAAAGATTGGAGTATGGTGACTAGGGTTGATTCAAATTGGAGGCTTGTCCATCATGCAAATCCCAGGATCGGCTAATGGTGAAGTAGATAAATTGGCTAAAAAGAGTGCCTAGTGAAATTTCTTCTACATCATTTTGTTTTTATAATTTTTTTTAAAATTTTTTCTTTGCTATTCTTTTTCTTCTTATAGATTAGAGATTATAACATTAATTTAAATGAAGAAAATACAAAGTCACGCCAGGTGATTCAGCTGGTTCACAATTTGGTAACACTAAACTTTAGTTCTACAAGTTCAGTTTTATCACTTCCTTCAATTCTATCCTTGCTAATTCCATCCATGTCCTCTTCGCTCTATGCCATTTCCTTGAGAGGCCATCATTCAACCTACATTAAAAATAAAAACTTCTCCTCACCAGTGTTGTTTCTGGCTTATGTTGGACATGGCCAACCATCTCGAACGAGTATATCTATATTCATCACTTATTAAGGCTAACCCCAAGCGCTCATGAATGCACTCATTTCTGATTCATTTTTTTCCTGATTTTACAGTTTTACTAGATATCCATCTCAATATTCTCATCTTTGATCCACTCATTTTTGCCTTTGTTGTTTCCTAATTGGCCAACATTCTTCTCTATAGATCATAACTGGTCTAATCGTTGTCTTGTAAAAATTTTGCTTCAATCTTGTTAGTATGTGTCAATCACAAAGCATTCCAGAACCAAGTATTCACTTCAACATCCAACTCTTATCCTATGTTTGACAATATTATCTATCTTTCCATTCTTATTCATTATAAAGCCAATATATAGGAAGGCATCTTGCCGTGGGATCTCTTTAGTTTCAATTCTCATAGGAGTTACGTTTCTTTGTGGTTGAAGTTTCAATTCATGCATTGTGCATTAATTTGTATGACTTATTTTAAAGTCCTCGAATTCTAAAGCCTCCTTCCAACTCTCAAATTTTGTATTTATGCCATCTCTCGATTCATCCACTAACACTATATTATTTACAAGAAACTCACGTCTCTCCATAGGGAGTTCTCACACTCGTTACCATTCCCTCATACATGTCTTTAATATTATCAATATAACTACTTGGGACGCTTCTTTCATCTAAAAGCGACCAAATCAAATCTCTAGATATCTTATCGTGGTCTTTCTTTAGATCTATGAAGACCATATGAAAATTTTTTCTCTTTCTTTTGGTAAATTAATTGTCTAAGTGAGAAGATAACTTCCATAGTTAACCTCCTCGGCGTGAAACCAAATTGATTTTCAATTATTTTGGTCATTCATCTAAGTCTTTGCTCTAGTACTCTCTCCCATAGTTTCATCGTATCACCTAGTACTCTCTCCCATAGTTTTATAGTATGACTCATGAGTTTAACCCATAGTTGTCAACGACCATTCCGGCTAAAGCGAAATGGAATTGACTACTATCTTAAATCCCACAATTATTGGTGCAACTTTATACTTTTACTTTGTTATTGTACATAGGTACTATATCACTTCTTCTTCATTCATCTGACATTTTCTTTGTCTTTAATTTCATATTGAGGAGCCTAGTTAATCAAACCCTTAGAATTTCTCTTAAGCATTTCCTATCCTCTAATGGACTGCTATCTGGTCTTATAACCTTTCATGTCTGCATTTTTGCTAATGCTTTCTTCGTTTTTGCTACCCTAAATTTGTGATAGAAGGTATGTTCTATTAATGAAATATCCTCTCGTTCATAAGCCTCCTATGGAATCTTCATTTAAGAGTTTGTTAAAATAGTCTCTCCACCTTTCTTTATGGCAAAAAAAAAAAAGATTATAATAATGAATCATGTGCCAAATGAGCAGTTTGATTGGCTGTTGGACAAAACCCCAGGCCAAATTTTGGTTTTAAAACACCAATGGAAATGTCATATAATTGATCTTATTTATTAATTTGATATGATATACCACCTTATGTTGCTTATGGCTTATTAAGGATTTTGGTTTGATGGACTTAACCCTATTATTTGACTTGTAAAGTGGTTGAGTTAATGAAATATGACTAACGTTTTATGTTAGTCAAGAGTTTATGAATTATATTTAGGCAAGAGTTGACTTCTAAAAGCTGTGGGCCAGAATTTGATTCTTGTATCACACAATGTGAAAATGCTTGTGATGGCCCAACTTCTGAAAGCTTTTCAGATGCTCATTGCAAGGTGGCCTCACACCAAAATCTTTTTGGATCAAGGTATTAAAAATCGGAACTGTCGCCCTCCTTTGAGTCGACTGAGCCAAGGAGTTGGACCAGTTCTCACCCTAAGCTCAATATCACTTGAAAGATACGAAAAATAGAAAGGAATAATCTAAGAAGAATATAGTTGAATAATAATAATAATCATAAAAAAAAATATTTGTTGTGTTTCATTTATTAATAATGTATTTTAAGTTTTTATATGTCCCAAATTTGCATTTTATTCAATTGGATGAATAGTCCCACTGATCCCACTGATCTTCAAATGCTTGAATTTTAATTTTAAAAAAAAAAAGTGGTTTTGATCATCTAGACTCAGTGTAAAATGTCCTGAAGCATCCTAAATGAGAAATAGGAAATAAGTGAATTTAGGGCCCAAATATCAAATGAAATTGGCCAAGTACGTGACTCAAGGGTAATTTGAATTGGCACCAAACAAGTTCGAGTTGACTTGAACTCGGTTGATTTGTGAAACTATGATTCAGATGCCCATTGCAAGGGGTCTCCCACCAAAAGATGTTATATGCTTGGCATCCATTACAATGGTGTCATAATCATACCATCAAAAAAAGCTTCATGCCAAATTTCAACCATATTCCAATAATCATTAGAAGTATCAATCATCCAACCTCCCTTATATCTATTCATTGACTTTTCTGAAATCCCCATTACTTATGTATACCTTTTATTTAATTTCCAAAGATACATCAAAGAAGTCTGAAGTAAGGTGTTGTCTATGGAAGATTTTTTGAGCATGGTCGTTTTTAGAATTGCCAAGCGGGCAATTTCAAGGAAGGAATTTCAGAATTTAATGTTCGATAGCATCTTTCTCAATTGGGAGGTGTGAAGAAGAAATACATGGTTTCTGCCTCCTATGGGTGCCTTGAAATTTGTGAAGAGGTACCGGATTGCGTAAGGCGGCGGGATGCCTCTGGCCGACTCGCGAGGGATTTTTCCTGATCCGATGCAACTTGATTGGTGCCGGGTTCCGGTGCCGGAGATGAGGTTTCAGGGGCGGAGCGGGTTTCCGCATGGAGGAGCGACGAGCATGGAGGCGATGATGGTGGCGAGAGAGCTCTCGTCAAGCCATAAGACTCAGTGCTTGTCGAACCAGTGTGAGGTTTGCACCAAGGTGAGTAAGTCTGGAGATTTCTTTGATTTTGGGGATTTGGATTAATCCTGAGTGTTTGGCTGGTTTTTAAATACGAATTCGGTTTTTCTCAGAGCATAAGAGGTTTCAATGCGAGAATCTAGGATTTCAGGATTTTGGTAACGATAGCAGTGGAGAAGGATTCATGGATGTGGCAACCAACGGCGGAGATTTTCTGGGGCTGAATATCGGGAGCGGGAGTAGGGGTTTCGGTGGGAGAGGAAAATGGCGTGGGGGTTCGTCTCGAATGCATGTCGATCGATCAGGTAACGAAAAGTCAATTAGAAAATATTTTTTTTTCTTTTCTTGGAGAAGGAGCTTCAATTTTCATGAACACAACAATCATGACTCGTTTGGATTTGGAGAGAAAATGAGGCGGAGAAAAGTTTCTAGAGAATATTTTCTCCACTTATTATTTCCTTCACTTCCAAGTATATATAATAAGGGCCATCAAACTATCTGCTTTGATATCAGTTTGTCCAATCTTGGATGGGCCATGCACACAGAAAATCCATACTAAGATAATCCTCCTGTTTGTTTTGATGGGCCTGGCATCTGTTTGTTTTGATGACTTGCAAATGGAAATTAATGTTGCTGGTTATGAAGAAATCCATGCTAAGACAAAGTTCTATGGATTTAGATTCTTTTATAATAACATCATATATTAAAATGTGTGAGATTGTGGGGTTAATGTGATGTTTGGCGTGGACCAACCATGATTAGCATCTATGGATGGGTATAGATTTTTGGGATCATGTGCACCAGTGTCACTTTTTTTTTCTAAAAAGGAACTTTGATAACTTTTATTTGGATTTAGTACAAAAATTGCCAAAACCCCTCTCACAATTTTGGAAATTAAATATTCTTTTGATTGTGGCTATAATTAAATTAATAGTATCTTTTGATTTGACACATGTAAGAAACCCCATGAATTACCAAAAGTGCTAATCTCCTCCAATCTACAATTAATAGCATAAGTTTCACTCGGGATGTAGTAACTACACTGTTAGATATTTGATGCATGTGTGAATTAAAGCACAAGTTATTTTAACATGTGTATATTGTATTTCAATTCAGCAGTTTTGAAATCTGATTTGATGCTATGGATGGGACCTTGTAACATGTATAATGTAAGCAATTGAATGCATATAATTGTAATTGAATGCCCATAAAGTGGTTTTTCCATCTCCCACTTTTTCAATTACTTGAATCCATGGGTCCCAAAACGTGGTTTAAAATGAAAAAAAAACAAAACAAAAGTGGGAGATGGAAAATGAATAACCAGCCATCACTGGTAATTCAAACTCTAAGAAAGTTAGGTCTCATCTACATCTTTATTTTTTATCCTTCACCCCTCACAACTTTAATAAACCTTTGTTGAAGCACATGGATTACATATGCAATTCCTTGCGAACAAACGAGCCTTTTAAGGCGTTATTGAGAATTACTGGCTTAATATTTATGTGCAGACCTATTTATAATGATTCGTGATATCTCTAGAGCTTTTAAACATTGTCACTTCTTACAAAAAAAAAAACAAAAACAAAAACCTAAAAGAACCACGGATCAATCAATTGCATGGTCGTGAAGTTAATTAAATAAATAATTAACCCTCAGTTGAATGGCCGAGATTGCCCAAATCACATGATCTGGCCAGGCCATCTTGACATTTTTGACCGTTGGTCTCCAACCAACGCAGGTCACACAGATACTCTCTGTAATCTGCTCTCCGTACGGGGCGCACACCAGAAGAAAGAATGGAAGAGCAAGAACGGATGCATGTGCCAAACACGAATCAGGTGGGCCCCACAACGACCGGTCCTTCTACTCAGAGCTACAGCTCCCGACACGTGTGAGCTGTAGAGGGTGGGCCCCATGGCAATTGGCCGGATTCGCCAGGTATAGAGGCTGAGAAGGAGAATATATATGGGAACAGATAGATATATCTCACATACGTTATGTGATCAATTCCCATCTCCGTCCTCTCCACTTCTCATTTTATTCATATTTAAGAGAGAGAAGCAAAAAAAAAAAAGGTTTTGAGTTATCTTTCACTTCACACACTCTCTCTACAAGTCCCAACGGACCAAACCCATGGCGAACCAACAGCAGCCGAGAGGCCTCAGCATCTCTCAGCTTGAGTAACTCCAAGTGCAGGAGGATGACACCCTCGCCGAAGCTCAGATCAGTTCACAACAGCTTGCATTGCACTTGCCGAGCTCAGCGATGGCCGAGCTCATTGTTGCAGAGCTCACTGTTGCAGAGCTCAGTGTTACCGAGCTCAGTGTTGCAGAGCTCAGTGTTGGCCGAGCTCTATATTATAGAGCTCAGTGCACTGGCAGAGCTCAGTGTTGGCTAAGTTCACTGTTGTAGAGCTCAGTGTTGGCTGGGCTCAATGTTGGCTGGCCGAGCTCAGTGTTGCCGAGCATATTCAATTCGTTTGGTGTAGACCAACTCAGGTCTCTCTCCACTCACTGTTCTCTCAAAGTGCTCTCTCTACTTTTCTTTGCAAAAATCTCAAGGTAAAACATCACAATCCTGATTTTTTTTCTATTTTATTGCTTTTAAAGGTTCTCAAATATATGAAAAGATATGGGGATTAGGGGTGGGTTTTGGGGACGTAAGGGATTTAAGGTTTCTTTAATTTGGGGATTTGAAGGATTTTGCTCCATCACTGCCTCCAAGCCCTCACTACTGGTTTGGCTAAAAAAGGGTGTGGCTTATCTGGTGGTTGGATTCATAAATAAGTTAGGCCTTGGATTATAGTAGGATAGAATAATGTTGTGAATCCAATTTCCTAAGGCCTGTTTGTTCTGAGGAGTTTCTCTTGACAATTCCATGAGTTGGTAATTTGTGACAGCAATATTACTTGTCATCTCTAGAGTTTCTGGAATAAGTTTATGTTTATTTAATGATATTTCAAAAATTCAACCTTCTGAAGTATCACTTATAGCTTTTGGAATTCTCCCAATTATTTGCTTCCATAATGTTGGGTTGTCCTTGAGCATTTGCAAATCCTACTGGTAGACAACATTTGGAGAATGTCTATCACCTAATATGAATTCTCATAAATCCTGCAAACAAACAATGAGAATTGGTGTAAGCAAACAAACCCCTAATGATAATGGAAACAAACCCCTGCAATCACAATGTTCTGTTATTGAGCACATCTTCCTACTGTGCCCTGGGATCTTCCACTGTTGATTATGATATAGTTATTATTGTTGTCATCAGTCAGCTACAAATTAAATTAAAGCAACTAGTTTTTGAGAGGTTTTAGACTTTAAAGACAGCTATGGAAATGAGGCCCCTCTATGTCCGGGGTGCAAAAGAATATCCAAGTTCAACTTAATTTGCTTTATGTATATTAGAGTAAGACGCCTTAGTCAGTTATGCATTTTGTGATGTTTCATAATCAAGCAAAGTGATGGATAAATTTAGATGGAGATTGGGAGTGGGTCCAATGTTGGTCCATTCAAATGATTGGAATACTTGATTTGATGTTTCATAATCAAGCAAAGTGATGGATAAATTTAGATGGAGATTGGGAGTGGGTCCAATGTTGGTCCATTCAAATGATTGGAATACTTGATTTCAGTGACTCATTTTGATGGCTTTATACATGCATTATTTCATGCATATAGATCAAATCAGTATCCAGTGCCAATTCATGGCAGCAGGGTGTTTGCATGTGAAGCAATTGATTGATCCATGGTTGGTATTTATTTTTATTTTTGTAAGAAGCGGCAATGTTTGGAAGCTCTAGAGATACCACGAATCACTGTAAATAGGTCGGCACATAAACATTAAGGCAGTAATTCTCAATAATGCCTTAAAAGGCTCGTTTGTTCGCAAGTAATTGAATATGTGATCCATTTGCTTCAACAAAGGATTATTAAAGTTGTGAGGAGTGAAGAATAAAAAAATAAAGATGTAGACGAGACCTAACTTTCCTAGTGTTTGAATTACCAGTGACGGCTGAGTATTCATTTTCCATCTCCCACTTTTGTTTTTTTTTTTTCATTTTAAACTACTTTTTGGGACCCATGGATTCAAGTAATTGAATGCATAAGAATGCCCATAAAGTAGTTTTTCCATCTCCCACTTTTTCAATTACTTGAATCCATGGGTCCCAAAAAGTGGTTTAAAATGAAAAAAAAAAAAAACAAAAGTGGGAGATGGAAAATGAATACACAGCCATCACTGGTAATTCAAACACAACGAAAGTTAGGTCTCATCTACATCTTTATTTTTTTTATCCTTCATCCCTCACAACTTTAATAATCCTTTGTTGAGGCAAATGGATTACAAATTCAATTCCTTGCGAACAAACGAGCCCTTTAAGGCATTATTGAGAATTATTGACTTAATGTTTATGTGCAGACCTATTTATAGTGATTTATGGTATCTCTAGAGCTTTCAAACATTGCCACTTCTTACAAAAAAAAAAAAAAAAACAAAACAAAACAAAAACCCACCATGAATCAATCAATTGCATGGTCATGAAGTTAATTAAATAAATAATTAACCCTCAGTTGAATGATACAACAAATTTTAGTTTCATCAAGTTCCATTGGACGGTCGAGATTGCCCAAATCACATGATCTGGCCGAGCAATCATGACATTCTCGACCGTTGGTCTCCAACCAGCGCAGGTCACACAGACACTCTCTGTAATTTGCTCTCCGTACGGGGCGCACACCAGAAGAAAAAAGGGAAGAGCAAGAACGGATACAGGTGCCAAACACGAATCAGGTGGGCCCCACAACGACCGGTCCTTCTACTCAGAGCTACAGGTCCCAACACGTGTGAGCTGTAGAGGGTGGGCCCCAGGGCAATTGGCCGGATTCGCCAGGAATGGAGGCCGAGAAGAAGAATATATATGGGATCAGATAGATATATCTCATATACGTTATGTGACCAATTTCCATCTCTGTCCTCTCCACTTCTCATTTCATTCATATTTAAAAGAGAGAAGAAAAAGAAATAGGATTTGAGTTATCTTTCACTTCACACTCTCTCTCTACAAATCCCAAAGGACCAAACCCATGGCGAACCAGTAGCAGCCGAGAGGCCTCAGCATCGCTCAGCTTGAGTTGCTCTGATTGCAGGAGGATGACGTCTTCGCGGAAACTCAGATCAGATCGAAACAGCTTGCATTGCAGAGGTACCGGATTGCATACGGCGGCGAGATGCTTATGGCCGACTCGCAAGCGATTTTTCCCGATCCGATGCAGCTTGATTGGTGCCGAGTACCGGCGCCGAATATGAGGTTTCACGGGCGGATCGGGTTTCCATATGGAGGAGCGACGAGCGTGGAGGCGATGATGGTGGCGAGAGAGCTCTCTTCAAGCCATAAGACTCAGTGCTTGTCGAACCAGTGTGAGGTTTTGCCAAGGTGAGTGAGTTTAGAGATTTCTTTGATTTTCGGGATTTGGATTGATCCTGAGTGTTTGGTTGGTTTTTAAATACGAATTCGGTTTTTCTCCGAGCAAAAGAGGTTTCAAGGCGAGAATCTAGGATTTTGGTAACGGTAGCAGTGGATAAGGATTCATGGATGTGACAACCAACGGCGGAGATTTTCTTGGGCTGAATATCGGGAGCGGGAGTAGGGGTTTCAGTGGGAGAGGAAAATGGCGTGGGGGTTCGTCTCGAATGCATGTCGATCAGGTAACGAAAAGTCAATTAGAAAATATTTTTTTTCTTTTCTTGGAGAATGAGCTACAATTTTCATGAACACAACAATCATGACTCGTTTGGATTTGGAGAGAAAATGAGGCGGAGAAAAGTTTCTAGAGAATATTTTCTCCACTTATTATTTCCTTCACTTCCAAGTATATATAATAAGGGCCATCAAACTATCTGCTTTGATATCAGTTTGTCCAATCTTGGATGGGCCATACACATAGAAAATCCATACCAAGATAATCCTCCTGTTTGTTTTGATGGGCCTGGCATCTGTTTGTTTTGATGACTTGCAAATGGAAATTAATATTGCTGGTTACGAAGAAATCCATACTAAGACAAAGTTCTATGGATTTAGATTCCTTTATAATAACATCATAGATTAAAATGTGTGAGATTGTGGGGTTAATGTGATGTTTGGCGTGGACCAACTATGATTAGCATCTATGGATGGGTATAGATTTTTGGAATCATATGCACCAGTGTCACTTTTTTTTTTCTAAAAAGGAACTTTCATAACTTTTATTTGGATTTAGTACAAAAATTGCCAAAACCCCTCTCACAATTTCGGAAATTAAATATTCTTTTGATTGTAGCTAGAATTAAATTAACAGTATCTTTTGATTTGACACATGTAAGAAACCCCATGAATTACCAAAAGTGCTAATCTCCTCCAATCTACAATTAATAGAATAAGTTTCACTCGGGATGTAGTAACTACACTGTTAGACATTTGATGCATGTGTAAATTAAAGCACAAGTTATTTTAACATGTGTATAATGTATTTCGATGCAGCAGTTTTGAAATCTGATCTGATGCTAAGGATGGGACCTTGTAATATGTATAATGTGAGCAATTGAATGCATAGGATTGCAATTGAATGCCCATAAAGTTGTTTTTCCATCTCCCACCTTTCAATTACTTGAATCCATGGGTCCCAAAAAGTGGTTTAAAATGAAAAAAAAAACAAAAACAAAAACAAAAGTGGGAGATGGAAAATGAATACCCAACCGTCACTGGTAATTCAAACACTAGGAAAGTTTGCTCTCATTTACATCTTTATTTTTTATCCTTCACCCCTCACAACTTTTATAATCCTTTGTTGAAGCAAATGGATTACATATTGAATTGATTGCGAACAAATGAGCCTACTAAGGTATTATTGAGAATTGTTGGCTTAATGTTTATGTGCAGACCTATTCATAGTGATTCGTGGTATCTCTAGAGCTTTCAAAGATTGCCACTTCTTACAAAAAAACAAAAAAACAAAAACCCACCATAGATCAATCAATTGCATGGTCGTGAAGTTAATTAAATAAATAATTAACCCTCAGTTGAATGATACAACAAACTTCAGTTTCATCAAGTTCCTTTAGACGGCCGAGATTGCCCAAATCACATGATCTGGCCGGGCCATCTTGACATTCTCGACCGTTGGTCTCCAACCAGCGCAGGTCACACAGACACTCTCTATAATCTCCTCTCCCTACGGGGCGCACACTAGAAGAAAGAAGGGAAGAGCAAGAACGGATGCAGATGCCAAACACGAATCAGGTGGGCCCCACAACGACCGGTCCTTCTACTCAGAGCTACAGGTCCCGACACGTGTGAGCTGTAGAGGGTGGGCCCCACGGCAATTGGCCGGATTCGCCAGGTATAGAGGCCGAGAATTAGAATATATATGGAACAGATAGATATATCTCACATATGTTATATGACCAATTCCCATCTCTGTCATCTCCACTTCTCATTTCATTCATATTTAAAAGGGAAAAGCAAAAAAAATAGGTTTTGAGTTATCTTTCACTTCATACACTCTCTCTCTACAAATCCCAACGGACCAAACCCATGGCGAACCAGCGCAGCCGAGAGGCCTCAGCATCGCTCAGCTTGAGCTGCTCCAATTGCAGGAGGACGACGCCTTCGCCGAAGCTCAGATCATATCGAAACAGCTTGCATTGCAGAGGTACCGAATCGCATACGGCGGCGGGATGCCTCTGGCCGAGTCGCGAGCGATTTTCCCCGATCCGATCCAGCTTGATTGGTGCCAGGTTCCGGCGCCGGAGATGAGGTTTCAGAGGCGGATCGGGTATCCGTATGGACGAGCGACGAGCGTGGAGACGATGATGGTGGCAGAGAGCTCTCTTCAAGCCATAAGACTCAGTGCTTGTCGAACCAATGTGAGGTTTGCGCCAAGGTGAGTGAGTTTGGAGATTTCTTTTGTTTTCGGGATTTGGATTGATCCTGAGTGTTTGGTTGGTTTTTAAATACGAATTCGGTTTTTCTCCGAGCAGAAGAGGTTTCAAGGCGAGAATCTAGGATTTTAGGATTTTGGTAACGGTAGTAGTGGAGAAGGATTCATGGATGTGGCAACCAACGGCGGAGATTTTCTTGGGCTGAATAACGGGAGCGCGAGTAGGGGTTTCGGTGGGAGAGGAGAATGACGTGGGGGTTCGTCTCGAATGCATGTCGATCAGGTAACGAAAAATCAATCAGAAAATATATTTTTTTTCCTTTCTTGGAAAAGGAGCTTCAATTTCCATGAACAAAACAATCATGACTCATTTGGATTTGGAGAGAAAATGAGGTGGAGAAAAGTTTCTAGTGAATATTTTCTCCACTTATTATTTCCTTCACTTCCTAGTATATATAATAAGGGCCATCAAACTATCTGCTTTGATATCAGTCAAGTTTGTCCAATCTTGGATGGGCCATACACACAGAAAATCCATACTAAGATAACCCTCCTGTTTGTTTTGATGGGCCTGGCATCTGTTTGTTTTGATGACCTGCAAATGGAAATTAATGTTGCTAGTTACGAAGAAATCCATGCTAAGACAAAGTTCTATGGATTTAGATTCCTTTATAATAAAATCATAGATCAAAACGTGTGAGATTGTGGGGTTAATGTGATGTTTGGTGTGGACCAACCATGATTAGCATCTATGGATGGATATAGATTTTTGGTATCACATGCACCGGTATCACTTTTTTTTTCTTTAAAAAGGAACTTTCATAACTTTTATTTGGGTTTAGTACAAAAATTGCCAAAACCCCTCTCACAGTATCGGAAATTAAATATTCTTTTGATTTTAGCTAGAATTAAATGAACAATATCTTTTAATTTGACACATGTAAGAAACCTAATGAATTACCGAAAGTGTTAATCTCCTCCAATCTACAATTAATTGCATAAGTTTCACTGAGGCTATAGTAACTACACTATTAGATATTTTATGCATGTGTGAATAAAAGCACAAGTTATTTTAACATGTGTATAATGTATTTCGATGCAGCTGTTTTGAAATCTAATTTGATGCTATGGATGGGACCTTGTAATATGTATAATGTGAGCAATTGAATGCATAGGATTGCAATTGAATGCCCATAAAGTGGTTTTTCCATCTCCCACTTTTTCAAATACTTGAATTCATGGGTCCCAAAAACTGGTTTAAAATGAAAAAAAAATAAAAAATAAAAGTGGGAGATGGAAAATGAATACCTAGCCGTCATTGGTAATTCAAACACTAGGAAAGTTAGGTCTCATCTACATCTTTAATTTTTATCCTTCAACCCTCACAATTTTAATAATCATTTATTGAAGCAAATTGATTACATATTCAATTCCTTGGGAACAAACGAGCCTTCCAAGACATTATTGAGAATAACTGGCTAAATGTTTATGTGCAGACCTATTTATAGTGATTCGTGGTATCTCTAGAGCTTTCAAACATTACCACTTCTTACAAAAAAAAATAAAAACAAAACCCCGCCATGGATTAATCAATTGCATGGTCGTGAAGTTAATTAAATAAACAATTAACCCTCAGTTGAATGATAGAACAAACTTCAGTTTCATCAAGTTCCTTTGGGCGTCCGAGATTGCCCAAATCACATGATCTGGCCGGGCCATCATGACATTCTCGGCCGCTGGTCTCCAACCAGCGCAGGTCACACAGACACTCTCTCTAATCTGCTCTCCCTACGGGGCGCACACCAGAAGAAAGAAGGAAAGAGGAAGAACGGATGCAGGTGCCAAACACGAATCAGGTGGGCCCCACAACGACCGGTCCTTCTACTCAAAGCTACAGGTCCCGACACGTGTGAGCTGTAGAGGGTGGGCCCCACGGCAATTGGCCGGATTCGCCAGGTATAGAGGCCGAGAAGGAGAATATATATGGAAACATATGGATATATCTCACATACGTTATGTGACCAATTCCCATCTCCGTCCTCTCCACTTCTCATTTCATTCATATTTAAAAGAGAGAAACAAAAAATAATCGGTTTTGAGTTATCTTGCACTTCACAATCTCTCTCTCTACAAATCCCAACGGACCAAACCCATGGCGAACCAGCGGCAGCCGAGAGGCCTCAGCATCGCTCAGCTTGAGTTCCTCCGAGTGCAGGAGGACGACGCCTTCGCCGAAGCTCAGATCAGATCGAAACAGCTTGCATTGCAGAGGTACCGGATCGCATACGGCGGCGGGAAAATGAGGTGGGAAAAAGTTTCTACAGAATATTTTCTCCACTTATTATTTCCTTCACTTACAAGTATATATAATAAGGGCCATCAAACTATCTGCTTGGATATCGGTCAAGTTTTTCCAATCTTGGGTGGGCCATACACACAGAAAATCCACACTAAGATAACCCTCCTGTTTGTTTTGATGGGCCTGACATCTGTTTGTTTTGATGACTTACAAATGGAAATTAATGTTGCTGGTTACGAAGAAATCCAAGGTAAGACAAAGTTCTTTGGAATTAGATTCCTTTATAATAAAATCATAGATTAAAACGTGTGAGATTGTGGCGTTAATGTGATGTTTGGCGTGGACCAACCATGATTAGCATCTATGGATGGATATAGATTTTTAGGATCATGTGCACCAGTGTCACTTTTTTTTGATAAAAAGGAACTTTCATAACTTTTATTTGGATTTAGTACAAAAATTGCCAAAACCCTGCTCACAATTTCGAAAATTAAATATTCTTTCGATTGTAGTTAGAGTTAAATGAACAGCATCTTTTGATTTGACACATGTAAGAAACGCCATAAGTTACCAAAAGTGTCAATCTCCTCCAATCTATAATTAATTGCATAAGTTTCACTGAGGATGAAGTAACTACATTGTTAGATATTTGATGCATGTGTGAATTAAAGCACAAGTTATTTCAACATGTATATAATGTATTTCGATGGAGCAGTTTTGAAACCTAATTTGATGCTATGGATGGGACCTTGTAATATGTATAATGTGAGCAATTATCTGCATAGGATTGTAATTGAATGCCCATAAAGTGGTTTTTCAATCTCCCACTTTTTCAATTACTTGAATCCATGGGTCCCAAAAACTGGTTTAAAATGAAAAAAACAAAAAACAAAAGTGGGAGATGGAAAATGAATACCCAGCCGTCACTGGTAATTCAAACACTAGGAAAGTTAGGTCTCATCTACATCTTTATTTTTTTATCCTTCAACCCTCACAATTTTAATAATCATTTATTGAAGCAAATTGATTACATATTCAATTCCTTGGGAACAAACGAGCCTTTTAAGACATTATTGAGAATAACTGGCTAAATGTTTATGTGCAGACCTATTTATAGTGATTCGTGGTATCTCTAGAGCTTTCAAACATTACCACTTCTTACAAAAAAAAAAAAAAAACAAAACCCCGCCATGGATTAATCAATTGCATGGTCGTGAAGTTAATTAAATAAACAATTAACCCTCAGTTGAATGATAGAACAAACTTCAGTTTCATCAAGTTCCTTTGGACGTCCGAGATTGCCCAAATCACATGATCTGGCCGGGCTATCATGACATTCTCGACCGTTGGTCTCCAACCAGCACGGGTCACACAGACACTCTCTGTAATCCGCTCTCCCTACGGGGCACACACCAGAAGAAAGAAGGGAAGAGCAAGAACGGATGCAGGTGCCAAACACGAATCAGGTGAGCCCCACAATGACCGGTCCTTCTAATAAGAGCTACAGGTCCCGACACGTGTGAGCTGTAGAGGGTGGGCCCCACGGCAATTGGCCGGATTCGGCAGGAATAGAGGCCGAGAAGGAGAATATATATGGGAATAGATAGATATATCTCACATACGTTATGTGACCAATTCCCATTTCCTTCCTCTCCACTTCTCATTTCATTCATATTTAAAAGAGAGAAGTAGAAAATAATATCTTTTGAGTTACCTTTCACTTCACACTCTATCTCTCTCTACAAATCCCAACGGACCAAACCCATGGCGAACCAGCAGCAGCCGAGAGGCCTCAGCATCGCTCAGCTTGAGTTGCTCCGAGTGCATGAGGACGACGCCTTTGCCGAAGCTCAGATCAGATCGAAACAGCTTGCATTGTAGAGGTACCGGATCGCATACGGCGGCGGGATGCCTCGGACCGACTCACGGGCGATTTTCCCCGGTCCGATGCAGCTTGATTGGTGTCGGGTTCCGGCGCCAGAGATGAGGTTTCAGGGGCGTATCGGGTTTTTGTATGGAGGAGCGACGAGCGTGGAGGCGATGATGGTGGCGAAGGAGCTCTCTTCAGGCCATAAGACTCAGTGCTTGTCGAACCAGTGTGAGGTTTGTGCCAAGGTGAGTGAATGGGGAGATTTCTTTGATTTTCGGAATTTGGATTGATCCTGAGTGTTTGGTTCGTTTTTAAATACGAATTCGGTTTTTCTTCGAGCAGAAGAGGTTTCAAGGCGAGAATCTTGGATTTCAGGATTTTGGTAACGGTAGCAGTGGAGAAGGATTCATGGATGTGGCAACCAACGGCGGAGATTTTCTCTGGCTGAGCATCGGGAGCGGGAGTATGGGTTTTGGTGGGAGAAGAGAATGACGTGAGGGTTCGTTTCGAATGCATGTCGATCAGGTAGCGAAAAATCAATTAGAAAATGTTTTTTTTTCTTTTCTTGGAAAAGGAGCTTCAATTTCCGTGAACACAACAATCATGACTCATTTGGATTTGGAGAAAAAATGAGGTGGAGAAAAGTTTCTAGAGAATATTTTCTCCACTTATTATTTCCTTCACTTCCAAGTATATATAATAAAGGCCATCAAACTATCTGCTTTCATATCAGTCAAGTTTGTCCAATCTTGGATGGGCCATACACACAGAAAATCCATACAAAGATTGTCCTCCTGTTTGTTTTGATGACTTGCAAATGGAAATTAATGTTGCTGGTTACGAAGAAATCAATGCTGAGACAAAGTTCTATGTATCTAGATTCCTTTATAATAAAATCATAGATTAAAATGTGTGAGATTGTGGGTTAATGATTTTTTGCGTGGACCCTTTATAATAAAATCATAGATTAAAATGTGTGAGATTGTAGGTAAATGATGTTTGGCGTGGACCAACCATAATTAGCATCTATGGATGGATATAGATTATTGGGATCATGTGCACCAGTGTCACTTTTTTTTTCTAAAAAGGAACTTTCATAACTTTTATTTGGATTTAGTACAAAAATTGCCAAAGCCCAGCTCACAATTTCGAAAATTAAGTATTCTTTTGATTGTAGTTATAGTTAAATGAACAGCATCTTTTGATTTGACACATGTAAGAAACGCCATAAATTACCAAAAGTGTCAATCTCCTCCAATCTATAATTAATTGCATTAGTTTGACTGAGGATGTAGTAACTACACTGTTAGATATTTGATGCATGTGTGAATTAAAGCACAAGTTATTTCAACATATACATAATGTATTTCGATAGAGCAGTTTTGAAATCTAATTTGATGTTATGGACGAGACCTTGTAATATGTATAATGTGAGCAATTGAATGGATAGGATTGTAATTGAATGCCCAAAAAGTGGGTTTTCAATCTCCCACTTTTTCAATTACTTGAATCCAAGGGTCCCAAAAACTGGTTTAAAATGAAAAAAACAAAAAACAAAAGTGGGAGATGGAAAATGAATACCCAGCCGTCACTGGTAATTCAAACACTAGGAAAGTTAGGTCTCATCCACATATTTTTTTTTATCCTTCATCCCTCACAACTTTAATAATCATTTATTGAAGCAAATTGATTACATATTCAATTCCTTGCGAACAAACGAGCCTTTTATGGCATTATTGAGAATAACTGGCTAAATGTTTATGTGTAGACCTATTTATAGTGATTCATGGTATCTCTAGAGCTTTCAAACATTACCACTTCTTACAAAAAAAAAAAAAAAAAACAAAAACCCGCCATGGATCAATCAATTGCATGGTCGTGAAGTTAATTAAATAAATAATTAACCCTCAGTTGAATGATAGAACAAACTTCAGTTTCATCAAGTTCCTTTGGATGTCCGAGATTGCCCAAATCACATGATCTGGCCGGGCCATCGTGACATTCTTGGCCGTTGGTCTCCAACCAGCGCAGGTCACATAGACACTCTCTGTAATCCGTTCCCCCTACGGGGCGCACACCAGAAGAAAGAAGGGAAGAGCAAGAACGGATGCAGGTGCCAAACACGAATCTGGTGGGCCCCACAACGACCGGTCCTTCTACTCAGAGCTAGAGGTCCCGACACGTGTGAGCTGTAGAGGGTGGGCCCCACAGCAATTGGCCGGATTCGGCAGGTATAGAGGCCGAGAAGGAGAATATAAATGGGAACAGATAGTTATATCTCACATACGTTATGTGACCAATTCCCATCTTCGTCCTCTCCAATTCTCATTTCATTCATATTTAAAAGAGAGAAGCAGAAAATAATAGGTTTTGAGTTATCTTTCACTTCACAATCTCTCTCTCTACAAATCCCAATGGACCAAACCCATGGCTAACCAACAGCAGCCGAGAGGCCTCAGCATCGCTCAGCTTGAGTTGCTCCGAGTGCAGGGGGACGACGCCTTCGCCAAAGCTCAGATCAGATCGAAACAACTTGCATTGTAGAGGTACCAGATCGCATACAAAGGCGGGATGCCTCTAGCCGACTCGCGAGCAGATGCAGCTTGATTCATGCCGGGTTCCGGCGCCGGTGAAGAGGTTTCAAGGGCGGATCGGGTTTCCGTATGGAGGAGCGACGAGCGTGGAGGCGATGATGGTGGCGAAAGAGCTCTCTTCAAGCCATAAGACTCAGTGCTTGTCGAACCAGTGTGAGGTTTGCGCCAAGGTGAGTGAGTCTGGAGATTTCTTTGATTTTCGGGATTTGGATTTATCCTGAGTGTTTGGTTGGTTTTTTACGAATTGTGTTTTTCTCCGAGCGGAAGAGGTTTCAAGGCGAGAATCTAGGATTTCGGGATTTTGGTAACAGTAGCAGTGGAGAAGGATTCATGGATGTGACAACCGACGGCGGAGATTTTCTTAGGCTGAGTATCGGGAGCGGGAGTATGGGTTTCGGTGGTAGAGGAGAATGATGTGGGGGTTCGTCTCCAATGCATGTCGATCTGGTAACGAAAAATCAACTAGAAAAATCTTTTTTTCTCTTTTCTTGGAAAAGGAGCTTCAATTTCCATGAACAAAACATTCATGGCTCGTTTGGATTTGGAGAGAAAATGAGGCTGAGAAAAGTTTCTACAGAATATTTTCTCCACTTATTATTTCATTCACTTCTAAGTATATATAATAAGGGCCATCAAACAATCTGCTTTGATATCCGTCAAGTTTGTCCAATCTTGGATGGGCCAGACACACAGAAAATCCATACTAAGATAATCCTCCTGTTTGTTTTGATGGGCCTGGCATCTGTTTGTTTTGATGGTTTGTAAATGGAATTAATGTTGCTGGTTGCGAAGAAATCCATGCTAAGACAAAGTTCTATGGATTTAGATTCCTTTATAATAAAATCATAGATTAAAATGTGTGAGATTGTAGGGTTAATGTGATGTTTGGCATCGACCAACCATGATTAGCATCTATGGATGGATATAGATTTTTGGTATCATGTGCACCAGTGTCCCTTTTTTTTCTCTAAAAAAGAACTTTCATAACTTTTATTCGGATTTAGTACAAAAATTGCAAAACCCCTCTCACAATTTCGGAAATTAAATATTCTTTTGATTGTGGCTAGAATTAAATGAACAGTATCTTTTGATTTGACACATGTAAGAAACCCCATGAATTACCAAAAGTGCTAATCTCCTCCAATATACAATTAATTGCATAAGTTTCACAGAGGATGTAGTAACTACACTGTTAGATATTTGATGCATGTGTGAGTTAAAGCACAAGTTATTTTAACATGTGTATAATGCATTTCGATGCAGCAGTTTTGAAATTTAATTTGATGCTATGGATGGCACCTTGTAATATGTATAATGTGCGCAGTTGAATGAACACGATTGTAATTGAATGCCCATAAAGTGGTTTTTCCATCTCCCACTTTTTCAATTACTTGAATCCATGGGTCCCAAAAAGTGGTTTAAAATGAAAAAAAACAAACAATAAAAGTGGGAGATGGAAAATGAATACCCAGCCGTCACTAGAAATTCAAATACTAGGAAAGTTAGGTCTCATCTACATCTTTATTTTTTATCCATCACCACTCACTGCTTTAATAATCCTTTGTTGAAGCAAATGGATTACATATTCAATTCCTTGCGAACAAACGAGCCTTTTAAGGCATTATTGAGAATTACTGGCTTAATGTTTATATGCGGACCGATTTATAGTGATTCGTGGTATCTCTAGAGCTTTCAAACATTGCCACTTCTTAGAAAAAAAAATAAACACCCACCATGGATCAATCAATTGCATGGTCATGAAATTAATTAAATAAATAATTAACCCTCAGTTGAATGATACAACAAACTTCAGTTTCATCAAGTTCCTTTGGACGTCCGAGATTGCCCAAATCACATGATCTGGCCGGGCCATCATGACATTCTCAACCGTTGGTCTCCAACCAGCGCAGGTCACACAGACACTCTTTGTAATCCGATCTCCCTGCGGGGCGCACACCAGAAGAAAGAAGGGAATAGCAAGAACGGATGCAGGTGCCAAACGCGAATCAGGTAGGCCCCACAATGATCGGTCGTTCTACTCAGAGCTACAGGTCCCGACAGGTGTGAGCTGTAGACGGTGGGCCCCACGGCAATTGGCCGGATTCGCCAGGGACAGAGGCCGAGAAGGAGAATATATATGGGAACAGATAATATATCTCACATACGTTATGTGACCAATTCCCTTCTCTGTCCTCTCCACTTCTCATTTCATTCATATTTAAAAAAGAGAAGCAGAGAATAATAGGTTTTGAGTTACTTTTCACTTCACACTCTATCTCTCTCTACAAATCCCAACAGTCCGAACCCATGGCGAACTAGCAGTAGCCGAGAGGCCTCAACATCGCTCAGCTTGAGTCGCTCTGAGTGCAGGAGGATGACGGCTTCGCCGAAGCTCAGATCATATCGAAACAGCTTGCATTGCAAAGGTACCAGATCGCATACGGCGGCGGGATGCCTCTGGCCGACTCGCGAGCGATTTTCCCCGATCCGATGCAGCTTGATTGGTGCCGGGTTCCGGCACCGGTGATGAGGTTTCAGGGGCGGATCGGGTTTCCGTATGGAGGAGCGACGAGCGTGGAGGCGATGATGGTGGCGAGAGAGCTCTCTTCAAGCCATAAGACTCAGTGCATGTCAAACCAGTGTGAGGTTTGCGCCAAGGTGAGTGAGTCTGGAGATTTCTTTGATTTTCGGGATCTCGGTTGATCCTGAGTGTTTGGTTGGTTTTTAAATACGAATTCGATTTTTCTCCGAGCAGAAGAGGTTACAAGGAGAGAATCTAGGATTTCAGGATTTTGTTAACGGTAGCAGTGGAGAAGGATTCATGGATGTGGCAACCAACGGCGGAGATTTTCTTGGGCTGAATATCGGGTGCCGGAGTAGGGGTTTCGGTGGGAGAGGAGAATGACGTGGGGGTTCGTCTCGAATGCATTCGATCAGGAACGAAAAATCAATCAGAAAATGTTTTTTTTCTTTTCTTGGAAAAGGAGCTTCAATTTCAATGAACAAAACAATCATGACTCGTTTGGATTTGCAGAGAAAATGAGGTGGAGAAAAGTTTCTAGCAAATATTTTCTCCACTTATTATTTCCTTCACTTGCAAGTATATATAATAAGGGCCATCAAACTATCTATTTTGATATCAGTCAAGTTTGTCCCATCTTGGATGGGCCATACACACAGAAAATCCATACTAAGATAATCCTTCTGTTTGTTTTGTTTGGCCTGGCATCTATTTGTTTTGATGACTTGTAAATGGAAATCAATGTTGCTGGTTCTATTTGTTTTGATGACCTGTAAATGGAAATCAATCTTGCTGGTTACGAAGAAATCCATGCTAAGACAAAGTTCTATGGATTTAGATTCCTTTATATTAAAATCATAGATTAAAATGTTTGAGATTGTGGAGTTAATGTGACGTTTGGCGTGGACCAACCATGATTAGCATCTATGGATGGATATAGATTTTTGGGATCAGGTGCACCAGTGTCACTTTTTTTTTTCTAAAAAGGAACTTTCATAACTTTTATTTGGATTTAGTACAAAAATTGCCAAAACCCAGCTCACAATTTCGGAAATTAAATATTCTTTTGATTGTAGCTAGAGTTAAATGAACAGCATCTTTCGATTTGACACATGTAAGAAACGCCATCAATTACCAAAAGTGCTAATCTCCTCCAATTTATAATTAATTGCATAAGTTTCACTGAGGATGAAGTAACTACACTGTTAGATATTTGATGCATGATTGAATTAAGGCACAAGTTATTTTAACATGTATATAATGTATTTCGATGGAGCAGTTTTGAAATCTAATTTGATGCTATGGATGGGACCTTCTAATATGTATAATGTGAGCAATTGAATGAATATGATTGTAATTAAATGCCCATAAAGTGATTTTTCCATCTCCCACTTTTTTAATTACTTGAATCCATGGGTCCCAAAAACTGGTTTAAAATGAAAAAAACCAAAAGTGGGAGATGGAAAATGAATACCCAGCCGTCTCTGGTAATTCAAACACTAGGAAAGTTAGGTCTCATCTACATCTTTATTTTTTATCCTTCACCCCTCACAACTTTAATAATCCTTTGTTGAAGCAAACGGATTACATATTCAATTCCTTGCGAACAAACGAGCCTTTTAAGGCATTATTGAGAATAACTGGCTTAATGTTTATGTGCAGACCTAGTTATGGTGATTCGTGGTATCTCTAGAGCTTCCAAACATTGCCACTTCTTACAAAAAAAATAAAAACCCACCATGGATCATTCAATTGCATGGCCGTGATGTTAATTAAATAAATAATTAACCCTCAGTTGAATGATAGAACAAACTTCAGTTTCATCAAGTTCCTTTGGACGGCCGAGATTGCCCAAATCCGATGATCTGGCCGGGCCATCATGACATTCTCGACCGTTGGTCTCCAACCAGCGCAGGTCACACAGACACTCTCTATAATCCGCTCTCCCTACGGGGCGCACACCAGAAAAAAGAAGGGAAGAGCAAGAACGAATGCAGGTGCCAAACACGAATCAGGTGGGCCCCACAACGACCGGTCCTTCTAATAAGAGCGACAGGTCCCGAAACGTGTGAGCTGTAGAGGGTGGGCCCCACAGCAATTGGCTAGATTCGGCAGGTATAGAGGCCGAGAAGGAGAATATAAATGGGAACAGATAGATATATATCACATACGTTATGTGACCAATTTCCATCTCCGTCCTCTCCACTTCCCATTTCATTCATATTTAAAAGAGAGGCAGAAAATAATTGGTTTTGAGTTATCTTTCACTTCACACTCTATCTCTCTCTCCAAATCCCAATAGACCAAACCCATGGCGAACCAGCAGTAGCCGAGAGGCCTCAGCATCGCTCAGCTTGAGTTGCTCCGAGTGCAAGAGGACGACGCCTTCGCCGAAGCTCTGATCATATCGAAACAGCTTGCATTGTAGAGGTACCGGATCCCATACGGCGGCGGGATGCCTCTGGCCGACTTGCGAGCGACTTTCCCCGATCCGATGCGGCTTGATTAGTGCCGGCTTACGGCACCGGAGATGAGGTTTCAGGGGCGGATCGGGTTTCTGTATGGAGGAGCACGAGGGAGGAGGCAATGATGGTGGCGAGAGAGCTCTCTTCAAGCCATAAGACTCAGTGCTTGTCGAACCAGTGTGAGGTTTGCGCCAAGGTGAGTGAGTTTGGAGATTTCTTTGATTTTCGTGATTTGGATTTATCCTGAGTGCTTGGTTGGTTTTTAAATACGAATTCGGTTTTTCTCCGAGCAGAAGGGGTTTCAAGGCGAAAATCTAAGATTTCAGGATTTTGGTAACGGTAGCAGTGGAGAAGGATTCATTGATGTGGCAACCAACGGCGGAGATTTTCTTGGGCTGAGTATTGGGAGCGGGAGTATGGGTTTCAGTGGGAGAGGAGAATGACGTGGGGGTTCGTCTCGAATGCATGTCGATCAGGTAGCGAAAAATCAATCAGAAATTTTTTTTTTCTTTTCTTGGAAAAGGAGCTTCAATTTCTATGAACACAACAATCATGACTCGTTTGGATTTTGAGAGAAAATGCAGCGGAGAAAAGTTTCTAGAGAATATTTTCTCCACTTATTATTTCATTCACTTCCAACTATATATAATAAGGGCCATCAAACTATCTGCTTTGATATCAGTTTGTCCAATCTTGGATGGACCATACACACAGAAAATCCACACCAAGATAATCCTCCTGTTTGTTTTGATGGGCCTGGCATCTGTTTGTTTTGATGACTTGCAAATGGAAATTAATGTTGCTGGTTATGAAGAAATCCATGCTAAGACAAAGTTCTATGGATTTAGATTCCTTTATAATAACATCATAGATTAAAATGTGTGAGATTGTAGGGTTAATGTGATGTTTGGCGTGGACCAACTATGATTAGCATCTATATATGGGTATAGATTTTTGGAATCATGTGCACCAGTGTCACTTTTTTTTTCTAAAAAGGAACTTTCATAACTTTTATTTGGATTTAGTTCAAAAATTGCCAAAACCTCTCTCACAATTTCGGAAATTAAATATTCTTTTGATTGTAGCTAGAATTAAATTAACAGTATCTTTTGATTTGACACATGTAAGAAACCTTATGAATTACCGAAACTGTTAATCTCCTCCAGTCTATAATTAATTGCATAAGTTTCACTGAGGATGTAGTAACTACACTGTTAGATATTTTATACATGTGTGAATTAAAGCAAAAGTTATTTTAACATCTGTATAATCTATATTACTAAAGGGATGTATATGCTTTGTGAGGATTCCTGGAGGATGACACTTGGCATGTCTTTGAGAGGGACATTTGGCAGGGACACTTGGCAGAGAGGACACCCAAGATTCGAAATTCCAATCACACCCTTCCATTCCACCTACAACTCTCCATCATTTCCTAATATACAGCCAAGAATGGTGTCCCAACAAGGTTATTCGTTGCAGGGACACCCAAGAATTCCAATCACACCCTTCCATTCTGCCCACAACTCTCCATCATTTCCTAATATATATAACATTCCAATCACACCCTTCCATTCCGCCCTTCGGTTTCCAATCAAACAGAAATGTCTTCCTACAAATCTCTATCATTTCCTTAGAATAGAGATGGTGGACCTTATTCATCTGGGGGTTCCACTTAAATAGGTTATGTTTGGTCAATTTGTGAGGTCTATGATCATTTAATCCTTTGATCTTTATCAAGCAATTCATGGGTCTCAGCTCGCATCATATTGTTTCATGGACGGTTAAAATATAGATGGTGGACCCCATTCATCTTGGGGGTCCCACTTAAATAGGTTAGGTTTGGTCAATTTGAGAGGTCTATGATCATTTGATCATTTGATCTTTATCAATGATCAATTCATGGGTCCCAGCCCGCATCATTTGATTTTATGGACGGTTAGAATTAAGATGGTGGACCCCACTTATCTGGGTCCCACTTAAAAATATTTGGTCAATTTGTTAGGTCTACAATCATTTGATCCTTTGATCTTTTTAAATCAATTCATGGGTCCCATTCCGCATAATATTGTTTTATGGACGGTTAGAATAGAGATGGCGGACCCCATTCATCTGGGGGGTTCCACTTAAATAGGTTATCTTTGGTCAATTTGTGAGGTCTATGATCATTTGATCCTTTGATCTTTATCAAGCAATTCATGGGTCCATCCCGCATCATATTCTTTCATGGATGGTTAGAATATAGATGGCGGACCCCATTCATCTTGGGGTCCCACTTAAATAGGTTAGGTTTGGTTAATTTGAGAGGTCTATGATCATTTGATCATTTGCTCTTTATCAATCAATTCATCAGTCCCTGCCCGCATCATTTGATTTTATGGACAGTTAGAATAAAGATGGTGGACCCCATTCATCTGGGTCCCACTTAAAAATATTTGGTCAATTTGTTAGGTCTACGATCATTTGATCTTTCTTAATCAATTCATGGGTCCCATCCCGCATAATACGATTTTATAGACGGTTAGAATAGAGATGGTGGACCCCATTCATCTGGGGGGTTCCACTTAAATAGGTTAGGTTTGGTCAATTTGTGATGTCTATGATTATTTGATATTTATCAAGCAATTCATGGGTCCGAGCCCGTATCATATGATTTTATGGACGGTTAGAATATAGTTGGTGGACCCCATTCATCTTGGGGGCTCCACTTAAATTGGTTAGGTTTGGTCAATTTGTGATGTCTATGATCATTTGATCTTTATCAATCAATTAATGGGTTCCAGCCCACATCATATGATTTTATGGACGGTTAGATTATAGATGGTGGACCCCATTCATCTTGGTCCCACTTAAATAGGTTAGGTTTGGTCAATTTGTGAGGTCTATGATCATTTGATCATTTGATCTTTATCAATCAATTCATGGGTTCCAGCCCGCATCATATGGTTTTATGGACGGTTAGAATATAGATGGTGGACCCCATTCATCTTGGTCCCACTTAAATATGTTAGGTTTGGTCAATTTGTGAGGTATATGATCATTTGATCATTTGATCTTTATCAATCAATTCATGGGTCCCAGCCCGCATCATATGGTTTTATGAACGGTTAGAATGGAGATGGTGGACCCCTTTCATCCGGGTCCCACTTAAATATATTAGGTCAATTTGTTAGTTCTATGATCATTTGATCTTTTTTAATCAATTCATGCCTCACCTCAAAAATAAAACATTTGGAAAAAAAAACATAAAGATAGAATTAGCAATAAAAAGAAGGACTCACAAGTTTACTAATTAATAAATTTATTAAAAATAATTAATATCAGTATGTGCATTGGTGGTTCCATGGGTTCCACTTAAATAGGTTAGGTTTGGTCAATTTGTGAGGTCTATGATCATTTGATCTTTATCAAGCAATTTATGGGTCCCAGCCCGTATCATATAATTTTATGGACAGTTAGAATATAGTTGGTGGACCCCATTTATCTTGGGGGCTCCACTTAAATAGGTTAGGTTTGGTCAATTTGTGAGGTGTATGATCATTTGATCTTTATCAATCAATTAATGGGTCCCAGCTCGCATCATATGGTTTTATGGACGGTTAGAATATAGATGGTGGACCCCATTCATCTTGGTCCCACTTAAATAGGTTAGGTTTGGTCAATTTGTGAGGTCTATGATCATTTGATCTTTATCAATCAATTCATGAGTCCCAGCCCGCATCATATGGTTTTATGAACGGTTAGAATGGAGATGGTGGACCCCATTCATCCGGGTCCCACTTAAAAAATTTGGTCAATTTGTTAGGTCTACGATCATTTGATCCTTTGATCTTTCTTAATCAATTCATGGGTCTCATCCCGCATAATATGGTTTTATGGACGGTTAAAATAGAGATGGTGGACCCCATTCATCAGGGGGTTTCCACTTAAATAAGTTAGGTTTGGTCAATTTGTGAGGTCTATGATCATTTGATCATTTGTTCTTTATCAAGCAATTCATGTGTCTCAGCCCGCATCATATGGCTTTTTTGGACGGTTAGAATATAGATGGTGGACCCCATTCATCTTGGGGTCCCACTTAAATAGGTTAGGTTTGGTCAATTTGAGAGGTCTATGATCATTTGATCATTATCAATCAATTAATGGGTCCCGGCCGGCATCATTTGATTTTATAGATGGTTAGAATAAAGATGGTGGACCCCATTCATCTGGGTCCCACTTAAATATATTAGGTCAATTTGTTAGGTCTACGATCATTTGATCTTTTTAAATCAATTCATGGGTCCCATCTCGCATCATATGGTTTTATGAACGGTTAGAATGGAGATGGTGGACCTCATTCATCTTGGGGGTCCCACTTAAGTAGGTTAGGTTTGGTCAATTTGAAAGGTCTATGATCATTTGGTCATTTGATCTTTATCAATCAATTAATGGGTCACAGCCCGCATCATATGATTTTATGAACAGTTAGAATAGAGATGATGGACCCCATTTATCTTGGTCCCACTTAAATATATTAGGTCAATTTGTTAGGTCTATGATCATTTGATCTTTCTTAATCAATTCATGCCTCACCTAAAAAATAAAACATTTGGAAAAAAACATAAAGATCAAATTAGCAACAAAAAAAAGGACTCACAAGTTTACTAATTAATAAATTTATTAAAAATAATTTATATCAGTCTGTGCATTTTGTGGTTTCGTGGTTATGCACGGGGTTTTGCTACTGTATTTCGATGCAGCTGTTTTGAAATCTAATTTGATGCTATGGATGGGACCTTGTAATATGTATAATGTGAGCAATTGAATGCATAAGATTGCAATTTAATGCCCATAAAGTGGTTTTTCCATCTCCCACTTTTTCAAATACTTGAATTCATGGGTCCCAAAAACTGGTTTAAAATGAAAAAAAATAAAAAATAAAAGTGGGAGATGGAAAATGAGTACCCCGCCGTCACTGGTAATTCAAATAGCAGGAAAGTTAGGTCTCATCTATATCTTTATTCTTTATCCTTCACCTCTCACAACTTTAAAAATCCTTTGTTGAAGCAAATGGATTACATATTCAATTCCTTGCGAACAAACGGGCAGTTTAAGGCATTATTGAGAATTATTGGCTTAATGTTTATATGCAGACCTATATATAGTGATTCGTGATATCTCTAGAGCTTTCAAACATTGCAACTTCTTAGAAACAAAAAACAAAAACCCACCATGGATGAATCAATTGCATGGTCGTGAAGTTAATTAAATAAATAATTAAACATCAGTTGAATGATACAACAAACTTCAGTTTGATCAAGTTCCTTTGGGCGTCTAAGATTGCCCAAATCACATGATCTGGCCGGGCCATCATGACATTCTCGACCGTTGGTCTCCAACCAGCGTAGGTCACACAGACACTCACTCTAATCTGCTCTCCCTACGGGGCGACACCAGAAGAAAGAAGGAAAGAGGAAGAACGGATGCAGGTGCCGAACACGAATCAGGTGGGCCCCACAACGACCGGTCCTTCTACTCAGAGCTACAGGTCCCGACACGTGTGAGCTGTAGAGGGTGGGCCCCACGGCAATTGGCCGGATTCGCCAGGTATAGAGGCCGAGAAAGAGAATATATATGGAAACAAATGGATATATCTCACATATGTTATGTGACCAATTCCCATCTCCGTCCTCTCCACTTCTCATTTCATTTATATTTAAAAGAGAGAAGCAAAAAATAATAGGTTTTGAGTTATCTTTCACTTTATAATCTTTCTCTTTCTCTACAAATCCCAACGGACCAAACCCATGGCGAACCAGCGGCAGCCGAGAGGCCTCAGCATCGCTCAGATTGAGTTCCTCTGAGTGCAGGATGACGACGCCTTCTCCGAATCGTATACGGCGGCGGGATGCCTCTGGCCGACGCGCGAGCGATTTTCCCCGATCCGATGCAGCTTGAATAGTGCCGGGTTTCGGCACCAGAGATGAGGTTTCAGGAGCAGATCGGGTTTCCGTATGGAGGAGCGACGAGCGTGGAGGCGATGATGGTGGCGAGAGAGCTCTCTTCAAGCCATAAGACTCAGTGCTTGTCGAACCAGTGTGAGGTTTGCGCCAAGGTGAGTGATTCTGGAGATTTCTTTAATTTTCGGGATTTGGATTGATCATGAGTGTTTGGTTGGTTTTTAAATACAAATTCGGTTTTTCTCTGAGCAGAAGAGGTTTCAAGGCAAGAATCTAGGATTTTGGGATTTTGGTAACGGTAGCAGTGGAGAAGGATTCATGGATGTGCAAACCGACGGCGGAGATTTTCTTAGGCTGAGTATCGGGAGCGGGAGTATGGGTTTCGGTGCTAGAGGAGAATGACGTGGGGGTTCGTCTCAAATGCATGTCGATCAGGTAACGAAAAATCAACTAGAAAATGTTTTTTTCTCTTTTCTTGGAAAAGGAGCTTCAATTTCCATGAACAAAACATTCATGGCTCGTTTGGATTTTGAGAGAAAATGAGGTGGGGAAAAGTTTCTACAGAATATTTTCTCCACTTATTATTTCCTTCACTTCCAAGTATATATAATAAGGGCCATCAAACTATCTGCTTTGATATCGGTCAAGTTTGTCCAATCTTGGATGGGCCATACACACAGAAAATCCATACTAAGATAACCCTCCTGTTTGTTTTGATGGGCATGGCATCTGTTTGTTTTAATGACTTGCAAATGGAAATTAATGTTGATGGTTACGAAGAAATCCAAGCTAAGACAAAGTTCTATGGATTTAGATTCCTTTATAATAAAATCATAGATTAAAACGTGTGAGATTGTGGGGTTAATGTGATGTTTGGCGTGGACCAACCATGATTAGCATCTATGGATGGATATAGATTTTTGGGAACTTATGCACCAGTGTCACTTTTTTTTCTAAAAAGGAACTTTCATAACTTTTATTTGGGTTTAGTACAAAAATTGCCAAAACCCTGCTCACAATTTTGAAAATTAAATATTCTTTCGATTGTAGTTAGAGTTAAATGAACAGCATCTTTTGATTTGACACATGTAAGAAACGCCATCAGTTACCAAAAGTGTCAATCTCCTCCAATCTATAATTAATTGCATAAGTTTCACTGAGGATGAAGTAACTACACTGTCAGATATTTGATGCATGTGTTAATTAAAGCACATGTTATTTCAACATGTATATAATGTATTTCGATGGAGCAGTTTTGAAATCTAATTTGATGCTATGGATGGGACCTTGTAATATGTATAATGGAGCAATTGAATGCATAGGATTGTAATTGAATGCCCATAAAGTGGTTTTTCAATCTCCCACTTTTTCAATTACTTGAATCCATGGGCCCCAAAAATTGGTTTAAAATGAAAAAAAGAAAAAACAAAAGTGGGAGATGGAAAATGAATACCCAGCCGTCACTGGTAATTCAAACACTAGGAAAGTTTGGTCTCATCTACATCTTTATTTTTTATCCTTCAACCCTCTCAATTTTAATAATCATTTATTGAAGCTAATTGATTACATATTCAATTCCTTGCGAACAAACGAGCCTTTTAAGGCATTTTTGAGAATAACTGGCTAAATGTTTATGTGCAGACCTATTTACAGTGATTCGTGGTTTCTCTAGAGCTTTCAAACATTACCACTTCTTATAAAAAAAAAAAACAAAACAAAACCCCGCCATGGATTAATCAATTGCATGGTCGTGAAGTTAATTAAAAAAATAATTAACCCTCAGTTGAATGATAGAACAAACTTCAATTTCACCAAGTTCCTTTGGACGTCCGAGATTGCCCAAATCACATGATCTGGCCGGGCCATCATGACATTCTCGACTGTTGGTCTCCAACCAGCGCAGGTCACACAAACACTCTCTGTAATCCGCTCTCCCTACGAGGCGCACACCAGAAGAACGAAGGGAAGAGCAAGAACGGATGCAGGTGCCAAACACGAATCAGGTGGGCCCCACAACGACCGGTCCTTCTAATCATAGCTACAGGTCCCGACTCGTGTGAGCTGTAGAGGGTGGGCCCCACGGTAATTGGCCGGATTCGGCACGTATAGAGGCAGAGAAGGAGAATATAAATGGGAACAGATAGATATATCTCACATACGTTATGTGACTAATTCTCATCTCCTTCCTCTCCACTTCTCATTTCATTCATATTTAAAAGAGAGAAGCAAAAAATAATAGGTTTTGAGTTATCTTTCACTTCACAATCTCTCTCTCTACAAATCCCAACGGACCAAACCCATGGCGAACCAGCAGCAGCCGAGAGGCCTCAGTATCGCTCAGCTTGAGTTGCTCCGAGTACAGGAGGACGACGCCTTCGCCGAAGATCAGATCAGATCGAAACAGCTTGCATTGCAGAGGTACCGGATCGCAAACGGCGACGGGATGCCTCGGGCCGACTCGCGAGCGATTTTCCCCGACCCGATGCAGCTAGATTGGTGCCGGGTTCCGGCACCGGAGATGAGGTTTCAGGGGCGGATCGGGTTTTTGTATGGAGGAGCGACGAGCGTGGAGGCGATGATGGTGGCGAGAGAGCTCTCTTCAAGCCATAAGACTCAGTGCTTGTCGAACCAGTGTGAGGTTTGCACCAAGGTGAGTGAGTTTGGAGATTTCTTTGATTTTCGGGATTTGGATTGATCCTGTGTGTTTGGTTAGTTTTTAAATACGAATATGTGTTTTTCTCCGAGCAGAAGAGGTTTCAAGGCGAGAATCTTGGATTTCGGGATTTTGGTAACGGTAGCAGTGGAGAAGGATTCATGGATGTGGCAACCAACGGTGGAGATTTTCTCTGGCTGAGTATCGGGAGCGGGAGTATGGGTTTTGGTGGGAGAAGAGAATGACGTGAGGGTTCGTCTCGAATGCATGTCGATCAGGTAGCGAAAAATCAATTAGAAATTTTTTTTTTCTTTTCTTGGAAAAGGAGTTTCAATTTCCGTGAACACAACAATCATGACTCGTTTGGATTTGGAGAAAAAATGAGGTGGAGAAAAGTTTCTGGAGAATATTTTCTCCACTTATTATTTCCTTCACTTCCAAGAATATATAATAAAGGCCAACAAACTATCTGCTTTCATATCAGTCAAGTTTGTCCAATCTTGGATGGGCCATACATACAGAAAATCCATACAAAGATAGTCCTCCTGTTTGTTTTGATGGGCCTGGCATCTGTTTGTTTTGATGACTTGCAAATGGAAATTAATGTTGCTGGTTACGAAGAAATCAATGTTGAGACAAAGTTCTATGGATCTAGATTCCTTTATAATAAAATTATAGATTAAAATGTATGAGATTGTGGGTTAATGATGTTTGGCGTGGACCCTTTATAATAAAATCATAGATTAAAATGTGTGAGATTGTGGGTTAATGATGTTTGGCGTGGACCAACCATGATTAGCATCTATGGATGGCTATAGATTTTTGGGATCATGTGCACCAGTGTCACTTTTTTTTCTAAAAAGGAACTTTCATAACTTTTATTTGGATTTAGTACTTAAATTGCCAAAACCCAGCTCACAATTTCAAAAATTAAATATTCTTTTTATTTTGTTAGAGTTAAATGAACAGCATCTTTTTATTTGGCAGATGTAAGAAACGCCATAAATTACCAAAAGTGTCAATATCCTCCAATCTATAATTCATTGCATAAGTTTGACTAAGGACGTAGTAACTACAATGTTAGATATTTGATTCATGTGTTAATTAAAGCACAAGTTATTTCAACATGTATATAATGTATTTCGATGGAGCAGTTTTGAAATCTAATTTGATGCTATGGATGGGACCTTGTAATTTGTATAATGTGACCAATTGAATGCATAGGATTGTAATTGAATGCCCATAAAGTGGTTTTTCAATCTCCCATTTTTTCAATTACTTGAATCCATGGGTCCCAAAAACTGGTTTAAAATGAAAAAAACAAAAAAAAAGTGGGAGATGGAAAATGAATACCCAGCCGTCACTGGTAATTCAAACACTAGGAAAGTTATGTCTCATCTACATCTTTTTTTTTATCATTCACCGCTCACAACTTTAAGAATCCTTTGTTGAAGCAAACCGATTACATATTCAATTCCTTGCGAACAAACAAGCCTTTTAAGGCATCATTGAGAATAAATGGCTAAATGTTTATGTGCAGACCTAGTTATAGAGATACGTGGTATCTACAGAGCTTTCAAACATTGCCACTTCTTCCAAAAAAAAAAAACAAAAACCCACTATGGATCAATCAATTGGATGGTCGTGAAGTTAATTAAATAAATAATTAACCCTCAGTTGAATGATCGAACAAACTTCAGTTTCATCAAGTTCCTTCGGACGGCCGAGATTGCCCAAATCACATGATCTGGCCGGGCCATCATGACATTCTCGACCGTTGGTCTCCAACAGGTCACACAGACACTCTCTGTAATCCGCTCTCCCTACGGGGCGCACACCAGAAGAAAAAAGGGAAGAGCAAGAACGGATGCAGGTGCCAAACTCGAAACAGGTGGGCCCCACAACGACCGGTCCTTCTAATCAGAGCTACAGGTCCCGACACATGTGAGCTATAGAGGGTGGGCCCCACGGCAATTGGCCGGATTCGACAGGTATAGAGGCCGAGAAGGAGAATATATATGGGAACAGATAGATATATATCACATACGTTATGTGACCAATTCCTATCTCCGTCCTCTCCACTTCTCATTTCATTCATATTTAAAAGAGAGAAGCAAAAAATAATAGATTTTCAGTTATCTTTCACTTCACACTCTATCTCTCTCTACAAATCCCAACGAACCATACCCATGGCGAACCAGCAGCAGCCGAGAGGCCTCAGCATCGCTCAGCTTAAGTTTCTCCGAGTGTAGGAGGACGACGCCTTCGCCGAAGCTCAGATCAGATCGAAACAGCTTGCATTGCAGAGGTACCGGATCGCATACGGCGGCGGGATGCCTCTGGCCAACTCGAGCGATTTTCCCCGATCCGATGCAGCTTGATTGGTGCCAGGTTCCAGCGCCGGAGATGAGGTCTCAGGGGCGGATCAGGTTTCCGTATGGAGGAGCGACGAGCATGGATGCGATGATAGTGGCGAGAGAGCTCTCTTCAAGCCATAAGACTCAGTGCTTGTCGAACCAGTGTGAGGTTTGCGCCAAGGTGAGTCAGTGTGGAGATTTCTTTGATTTTCAGGATTTGGATTGATCCTGTGTGTTTGGTTGGTTTTTAAATACGAATTCGGTGGAGCAGTTTTGAAATCTAATTTGATGCTATGGATGGGACCTTGTAATATGTAAAATGTGAGCAATTGAATGCATAGGATTGTAATTGAATGCCCATAAAGTGGTTTTTCAATCTCCCACTTTTTCAATTACTTGAATCCATGGGTCCCAAAAACTGGTTTAAAAGGAAAAAAATAAAAAAAACAAAAGTGGGAGATGGAAAAAGAATACCCAGCCGTCACTGGTAATTCAAACACAAGGAAAGTTAGGTCTCATCTACATCTTTATTTTTTATCATTCACCCCTAACAACTTTAATAATCCTTTGTTGAAGCAAACGGATTACATATTCAATTCCTTGCGAACAAACGAGCCTTTTAAGGCATTATTGAGAATAAATGGCTAAATGTTTATTTGCAGACCTAGTTATAGTGATTCGTGGTATCTATAGAGCTTTCAAACATTGCCACTTCTTACAAAAAAAAAAACAAAAACCCACCATGGATCAATCAATTGCATGGTCGTGAGTTAATTAAATAAATAATTAATCCTCAGTTGAATGATAGAACAAACTTCAGTTTCATCAAGTTCCTTTGGACGGCCGAGATTGCCCAAATCACATGATCTGGCCGGGCCATCATGACATTCTCGACCGTTGGTCTCCAATCAGCGCAGGTCACACAGACACTCTCTGTAATCCGCTCTCCCTACGGGGCGCACACCAAAATAAAGAAGGGAAGAGCAAGAACGGATGCAGGTGCCAAACACGAATCGGGTGGGCCCCACAACGACCGGTCCTTCTAATCAGAGCTCCAGGTCCCGACACGTGTGAGCTGTAGAGGGTGGGCCCCACGGCAATTGGCCGGAGTCGGCAGTAATAGAGGTTGTAAGACCCCGACCCCCAATTTATCTGTTTAGTATTAATTTAAATGTGGTTTAGCTTTTAAGCGAGATTTGAGTTGGTTTGACCTTGTTTTTGAGTTTGACTAGATTTTTCCATAGCCTTTGAGATTTTGAGGACCGTTGACCTTGGTTTGACCCGGTCCATATGATATGTATTTTTATGAGAAATTACTTCCGATTTCTAAAAATTCTGAATTTGGTGTATTTTGACTCATTTTATGAAGTTTAACAACTTTCATGTTTTGACCATTTTGATTTGATGATCAGAAAATGCGTTTTTCGAGAAAAAGGGCAAAACTGACTTTTCACACTAAATCTGTCCATGAATTTCGAAAATTTCAGAAATTAGGGAAAATATACTTTTTGGAAAGTAGATATTTCGTTGATCGATTTTGTCTTCTTCGTCGATCTCATTCGGGACCCACAAATGCTAGTTTTGACCCTTGTAAGTTTGGGGCCCATGGGGCCCAGCCCATTATCCTTTATAAGAAGCCAATGGGTTTCTCTCCTCTCCCATTTTTCCTTTTTCCTGCAACAAAGGGGAGTCTAGGGTTCTTCTCCCAGACCCTTTCTCTCTCCTCTTGGAAACCCTTCTTCTTGGATGCTAAAGGGAGATTTGATCTTCCCATGTTCTTCTCCTCTCTATTAGCTTTCCAAAGAACCCATTTGCAAGGATTTTGAGCTAGAGAAGATCTCTCATCCAAGCTTCTCTTCTTCGTTTGGGCTTTTCAAGGTTAGCAATGGCTTTCCAAACTTTAGATCTTTGTTTTCCTCTTCATTAAGAGTGTTTTCATCACTCATGCAAGAGCTTTCCTTGGAGATTTGAGAAAAATGGATTTTTAGGGTTTTCTTTGGAAATTTTGGGGTTTTTGTAGATTGGGAGCTTGAGATCCTAGAGCTTGGTTTGTGGAGTATTATTTCTCTCAATTAGACTTGTGGCAAGTGGAATTTTCAATTAGTATGATGGTTTCACTTCTCTTGTTTGGTTTCATGGCATTCCATGGTTAAGTTCTCATCTCCTTATGGTTTATGGATTTACTTTGAATAAATGAAGCAATGTTATGTTGATTTCCACTTATGTTATTGTCTTACAATGTATTGGAAGTTTGCCTTCACTTTGGTCATTTACCAAATTTACTTTCTTTGTGTTAAAGGTTGGTGTTCAAAGAAAAGGGAGAAAACTTTGATTTAAAAAGTGTTGTGTTTGGCTAATTAGAATGATTTATGAATGGTGATTTCATGAGTTGAAGAGGTCAAGAAAGGGCTCAATTGATGTTGGAAATTTGTATGAAAGATTGGGAATGAAAAAGGATAAAAAAAAAAAAAGATGGAAAAAAAAGGGGAGAAAACCCTCCCTGCACGGGCTGGACAGAAGCCCAGCTCGCTATAGCGAGCCAGGCTTCTGGAATGGGCTGTTTTGGCCCAATTCTTGGGCTGTTTAAGGCCTGTTTTGAGGCTTATTTTCAGCCTGTTTAAGGCCCTGTTCCAGCTTGTTTTTAGGCCAATTCCCAACCTGTTTTTGGGCCATTTCAAGACCTGATATTGGGCCATTTCAGGGCCTGATATTGGACTGTTTTAAGACCTGTTTTTGGGCCTGTTTCAAGGTTCAGTTTTGGGCTGATTTAAAAAAAAACTGTTTTGTGGGCCATTAAAGGTTCAGTTTTGGGCTGATTTAAAAACCTGTTTTGTGGGCCATTAAAGGTTCAGTTTTGGGCTGATTTAAAAACCTGTTTTGTGGGCCATTAAAGGTTCAGTTTTTGGGCTGATTTAAAGACTGTTGGGCCATGTTTAAAGGGCTGTTTTGGACTAAATGAATAGACTGTTTTGGGCTTGGGTTAAGGCCAGTTGTGGCCTAATTTTTAGAGTTTTGGAATTACTTTTGATGTTTGGAAAACTGTGAAATGGGAATGGGAATGAGGTGAGAATGAACATATGTGAAATTAACCGGGAACCCTTTAAGTCTCAATACGCACTTTATCATTTAAATATTATGAATTTTCATTGGCATCAAACGCACTCTTTATTAATCAATGTTTAAAGGTTAAATGTGTATTGAGATGGTCCCTTAGTAAATCATTAAGTCATTCTACACAATTCCATTCCATTTCAAGTTAGAGGAGGTGTTTGTATTTATATTTGTATTTGTATTCTTTGGTAAACTAATTTAAATAGCATCGGTGGTTTGTTATAAAATCATGTAGTTTTTCCATGTTCGAAAGGATTAATCGTATGATTTTATACAAATCACTTTGATGTGTATTTGGGCGGTTTACCATGGATATTCGTATGTTTTCTCCGAATCGATTTGAAAGGAGATTGGAGTGGTTCGTCGCATTCGGGATTTATTCGATGAGACTATTATTTTGATAAGACTAGTATTTTGAAAATAAAACCTCCAGGCAAGACGGGGCCAGAGCTTTGTAGTGTGAGCCCCTGAGCCAAAGGGATTAGTATTATGGTTTGATTTGTATCGGTTCGAGTTTTGAAAACTAAAGGCACCTCTAGGCTTAGGTCACCTTGTCGGGCTGATCACCCGGCTTGGGATCTTTAATTTTGTCCGCCAACTGCAGTTTGGATTCTGTCTGTACCGACCATGGCAACGGTTTTTATCTGCCGGTCCTATTTGTATGGCTACGGTTCTGATTTTATCTGCCGGTCCCATTTGTATGGCTACGGTTCTGATTTTATCTGCCGGTCCCATTTTTATGGCTACGGTTCTGATTTTGATCTGCCGGTCCCATTTGTATGGCTACGGTTCTGATCCTATTTCCGGTCCCACGTGTAGTGGCTACGGTTCTGTCTGCTCTTGTTACTTCGGTAATAGGAGAATATAGCTACATGTTGTTGCCAATGTTTTATCTGTTTATTTCTTTGCTTTATGATTCTTATTTGTTTATACTCATTATATTCTTGGAGCTCGCTAATGTTTATGATATCGATCTTTCATCGTATTGTTGCCATTATTAGGATTTGAAATGTATTTCCAACTATTAAATGTTTTATGCAGGCTACTATCTTTTCGAGATATTCGTACTTCTGAGACTGTTCTTTTATTTGCTTTGATATTTATGTTTGGTCTTCCGATCATTTTATCATGGTTTATTGCTATTATTGTTTAGACTATTTATTCGGTTTTACAATGATTTCATCAGGTTTTACGAATGTTCTTTGGTTTCATATTACTTGTTTATTTGCTTGCCAGACCATCGCGTCTGACCCTGTTTGTTTGGTGCCAGTTTCTTCTCTTTCTGTTTTTAGGTGTTTGATCGGAGGAGGCGGTGGGACCGCCGGTCTGACGTGAGAGGCTGCCCATCGATATCATCTAGATGTCAAGTTTGGCACCGGAGCTCGTAAAATCATTTGGGGTAGTATATCACTTAGTGGTTTATTTGTATGGCTTTGTTAGCCTTTTTCATTGGGTTTGTAATTAAGACATTTGTTAATTGTAATTTGAATATGTGGGAAATAAATAGTCTTGTTACTACCAGCTCTGTGTTCTATGATTTACACTTTGTGCCAGTCTGTTTATTTGATGGCTTTGTGATATTGGTTGCGTGCGACACGGAACCCGATGGCCACGGATTCCAAGTCGTAACACCATGTGTAGCTTTCGCGAAAATATACTCTGATCGTGTTGGAATTTGATTATCCTCATTCACGCGGATCTTGGGAAATATAACAAAAGTTTCAAATTAATCCCAAAATTTCGCATCCCGAGATCGGATCACTGCAGGGCCCGGTTTCGGGGTGTGACAGGTTTGGTATCAGAGTTGGTTAGTTTCTAGGAAATAAAATACTCTAGAGACATTAAGACGTGTGGTGAGGATTCGTTAGATTGTGTCAATTTGTTTTCTCTTGCCTTCGTTTCTTTGAATTTGAGTCTGCTTTTCTTTCAGTTCGGGAGACTTTGCTTGTCTTTTCTTTTAGTTCTTGTCGTTAGGAGATTTGGATGACCAAATTTCGTCCTTAGTGGTAGAGAATTTAAAGTCTCCATACTCTTGTTCGGTGTCTTTTGTCTGTGCTTGCATCGGAGACTTAGAACCCTGTGGACTTAATATGTTGTTTTCGGAGAACATCAGCAGACTTTTAGCCTTCAGCATCTTCATTGTGGTTAATGAGAGAAGACATGTGCATTTGCCAGCGAAAGTAGGACTTGAACAGTATTTGAAGACCCCCTTTCAGCTAATCGAAGATCATCATGCAGCGTACTAAGGTAAGTAAATGTGGATTTTTGGGTGAACTGAGACCATCTTTCCAAGATGAAGGACTGTAGGAGACATATTAGCTATTGATTTTATGAAGAGAGAAATGATTCTTAGTTAGTAAGACTAGAAGTTAGTACAAGAAACTCAGGGACTTCCCGGATTCAACGAGCCTTGTCATGGTTTTGGTTGAGAATTTCTATA
Source organism: Litsea cubeba (assembly GCA_012931725.1). Classification (NCBI taxonomy): domain Eukaryota; kingdom Viridiplantae; phylum Streptophyta; class Magnoliopsida; order Laurales; family Lauraceae; genus Litsea; species Litsea cubeba. The sequence goes on from CM022946.1 coordinate 35,405,842, forward strand.
ACTTGCAGCTTAGCCAGTGTAGTTAATTCAGCGGTAATGCCAAGTGGATGGTTCGTTGTGGTCAAGATAATTTTTGGCAGCAAAGGAAACCTTGTGGATTTTACCGACTTATAGGATATTGGATTGGACAACATGCAGATGCAAGTGTATACCTCAGTTATGGTGATGTCCCTTTTCTTGGTGAGAATGATTTTCGTGATGTTTTCATCTTTTGTTACATTCTTTTCTTAATATCTATGATTTATTCTTGTAGCGTTTAAACAATGGATTTATGTTTCTTCTTTAAGGCTTATTTTGAAATAAACTATGTTATTACACTCTTTTCATGAGTCACATGATCTTGTTTTCATAAAAATTTGTGTTCGGATTTTGTTTAATCTTCTTAAGATGTTGTTTTACAATGATCTTGAAATTTTGCTCTTATTTTAATTTTCTTAAACGTTGACATCTACATTTCAAAACCTTAATGATTTCAAAATTTTGTGTATGTTTGGTTGGGAATGGATGGATGTTTTTGATGATGGATTATAGGGACTAATGGATAAACTGATCTTTAAAAGCAAATAATTAAAATTGTATTTCTTTCTCAAAGAGTAGTGCGAGATTTCTATTTCATTGATTTGTTTTCTTTGGCTATGTGAAATGAACTTCCTAGGGGTTTTGTGTTCAGATTATATGTGGATTCCTGCATTTGTTTT